>OY728138.1:1676145831-1677345831 GCA_963277665.1 Viscum album | reverse complement strand
TGGTTATGATCATGCGATGATGTATTGATTATTAATCTTGTTTCTTTTCCATGGGTTATGTTATGATGAATTGATGAATGTTTTTATGATCTTATGTCACACTTATATATAAATTTAATTATGTAATAGGTGGTCCTAGAATTATATAGACCTCCAATACATTGGGTAAATATTGATATATCATGAGATAATATAGTCTGGAATGAGGAGTGAACCCAAATCAATATGGGGCTATCTGCACTATGATATTGTTAGGAGTGAACCTTGTCTAAGAATATGATGAAATGAGGAGTGAACCCATTCCAATAATGATAAGAGGACATTAATTAAACCCATTCCAAGAATGAAAAGAGGTTAGGGAGTGAACCCAATTGATTATATGGATTTTTCCACTATAATAGTCATGGAATAAATCCTTGACTAAGGAGATGATTTCTTATGATTATATATATTCCAAAATCTTATGTATTATTCTTATAATATGTTATCAAGGATCTTGATTAATTAATGATGATTCCACACTCTTATGACTTATGTCACTTTTTATGACAAATATTTATTCCATAAATCATGATTAATGATATTTTAATGATTGGTTACGAGTTTTTTAAGCTATGATCATGATATCATACTCTTATGCTTATCATATGATCGATTATTATTATCGATTGATATCATCCATGTTTAGACTTACTAAGAATACGAGCTCACCCTTTCTTATGTTTCCATTTACCCAAGTTATAAAGAATGATATTATATAATATTTTTGTAGAAGGGTATCATGTGTAGAGAATTTGGTGGGATATGTTGAAGTATTCTTATGTAATTTAAAAATATGTTTATAATGGAAAAATAAAAATTTGATGGGAAAGACACAAGTTTTATTATATTAATAATATTTTATAATTCTATAAAAATATAAACCTAAAAGTTATTGGGTATTTAATTGAATAAATGTTGGATATTGATATCATAATTATGGATGGTTAAAATTGGATTATTTTAGTTTGTATCAAAGACAATAGGTAAAGAATATCTTTTTTATCATTGGATCCAGACATAGGAGTCTTAGGTTATCTTAGTTGGTTTCAAATAATATTTTAGATAAATTTAGAGGCTAGGAAATTATCAAATGAGGATAATTTTAGAGTTAAGGATACCATTATGGGTTGATAAGTTTAATCATAATCATATGTTGAAGAGTACCTCATGAGGTTCGTGAAACTCAAAGTACATTGAGACACAATCATGCTTCCTTACCGGAGGTCTAACATTACTTGGACTTGTACCATTTGTCATGTCAAAAACCTCACTTATATAGAATTTTCCTTTTATAAAATCTCTTATGAAATATAATATTGGATATTCTAAAATATATGACATGCATAAAAAATAAACCTAAATATAGAAGCTTCATACACTATCCACGCACCACAACACACCCTTAAATCTCCCAAATCGAAATAAAACAACCTAAAAAAAGAAGCACTCACACACCCAATAAAGTACTAGACATTAATGTGGTTCAGAAAAAGTACCACTTCATGGTACACACTAAAAAATTTCTATTTAATAAGAGAAGAAGAGAAATATTCACTAATTTATAAGTTTCCTTAATACTAGAACACTATTTAGGAGAATTAGAATATTTTTATAGAATAGTATAACCCACTACACAAGCAACCCAAACCATTTATTTATAGATGATTTCCATAGTATCTAGTTGGTACTATCAGTTTTACCACCATCCAATATTTATAGATGCATAATTATTGATCAAGGACACCATCAATATACCACTAAATTACACCCACTAAACTGATCATTTCAGTTAATAGTGTATGCATTCAGAACACATCCTCTCACACCAATTTTAGATATTTTTTATGATTGTGTCTATACCTTCAGGTTCCATGAGTCACTACTTCTGGTTCTGATTTTTTTACAAAATCCATCCTTTTATAATTTTAGAAACAAAATCAAATAAATAATTTATCACACATTCCTAACAATCTCTCACTTTAAAACTGCTTATAATAATTCAACATAGTCCACCATCACTTTCCAAAACATCTATTTAATCCTTCTTACTTCAAATGTACTACTTTTGTGATCTTTAGATCACCCATCATCCAAGTACCACTGAGGCATAATACTACCCCAAGATTTTCCAAATTACAACCTTAGTAAGCATTTCTACCAAATTCAAAACTCCCTTAATTTTCTACAACTATAGTACCCCATCTTCCAGAAACTTTAAAATTAAGATATTCTTCAATTTAATGTGTTTTTTTCATGACTGAAAAACTAGATTATTCCAAGGTTGAATTACGATTTGAATATCTAAAAAAAATCTGTTTCCATATAGACTTTTGATTTTATTCAACAAACTACTAATCTAGTTAATTTTATTTATTTATTTTGTAATTGAAATGTACTCTTATTTTATGTTTAATAGTGATATAATAGATTGTAGTTAAGAAATATAACTCATGAAAATTCCTATTGAAGTAAACACATAACCAATAATTCTCTTCCATAAAACTATATCTCCTTTAAATTCCACATTAACATATCCTAGTAACAGATCATCCATTTCAAAATATAAGGAATATAATTCCATTCCTTTGAGATATTGAAATATCCCCTTAAAAACTTCCAAGTGTTCCTTCCCTATATTTTTCATAAACATATCGATTACTCCCACTACTTTCACAATGTCCATTCTTATATAAACCATAACCTGCATCATGATTCCTACCACAAATGTATATGGAATCTTCACCATGAGCTTAGTCTCTTCATCAATTCCTAGTGAATTTTCCTTATATAATTTGAAATATCTAGCCAAAGGTGTGGTCACTGATTTTTATCTAGAAATTATAAAATTTTCATAATACCTTTCATAAGTATATTAACTATAAAAAAACCAATTCTCTAGTCTTCCAATACCTTACAATTTATATTCCAAATATACTATTTTATCCTTGAGATCCTTCATCTAAAAAATTCGGGACAAATAAACCTTCAAATCTTTCATCCTTTCCTTTATTGGTAATGTTATGAGAATATCATCCATATAGAGAAGAATGATGTTGGTAATTTCATAATTAAACACCATATAGTAAAAGAAATGATCAACATTGAACAATATAAACTTATATTCTTCCATAAAGGCATCAAACTAATAGTTCCATTGTTTTATTTATTACTTTATCCCATAAAAACTTAATTTTAATTTTCATTCTAGACCTTATGTTCCATTTTCTATAAAAACTTTTGATTTCTTCTAAAATATTTCCTCTTTTAAATAACCATGAATGAACATAGTCTTGATATCTAAATTTTCAAGATGAAAATAATATAATATAACCCTGTTGATAATAATATAAATTTTGGATTTTTTTATAATGGGAGATTTTTTTGGTAAAATATAATCCTTCCATTTGTTTAAAATCCTTCATAATCTTCCTCACCTTATACCATTTGCAACAATCATCTTCTTCTATCAACTAGTTGGACTAATTTTTTTCCTGATCTATTTTTCAATGTGGTACTTCAATTAGATCCCATATTCCATTGGAATCTAAGTAATTTAACTCTTCCTTCATTGACAACTCCTACTATTCTGAGTCATTAAGACCCATTAATTCTTTTGGGATTTCAAGTTCTCCATCATCCATAATAATTAAGTAGTGTATTATGGAATCAAAACTATGTACTGGTTTTCTAACTCTATAAGGTTACCTTAACCCTTGATGTTTTGATCCTTTTGGACCCTATATTGTTGAAACACTATATTGAGTTTTCACTATCATGGAGCATTCTAGTACATTATTCCTTGGTACTTCCAAAACATAATTAATGTATTTATTGGAATCATATATTATGAAGTTGTATTTGATTTAAATTTATTATGGAGTATATTCTAATTATATTGGAGGGTTTTGGAATGTTATTAGAGTTTTTATGTTTGAATATGGTGTGAACAGATCTTGAAGAATTTGGATAAGTCTCAAAATCATAAGTCAGTTGGGGTAAATTGATCAAAAAGTGACAAATTCATGGAGGAACTCTATGAACGCATGATTCATTTTGTTATAAAATATAAATTTTCAGTCAAATAACTATTTTTAATTTATATCACCATTTATGAAGGTAAATTCTTGAATTTAATAAGACACACTATGATTTTGTATAGTATATTATGATCTAGTAAGGAAAATTTTTATTTAATAAGGTATATTATGATTTTATAAGGTACATTATTGAATTTAAAAAGGTACATTCTAGAAGTTCATATGGTATATTTTCTAAACCATAAGTTTTATTTTTATGTAAATTAACATTTCATAAGGTTGATTAAATATTTTTTATCATAGAAATATAACTTTGTAATGTACATGGTGATATCATATGGTTGGTTTGTATTTTATAAGGATGATATTCAAAATCCATAAGTTTCATTTTTTTTTCTATAAATCAAGAGGTAATATAAGGGAAGCATTATAAGGTTAATTCCTATTGTCTTTTTAGTTAAAGATCAATCAGGGCATATTGAAAGAGTCATATTAATTGAGAAATATGATTAATGACATGGTCAATTATTTGAGGATAAAATCTATCTCAAGATTAAGAATGATTATATAGTAAATTTTTAATGCTTTAAATAAAGTATTTATATTGATAATATGGATATGAAATATCTCACCATGAAGAGAAGGGTTGCACTATGAGGTTTAGTGCATGTGACCATGAATGAAATCATGGATTAAATAAATTCTGAGTTTATAGGATTTTTTAAAATGGTGTTTACTTATTCAAACATGATAAATATTATGTGAAATAATATTGAGTATAATGGGATAATAGTCATAAATAATTAAATAAATATTCTTGAATCAGATTCAAAACAGGAAATCTTCTATGATATTTTTGGAGTTTTTGAATATAAAGGTATGGGAATATTTAAGTCAATTTATTCCATAAGTAATAAGAAGAAGATATATTATTGAAAATATGAAGCCTAAAGAAAAGAGAAGATAATATCTTGTGTAACATCCATGACATTGACGAAGATCTATATTAAATAAGAATAAGAGAAAGTGTGGAGTGAAAACACCCTTTCTAGTTGCTGTTATTTTTTATTCCCAAACGACACTATAAGCAACCATTGAGTTACATATTTTTATTTTTCTTGACTCAAGTAGTGTGTAAGAGATCCATATGAGAGAGTGAGCCTGTGATGAATAATTAATCCTTCCCTAATCATTGTAATCTTTTTAGTGTTGAGCATTAAATCCTGTTTTATCGAAACCCTATTGATATATTCTCCTTGGATTGACTCTTAGTGATGAAAAAGTAAAACATTGTGTCATTGCATTCATTTCTTGCATTTGGCTATTGTACATTTGTATAAAAAAATAAAATATTAATACTAATATTTATAACATGATAGAAATATCCAATATGTAAAATAAAGTGTAACACATCAATATTATATATATATTTTCCTTTAATATAATCTTGAAGTATTCAAAAGATTATTTTACATGCAAACCTAAGTCTAAATGAGCCTTGATATAGTATACTATTATAACCTATCCATTAGAAAGATAGTTATTAATAGGATTAAACACATTGTTAAAAATATATATAAAGGTTAATTCATAATAAATAAGCACTCAATCTTTAGTAATTTCATTTTATACTTCAAAAATATGTTTTCTTAAAAAATGGTTTTTATTTCATCTTGTAGGAAAACATTATAATTAACTTATACTATTTTTAGAAATTTTATTTGAGGAAATTAATATCGGTTTTAAAATCATCATGTAAATATTATATTAGGGTGAATTATTGAGATTTTTTGTGTAACATCCCCAACCTTGAGGCCACTAAACTAGTGCCCTAGGATGGGTCACTACATGACCTCAGGTGCGCCTCCTTGTATGCTAGAGTCTTCCAACTAGGAGATAGGGTCTAAAAGAACACATGATGAGACTATATCCTCATCATAAGAGTAATAAAAAATATATAACAATGAGAAATAAAGGAAACAATAAACAACAAACCAGAAACATGCATTACCAATCATTTCCCAAAACCGGGTACAACCCACAACCCAAAACTAAATATGCCATGTCATGATAATAATGTCAAAAGTGAAGAAACCCAAAAATAAGGACTAATGGAAGAATCCCTAAAATAGGTCTTAACTCCGAGTCCAGATCCCTCATCCCTGCATATCCCATGACCCAATCAACTCCCTATAATAGGGTCCTTTCACTTGTCCTGACCCACAACCATGAAATCTACTCAGGTACCCAATGGTAGCCTGAGTAGGGTGTGAGTAAAACTTAGTAGGCCACCACCAAAAATGTCTACAAAATATCCATTCTAAACAGATATTCCATGCACATACTAAATAAATTACAAGGTAAACAAAAGACAACTCAGGTTCCATTAGCTAACAATATTCACTTTAACCATTTTAATCACTTAATCCATTTTATTACTTGTTCCATGGGCTAGGAATTTACATTATTTACATAATGGACCAAGCCGGTCAATTAATATGCATAAGAAAATAAGTCAAGTTCCCTATATCACTATGGATAATAATTTTATAATCAATTATAACACACTTACCTTGGAGTCTCAGTGTAGGTAGTCTCATCAAATGCAACTGTTTGAGGCCTAGAGCCTTTGTATGACTCCCTAACCCATGCATTCTAGGGGTGGGGTTTAGAGACTCAGTACAACCCAACCCATGGGAAGATCCTTAGTCTATTATCCCACACACCATAAAGCCATGTGCACATACTTGTTTAATAAAAATCCATATTTATCATTCCAAAAACCATGCTCAATCAAAATACATAACATTCTCAATTCATAGTTATTGAACATGTGAATTAACATCAAGACTTAACCCATGAGCACATTTACCAATTATATTGCATAGCATATTTAATCCATTTCCCTTTATCATGTATTAACCCATTATCATAATCAATAATGCATACCTTTTCCCATTTAACAAATTCATCAATTCACATGCATTTACCCATTTAACATATTCATTATTTTCACATGAATCAACCCACTTATGTGTTTCAAGTATAATTCATCAGTCATTTACCAAAATCCCTTTTATTTTATCCAATCCATTTCATATTAATCCCAACAATCCCTTATGACATTATCAAAGTCTTGACACAACTATAAATTTTCCCTTTTCAACTCAATTAAAATATCAATATGTTCATCACGAGATCTACCTTATCACAAGTTAATTATTTTCTTAACATTACATTTTTCCATGTTTGGGAATTTTGGAACACCCCATGGGTGGACCTAAACTGGTCTAATAAATATCAATGCATCCCATGGGGATCATGAGGGGTTCAATTCATCATTATCCAACAATTTTACTAAATACATTTAAAGGAATCAATTGAACAATAAGAGAGATAAAATAATACAACCACACATACAAAAATAAATATCAAGACTATGAGATTTAACATGTAGACCAGATACATAAAATACATAGATGAAATCTCACTTAACCATAGCCTTAAATATGGATTCAAAAACCCTTTTAAGACCCAACCAAATATACTCTAAAAAATAGGTTTTTATGGATTCAGACGAAGAAGAAAAAATCTACAGGCCCTAATCAGGAAAAGTAAAGAAAAAGGTGGGTTATAATTACCCAAATCATTGATCTACACCCAAAGATGCTCCAAATATCCTAGAATC
The DNA here is from genome assembly GCA_963277665.1 of Viscum album. Classification (NCBI taxonomy): domain Eukaryota; kingdom Viridiplantae; phylum Streptophyta; class Magnoliopsida; order Santalales; family Viscaceae; genus Viscum; species Viscum album. Next base: position 1,677,338,064 of record OY728138.1, on the reverse strand, counting down.
GAAGGATATTGATCCCTGGGTGGTATTGGAAAATTTGGGTCATCACAAGGACTATATGAGGAAGAATGTGAAAGGAAATCAGGTGGAACAGTTAAAAAATTGAGGGGGAAAAGGTAATTTCTAACTTTTTAATGGGGTGAATAGTTTGGCCACATAGTTTTCAAAACCATGTTCCAACCGTGTGCCAGCCTCTTCCCAAGAGGGGTCTAAGTTGAACAGTTACCCAGAGAGACTGCATGGTTTAACAAACCATGCACCAACTATGTGGAATGACCCTACCCAAAACCACACGATTTGGATTTCCCATTTGAATGGTTTATTTAACTATGTACCCTCCTCCTAGCTAGTATGGTTTGGGTGTATAGTTCTCTTTAACCATGCAACACACACTGGATGGCCATTTTATCCTCTTTTTCATGTCCCAAACCCTCAGAACACCCTCGAGCCTCATCATACACCTCATAGAAATTATATTAACCAAATTTAAGATATTTAAACCAAAATTTAAACAAGGACATACCTCCATGAAGTCTAGGATCTTATAACCTCCCCAACTTATAATGACTCATCCTTGAAATTCACTTCCAAGCATCACTAAACTTCCATTGAAAAGAGATTGGGCCATAAAGGCCACATCCCTATACCAAGTTTCTTCCTGAACATTACCATGATTTAGAAAAACTCAAACCAAGGGCACAATATTTACCCACAATAATTTCTCACTATAATCTACAATACAAATAGTATACTCCTCAAAGGATGCATTTTCTTCAAGCTACACATCTTCAAAATAAATAATGGGGGATGGGTCAGGGTGATAATGTCAATGTAGTGACACATGAAAAATATCGTTCATACCACTATACTACTATGGAAGATCCAATCGGTATGCCACCAGTTTGATCCTCTCTAAAATATAAAACAACCCCACATACTTGGGAACCAAATTACTCAATCTCCAAATTCGATGGTGACCCAACCTCAGTGACACTTGAAGAAACACCCGATCACCCACCACAAAATCAAGAGGAACACAACTCTGACCCACTTAGTAATTTTGACTACTCTTATCCATTTACATATGTTTTCAAATTAATTAAACCTACTTCGATATATCCTGCACGAGACTCAGTCCCAAAAACTCTGATTCTATAGCTTTCATCCAACATAATTGTGACTTACACAGACTCCCATAGATCACCTCATATGGTTCCATCTAAATCGTCGCCTGGTAACTATTGTTATAGGAAACATTAACCAGCACCAAGTATTTCTACCATGATCCACCAAATTCTAGGACACAAGCTCTCAACATGTACTATAGTAACTGTATTTTATGCTTGGACTTACCGTTTTTCTATGAGTTGAAATCTGTACTAAAAAATACTTGGGTACCAAGTGGCTTCTCTAACCCTTTCCATAAACATGAATTAAAACATAGATCATGATAAAAAACTACTTTTCTTGACACCCCATGAAACTGTAATATATTATTAAAATACATATCACCCAACTAATCAATAGAGAAGGACTCTTAAATTGGTATAAAAAATGTTACCTTGGTCAATCGATCCATAAATATCTAGATTGCATCATTATTACATGGATTACTTGGAAGACCCACCATGAAATCCATCATCACATTATCTCATTTCCATTTCGTAATGGTAAATAGTTGTAAAAAACCACCCAATCGCTGATTCTCAACCTTCACCTATTGACATGTAAGGAATCGTGCCACAAAAACTACAACTGCTTTCTTCATTCCTGGCCACCAATACTACCTTTGAAAATCATGATACATTTTGGTCAAACTAGAATGAACTTCCCACTTTGATGAATAAAACTCATGCATCAAATCTTCTGGAAAATACTTAGGCATGAAAATAGAGACATGAACATAAACTATCTCATCATCACCAATGGTCCAACCAGAAGGTGTCTCCCCACCTTCAAAACATTCCATAAAATAAAATAACTCTAGATCCTCATACTGTCTCTACTTGATCATTCTCAGAAGGGTGGACTCAACTGCCACAAATTCAAGGGTCATTTATCCATGCCCATCCCGTACCACTAGACACATCTCAAAAAACAACACCATCTTCCTCCAATCAGAGCTAGATTCTTGAACTAGCTGATTTTCAGTCTTCTGACTCAAGGAATCTGCAAAAATATTCACCTTTCCTGGTGTGTACATTAGTTCGAAATCAAATGATTTCATGTACTCAACCCATATTTTCCACTTAAGATTCAAATAACACTGGGATAAGATATACTTAATACTTTTATGATTGTTATGAATAATAAAACTCTCTCCTAATAAGTAATTCTACCAAAACATTAAAGCGTAAACCACTACGGCCAATTCAAGATCATATATAGGGTAATTTCATTCATGATTCATCATATTCTGAGACCCATACAACACATACTAAACCTTTTCAATCAACACTTCACTAATCCTAACACCAGATGCATCCCAAAACAAGGTATACTCTATACCTGACTCAGGAAGAATCAAAATTATCACAATAGTTAGTCACTTATTTTAATTCTGGAAGGCATTTTCACATGCCTTAGATCATTAAAACTTGATGAACTTTTTGGTTCATCCTAAAAGTAGTGAATCCAAATAGGATAAGTCTTTGATGAACCACTGGTAATATCCTGTTAATCTGAGAAAACTTCAGATATCAAAAAAATTATTAGGCTACTCCCAAGACACAACTGCCTTCACTTTCTTCAATTCTACTGACACTCCTTCCCCATAGATGATACGAACCAAGAAATATACCCTATAAATCAAGAAATAAAATTTGTATAGCTTGTTATATAGACTATGATCATTTAGTGTACTCAGGATGATGTCAATATGTTTTTCATGATCGTCATAAGTCTTATAGTACACTAAGATGTCATCAACAAATACAACTATGAACTGATCCAGGTAAGGATGAAAGATTTAATTCATTAGATCCATAAACACCGCCGATTCATTGGTCAAACAAAATGAGATAAAAAAACTCAAACAACCCATACCAGATCCTGAAGTTATTCCAAATTATATCATAATTTCTCACCCTTAGTTGATGATACCTCGATCTCAGATCAATATTGGAGAACACTGAAGCACCTCTCAGTTGGTAAAAAAAACATCAATTATTGGAAGAGGGTATCAATAAATACAAGGAACCATCAAAATTATTAGAAAAAAACACTATAGATCACCAAGGTGATGAAATCTGGATAATAAAACCTTTATTATCCATGTCCTCCAACTGAGTTTTAAGTTTCTGGAGCTCTTCTCGTGCCATTCTTTATAAAAAAATGGAAACTGGTTCTGCTCCCAACAACAACTCTATCATGAAGTCTACATCCATATTAGGCGGAAGCCTTGATAATTCATTAGAAAACATATCCTAAAACTAATTCACCATAGGAGGAAAAAAATTCTATAATCCTTAATCATCAAGCATAAGATATGCCACTTGAGTTGTGAGTTCCCCAAACTGTAGACAGACTGGCCCTGCATGGCCTTCCCAGACATCCCATTCACCACGGTGGACATACGTATTCCCCTATAGGGATGTAAATGTTAACCTATGATGATAATAGTCAATATGGACCTAGTAAAATACTAACCAATACATTTTTGAAAATAATATCAATGTCAGACATCTATAAAAAACAAGTCCCAAAGAAAATAGTACCCACCAACATCAAGAGAACACCCCTTACATTTCCAGATATTTTATACTCTCACCCCTAAAATTGTTTCAATTGAAAAAATACCACATATATGTTCCACTAAAAATCCTAAAAAACTCATAAACTGAGAATATAAAAAAGAATGTTAGGCACCTATATCAAATAAAGCACTAGAAAGCGTGGAAGCTACAAGAATTGTACCTTGTAATATCAATGGTTTGACCTATCCACCTCTAGGTACTGGATAAACTATGTGAAGATAACCCATCCCTCTACCTCATACTCCAGTCTAAGTTCCTACTATTGAAATACCTTGATGATATGGGCTCTCTCACCCTGGAGTACCATGATTTCCACCCTGACTAGTATGACCAGTCGAGCTCCAACTCCTTGCCTGATATGGGGTAACTGACCCCCTATCTATAATCTACATCATCCTCGACCCCCATTAGTACCCATCTATTGAGGGATCCTCTAGAACATATATACATTCCCCATCACGTTTCATTCCCAAAACTCAACTAGTGGCCTAGGACACTGACTTCACATGTGTCCTAGCCTACCACACTGATATCAGAAAACTCGATTACTACCCTAGGTGGATGGTTCCCTTTTCTGAGTACCCTTTTCACCACTCCCCTAGTGTAAAATCTAAAAACAATGATTTCTACTACCGAAAGCCACACCACCAAGTCACCTGACTGAATCTTCCTATCCGCCACCCCAAGCCTCCTTGAGATTACCTTCTGAAATAAGGGACCGATCCACAACTTTAGAAACCATATTCAAATGAAATATATTCACCTGGTACTTAATATAATGTCTAATTCCATCCTAGAAATGTCTTTTTGTAGCTGCCTCATTCCCTACTAATTCTAGGTTGAAGCATTGTGAGTCAGTGAAGCAACCAACATAGTCTATAACTAACTTGTACCCTTGGGCCGACCTCATAAACTACACAACCTTCTCTTGCCTCAAGGTCTCCGAATATAAATTTTCCAAAAAACTTTCCTAGAAATCCTTCCATATCATACCATCAGCCTACTGGGTCTAAAATAGAACATCCCACCAGTATTTTTACTGACCCCACAGCATGTAAGCCGCTAGCTTGACTCTCATCTTAAGAGAAGTCTCTAAGTGTTCAAGATTTTTTTATATAGACTTTACACAAAACTCATCTGAATCAGGTCCTCCCTCTCTAGAAAAATCTGGTGGGTGTTTCATCCAGAACTCCCTAGTTATCTCAAACATACTTAGCATAACCCACCTTGGGTCCCATTCCATCATCTGCATGAAACGATCAATGTTCTAATGAAACTATTCCTCTCCTCTATTACCCTGATTCACTAGGAATCCTTGCTCCATTTACAGAGGATCATTCTCAGTGACATCCTATCATTACCCAAAAAGTGCACAATGTCATGGAGGAATCTTCCTAGATTTCCAAACACGCATCTCAGTACACTTAATATAAAGCGTCCACAGTTTTCACAAAAATAAGGCTCTCCACTAACCATAAACAACTCATCCTTCATACAATATTCTAAAAAATATAACTGCATCCCTATCACTACCCCTAGCCATCTTTACTATGGTTCATGGTTAACATGAGTAAACCAACATACATAGTCACAAGTATTTCATTAGACACCTCTTTATAACCATTTTCACACCCATAATGTAAATATTTCCTCTTAAGAACATTTCCCATTTCACAACTTACTATAACCAATATTTTAAATCATTTACATACCTTCATCAAGAAAAATTCTTTAACCATTCCTTAAAATTCTTTCCCTTTTTCCGATTTACGGAATTTTCATTAGACCCTATTTTCTTAAAGTTTCTCAAGAAAGTAAAATTCATTCTACCCTTCATGTCCCACACACCCATCCCGTGTGTGCCTATCATGATGTATTCCACTTAGATCCCTAGGTTCCTATAATGATGCATGAATGATCAATCTCATTCCATTGCATCCATGAGTAAAATATCATAAAACAATAACATCATATAATGAGTGATTCACCCAATGGGGAAATATCATTCAACCGTAACGACACACACCAAGAACAACAATCCCACCCTTGATACTTGGGTTTCCCCTATATATGGGTTAGATACTCACAAAAAATGTGTTCATTACCAATACCCTACACAACATAATATCCTGTCTACCATACCGAAATAATATGACCATAGAAAAGAGCCTCTTATGATACCACTTTGTAATATCCCCAACTTAGGGGCCACTAAATCGGTTCCCCGGGCTGGGTCACTATATGAACTCATGCATGCCTCCCTACATGCCAGAGGCTACCGACTAGTATCAAGGGTCTAAAAGAACACATGGGGAGACTATACCCTCATTATAAAAGTAATCCACAAAAGATAACAATAAGAAATAAAGGAAACAATAAACAAAAAACTAGAAACATGCATTACCAATCATTTATTACCAACGTGCCCGTACCTGAGTGGTAAGGGCTCCTGCTTGGCATCCAAGAGACCTAGGTTTAAAACCAGGTGGAGGTGAATTTATGGGGTCACTATAGTAGTACTGTAGAGGTACTGTAGTAGGTATTGTTTAGTACTGTAGTAGCCAGAACTATTCACCCAATTTGGGCCTTCAGGCCACCAGTTTGGGCCTACAGGTCTCCAGGGCCTACGGGTCATCAAAGGTCTTCGGGCCTTAAGTACTTCAGGACTCAAATACCATGGAGTATCCCAGTTCACATAGAGCATGCCCTATAAGAGTATCAGAGCAACAAGACTATCAGTCACCAGAAGTAGAGCTACCAGATTGGAAGAATGGGAGGGTATGGGAACTGCCATCGGGACCAGGCACTGTGCAACTTTGTATGGGGAAATGCTAGCCGATAAGTAATTCAAGGTGGGGAGCTAGGTGATCAATGATACAAAAGCTAGGGGAGGAGTAATTTATATGGGTTGGGCCTATGGGTCATGTATTGGGCATTGTATGCCTCTGGGCCTTCGGGTCAAGTATTGCGAGTCATGTCGGGCCTTGTGCCTTGGGCCGAAGGGTCATGTACAGGTTCCCCTTCATCCCTTAAAATGAGGATTATCCATAATAAAATAAAAAATAAGGCCTTCAGGACATTCGGGCATTACCAATCATTTATCAAAACTGGGTATTATGAAAAACCCAACACTAAATATTCCATTTCATGCTAACAATGTAAAAAGTGAATAAAACCCAAAATAAGGAAAAATAGAAGCATCCACCAATTGGGTCCTGAATCCAAGTTCATATCCCTTATCCCTACACATCCCATACCCCAATATACTATCTAGAGTAGGTCCCTTTCCCTTGTCCTGAACTATAACCATGAAATATTCTGGGGTACCCAATTGAGGCCCAAACAAGATGTGAGTACAACTCAGTAGGCCACAACCAACGGTGTCTATAAAATATCCATTCTAAATAGATAGTGAATGAAAGTAATAAATAAATGACAAGGTAAAAAAATGAAATCCAAGTTCCTTTATCTAACAATATTCACATTAACCATTTTAATCACTTAATCTATTTTAATCACTTGTTCCCTAAGTTAGGCATTTACATCATTTACACAATGACCTAATCCAGTCAATTACTATACATAAGAAAATAAGTCAAGTTCCTTATCCCACCTAATATAATCATTTCATAATCAATTACAATACACTTACCTTGGATCCTCAATCCATGTAGTCTCATCAAATGCAATCGTTAGGGGCCTATAGCCTCAGTTCGACTCCCTAACCCATGAATTCTAGGGGTTGGGTTTAGAGCCTCAGTCTAACCCAACTCATGGAAGGATACTTATTCCATTATCCCACACACCATCAGGCCATGAAAAAATGCTTCTTTAATCAAAATCCATATATATCATTACACAAACCATGATTAATCAAAATACATAACATTCAAAATTCATAGTTATTCAACATGTGAATTAACGTCATGCCTTAACCCATGATAACATTTAACTATTACATTGCATATCCCATTTAATCCATTTCCCATTCTTATATATTAACTCATTAACATAATCAACAATTCATACCTTGGACCATTTAATATATCCATCAATTCACATGCATTTACCCATTTAATATATTGCTCATTTTCACATGCATCAACCCACTTATGTGTTTCAATTACATTTCATAATTCTTTAGAAAAATACCTTTTATTTCATCTAAACCATTTCATATTAATCCCCAAAATCCCTTATGACATTATAAAAGTCTAGAAACAATAATCAATGTTCCCTTTTCAACTCAATTAACATATCAATATGTTCATCATGGGATATACCTTATCACAAGTCAATTCTATGTATAACATTATGATTTTCCATGTTTAGGAATTTTGACACACCCCACGGGTGGACCTAAACTGGTATAATCAGTCTCAATGTATCCCATGAGGGATAAGAGAGGTTCAATTCATCATTAATCCAACTATTTTACTGAATCAATTTAATGTAATCAATTGAACAATAAGAGAGATGTAATAACACAACCACACATACATAAATCAACATCAAGACTATAAGATATAACTTTTATACCACCTAACCCTAATCCATAGATGAATACTCACTTAACCTTAGACTTAGATATGGATTCAAGAACCCATTGAATCCCCAAAGAAAGATCCACCTGAAAAAGATGGTTTTAGGGAGTTATTAGAAGAAGGACAAATCTAAAAGACCTAATACAGAAAATAGAAGAAATTGGAGTACTATACTTACCCATAGCTTTGATCTACACCCAACAACTCTCTAAATGGATAATAATTGAAGGATATTGATCATTGGGAGGTCTTGGGTTTTTGGGTCATCATTAGGGTTGTAGGAGGAAGAAGGAGGAAGGAAATCAGGCAGAACACTTAAAATACTGAGGGAGAAAAAGGTAATTTATCACTTTTTAATGGGACACACGGTTTGAATGAATGTTTTTCCAACCTCTCCACCAACCGTTTATCATCCTCTACCCAAGAGGTATCTAAGTTGCACGGTTACCGAGGGAGACATAACGGGTTAACAAACCATGCACCAACCGTGCGGAAAAACTCTATCCAAGACCACACGATTTGGATTTCAACCTTGAATGGTTTAATTAACCATGAACCCCTACTCATAGATATCATGGTTTGGGAACATGGTTTCCTCTAACCATGTTCTAACCATGCAACATGCACCGGATGGAAATTTTCCCCTCTCTTTCGCATCCTGAACTCTTAGAACACACCCAATCCACCTCATACACCAAGTAAACATCCCATTAACCAAATTTAAGAGATTTAAACCAATGTTTAAATAATAAAATACCTCCATTAAGTCTAGTATCTTACATTTATGTAAATATTTATTTTTAAGAGAATTGTGAAAAATGCTGTTTTTTTTAAACTTCCATTTTTTTCATTAAATCATGTAATTTAAAATTACCATTATGTTATGAATTTGATAATAAATTAAAATAAGTATCCTTTAATTATAAATAATATAATTTATTACATAATAATCAGAATTATACTTTATTTTGGTATAAGTATATATATATTTTTGTTTAAAAATGCATTTATCTAAAAACCATTTTTCACCACATTTTGTGGATTTAATTTTAAATTAAAATATACCACTTATAGAAATTGAAATTGATAAAATTTAATACATAATTTGAATCATAATTTTCTAATTTTTTAATGAGTCCACATTCATTTTTGTCCATTATGAATAGTAACCAAGGTAAACATTCAATACTTTGATAAAGACTAAAATGCATTAATGGAGGAGTTAAAATAAAAATATGAGGGTTAAAATTACTTAAAAAAATATCTAAATAAAATTGGATATATATATTTGGATCCTATATATTACAACATTATAAAATATTCTAATTTTTAGGCACATGTTTTGATTAATACATTAATATATTTTAATATTTTGAAAAATTCCAAGTGTGTCCACTCCCTCTCTTATAAAAGGACACCAACTCTTATATCTTCCTGAAACTTCATGAGAATTATATGTTATCTAGTACCAACCCAAATACCTTAATAATTTACATCCCCATGATCTAGAGTCATTATATTGATAAAAATACAAACATTAGACTGCATAAGGTGTACGCTAATGGAGGTTGTCCAAAAAAGAGGTATAACTCTTAACTAAGTTCTTTCATTTTATATCTTAATATACCTCATAAAATTCTATGAAAACCAATAATATATAATAAAATAAGTATCTCCCATATTATTAGATATTATTATATTTATAGTGTAACCTTTATTCATCTCCTTCCGCATTAAATAGAAAATGAAATCATCGTTTGTGTATACGTGCAAACTACCATCTCTCGAAGTGATGTATTTTGTTTTTCAACACCACCTTTCATGAATGGTTGTTATAATGGATAGAATATATATTAATATTTTATTTATGAAATAATTATACTTATTTAATTATAATATTTTGTACACCTTATTACCTTTCCATATGTTAGAAAATGATAATGTTGCTCGTGCGTACATGTGGACTACCACGTCCACGAATTGAAGTGATTCATTTTTCATCACCAATTTATATGAATAATTAAAAAATTTATTTGATAAATAAATATTATAATTATTTCATGTTTAATATTATGGATATGATTAAACCATGAACCAGATAAAAGTATTGAAACCATCAAACCAAAACATGCATGGGAAATATACCATCTTTCACCTGAATGTTCATTTAATTGAAGAATTTTTTTAATAAAAGAGTAATTAGAAATTATAATGGAATTATAAGTAGTTATTTATGTATGAATATGGGTTTTTAATATAGTTATAATAAATATATATTTATTATACATGATATTTGAATGTGTATGAAGCACGATGAGACTTGAGGTAAGAGATTTATGTTACAATATCATTTATTTTATGGATTTTCTAAGATAAATTTATATTAAAGGATATTATATAGATATTATACTTTAAACCCTATATATTTTATTATCCTATTTATATTCATGAAAATTTCCTCTAATAGTACCATTTTACTCTCTTTGGTACCTAAAATGATTGAGAAAATGTAAAAAAAACAGAATCTATTTCCTCTTTGGTCTGGAATATTTTTCATCCATGTCCATATTCTCTTTAAAATGTTTTTAATAATGTTTTTAATATTATCTAGTGATTTTTTAAATTCATATTTACCCATATATCTCTTTATGTAAATATGTTTAAAAGAATCTTCTTTTCATTTTCTGAATGAGTTATTTTTTACCAAAGGTGTGAAAAAAATCATTGCTTTAATGTATACCAAACGAACACATTTTCCTACCATTATAAATAAAATTTAAATTAAATATTAATTTATAATATTCCATTTTTCTTTTATAAGAAAAATTTTCTCCTAATATTTTATAAATCTTTAGATTTAAAATAAATTATTTCAAATTGAAAAGGGTATTTTACTCAAGAAATGTTCTAGAGATATTTTAATGGTATTTTCATCTATAACAACATAATTTTATGTTACTTATGATTTATTGGAGACAATATATAATTATACCATACTTATTGTCTATCTATATGGTTATTGATTATGATGATGGAATCTTGATGAAAACCATTTTTTATATGTGCTAATCTATGATGAAATGATGAATGTTTTCATGAAATTGTGGCATATAAATGAATGTATTATGATTATGTGAATGTTGAGTCAATTATAGACCTAGAATGAATTGGATAATGTGATATTTACAACTTTTTATATGAAGATGATAAGAATAGACATGATTGTAAATATATTTGTTCATATTTTTATGTGTGAGTATGATTGGTTCTAGCTACGCTCATAAGATTATGCAGGAACATGATTGTGAATAATTTGTACAAATTTTAATGCATTGTTATGATTGATTCTAGAAATAATCACAAGAATTTTCATGGATATAATTACAAATAATGATGTTCCCATTTTGATTTATGAGTATTATTTCTTCTAGTCATTCTCACAAGATTATTCATGGACATGATTGTGAATAACTATAATCACAAGATTATTATTTCCTATGATTATGATTCCACATGACTATGTTATGACTCTTGAATGTTAATTACTACTCTGACACCATTATTAATCATAATTATAGTTATTAATTTATTTTGGAGTTTATATTCTATGATTTTTTGGGTATGAATATTTTATGGTAATAACAAGAACTTGATTATGTTATCAAGCCCTTAGGATCATGTTATGCTCTACTATGATTGATATCTCCCATGTTTACCCTTACTGAGAATCTGAGTTCACCCTTTATTATGTATTTTCCCCATGTTTTTACAGAAGGTTCTAAGTGTGATATTTCCATACGGGTACTAATTTGAATATATTTGTGAGATATGTCGAATACATTTTAATAAATAAGTTGATTATTTATCTAGTATCCAAAGACACAAAACCTTTATAGCCATCTAGTGTGTATAATTGTGATATTTATTGAATATTTATATATAATGATGTAATATTTATATATGTAATTCTTGGGTTACCTAATTTGATACGACATGACAATTTAGTTATTATTGGAGATTAGATTATAGAAAATATGAGGATAAAATCTAAGAAAACATATGGTTGACCAAAATTCATATAGGATGAACCTAAAGTGTCATAGTTTGATAATAATGTGTCATAAATTAGTGCATCTCATGAATTATTTTATTATTATTTATCAATTTTTTTTATTGATCAATACTTATTTTAGTTGTTTTTTGGTTTTAGTCAATGGTTGGATCCAGAAGCAGTCGTGATAACAATGAATGTTATGAGAAATGAAATGACCATCCTCATGAAAAAACAAATGGATTTGGTGATGAGATGCAATATATTATTACTATTATGACTCAAATATCTCAATATATATGTAATAACACAAACCATGTTGATATTCTAAACAAACCATGGATGGAGAAACATTCCCTTGAGTATTTTATGAAACAATGTCTTCCCTCCTTTTATGGGTCCAATGATCTATTCGTTTCCAAGAAATATATCAATGTGATGGAAAATATATTTTCTTCTCTTCAATACTCAGACAATGATAAAGTTGTCTAATAATTCTATTACTTGAAAGGAGAATAAAATTAATGGAAGACTCTTATCAATAACATGCGACAATATTAAGAAATAAACTCCATGGAATGAGAGGAGTTTAAGAGGGTATTTATCAATAAATAATTTCCTAAAAATTTTTGTACTAAGATGGAAAGGGGATTTTTGTAATTGAAATATAAGTATGGTGAATCTATTATTACCTATAAAGAAAACATTACAATACTTTCAAGGTATACTTTAATATTTATAATTGACCCTGTGACCAAAACTGATCAATTATTTAGTGGATTGAAAGAAAGTATTCAAAAGTAATTATCCATTAGAGACTTTGGAATCTATAAATAAATCATTAAATGTTCTTTGAATGTATAAATGTAGTGTGGGAACTCGAATTATTCTTATGGTTTTAGTAACAAGAAGATAAAAATGGAGCTTTAAGGTAACTAAAATGGTAAATACTAGGGAGGAAATAAATTCCTACCACCTACATGACAAAAATGTGAGGGAAAACACTCAATAAATTGTTTGAAATGAATTAGGAAATGATTCTATTGTATAAATTCTATTAATTGAGTTATTTATTGTCGATGGGGGATGAATAGGTTGCAAATGAAATATAAGATAAGAAGGATTCAACCAATGAAGTTCAACATTTAAGATATAAGGAGATTAAGAATTATGTGAATAAATAACCTAATAAAATATCTAATAAGGATGGTAGGCCTCAACAAGCCCCTAATAAAATGGAAAAAGGGAAGGCCTTTACTATCATAACATAGGTGGGATAAGATAACGATGTGGTAAAATGTACACTAACTATCCAATCAAAAATTACAAATGCATAATTTTATTATAGATCAACCCACTATTTCATATTTGAATATCTTTTTAATAGTATAACATCATCACTTCAAAAATTAAATATTGAGTTGGTAGTAAAAACTCTTAATGGAATGATGATCACATCTCAAGTATATGACTCCTCTCCAATAGCAGTTTATGGTAATTTTCTTCTTGAAAATCTTGTGATTCTATCACTAGTTGAATTTGGTGTGATTTTATCTATGGATTGAATTTCTATTTATAAATCCCATATCAATTACAAGTACGTAATGTTACATTTGATATTCCAAATCAACCTATGATTGTCTATTAGTACAAGGATGAACATGAACTTCCAATGGGAATTTATTCCCTTATTTTATTCTAATTACATATTCATAGGGGATATTTATCTTAAATAGTTCTAGAGAATATCAACATCGAAGATATTCATATTATTAAAGATTATACTAATGTATTTTATGAATACTTTCCTAGTATTCCCCTAAATCATGAAGTTGAGTTTTCAGTAGAACTCATAACTAATGTTACAATTATTTCAAAGACTCCATATAGAATGTCCCTGATTAAGTTGAAAGAATTGAAGGAGAAACTCCAATAAAGTCTTGATAAGGGATTTATAAGACCTAGTTCATCACCACAGGGCACACCTATTATTATTTTTAAGAATAAAGATGGTTCAATGAATATTTTCATTAATTTTTAGGGACTTAAAAATATCACCATCAAGAAATATTATCCTCTGGCCTATATCAAGGATCTGTTTGATCAATTATGAGTTTAATATTTTTCTACAATTAATCTTCAATCTAGACATCATCAACTAAGGTTCAAGAAATAGGATATACCTAGGACAACCTTCTGTATGAGGTATGATCATTATGAAGTTATAGTAATTCCATTTTTACTTACTAATCCCCCTACTATATTTATGGATTTAATTAATACAGTCTTTAGAGATCACCTAAATTATTTTATGGTAGTCATTATAGATGATATTATTATATATTTTTCAAGATAAATGAAGATCATGATAAACATTTTAGGATTGTTTTGAATACCCTAAGGAAGGAGAATCTATATACTAAATTTACCAATTATAAACCTTGACTATAGAAATTCATATTCTTGGGTAATATAATCTCAAGTGAGGGTATATTGATGGATCCCTCAATGATAGAATTTATTGAATAATGACCTAGACCAACCATGGTGAAAAATATATGTAACGACCCAAAATTTTGAATAATATTTGTTTCTTGAATTTGTGTATTATTTTATTTTATAATCAAAAAAATTATATCCTTTAATTAATGAAGTGATTATAATTAAAATAATACCACTGGGTTTTGACTGTTACATGACTGTTGGTCAATATGACCATTGGAAACTAAATTCTTAACTTTATGATTTTTGTTTATAAATACAAGTGATCATGATTAATTAATATAGAAAGAGGAGTCTATGGCCTCATCCAGTAGACTTTGGCCATATGAATCCCATCTATCAGAGCTGGGAAGGAGGTTGCATCACTAGGCTTTGCTCTAGACCAATCCCAAGCCAAACTCTAACATGTGAATCTTGAACGGAATCACCTATGGGAGAAGTTCAAGCTGATTGAAATCACCACTCAAGCAATGTTGTCCAAGCCGTACCAAGATTCTATCACCATATAACATCTTACACTTAGGTCTTATGCAGGTGTTAAGGGGATATGTAACAAGACATTAATTATATTGTGTAATCTTTTTGTATAAATAAAATTGTTATTTCTTATTATGTTAAATTTGTGAATTTAAAATGTTTGGATAAATGTAGGATGAAGTTCCATATTATTGTTGAATTTTTGAAAAAGGGTATTTTAAAATATTTTTTTTGTATACTTTAAACAATTAATAATGTAAAATTATTTTCATAAAATGGTCTTCTATAGTTATGTCCAGTAAGAAATTTAGATTCTAATAAGATCAACTTAATTTTTAGTGAATAGTAAAGTATGAATAGTAATATTACCCTTATGAATAGTAATGTGACCAATGGAATAGTAACCTCACTTAAGAAAGTATAAATATAATTTAGGCATCTTGAATGGTGAAGTGATATAATAGCATAAGTAAATAACTATTTCAGAATTTATTAGTTAAGTATCAATATTTTTTTTGAGTAAATAGTGTTTTTAATTAAAAATTAAATATCTCATCATTAAAAAATTATTTTCATAAAATGGAGTTCATTTTTTAATTCTGATCATCGATATTAGGTTAGGGTGAATTTATGTGATTTTTATAAAATGTTTTGTTTTTCAGTGAATAGTAAAAATGCAGTTTTGAATTTCGGTGTGTTTAATGACATCATTAGTGATGTAATAATGATGTAATAATTATGGTCGACTTGTAAATAGTAATATATGTTATGAGGTGCCTAAACTGGCCAATACCATGAGAAAATACCATGGGCAAGCCCATGGTTTTGCAAATACCACTGATGAGGTGTCCCTTGGAAATTAATTAAATATTCCCTCACTTTTGCTATAAATACCAAAACATTCACTCATTCCTTTCATTAAAAAATCATCTTCAATGAATATCTAATCTTTTACCTCCCAAGGAGTCCTCCCAAGGTTCCCTCAATCCCCGTAAGGTCCCAACCTTCAATCTTTCAAAGTTACTCTTCAAGGTAATGGAACCTTTCACCCTCCTCTTTTAAGTCACGACTTCTTTTATGTTTTGTCTTATAGTTTCCATCTTATTATGTTGGGGTATGTTCTCATGTGTCCTAATTTCTATACATTTTATTTACAAATTATTAGATACCCTTTCTACTATCATGAATTTATTTTCTGAATTTTTAAGCGATGCCATTAGGCTGCCGAATTTTTTGTAAAAGAAATCACATCTCCTCTTTTCATTCAAGTTTCATTTTGATGTGGTATGTCATTAAAATATCCATACCACGTTCTTATTTCTTTTTATTATGTACCCATAATTTATTATGAGTTATTTATGAGTGTGTGACCCTTATCCCCTCTATTTTTATTGTTCCCTAAAACCATGTTATATAACCGTTATGTTGCAGAAATTTCATCTCCAAATTTCTCTCTTTCTCTCAAGAAATTCTCTTATTTTATTTATGTGAATACCCAAAACTATTTTATTTCTAGGTGTATTCATCAAGACATAAAATTGATATATTTTATTCTTTAATTGACATACATATAACCCTTATTCCCTTTCCATGGGTTATAAATGACATAATGATCTTATTTTTAAGCACTTTTAAAACGTCACGATTTTGAAGTGAAACCCATTTCTTTTACTCTATTTTGGATATTTATGAAATGTATTATTATGATCTATGTGGATCACAATAAAATAAAGACATATTAAGGGTGCACCCTAATAGAGCTCTAATGCATTGGGTAAAGAATTTAATCTCTAGAGATGATAAGTTTCACGATACCTTAGTGAATAACCATTGTAATTTTTATAACACCTTGGGAATGAACCTTGGTGATATGTTCATGAATTTATAAATTAAATGTTTTAGCCATATATTCAAGTTATGGTTCAAGTTATTTTCATCAGGATATGACTCTACTTCCATTGGTCATGCCTTTATTTTTTTTATCAAGTTCTTATTGATATCACAAGTAATCTAATTCCCTTGCTTTCTTTACTGGGCCTTCTACTCACCTTTTCCTTTGATGTATGTCTCCAGGTTATGAGATGCAGTAGTTTTATATAGAGTAAACTTTTCAAGAGGCTATTCAAGGGGATTTAAAATAGTGTTTTAAGTTTTCATGTATTTTGTTCCTGATTTCCAAGACACTAGACTTTAAAGGTCCTCTATTTGTAAAATGTAATGAAAAGTACTATAATAAAAAGGCGGGATTACATAGTTGGTATCAAAGGATAGATTAGTTATTTATGGAAATTAGGATATTAAAACTGTATCAATAACCATATATAAACGTTTAAATATAGGAAAACTTCATATTATTTTGGTGAAATATTAAGTAAGTGGTTTCCAAACAAATATATCCCTGTCTGGATATGAATAAGTGGATGTGGCTCCGGAACAGATGTACCTAGGAGTGAAAAATCTGACAAGGAGTTTCAGGCTTGACCCGATGTATCCTGGTACATGACAATGGGCCTTTCTGCACTCCTATTTTGACACTCTTAGGGGTTATGTTTGGTCATTCACAAGCTTTTTATGAATCATTATGAAGGATTTATATATAAATGAAATTGTTTAAGCATGAAGTTTTAAGACATAAAATCATTTATAGTTAAAATATTTGTAAATGAAATAATCTTATAACTAAGGTTTTATTCTTCTATAAAATGGTGGGTAATAGGAGGAACCATGCAAATGGTGACCGTAATGGACCATGCACTGACAGCCCTCCAATGGAAGATGGAATGGAAACTTTCATGAGAATGATGAACCACCTGACTCAAGTTATGGGAAATAACATGAATCAAGATGATAGAACGATCTCACTGCAAAGGGAACAACATTCTGTTGAGTCCTTTATGAGTCAACGACCACCAACCTTTAGTGGATCTACAGAAGTATTGATTGCTGAATAGTGGATCAACTCTTTAGAGAATATCTTTTCTATACTCCACTATTTAGAGAAAGAGAAGGTCACCCTGGATGTTTACCACTTAGAGGGATAAGTTGATCAGTGGTGGGAACTGATTAAAAACATGAGGCCAAGAGTGGAGGTTGAAGCTATGGAGTGGGAAGAGTTCAGAGGGATCTTCTTTAGTATGTATTTCCCTCATTACATGAGAAAAATAATGGATATGGAGTTTCTTGAGATGAAGTAGAAGGAGAATGAATTTTTGGGAAGCTACGGTATGAACTTCACAAGGATTTCACATTACACCTCTAGCTTTGTCATGGATCCAAATTGTAAGGTTAATAGATTATTCGGTGGACTGAGACCTCATCTGCAGAAGAATCTATCCAACCAAGACTATGATAGTTACAAGGAGATCGTACTAAGTGCGATGAAAGTCAAATTGGAATTTGGTGAGATGCAATGGTCTCATAAATCCAATGATAAGAAAAGATCGATGGAGCTAAGCTTAGGGAAAAATTTTGATTAGGGAAGAGGTGGAAATAAAGTACAATGTCCCACATGTAATAAATGTGGGAAGAAGCATTCGGGGAACTGCCTTCTCGAGAGTGGGAAGTTCTACAAGTGTGGAAAAGATGTCCATATCACATGGAACTGTCGTAGTAAGGTGAAGCCTCAACTACCTAACACTAACGACAAAGGGAAGATGGTGCAGGACCTACCTAATGTCTAATGCTATATGTTTGGAAAACTTGGGCACTTTTCCAATCATTATCGAAATCTAAGGGTAGGGGAGGGTAATCACCATTAGCCTCAACATCGGTCAAGGGAACAAGGTCATACTTTTTCAATCACTACGTCTAAAGTTGAATCACCAAATGATGTGGTGGTAGGTACTCTTGTTGTTATCTCAAATATGGAAAGTACTTTGTTTGATTCTAGTTCTACACATTCCTTTATTTTCTCCAAGTTTTCAAAGAATTTAGAATCAACCCTTGAATTGATAAAAGTAGAGTTATCAATCAAGAATCCTGGTGGGATTATCCAAGCATCATTAGTGTTTACAAACTCTTGTATTTACTTTAGTGAGAATAATATTATCACAAATCTAGTAGTCATTACCATGCTGGAATTAAACATTATACTAGGGATGGACTGGCTCTCAAAGTATAATGCTAAGATCAAATGAATAAGTAAGGAAATATTAGTAGTCTAGAATGGAAAACCTATAGTTATCTTCTAAGGAGAGATATCTCAACCTAATATTTGTTTAGAAGAACCTCCTATTTCTATCTTTATGGAGTTGATTAGTGAAGAAGAAGAAGGAAATGAGAGTTTAAGGATAGAAAATATCCCCATCATCCAGGAATACGTTGACATATTTCTTGAGGAGTTACCTAGACCTCCCCCAGAAAGAGAGGTAGAGTTCTCCATTGAACTCATACCTGGATATCATCTGATATCAAAGAACCCATATAGGATGGAAAATGTGGAGCTGGAGGAATTAAAGAAGAAACTCCAAGATCTTCTAGAGAAGGGTTTTATCTTTACAAGTGTGTCTCCTTGGGGATCACATATTCTCCTTGTGAAGAATAAGGATGGATCAATGCAGCTATGCATTGATTATAGAGAACTGAACAGGATCACCGTGAAGAACAAATACCCTCTACCAAGAATTGATGACTTATTTGACCAACCTCATGGGGCTCAATTCTTCTCTAAGATTGATATTCAATCTGGTTATCATCAATTGAGGGTGAAGAAAGAAGATATTCCAAAAAAATCCTTCCAATAAAGATATGGGCATTATGAGTTTGTTGTTATTCCCTTCGGACTGACTAATGCACCTGCTATTTTTATGGATTTGATGAATAGAGTCTTTAAGGAATACCTTGATAATTTTTTGGTTGTTTTTATTGATAATATTATGATATATTCCAAAATCCATGAAGAGCATAAGGATCATCTAAGGGTTATTTTGAAAACTATATGGAAAGAGAGCCTTTTTGGAAAGTTCAGAAAATGTAAATTTTGGTTACAACAAGTGTCTTTCTTGGGGAATATTTTTACCAATGAAGGAATCACAATTGACCCTGTAAAGACAAAATTTGTAGAGGAGTAACCTCAGCCTACAACAATAACTGAGATTTGTAGTTTCCTTGGATTAGAAGGATATTATAGGATTTTTGTAAAAAAAATTTCACTACATTATAATCCATTAACCAAGTTAACTAAAAAAGGGGTCAAGTTCATCTGGACAAAGGAGTGTGAGGAAAGTTTCCAAGAGCTGAAGAAGATATTGGTTACTGCACCGGTGTTAACTCTTCCCTCAAGTGGAGAAGGATTCGTTATTTTTAGAGATTCATATCTTTAAGTTCTTGGGTTCATCCTCATGAAAAATGAAAAAGTCATTGCTTATGCATCTCGACAGTTGAATACTCATGAGTAGAACTATCCTACACATGATTTGGAGCTGGATGCAGTCGTTTTTGCTTTGAAGATATAGAGGCACTATCATTATGGGGAGAAATGTGATATATACACAGACCATCAAAGTTTTAAGTATATTTTCACACAAAAGGAATTGAACATGAGAAAATGGATATGGTTGAAACTTCTTAAAGAATATGATTGTTCAATTCATTATCATCATGGAAGAGAAAACAAAGTCACTGATGCATTAAGTAGGAAAGACCCAATTGTTCTTTCCATGATGAGGATTCAAATAGATCCTTTGATCAATGAACTAGTAAAGCTGGACATGGGAATTATAAGGGAAGAGACATCATCAACCCTAACCCAAATTATTTCTCAACCGTCATTACTAGATAAGATCAAGAAAGCTCAAAAATAAGATCCTTTGTTATAGAAGAAGTTTGAGGCTGTGAAGGATGGGAATTTTCTTGAGTTTAATATTGATCAAGAAGGTGTACTAAA
The DNA here is from genome assembly GCA_963277665.1 of Viscum album. NCBI lineage: Eukaryota > Viridiplantae > Streptophyta > Magnoliopsida > Santalales > Viscaceae > Viscum > Viscum album. The sequence continues at coordinate 1,677,316,854 of OY728138.1, read as the reverse complement.
ATTTCATACAAGACTATGTGTTCCATCTATTCCCGAAATAAAGAAGGAGCTGATGGATGAAGCTCATAGATCTACTTTCTCTATAAATCCAGGAAACATAAAAATGTATAGAGACCTTAGTGACCATTATTGGTGGGATAATATGAAAAGGGAGATTGCTGAATACACTTAAAGGTTCCTGGTATGTCAGCAAGTGAAGGTAGAGTGAAAAATTCCTAAAGGGGTATTGCAACCACTACCCATATCAGCATGGAAGTGGGACAGTATCACTATGGACTTCATCACTGGTCTCTTGAGAACTTCCAAATGAAACAATGCGATATGGGTTACTGTGGACCGTCTCACCAAGTCTTCCCATTTTATCTCCATTCAGGAAGATTGATCTCTTGATAAACTTACCATAATTTATGTGAAGGAAGTGGTAAGGCTGCATGGAGTTCCACTTTCTATCACATCTGATCATGATCCAAGGTTCACATAAAAATTTTAGAGAAGTATTCAACATGATCTGAGCACTGAATTGAATTTCAGTATGGCCTATCACCCCCAAACTGATGGCCAATCTTAAAAGACTATTCAAACACTTGAGGATATGCTGAGAACATGCTCAATGGAATTTAAAGGTGGATGGGATCAATATATCCCTTTATTTGAGTTCTCCTACAACAACAAATTCTCCTCAAGCATTCAAACAGAACCCTATAAATATATTTATGGGAAGTGATGTAGAACTCCAACTTTTTGGGATGAAGCTGGTGAGAGAAAGTTTCTTGGGCCTAATCTTGTGCAGGAGATGACAGAAAAGGTTCATGCCATCCAACAACACATTAAGGCTGCTCAGAGTCAGCAAAAGGGCTATGCCAAAAACTTTCAAAGGGAATTATAGTTTGATGTTGGTGATAAAGTATTTCTTTTAATTTCAACTTGGAAGAGATTCATGAGGTTTGGGAAGAAAGGGAAGCTCATACCTAGGTACATTGGTCCCTATGAAATATTTGATCACGTGGGAGCAGTGGCTTATCGGCTTGCACTTCCTCCAAATATAGCACAAGTTCGTGATGTATTCCATGTATCCCTCTTGAGAAAGTACATACTTGACCCTTCACATGTACTAAATCTAGAGGTGGTACAACTGGAACATGACCTCTCTTATGATGAGTATCTAGTGGAGATCCTGGACTGTAGGGACAAGGTTCTACTCAATAAGACTACCCACCTTGTTAAGGTGTTGTGGAGAAACCAAAAATGCGAAGAAGCCACGTGGGAACCAGAGGAGTATATGAGGCAGAAGTACCCACACCTTTTCTATTCTGAGGGTATGAGTTAAAATTTTGGGAACAAAATTTCTTAAGGGAGGAAGAATGTAATGACCCAAACTTTTGAATAATATTTATTTCTTGAATATTTGTAATATTTTATTTTATACTAAAAAAACTATATCCTTTAATTAATGAAGAGAGTATAATTAAAATAATATCACTGGTTTTTGATTGTTATATGATCGTTGGTCAATATGACTGTCAGAAACTAAATTCTTAACATTATGATTGTTTTTTATAAATAAAAGTGATCATGTATAATTAATACAGGAAGAGGAGTCGATGGCCTCATCCAGTAGAAAATGGGTCATATGAAGCCCATCCGTCAGAGGTTGGGAAAGAGGTTGCATCATTGGGCCTTGCTCTGAACCAAGCCCAAGCAGAAATCCAACATGTGAATCTTGAATGGAATCGCCCACGGGAGAAGTTCAAGCTGATAAAAATCACAACTCAGGTAATATTGTCGGAGCCACCCCAAGATTATATCAGCATAGAAAATCTTACACTTAGGTCCTATGTAGGTGTTAAGGGGATATTTAATGAGACCTTAGTTACGTTGTGTAATCCTTTTGTATAAATAAAATTGTTATTTCTTATTGTGTTAAATTTTTGAATTTAAAATGTCCAAATAAATGTAGGATAAAGTTCTATATTATTGTTGAATTTTGGAAAAAGGGTATTTTAAAATATGTTTTTGTGTACTTTTAATAATTAATAATGTAAAATGATTTTCCAAAAATGGTCTTCAACAGTTTTGACCAGTAAGAAATTTAGAGTATAATAAGATCAACATAATTTTTAGTGAATAGTAAAGTAGGAATAATAATATTACCTTTATGAATAGTAATGAGACCAATGGAATAATAACCTCACTAAAGAATGTATAAATATAATTTAGGCATCTTGAATGGTGAAGTGATATAATAGCATTAGTAAATAACTATTTCAAAAATTATTAGTTAAGTATTATCACTTTTTTCAGGTAAATAGTGTTTTTACTTAAAAATTAAATATCTCATAATTAAAAAATTATTTTCATAAAATGGATTTAATTTTTGAATTCAGAGAATTGATATTAGGTTAGGGTGAATTTATGAAATTTTTATAAAATGTTTTGTTTTTTAGTGAATAGTAAAAATATAGTTTTGAGTTTGAGTGTGTTTAATGACATCATTAATGATGTAATCATGATGTAATAATTCTGGTCGACTTATGAATAGTAAGATATTTTATAAGGTGTCCAAAGAGGCCAATACCATGGGCAAGCCCATCGTTTTTCAAATACCACCAATGAGATGTCCCTTGGAAATTAATTAAATACTCCCTCAATTTTGCTATAAATACCAAGACATTTCCTCATTCCTTTCATTAAAAAATCCTCCTCAATTAAGTTATGATGATTTTACCTCCCAATGAGTCCTCCCAAGGTTCCCTCAAGCCCCTAAGGTCCCAACATTCAAGCTTTCAAAGTTACTCTTCAAGGTAAGGGAACCTTTGACCCTCCTCTTTTAAGTCATGACTTCCTTTATATTATGTATTCTAGTTTCCATATTCTTATGTTGGGGTATGTTCTTCTATGTCCTTATTTCTATCCATTTTATGTATAAATTATGAGATACCATTTCCACTCTAATCAATTTATTTTCTTAATTTTTAAGCGACGCCGTTAGGTTGCCGAATTTTTCGTAAAAGAAATCACATCTCCTCTTTTCATTCATGTTTCCTTTTCATGTGCTATGTCATTGAAATATACATACCATGTTCTTATTTATTTTTATTCAGTACCCATACTGTATTATGAGTTATTTATGAGTGGGTGACCCTTGTCTCCTATGTATTTATTGTTTTCTAAAACCATGTTATATTGCCATTATGCTGCAGAAATTTCATCTCAAAATTTCTCTCTTTCTCTCAAGAAATTCTCTTATTTTCTTTATGTGAATACCCAAAAATATTTTATTTCTGGGCTATTCATCAAGACATAAAATCTATATATTTGATTCTAGAATTGACATACATATAACCCTTATTCCCTTTCCATGGGTTATAAATGACATAATGATCTTATTTTTAAGCACTTTTAAAACGTCACAATTTTGAAGTGGAACCCATTTATTTTAATCTCATTGGGATATTTATGAAATGTATGATTATGATCTATGTGTATCACATGAAAATAAATACATATTAAGGGTGTGCCCTGATGGGGCTCCAATTCATCGGGTAAATAATTTAATCTCTATAGATAACAAGTTGTACGATACCTTGGTGAATAACCATGGAAAATTTTATGACACCTTGGGAATGAACCTTGGTGATATGTTCATGAATGTATAAATTAAATGTTATATCAACATATTCATGTTATGTTTCAATTTATTTTCATTATTATATTCCTCTAATTCCATTGCTCATGTCTTTATGTTTTTCATCAAGTTCTTATTGATATCACAAGTAAACTGATTCCCTTGCTTGCCTTACTGGGCCTTCTACTCACCATTTCCTTTGATGTATGTCTACAGGTTATGAGGTGCCGTATTTTTACATAGGATGAGCTTTTCAAGAGGATTTTAAAGGGAATTTAAAAGAGTGTTTTATGTTTTCATGTATTCTTTTTCTTGATTTCCATGACACCAGACTTTAAAGGTCCTCTGTTTGTAAAATGTAATGAAAAGTTATGTAATAAAAAGGTGGGATGCCATAATATATGTATTTTTATTGTAAATATGGAAACTATCAATGGGTTTTGAGGTATTTTTCATGTCTATCTAATCCTCAAATTAAGTTTTCATGGAATCATGTTAAGTTCCCATAGATGATAAATGTGAGGAAAATTTAAAGGATCTGAAAAGAAGGTTGGTCAGTACACCTATCCTTACACTAACCTATAATAGAGAAGGTTTTTTGATATATAGTGATGCATAAAATATGTTATTTGGATTATTCTTCTTGTATAATGATACAATTATAGCTTATGCCTTGTGCAAATTGAAAATTCAAGATAAAAATTACCTGAATTAGGATTTGGAGTAAAAAAATAGTAATTATTGCATTGAAAATATAGAGGAATTATATTTATATTGAAAGATATTATATATATACTGATCCAAAAAGTTTTAAGTATATATTCACATAGAAAGAGTTGAATATTCACCAAATGAGATGATTGGAGTTGATTAAAGATTATGATTTCTCAATACACTACCATCCCATTGGCCAGAGTGAGTATCTCAAGAGGGGGTGAATTGAGTGCCCAATAAAAATTTCTATATAAGACAGGTTTAAATAAAATCCCATAGTTTAATTTAAAAATAGTCCAGTGAACCAAAATAGAAAATCAATATACTTTCTGATCTTTTAGAAGATTTCTCAAAGATTGATTAGGTTTTAGTTAAAATAATTTTGAAAACTAATTCAACTTTTTAAATCAATTTACTTGAAAAAAATCATATATAAACACTAATTAAGATTAACTATCAAAGTTTTGGTTTTTTTTTTCAGTTTAAAAAAAAATTAGGTTAAAAAATATAAAACCAAATAAAAAAATAGTAGAATAAAAAAAGTGTTTCAGTCTCAAAATGAGACTTAATCCTCTCCACATGGAAATCAACTACTTACAAGTAGATTATATAAAATAATCTATGATCCAAAACTTGTATTAGGTGTAAAAAATAAAAACTATCTAGGAAACTAAGGACCACTTCCAAAAAACCTGTAAGAGTAAAAAAATACAGGACACAAAAGACCTCTTTCACAAAAGATGTGGGGAAAAAGGTAAGAGAGTGTTTAATAAGATATTGAGTGTATTTCACTTAAATATCATGAGATAGTGTTCATGTTAAATAAAATAGATTAAAAAAAACAGTTCTCATAATGTAAAGAAAATAAACAGTGTGAGAAAATAAAATATGCGAAGAAGGTATGTTGCTCAGTCTAATAAGCTCTGAATCTTGTGACTCATTGAGTATAGCTTGACTGGTAGCTCAAGTTGTGTTTCTAAAATTTACAGTAGAATAGATTACCATAAAATATTTTTTTTTGACTTTAGGAAGTAGTCTTAGTGTTCCATATGCTTCAATTATTCTATAGTTGATCATTGGTAAAGGTGATTCATGTAAGGCATAATAATCTTATTTTGATCTTTTAATGTTCAGCTCTAGCTCTCTGTGTATATCTCAGTTCATAGTTAATTCAGTGATATCAGTATGAGGGAGTAATCCACTACTACTTTTGTCAGTAGTATTCATGTGTATCTATGTGGAGATAAATCATTCAGATATCATGCATCCTCATACTCAGGGATGACACATTCTTTAATGCATCCCTACAATAGTTTAAGAACAATCATTAAAATAACTTTTTGGCATTAAATTACATAATATATCCATTATAAATAGTTAATTTAAAATAAATAAAAATAATGGTGGTGAATCTTTTGAATGGTGACATAACACTGGCAATGAGTTAGCTTCAACAATGACTTAGGTCTGGCGGTAAGTCTTTCTGACACTTAGAAAAATTTTAGGTTCAATGGAGAGTCATCATCTGGAAGAGAGTGTTTCCCATAATTTACCAAAATTATGTTTTGGAATTGAATCATAGCTTATAGTAGGTGTTTTCAATACTTATCCAAATTCTCACATTGATGGTGAGTTTTCCCCAATGGTGAGTCATTACTAGTAGTGACTCAACCTCAATGGTGTGTCATCCTTAGAGGTGACTCAACCTCAATGGTGAGCCTTTCTTATACTTATCCAAATTTCTTTATAATCTAATTTATATTATAAAATGATATCATAACATATAAAACTCATTAATAGAATAAGTAAAATTATTTGGTGATCATTAAAACAAGGGTTCCAACAATCTCCCCCATTTTGATGATCAAAGATTATGGAATTTTATACACTTGCTATCAAAGGTAAATCATGACATTTTATATACTATAGAATCAAAGTTAAAGATCAATGGTAAAGAAGATACACAGGGTATCATAAGAAATTAGATAGTAAAAAATATCAAATAAAATATGGTATCAAGGAATGAATGAAATGTATATGGAAATCAATAACAGTATGGTATCAATGATATAAAAAAGATATTATATAAATAAATGCCATAGAGTCTTATTCACCTTTTGGGATTATCAAAAAGTAAAAATAAATCAGGAAAGTAGAGAAACCAAATATGAATAATAATAAAATTCCCATTAATACAGTCAATGAAAGTAAAACCAAAAAGTTTGAACAAAAGGTTACGAAAAAAATAACCCCCATCAAAGACAAATAGGCTAATAATCAACACTTCTCAGGCTATGTGAAAGGATCAAAATGTGTTCTTACCTTACCCTTGAATGAAGAAGGAGGATAAACAATAGATCCTGAAGGAGCTCTAGGAATGGATGTTGGAACCTTAGTTAGAGAAGTAGGATATCTGATGATGATAGGTCTAAGGCGTTGTACTTATTCTTAGGGAGAGAGATTGAAAGGCTAAAAATGGGATGGAAAGGGTGTAGTGGGATATCTAGTAACACTAGATCTAAAAATCTCTGGTTCAAAAACTATAGGTTTCAGATGGGATATTACTGGAATGGCATCTCAAGCCACCACAATAGTACCAGAAACATGAAAAAATGGTTTCAACAAATTGATAAATTCCATAATAATGTTTCCACCTATATTAATTGCATTAAATAAATCCTTCTTCTCTTTTATAAAAATATTAATCACATGATTCAAGAACTTAAAATGATTCAATTTTTCCTTAAAATATTGATTGACTGGAGGAATCCTTAGATTCTATGACATGAACTTGAAATTAGCATTCAACTCATTCTTAGTTTATATCCTTGAAAGATAATACTTTATAGATTTTTTAATGGCATCTCTATCAACATTAATGTCATTCACATACTCCTTGACCATCATGTGAACATGATCACTATTATGCTTGAGCTTACTCAGACTTGCCTAAGGTTTAGAGGGTTTACCACCTGATGAAGCTGTAAGATCTTCTCTTACAATATATCTTATAAACTCAATATCAAGAGAGGGAGGTGGAGGAGTATAAGTAGAAGGATATGAAGTCATATTCTACACCCTCTAAATTAAATCATCCAAAAAAGTTGAAAAGGTTGTCTACATCCCTTCTAACATATATTTCACAGACTCCAAATCACTGGAAAGTATCATATTTTCAATCTCTACTTCCTGAATGTGGTGAATCATTTTGGATGAATACGATGTATCACCAAATCAAATAAATACCTAACATCATTTTCACTTAACATAGTGACATGCAGTGCTTGACTCTTCAAAATCAAACCAAAATTAGAAATCATATTTTCTATGAATGATTCTAAATCACCTCTTGTGACAATAACCACTAGAACTAGAAAAACAGAAGGTGAAGAAACTCTCTAAGAATCAAACCTTTTCAACTCACCATCAACATCAATCTGAATAACCAATGATCCCTCAAGATCCCTTTCTTCTTGAATATTAGGTCCACCATTCTATGTTGGACTATCAAGAAACTTATCCCATTCCTTAAACATTGGGTCCATCCAACTTACAAAATACATAACATGATATTTATCAACTTGAGAATTAGAAATAGTAGATACACCTAAAACAGGTACAACAACAGAAGCCTCAAAAGATCTCTGTACTTCACCTAGTAGCTCAAAAATAACATTGTCAGCTTCTATCTACCTAAAAAATGACCGCTCAACTATAATAATAACCTTGATCTATTCATCTACTGACTATTTAACAATAGTCTTCTCAAAAACATCTGAACATCATCTGTAGGATCACTGAGGTCACCACCAATAGTATGATCAAATGGATAAATTTCCATACTTTGTAATTTCTCCCCCTAAAATGATGTTTTCTTTTCTTATTTTGCAGTTCTATCAACATATTTAACTATGATGGGTCTCTCTTCAGATCCAAAAACACCTAATAATAATGGATAAAAAAGAAGAGATTGAGGTATCTCAAAATCCTCTATTCTAACATGTCTAGTAAGACCATCATGGTTAGATACTCCATCATCATCATCTCTATCTCCATTTCCAATTCCATTACCATCTTCATCATCTCCTTATTCTTCTTCATCTTCATCTTCGTCCTCATCACTATTTTTACTATTTTCATCTCTTTAGAGGATTTGGAAGAAATCTTGAACTATTCCTCACCATATATTTCTATCTATTCCTCATAACTTCCTTCTTTTAAGAGTTTCTCGATATCCTAGGAGGGCTAGGAGAAACATTAGTAAGAGTAAGAGTGACTTGAGGAAAATCAGGGTCAATTCCTTCCTCCATAGGATATTTCTCTTCCTCATCACCAATGGAAGCAACCTCTTCCTACTCATCCAATTACTCTACTACTTCGTCTGGTTCCAAACTGGGATCTATAATGTCCTTTGATCTAGATAGATGATTAACCAGATTGAAGTCAACATAAATTATTTCACTATCATTGATCCACTACTTCTTCCATGGATTACAACTAATTTTCATCCTTTTACAAATCACTCATGTGATGTAGAAATCTACAAAACTTACTATTGTTTTTTATTTTTTATTGACCAAAGCTTTGGATTTTTAAATTTCTGAAATAAACTTAGGATATATCAGAGAATTTGATCTGTAAAAAAGATTATACATCTCCATCATGTAAAGTATTGGATATCTACACAAGTTGATCTTATCATCTTTCTTTATAAGACATATAAGATAAAAATCCTGATATATCATGGTCAAGAAATCACCTTTTATTAGGAAAATAATATACTATATAGATTTGAAAATAGGGTGAAATTCACCATGAAACTCAGTATAAATTCGTCTTCTTAGAATTCAATCTCCAGTTAATTCATCTAAAGAATACTCATAAAAATGTTATCACCATCATCTGGAATAGTTTATTGATATTATTTTTCAACTCATTCATGAGAAACTATATAAAAATTATCCCACTAACTTGATGTAACAGCCCAAGATTTTATAAAGAAATATTCTTTTTAATTTTACTAATGTCTTGTGTTATACGCTACACCAAAAGGAGCTTGCACAACACGCATCCTTGACTTGCCTTGCATTACACGCAATCGCAACCTTCCTCGATAGCGTGTGTGGTACGTAATCCTGAGTTTCACGAAACAATGATATGCTATTAAAATATTATTAAAACTAGCCGTTATGAATAGTAATAACCACTTTTTAAATTTTAGAAATTTTAACTCTCAAAATGGACTTCATTTTTGGATTCGGAGTATCGAATTTAGCCTAAGGTGAAATTTTGGTACTTTTCGGATAACTTTCATATTCTGATGAATAGTGAAAATTACTAAATTATAATTAAAAACAACTTTTTTTAATCGAAATAATTAATAGTGATAAATCATTAATTTGAGTGGTTTTAAAGTATATTTAGAATATATTTTTACAATTTAATACAATGTTGTTCATTGGATGTAATTTCACATTTAAACTAGACATAAACAAGTGTCAATCTTTTGATAGATATTGTTTCTTAAAAACACGCTATTTGTTTTAACAGCGGGATTTAATTATAAAATTAATTAATGCAACTTTTATGTTATGAATTTGGTAAAATAGACTTCATTTTTGAATTCGGAATATGAAATATAGCTTGGGATGAAATTTTGGCATTGTTCTGAAAAACATCAATTTTTGATGAATAGTGAAACTACTAAGTGGTAGGTTAAAAACTGAATTTTGCATAAAACTTAATTTTACCGCTTCTGTGAATGGAATTTCGAAAATCCGATAGACACGGTTAATATCAAGGACTAAAATGTGGTTCAATGAGATGAAAATAATTTTTTGGTGAATAGTAACTTTTTACTTTTTTTACCACGGTTAATAGTAAATAGGGTAACTAAGGGTAAATATGATATTAATATTACCCTAACACATGTCCTAATTCTATTGGACAAGTGTAATTCGACCAAAAACAAACTTAGGAATAAAATATGACCATTTAGGCCCACTTGGATTAGATTAGGACATTTATTATTAATTTATTTAAAGAAGGGTTAAAATATTTAAAATCAAAGTTTAATAAGTAAATAATTTTTAACATGGGGTTATACATAAGATAAATTCGATTGTAAATATTCCTTAGAAAGCTAAAAAGATTTCCTACATGATGGTAGTTTATTTGTAATTTTTAGACATCACATAATTTAATTTATTTATGACACAAAGATGATGCAGTAATTATCTTATTAATGAAATATTGACATAATTGATAATATAAATACCAAAATAAATGTAATTTAAGACTTTTTATGAATTCCACTAATTTTCTAGGTTACTATGATATTTTAATGTTGATTTAATCAACTTGGTTCGAACATATAATTCTGTTATGACTTTCACAAAAATCATATATCAAATAGTGTCAAAATTGACACAAAATAGTTTTTAAATAAAATATTATATTATTAATTGTTATTTTATTCCTAAAAATCTAAGGTGAGGCCAAATGACTTAGATAAGGATATATATATTAATAATAAACAATTTGGGGTTCGTTTGGCATGTTATAGTAAGTGTATTAACCATATAGTGAAAGAAAACAAAAAGACACGGTAAAAGTTAAATTATTTAACTTAGAGTTAAATCTAATTGATAAGGTTAAAATAATACCCTAAACTTGTCTAAATCTTATTGGTTTATAGGATTTCGACCCATCCCCACTTTATCTTCGAAATAAGACCCTTTGGAACCATTATAAACCGATTTTTACTTTAATATAAAATAATATTTTGAGATATTCCTAAGGTGCCCCTCTCCTCCCTTATAAAAGGACACCTCCTCCCCCTCCTCCTCACACCAATTTGAGCACTCAAGCTCGGCCAACCTCTGCCAAAATCTATTCTTCACTTACCTAGAAACATCCTAGAGGTTCTGGTCTTCCTCAAAGACCAATTTTAGTTCCCTAAGAGGAGGTCTCCAAAAGGCGCTTCAAAGAAGAGGTAATTACCGTTACCAATTCTTTCATCTTTATTTCTTCTTCCACTTCTTCTTATTAGGTTGTTTCATTATGAAGTAATAACATCAGTATCACACATATACTGATATGTTATTATAAGTATTAAACAACCCTATTTCACCATCTATCCATCCTACGGAAAAAGAAATCACCGCGCGTGCGTACGTACGGAATACCGTCTCCACGCCGTGGTGTAATCTATTTTCCACCACCACCTTACATGGATGGGTATAATGGTGTAAAGAATAACTATACATAGTTATTACAACATCATATTGATTCTGATATATTGTATAATCCACTCCGATTCAATTCAATATTTATGAAAATGATATCATCGCTCGTGCGTACGTACGGACTACCGTCTCCACGACGCGATGAGATTCATTCTCCATGTTAACCATTTAAGAATGATTATAAAGTATATATAAGAAATAATAATGAAATATATGACATTATAAAGCTACTGGATTATGTATATATATATATATATGTATGTCATCTACTTACTTCCATTTCAAGACAATAAGGAATGGAAAACAGCGTTCATGCGTACGTACGGACTACCGTCTCCATGAACGGTGTTTTTCATTTTATCTATCTATTATATATATATATACTGAATATATATGATATATAAATCAAATTTTATATTCTGGAAGTAAGTAAATCATGATATAAGTAATAATAATGTCAAGAACAACAAGTCAAAACACCTAAGATAAATGAAACGATTTTACCCAAAACGCTTCTTTAACATGGAATTTACAAAAGAACGGGTAATATAATGTCATAAGTGAACAATATATGATATCATAACAATGAATATGATTCTGGAATAAGTCAATAACATGATTTAAATCATTATACAGGAGGTTTGGACACTTACAAAGCAAGTCGGACATAAGGTAAGGGAAATATCACAATCTCATTTTTATCCGAGATTGTTTATTCATAAGTATTTACTGGGGTGTATTTTATCATCCACATCCATGTTTACTCAATATGTAATATTATTTCCATCCACCTACAATTTTTTAAATCCATTTTTACCCTTCGATGGGTTTTTAGTAAAAGAAATGAAAGGAATCTTTTGTCGTTTTTCGTACGAGGTACTTTTTGACTTTTCCGGCAAAAGTACGAAGAATGTTTTTTTAACTTATACGGCATGAATGGATTTTTAAAACATTATTTCCAAGAAACTTCATTTACAAGTTTTCAAGTTTATTTTTAATCAACTTCTTTTATTTTAAAGTTGTATGACATGTTATGAAAGGAAAAATGTTTTTGAAGAAGAAAGGATATTTTCCTCAAGAATGGAGTTCAAGTGTTTTATCAAAATTATTTTCCATCTAAGATAATAAAGGGTTCTGTTTTTATCCCTATTATTAAATTGATTTGATCATGTTGTGATGGAATTATTTTTATGAATTCCTTTATCTTATATGAATTGATTTATGATGTCATGATGTTTCAAGAATCCCATTTTTGTTACATGTGTTATGCGATGATGTATGTTTTATGATTATGTGGCACACATAAGAAAGGATTCATTATAAGATGGGTGGGACCTATATCTCCCTCCAATGCATTGGGTAAAGATTTTATATCTCATGAGATAGACATGGCTGGAATGGTAGGTTATACCGGTTCAGTGAAACAGGACTGAAACGAGGGTTACTCGATTCAGAAAGGGACTTTGTCCACTAAGATAGTCTTGGCAATGCGTCTTGACTAACAAGAAATGATTCTCTATGATTATGTGTGAATGCCACAAAGTTTCAAGTTTCATGTTATGATTATGATGATTTCATTTTCACTTCTATGATTTATCCCATGTTATGATATTATGAGATCTTTTGCAGGTTAAGATTTCCAAAATCTATGTTCTTATGTATATGATGTGATTGATATTTCTTTTGTTTACCCTTACTGAGCATTTGAGCTCACCCTTTTATGTTTTCTTTTCCCCAGGATATAAAAAAGGGTTTTAGGTAAAAAAAAGGGAAGATCTTTATGGGAGATATTGAAGATCTTTCACCACGATTAGAAGATTATGTTCCGAGTTTCCAAAGACACTAAACTATTACGATCCTTGTGTGTGTGTTTTTCTTATGTACTAAGTATTCCGCAAAAGTAATGTAATGTCCATGTACGTCAGGCTACGGGTCTCTACACTTGAGGAGGAGACAAATTTTCCACCATTGATTATAGTCCTTGCCCAGACTTCATTTTCCTTGAAAAAAAATCTACAAATCAGTAGAACTGATATACCAACCAAGGATAAAAGGATATATCATTATAAGAGAACCATTACATCCATCATTGGTCCTATAGAACTTCGAGCACTAAATACTTGCTCATCATTAACCATTCTTCCTAAAATTATTTCTCAGGTAATAAAACCCTCTTTACAAGCTCGATATTCACAGGCTCAATAGAAGAATGACTAGAATCACCTTTATGTTTTTTTGGGATGCGACTCATCTGATGAAGATTCAAAATATCACTTTATTATAACCATGGAGATCAGCTTGATAGGTTTTATAGAAGGAGAAGGAAGGTCGATGATTGGGAGAGAAAGGTTTGTAACAGGATTGGAGAGAAAAGATACATGGGAAGTGATTATTGAAATTATAAAAATTCCCCATTTATATCATTTTGGAATTTAGGGATTCATAAAATCAAAATAAAAATAACATATGAATCGAATTAAAAATTAAATAAACAATTAATTATCAAAACTAAAATATAAATGAAATATTAAAAATAAATAGTGAGAAATTGACTAAGGCATGAGGTTTCCAATAGTAGGTAAAACCAATAGTGATTAAAAACACACCGGTGAGTAAAAACATAGTGGTGCGTCAAACTCAACAGTGGGTAAAACTCAATGGTGGGTAAAACTCAACGATGGGTAAAACTCAACGTTGGGTAAAACTAAACGTTGGGTAAAACTCAATGGTGGGTCCCAGAATTTTAAATATAAAAAATTTAATCATGCTAAATTCATGTTTGATATAGTTTATTCTGTCATAATTTAAATTCATGGTAAAAATATTAGCAAGCTGATGTTCTTTACCAATGTATTCAAGAGTGATATCACCCTTTTGGAAATGATCTCTTAAAAAGTGTTGTCTTACATCAATATTTTTTGTTCTAGAGTAAGAAACATGGTTTTTAGAAATATTTATAGCACTTTTATTGTCACAATTTATAGAGACATGTTATAATTTATATCCATGGTCTAAAAAAGTGCATTTCATCCACCAAAATTATGAACAAAAGTTACCTAAAACTATGTATTCAGCTTTGACAGTGTACATCATAACAATTTTTTTTCTTACTATACCAAGAAACTAGAGAATTTCCCCAAACATGACATGTTCTAAAGGTTCTTTTTATATATAAATTACAACCACCAAAATCAGAATATGAATAACTAAACGTATCAAATTCTTGTTCTATAGGGTGAAACAATCCTAAATTTGTAGTATATTTGAGGTATTTGAAAATTATTTTTACAACAACTAAGTGTGAATCTTTTGGGTTTGCTTGAAAATGAGAACATATACATACACTAAACATTATATTTGGTTAGCTAGTAGTTAAGTAGAGAATAATTCCAATCACACCTCTATAACTGGTTTGATGCACTGGTTTCCTAGATTCATCAAGGTCCAATTTATAGGTAGTACTCATAGAAGTATCACTAATCTTAGTGATATCCAAATTAAAATGTTTAAAATATCATTAGTATATTTACTTTGATTTAAAATAATTCTTTAATTATTTTTAAAAATTTGAAAACCAAGAAAGAATTTCAGTACACCCATTAAACTAATTTAAAATTCATTTTTCATCTTTTTTGAAAAATTAGTACATAAAGAATTTTTATAAGATCTAAAAATAATATCATCTACATAAATTTTAAAAACTAAGAAATCTTTTGAAATTATTTTTATAACAAGGGTAGGATCAACTATACCTTTTGAAATACCTTTTCAAATAAGAAAAGAGTTGATCATATCATACCAATATCTTAGATATTATTTTAAAATATACAAATCTTTTGTTAATTTGAAAACATGATTTGGAAAATGAGAATTTTTAAATCTAGGGGATTGTTCGATAAAAACATCCACAACTATATACCCATTTAAGAATTCACTCTTGAAATCCATTTAATATAGTTTTAAATATAGATGTGCTATATATGAAAGAAGTATTCTAATGGATTCAAGTCTAGCTATAGGTGGAAAGGTCTCTTCATAGTCTATACCCTCTTATTGGCTATACCCTTGTGCAACTAGTCTTACCTCATTATTTACTATTGTGCAAGATTCATTAGCCTTATTTCAAAAAATCCATTTAGTGCCCATATTCAAGGTGTCTCTAGGTCTATCAACAAGTTAAAAGACTTTATTTATCTCAAATTTATTAGGCTCTTCTTGCATATCCATCACCCAAAATTCATCATTAATCGCATCATTAATGTTCTTTTGTTGAATTTTTGACAATAACGTTTGATGTTCACCCTAGTTTCTTAGATAAGATCTAGTTTGTGTACCTCTATCTAAGTCTCTAACAAAATTATATAAAGGATGGTATTTAAGAGACCTAAAATATTTAGAAAATAAAGGTATGGCCACTTTAGGGTTCTATACAAGTTCAGGTTCAAGATCTAGAAGTTACTAAGAACTGGATGATTTTTATGCATATTTTACTGTAGAATCAGAAGGTTTCGAATTTAATTTCAGAGTGGATAAATCATCCTCATAGTTTTATATAGAGGTATTAGGCTCATATGGATATGTATCATCAGAATTTACATGAATATGATCTTCTACAGTCTAGGTTATTTTATTAAAAACACTATAGGGTTTTCTATAAGTTCCTAGGAAAATTCATTCATCACTTTTAGAGGAATACTTTTCAAGATTATACTTAGTGGTATGAATAAAGAAATTTCAACCAAAAAATATAAAGTAATCAACCTTAGGCTTCTTATTATTCCAAAGTTCATAAGGGGTTTTCTTCAATATAGGTATAATTAAAACTCTATTGATTATATAACTGGTTATACTAATAACCTCTACTCAAAAGTAGATAGGTAAGTCATATTTATTAAGCATAGTATGGGATATCTATTGAAGTCTTATATTTATTATTTCTAGAAATCCATTATGTTGAGTCTCTCTAAGAGAAGATAAGTTATGAATATAGCTATTTTGTGAGAAAAAGGATTCAAAGTCTTGATTTTCAAACTCACGACTGTGGTCACTTATTTAGGTCTTAATTCTACTTACACTTATGTTTTCTATAGATTTAGCGTACTTGGTAAAATAAGAACAAGATTCAATTTTGCGAGATGAAAAGAATACCCAAGTACACCTAGAGAAGGAATCTAAAAGTAAATAAACATAGTGATTACCATTTAAAATAGAAACTCTATATGGTACAAATAAGTCCATATAAAACAACTTAAGGGGTTAATAATTTGAATCTTCTTTCTTTAATTTAAAATAAATCTTGTGTCATTTACCTTTTTGAAAGGGGTTACAAAGTTTTTCATTTATGAATTCAAGTTTGGGTAGATCCCTAACTTACCCTTTCATAGTAAGATTTATAAGTGAGTGAATGTTACATTGGCATAGTATCTTATGCCAAATCCAATATTCTCTATGAAAGGCACTTAACAAAGAAAAATTTTGAGAAATCAAAGAATAAAGATTAATAACATAAACATTATCATTTATTAAAGTAGTAAATACTAAATAATTTTTGGAATTAAAAACATTACATTAATTATTCTCAAATTTTACATGAAAACCATCATCATAAAAATGTGAGATGCTAAGAAAGATATATTTTAAACCATAAAAAATAGTAATTTCGAAATTAAAACTGAATTGGTGTTATCAATTTGTCAATGGACGATTATCTTTCCTTTATCATTGTCACCAAAGGTGATATAACCACCATAAAACTTTATGAGGCTCTTGAAGCTTGAGTAATCTCCTGTAATATGCCTAGAACAATAGATCATCATGAACCATAGATCCCTATAGGATAAATTCAAGCATCTTTCCTAAAAAACAATATTTATACCAGAAATGATTTTGGTACCCAAATTTTCTTAGGTCTAGATATGTTAGAGATTAAAGCCTCAGAAACCCATATTTTCCTTATAGGTTTCCTATATGCATATTGAAAATTTTTTGAAATAAAAACTTTATTAGGTCTATTTAAAAAAAAACTAGTTACAGGATTTCCAGATTTGGACTTAGGAACAAATGTGATCTTAACTACTATTCACTATCTTGGTTGATAACGTATAGCTGTAATGTATTTAGGAGAAATTATTTTACTATAATTTGATTAAGTGTTTCTATTCAATTTTTGAATATTTCAAAGTCTTTTTTTAGTTTCTCATTTGACAGTATTATTTCATTATTTTCCTTTAATAATTAAGCATTATTTTCTTTTTATACAACAAGATAATACTTAATACTAGCAGATAAAATATAGTATATTTTTAGAATATAATATTTGTATTTGAGTTAATTGAAAGTGTCCTTGAGAATATTATAATATTAAAACATTTATTATTTTTACATGTCATTATCATTTTCATTTTCAGAGTGATCAAAATTAAGTACATATGATACAATAGGTACATTAGAAACATTTTTCATGAAGCACATGTTGGATCTTCCAGGATTCTCTTCATGAGGAAAGTTAGAGTCACTTGAGATTCCCTCAGAGGCACTCTATGTCACTTTGATAGTTTCCTTATACTTCCTGTCCTTATACTCATACATATTCTTGTATTTCAACTTTGGATAGTCAACCTTAACATGTCCTTTTCATTTTAATTCATAATAGGTAATCACATTTGAGTTGTCATCCCATTTAAAGTTTGTTCTCCAAGTTCATTTATTATCACAATTTCCTTTTTAACTTGTATTTTTAAAGAATTTTTCATCTTATATAATTTCTCAAATCTTCTGAAAAAATAGTCCATTTATTCATCACTATCTGGTGGAGATTCTTCATCACTGGAGCTTTCAGTTTGAAAATTTTCTTTCTCTTTTTGTTTGAATGCAGTAGTCTTGAAGGTTACCAATTTTCTTTTTGGTTTATCATCCTCTTCATGATTGAATTTAATCACTTCTTAGTAAATAATTAATTTCCTAATCAATTTTTGGATAGGTAATTTGGTGATGTCACATAATTCCCTTATTGACACAAATTTCCCTCTCCATCTCTCCAAAAGTCATCTCAGTAGTTTCATGATTTGGTCCTTGTCATACATTGGATTTCTAAAGGAGCTCATTGTATTGTAAATCTCACTGAACCTGAGATACATATAAAAAATTAACTCATGAGGTTTCATTTTGAACGAGTCTTATTTGATTGTATAAGTATTCAATCTAATTTATTTCACATTGGTTTTTCGTTCATGATAAATTGATAAATTATCCCAAATTTTATAAATGGTTTTACTGATATATATTCAATTATATTCTTCATCACCTAGGTATAGTAAATGGAATTAATAGCTTTACAATTATTTTTATAAGCAAGTTTTTTTATCATCCACATCTTTTCTAATATTCTTAGGTAACTCATACTTATGCTCTATAGCAGACCAAATTTCAAAACCCATATTCCATATATGAATTTTCATCATTATATTCAACTGAGAATAATTATTAACATTAAAAAATGTCTATTGGTAGAATAACCTTCTTTTCTATTATCCATTTATAGAACTAAATTTAAAAATAATATAATTTTAAGCTCTTTAAAATAACACTAAAACCATAATTGAAAATATTTTAAAAACCATTGATATCAAATGTTGGTTGGAGTAATTATATCAAGAGGGGTGCGAATTGAGTACCCAATTAAATTTTCCATCTAAAACACGTTTAACTATAATCCCTCGGTTTAATTTAAAAATATCTTAGTTAACAAAAATAGAAGACCTATAAATTTTTTGATCTTTTAAAAGATATCTCAAAGATTGATTAGGTCTCAATTAAAACAATTATGAAAACTAATTTAACTTTAGAAATAAATTTACTTAACTAAATAGATATATAAACACTAATTAAGATTAACTTTTAAAGTTGTGGTAGTGTTTTTAGTTTAAAACATTTTCAGGTTTAAACAAATAAAAAAACACATAATAGAATAAAAACAATAGGTTCAATATCAAGATGAGACTTAATCCTCTAAACTTTAAAATCACCCCCTTATAATAACATTATATAAAATAATTTATGATCCATAACCTATATTAGGTGTACAATATCAAATCTATATAGGCCACGTAGGACCACTTCCATAAAAACCACGAGAATAAACAAATATAGGCCACACATGACCTCTTCCACAATACCCATGGGAAAATAGGTATGAGAGCATTTGAGAAGATATCGAGTATCTTCCAGTTAAATATTAGGAGAAAATGTGAGTGTTAAAAGATAGAGTAAAATAAAAAAATGATTTTAATATAAATAAAATAAACATAATTATTAAATAAAAGATGAAAAAAGGTATGTTTCTCGGCCTGATAAGATTTGAAGTTGGTGACCCCTTGAGTATAGCATGAATAGATCTCGAGTCAAGTTTCTAAAATTTTCAATAGAGTAGAGTGTCATAAAATATTTTTTTATAAATATAGTAAGTATTATTAGTGTTCAATGTTATTTACTTCTTCTATACTTGATCACTAGTAAATATTATTCATGTATGATACACCAATCTTATTTTGATATTGAAATGTTATGCTCTAGATCTATCTGTGTATCTCAGTTCATATTTCATTTAGTGGTATCATCAAGAGTGATTATACTACTACTTTTATCAGTATCATTCATGAGTATCTACATGGAGATCAATCATTTAGATATCCTGCATCTGCAAACTCAGGGCTGACACATTCTTTAATGCATACATTGAATAATTTAAGAAAAATTATTAAAATATATATTGGCATTAAATTAAATAATATAGAAGTTATAAATGGTTAATTAAAAATAAATAAAAATAGTGATGGTGACTACTTTTAATTGTGACGCAACACTGGAAGTGATTCAGGCTGGCGGTGACTCAAGCTAGTGGCGAGTCAGGCTAACAGGTAGTCAGCTTTAATGGTGACTTAGTTCTGGTAGTAGGTCTTTATGACACATAGAAAAATTTTGGGTTCAATGGTGTGTAATTCTATGGTGGTAGTTATTTTCCATAATTTACCAAAATTATATTTTGGTAGTGACTCATAGCTTATGTTAGGTCTTTCTATTACTTAGACAAATTCTCACACTGACAGTGAGTTGTCCCCAATGGAGAGTCATTGTTAGAAGTGAATCAACCTCAAAAGTGAGTATTTCTCATACTTATATAAATTTATTTCTAACCTTCCTTATATTATAAAATTCATTCATAACACATATAACACATTAATAGCATAAGAAACATGATTTTGTGATCATTAAAACAAGTTTGCCAACACACCTTGGGAATGAGAATAAGGTGGATAAGGCTCTGAGTTGGAAAGGACATGCTAGTTTTTCTTTGATGAGGATTAAAAGTAATATAATATTTATGGATGTTAAGAATATGGATATTGAAATCCTGAGGAAATGGGAAAATCATATATTTCTTAGATGAATGTTCAACTATTCATCCATTTGAGGATTAAATAGGCACAGATGGAGGATGATGAATTTTAGAAGAAGGTGAGAAATATCCATGAGTTAAATAATGATTATGATGTAATGATAAGGTTTATAACCTGAGTATATGTCTAGTCAATACCAAACATAAATAAGGATCTATTGGATGAAGCTTATAGTTCATTATTCTCTATCCATCCAAGAAGCATAAAGATGTATAAATACCTAAAAGATTATTTTTTGTGGTATAAAATGAAAAGGAATATTTTAGATTATATATCACGATACATAGTATGTCAAAAAGTTAAGGTTGAGAGATAAAATTATAAGGGTATGTTATAACCACTATCCATACTAGAAAGAAAATGGGAGAAAATGTCCATGGATTTCATCATTTGAATCCCCAAAAAGTCTTAATGGCACATTACAATTTGGGTTGTAGTCGATTACCTTATGAAATCATCACATTTCATTGTAATTATAAATTATTTCTCTTGTGATTATATTTTCAGGATATAAATTAAGGAAGTGGTAAGGTCACATAGAGTATTATATTCTATTATATATGATCAAGTTATGAGATTTAGCTTGAAGTTATGGAGAAGTCTTCAACCAGATTTGAATATGGAGTTGAAACTTTAGCACCATATATCATCCTAAGATAGATGGTCAATCTGAGAGGACCATTTAAATATTAGAGGATATACTTAGATCCTATTATATGGATTTCAAAGGTTGTTGGGATCAACACCTTCCTTTGGTATAGTTTTCTTTTTTCACTCAATAATTCATTTGGCTCCTTATGAAACTCTAAATGGAAGGAAATATAGAAATCCAAGAGTTGGGATAAAGTTGGAGAAAAAAAAGATACAAGGACTAGAGCCAACTGAAGAAATGATTGAGAATGTTAGAGCCATTTAGTGACACATCAGGGAAGCACAGCGTTGACGAAAAAGTTATACTAACAATCATCAGTGAGATCTAGAGTTTTATATTGGTGATAAGGTATTTATATGAATATAAACTTTTAATAAGGTTAATATACTTAAAAATAAGGGTTATTTGAGCCCTAGATATATTGGTATATTTTAAATTCTTGATCGTGATAGGACGATTACTCGGTTGATGCTTCCAAAAAATCTATCTCAAGATCACAATGTGTTCTTAGTATCAATCCAAAGGAAGTACATACCTGGTCCTTCACATGTACTAAACTCTGTGCCCATACCATTAGATAAAGGCCTATATTATGAGGAATAACTGGTAGAGATTCTGTAATGAAGATAGAGAGTGTTGTGGCATAAGACAACCCACTTTGTCAATGTTTTGTGGTGAAATAATAAATTTTAGGAATCTACATTGGAAATTGAAAATGTGATGAGGTAGAAGTATGCTCAGTTGTTTGAATAAGAGTGATGAAATTTAAAGGAGAAAATTATTTTAGGGGGTGGGGTGGGGGGGTAGAATGTAACACCCTAATATTATATATATATATATATATATATATATTCCTTTGAAATAAAATTGAGGTATTTGATAGCTTTTTTTATACACAACCAAGAGTCTAAATGAGTTAAGATGTAGTATAATATTATAACCTATCGATAGGAATGGAATGTATGGATACAATTAATCAAATTATTAATAATATGTATATATGTTAATTTATAACAAATAATCACTCTATATGATTCAAAAATATATCTTCTTCAAAAATGAATTTAATTGAATTTTGTTCATGGAAATTATAATTAATTTATATTTTTTTTTATAAATTTTCAATTTTTAAATCATCATTTCAATATTATCTTACAATGGTTTTTTTGGTTATTTTTATAAAAAGATTTATTTTTATGTGAATATTGAAAAATATCGATTTTTTGTTAAACTGTATTTTTTCATTAAATAAATTAATTTAAAAGAACAATTATGTTTTTTTTAAGAAGGTGGTGGCATGAATTGGATTCCCAATTAATGCCTCCAAGGGAATTTATTAAATTCAAAATGTTACTATACAAACATGAGGTGTAATATACTTACACCAACAAGGAGATAAGGAGGAACATAAAAAAACTCAAAGAAAAAGCACACCAAGACTTGAAGTGAGCTCATCATATGTTCACCCTTCCTTCAAGGTTGAGTATCCATTACCGGCAAATCCCGAATTCAGAGTAGGGATTCCAAGAGGAAAAATCATATAACACTACACTAGAAAATTCCTCAAAACTTTATAGCTTCCATTGATGTTCAAGCATAAGACCCAAAAACAGCAAATCAGACCCATTCCAAACCAGCCTGTAGCAGGACAAGCCTCATTCCAAAAACACCAAGTAGAAACCGGTTCTGATCCAAAGACAAGCAGAAAAAACTGAGTAGAAAATGACACAAGGCTATCGAGAGGTGTTAAAAGCTAACAGCAAGATACATAAAATCCGAGCTTCATTCAATTCAGGTTGATCTTAAAAACCCATCCAACATAGAAACTCAGGTTAGAGAAAAAACAATAAATTCAGTAGATCTGAAAATCTCTAATTCAGAATAGACAATCAGATCTTAGATTTCTTTAAAAAAAAATGGCCAATCCATCTCAAAAATAGTCCCAAACTCTAAACAATATCAACAAGATAGAAAATTACCAATCATCCAATGTGAAGTAGAAGAAAGCAGCAAAAAGGATGAAACAAACCGCCAGCATCAAAACGCAAAGGACTTCCCAAAATCCAGCTTCTAAAAACCATTCAGACCAGTTCAACAAATCTTGAAAAGCATGGAGAAGAAAGGTATATGAAACCAGAAATCCAGAATAGAAAATTCCAAGGAGGATCAACATCATTACACATATAGGTCCTCAGATGAAAGAAATAGAAGAAATGAGTAGCGAGGCCACCAATCAAAAATGAAACAACTAGCAAAAGCTATCAAAGAAACATTAGGGAGTTTTTTTGAAACTCTCTCTTAAATCTATCATTGAAAATGTACTGTTTAATAGAATAGTAAGTGTCTTTTGAAATTTCCCCTTTTCTAAGAGAATTATACAGAATTTCATCTCTAAGTTTCACCGAAGATTCAAGATCCTCACAACCGGGCACATTCTGCTTCTCAACCCCTTCAATATGCTGCTTCTCCTCTACATGTTGAATTGTGTTAGGGAGAGAGAATTACCTTCTTGAAATTTCAAAAGATCTTGTGACTATAGTTCTTTTAATTAGGGAGTAATCTCTACGTTTCCTCGTTTTTTTTGGGGTTGGGGGTGATGAACCCATCTGCATCAACAATTGTATTTTTTCCTTTCCTGGCCATGGATCTCAGATATTCTTCCTCAATATGAGTAGATTTATCTTCTTCATTTGGTGAATCACTACTTTTAGATGGATCAAAACTCTCATTTTTAATATCCTCCTAAGTATCATCATGCAATTTCACTCTTGGTACCACCTCAGGAGGAGTGGGAGGACTTTGATGGTTACTTGCAACCATAACTAGAGATGAAATATCTTTGGAAGGGAGCTCACCCATTTCCATAGTGGTATTTATTTGACCCTTCTGGAGAAGCATATTGTCCCTAGGTAATGATATCTCATTAAGAGGCCTGGGGATATCCATGATGTTTGGGATTAAAGTGTTATCAATAGGTTTATCATCTAAGATCCTTTTTTAGTTAGTTTTTTCCATCCAAATTGACTTGCAAATAGGTTGGGGAGGTTCAAATCTCTGGGTATCACATTCCTCCGTCGAATGGACAATTTTAAAACAACATTTATAGTAAGGAAGAACATTTTCAAATAAAACCTCTTGGATGAATCCTTTATCTCCATTTTGAATCCAGAAACAAGATGGAAAATATCACGAGATATCGACCTCAATGCAAATCCTAGCTACTGAAGGTCTAGACAGGTTCAAGGTAGTTGTGTCTAATCTAATCGGAAGTCCAAAAATACCCACAATTGCAGAAAGAGCACACTGCTTAAACAGATATAAAGGTAAACCTAGGAAACCTATCCAGATTGGTACAATGGGGGGCTCAGAACCAATGTCAATGTTCGGTAATATGGAAACTTTAATTTTTTTCATTCTGAATATTAACCAAGGTAAAAATTCAATACTATGGTAAAAGTTAAAATGGATTAACACAGGGATTAAACTAAAATTATAAGGGTTAAAATTACTTAAAAACTTATTTAAATACTATTTATCTCAATATTTAGATATTATCTATTCTTACCTTCAATAATAGTCTAATTTGGTGGCACATGGATTGAGTATGACATTAATATATTTTAATATTTTGAAAATTCCAATTGTGTCCTCTCCCTCCCTTATAAAAGGACTCCACCTATCCTATCTTTCTCATAATTCATGATCCTTCTAGATATGAGAATACCTACCTTAATACCTTACTAACATTTATCCCTAAGATCTATAGGCCTTTTTTAACAAAATACCAACCTTATAAGGCTTAAGGTGTAAGTGAAATGAGGTTGTCCAATGAAAAGGTATAGCTCTTAACCGAGTGTTTTCTTTTATTTTCTTTTTATAACTCCTTTAATTATGTGATAACCATGATGATATAATAACATCAATATCTAAAATATACTAATATTTCATTATATCAATCTATCAACCTTTATTCATGTGAAGTCCTGAACTCCGGTGCTACTCAAAGGTGCCCCAAGCCTAATTGGCATCATGGCTTCAAGCACATCTCCCCAAATTCCAGAGGATACCGACTAGCAGTGAGGGCCTAGGGTGTGTCTGTGCGGAAAACGTTCCCTCATTACCAGAGTGTAGCATAATAGATTAATATAATAACAGGTAAATAATAGAATCATGATATAAATATATGGCACAAAAAATAACAAAAACTATACTACTAGACCAGTAACCCACCATAGAGGAAGTATAAATGAATAATAAACAATATAAGAACTTGATAATAATACCAAAAAGATGATTATAATGTATGTCATGTGTCTAAAAAACTACAAACTAAGTATACATGGAAATATGAAAATATATTCTATAGAAAAGTAGCAAAAATAATCCAAAAACTATCTAAGAATCCTGAACTCCGGATTGATCATTTACTAACAAGATCCATCCTAATGAAAGCATGCAATATCAGGTGTCCAAGGAAATATGATTACCTTTTTCAACACCTACATAGATGTAATTTTCCTAAGTACTAATGGAGTCCCAGATAGGGTTTGAGATAAATCTCAGTAGTTCACCACCAATGACATCTATAATATCCAGTATGTGCAATATAAATTAAAATAGTGTGCAAGAATGATTATATAAAATTAAAGTAGTATAGTAATGTAAATACCTAAGTACATTCTTCAACATTATTTGGTGTTTGAATATATAATAATTTAATTAATTAATTAAATTCTAGTTTATAAAAGTAATTCACTTGAGGTATAACCAACACTAGCATTCTGATATTCTAAAATTAATAAAGGATCCAAGATATAACAAATAATCCTACATTGATGATAATAAAAAATAGGATCCAAGGTAATAACCAAGTCATCCATGACCTCAGGGGTCAAGCCAAATTAGTAATAGTATATAGCCTAGCTAAAAAGGTTCTGTGTGTGATCCAAGAGGAATCACCGAAGGCATTCCACTAATATATATAATTCTAATTGAGTCAAAGGATCTCATCCAATCTAAAATAGGATAAGTAATTACTAGGCCCAATGGGTGTATCCATGTCGTCTCATGTCCGTATATGTTACGTTGGATCCAAGGAGTGTATCCAAAGAATCCTATAATGATAGTATAGGGATCCTATGGTGTCATATCGGGCATCCACTAGTAGACAAGGATCAGGTTCCAAGATGGGTCTCACCCTTGGAAACTGACATCCCAGGATTGGAATGGCATCCACAAGTCCTCAAGGAATTCCCTTCGAAATACAAGGATGGATCTAGTGTGACCAATCTTATAATGATGTCAAGTTCTATATGAAAAATCCACCTTATATTCAATTAATTTAATTAATTAGGCCATGTATTACTCATGCCGTTTAATAAGTCAAATGGTTTATTCCATACATTTCCTTAGTGTGAAAAGCTTAAAAAGGAAATGGAACCATTTAGTACATTAATAACATTTCATTTATTTGGTTCACTCCTTTACCTTTCATTAACATGAAAAGGCAGAATAAGGATGTGAAACCATATGTAATAGATTTATAATAAACTACACTAAGTGGTATCCATAATATACTTTCCGATTAACCATTTAAAAATTCATAAATTAATTAGAACACTTTCCTTATAATGGTCAAGTGACACCATCATACAGAAGTTTTAACCATTACAATTCATAATTTGTTTTATTAATGAAGGGATTTCAATTAATAGGGTTAAGCCATAGCACACCAGAATGGTGGTGTAGATGAACATAACAAACCACTAAAGGAATAATTAAGGAAAACACCCTACTTGGGGTAATCAATGTTGATGTTATAACCTACAATGATGGATAACATATATAACAAGGGTCTTAGAAAATAATTATAATAATTATAAGAAATTAAATGAATTTAATTGGCCACACCTGATGAAATCAGTGCTTACACGATATGACAATTTATAACATGGAGAAACTTTATGGATGATTCATAGACCACCAACCTCGAGGCTATAACACTCTCCCCATCTAGTATCAACCTTTATTTTGGATTGGATCAGAAGATATATGAAGAGCAGATCAATACCTTGAAAATAAGGCATATGACCCCACATCTAAATAGCATCATCAAGGTAAAGAAGAATGAAAAAGGACTCAAAAGGAATCGAGTACTTTCTGATGCACATACAATGTGATAATCGAGGATCAAGTCAGACTTTGGATAAGTGATCAATATCAAATCCTATGAAAGTGGGTTTGGGAGATCAAAAAGGGATAGGGATGAGCTTGCTGTCAGTTGGAATGAGCCAATGATGAATAGGGGTGAGTTAAACATTTCATTAAGGTAATTTTCTTAATTTCACCCAAAAATATAGATGTGCATGGTTTGGATGCATGATTAGCCAAATTGTGCACCAAAAAGGCATAATTCACTGCTTAAAGAGGGTACCCACATGGTTAGGATTCACATTTAGGGAAATCATGTGATAATCGCGTGATTTAGCTCTCCTAAAAACTATAGAAACCCTGCATGGGCCTGCAACCCTTGACACACAGTTAGGGAAAACCATGCACCTTTATTACTCATTTATCCATCCCCACATAGTTATGAGATACTGTACATGATGGGCTACAAATTTTCTACTAACCATACAAACTAGTGATTTTCTCCACCGGTCGGGATTCCAAGCTCTGAAAAAGCACCATATACCCTCAAAACCTTTAAAACCTCATTATACATTCATATTAGGTCCAAAATAAATAATTAGACTGAATTTAAAAGGATCTAGACATGAGATAAAAACTAGGTTCCTACAATATTCCCCCTTAAAGGAACTCATCCCTGAGTTCACCTTCCAAGGGAAGTAGAACGTTATCTGAGAAAAAATCTGTCCACTAAGCACGTATGTTAGCCTCCCACTCCAAAGTATCATGTTATACACAACTGTGTTTCCATAACACCCATACTAGAGGAAAATACCATTATTTATAGAGGATTCATGCTCCGATCCATGATGTGTATAATACATTACTCAAATGAAGCATCAATATCTAAATCAACCTCCTCGGGATCAAAAGTATGAGATGGGTCAGCATAATAAAATTGAAGCTACAAAACAAGGAAAATTTCATACATAGAAGAGTAACTATGAGGTAATAACAACTAATAGGATATCTTCCTGACTCTCTCCAGAATCTCAAGAAACCCTACAAAATGAGGTGAAAATTTCCCTTGCCTACGTATCTGTTTATTCCCAAGATGGGGTGATACTCTTAGGAAAAAACAATCCCTGAAATTGTACTCTAGAGGTCCTCAACAGTGATCGACATACAATTTATATCTATAATAAGAATTAGGCATACAATTCCTGATCAGTTGAACCAGCTCTGAAGTCTCTTGCATGAGATAAGGACCTAATAGGGCTACCTCTCCTACCTCTAGCCAACACATGGGAGAATTAAATGATATATCATTCAAGGACTCAAAAGGATCCATATGAATTTTCGCCTAAAATATATTATTGTAGGTGAAATCAATGAGAGTGATATGATTCTCCCAAGAACCACAAAATTCAAGGATTCATTCTCAGAGCATATACTCTAATAACTAAATCATCCCTCCCGACTGGCTATTGGTCTGGGGGTGAATGGATGTTCTCAAAAGCACTTGTGTACCCATAGATTTCTATAAACCCTTCTAGAACCATGACATGAATTGAGTGTCCCTATCTGAAATTATAGTACAAGAGACCCTATGTAGCCTTATGATCTCATAGATAAACAATCTTCCTGTATCATTAACTAATAAAGTCTCCTAGTCAGGAAGGAAATGGGATCATTTTTTTAGTTTGTCAATGACAACCCAAATCATGTCTCTACCTTGAGGTGACCTCAGTAAGATGACTATAAAGTCAATGGAAACATCTTATAATTTCCATTCTAGTACTGGAAGCATATGTAATAAGCCTCTAGGTCGCTGGTGTTCTTCCTTCACCTACTGATAGGTGGAACACCTAATGATAAATCCTACCATATGAAATTTCATCCCAGGTCACTAATAATTGTGTCACATATCTTGATACATCTTAAAGATACCTAGATAAACTGCCCACTAAGAAGCATGGGACTCCCACATAAGTTTCTCTCTCAAATTTATACGAAACCAGATACATCCATGTATATTAAGGATATAATCTCTATCTACATACCTATCTAGAGGGGGGGGGGGTCCTCACTAGCAATACTCTCCCAGAGAACCAACCCCTTAAAATCTGAAAACTGCCTGTACTTCACCTCATCAAGGATTGAAGAGGTAACTATCAAGGTTGAGAGATAAGTCTCCTCATAAATCTCATGAAACTATAGATGAAACTCAAATAATATTTCCATTAATCTTATTTCATCACTGTCATCCTACATGGCCTATGCCTGAGTTTTCTAACTCAGTGCATCCACTACCAAATTTACTTTTCCAAGTGTTTAGGTAAGATCAAAACCAAATGAATGAAGACACTAAATCCATATTCATTGTCTAAGATTCAAGTCACACTAGTCTCTTTTGGTCCATATACATCACAAAGAACTCACCCATCAGATAGTGTCTCCGACAATGTAAGTCATGGAAAACTACTACTAGCTCAAGGTCATGGGTCAGATAATTTATCTCATGAGGCCTCAACAACTGAGATCTGTATGCAAAAACTCTATCCTTCTACATAATCACTAATCCTAGGCCAATTAGAGATGCATAATAGAACATTATATAGCCTCTATTAGGCTCTATAAGAATTAGAATAGGTTCCAAAACAAGCCTTCTTTTCTGATCCCTAAAGGATATCATTCACTCTTCTGACCATAGGATATTAACACCCTTATTTGTAAGACAAGTAAGTGGTGAAACAAGGAATGAAAATTCATGTATAAAATTCCTATAATATCCAAACATCCCTAAGAAACTCCATATATCAAACATGTTCTTGGGATTCTCCCTGGAAACCACATAACTTACGTTATCTTGGTCAACATATACTCCTAATTCTAAGATAATATGATCCAAGAAGTGAAAATTGTCAATCCAAAAGTGAAACTTAGAAATATTTCATAAAGATTATGCTCTATGAGTGTATTTAAAATGATCCCATGGTTCTTAGAATGGTCTTTAAGAGTGTGATAATACACTAATATGTATCCCACAAATACCACAATAAAACAATCTAGATAGGGATGGAACAACCTATTCCTCAAAGCCATGAAAATGGTTGGTGAATTCATAAGATCGAATGACATAATGAGATACTTATACAGAGAATAAATATTATCAAAATATGTATGAGGTATATATGAAGGCCTGAATCACACCTGATGATAGACCGATCTTAGGTCAATATTCGAGAATACCCCATCTCCATGGAGCTGGTCAAAGAGATAATCTATTCAAGGTAGTGGATGTTGGTTCTTGACCATAAGATGTTTCAACCATCTATAATCCATGTATAAAAAAGGTTCTGATATTCCTTGTTTAAAAAAAGCATAGGTGAAGCCTAAGAAGAAGTTCTAGGTTGTATAAAACCTTTGGTCTCTAGATTCTCCAACTGTCTCTTGAGATCCATGATCTTTGTAGGTTTCATCCTATAAGGAGGAATCTACACTAGATATACTCTTAGAATGAGCTCAATCATAAAATATACTTCTCTCAGGAGATAATATAGGGAAATCATCAAGAAATATATAACTAAAATGATCTATTACGGGAGGAAAATATTCCAGGTGTAGTCCTTACTCCTCTATAAAGAGACTAGAAATCTAGGCGGTCACTCCACCTATCCCATGATTCTATGGTTGAGCTCTACTATCCTTTAAATCTCACTCACCCTTATATAGATAACCGTTTCCCTATGGTGATGTAAATGATAACCTATGTTGATAAAAGTCTATAAATTCATGATATGAAACCAACCAATCCATCCCAATAATGACATAAATTCCCATAATCTTAAGAAAAAATAGGTCCTATAAGAAATGGTAACTGTCTACCTCAAGGGGAAAATCCCTACATCAGTGTATGCCCTTTAAACATATTCTCAATGGTGTATCCTAGGTCATCACACCGTAGTAATACTGATTTTACATTTTTATACTTTCCATAATAGATAAAAAGATGAAGGAGTATAAGGAACTTTTATAAAAATATATATACTATAATAGAGGCAACTAGAATAGTATCTTGTATTTTCAATGGTTCTACACTCTGATCCTCCAGTATTGGTTGTAAAACATGAAATTGACCCAATCCATGACCGTATTCTATAGTTCTACTACCTAGAGTATGACTGCTCTACTAGTGTTATTGATTAGGAGTCTGAATACCATGAAAATGAACTCCTCCTTGTCCAGTCCTACAGGTGAAAATCTAACTGCCCACCTGAATTGGAATAAAAGATTATACCCCTGAAGGTGGAGTTGGTGTGGAACCTCTTCCACTAGAAGTAGATGGAAAGGTCTAATAGAATCTATGAGGATGAACCATATGGTTGTAAGTAAGACACTCCATTGAGTTTCTATCACACTAAGGCTCTAGGTTCCCCTTCCATCTATACTGATGGACTACAAAATATCTTCAAGTTCAGTTACTTTGATCACCACTTCTCTGATGTGAACCTCAAAGGAATTCTTCCCACTACCCTAAAAACTACTTGTCTACCTTGACACTAATCCTCTATTCCTTGTAGTATAAACTTCCCTCAGGTTTCACTCAATGATAAGATATTGATTAATGATATGAGAGAAAGTAGGCATGAAAAATACATTCACCTGAGTACATATGAAATACTGGATCCCATCCTCAAATATTCTAGCACGAGACAACTCATTACCAATTAGAAATATTGTAATGTGCTGCAACCCCATAAAATGTGATGAATAATCCATGACTTACCTAGAACCCTACTCTAGATGCATTAAATCTATGGGTTGGTCATCTCTCAACAACTATGAAAAGAACTGATCATAGAAGGTAGTCTACAAATCAACCCAAATCATGACCTAATAAAAACCATTCTGGGAATCATATCCCCCCAGTACTTCGCTAAATTAGGCAGCATATAGATATCAAGCTTGACCCTCCTCCATGGATGTGTCTCTAGATTCTCAAATATAGAAAGAGTGGACTCTATCCAAGACTCTGCAACATGTATACCACCATCCCATGAGAAGTTATGAGAATACTAATGCTTGAACTTACATTCTAGATCATCCATCATTGATAAAGGTCATGGAGCACCTTGAATGTACTTCATCAAATGTAGAAAACTCTCACAAAGATAAGTGTTAGTGCCGAAATCATGTATATAAAGAGTTACCTCACATGGAAATCACATCGGTAAGATTGGAAGCTTAGGCCCCACCATATCTGGAACATGGTCATCGCCATCCTCTTAGCAAACGAGATGAGGACATCATGATGACATAAGTATAAAAATTCCAAAAACAAGTCTCAGAACAAGCTTGAAGAAGATATATACACTATCAGAAGTATAACATAAGAAGACAGACACAATAACTAAGATATAATACCCCAACTACCCACTTATAAGGCTAGGTATTGGTAAGTGATCAGGTTTAAATTATA
The DNA here is from genome assembly GCA_963277665.1 of Viscum album. Lineage (NCBI taxonomy): Eukaryota > Viridiplantae > Streptophyta > Magnoliopsida > Santalales > Viscaceae > Viscum > Viscum album. Next base: position 1,677,283,550 of record OY728138.1, on the reverse strand, counting down.
GGGGTTCCAATAGGTGAAGGGTTAACAATTCCTTACCTCTACATTTACTAGAATTCAAAAACTTTATAAGTCAGATTTTACATTTTTAGGTTTTTATTTTATTATATAAATGTATAAAGGATCATTTAAAATGGGTTCCATTCCCAATGAATTAGGTCCCATACAGTTTCTCACTAATATCAACACCCATATAATTTCTACTTAACCTTGTCTATATTCAGTTTCAGAATGTAACAGGTTATATTCGATGGATCAACTTGGTAAACTACCCATTCCAAACCATGAGGGCCCATAAACCTCATGAATTAAAACTGGAAATCACTCAATCACATCCAAAGAGTATCACATGCATATATATAAACAATTATCACTCAATAATCCCAAGAAAAACAAGAAAATGAAAATAGTGAAATGCATCTATATGGCATGGAACATGCATGGAATGTAAATTATAGGCTCCTATAATGATGCATTATTGATTCTCCGTGACCTCATCTCATCAAGACAAGGATAAAACACAAACCCCATTCACAATAATAAAAATAACCATAACATAGCATGTGCATAACCCAATAGTGAAAAGATATCAACTGTACTTGGAAAAAGCAGAACAATAATTATTATTCAGGAAACTTTGAATTTACCCCAAACATGGGTTAGCTATGCCCAAGAATGACTTATAACCAAGTTCCAAATAATCCCTAATCTACTGTCTATTATCTATAACTAGTAAATAAAGAAAGAAACTACTCTGATACCACATTGTGATTTCCTAAACCTGGGTGACATTTAAAGGTCCCCTGAGCCCAGTTGTCCACATAGACACTAGCATATATCCCCAAATTCCAGAGGTTTCTGACTAGTAATAAGGGAATAGTGTTTGTCTATGGGGAGACTCTTTCCTCATTACCAGAGTGCATAAAAATAGATAAATATAATAACGGGTAAATAGCGAAAACATGATATGAAAAGATGACATAGTGAATAATAGATACTATAATAGTAGAAAAGTAACCCACCATATAAGAATAAGACATGAATAATAAATAATAGAAGAAACAAATAATAATACCCAAAATATGATGATAATGTTTTTAGAAGTTTAAAAAACTGGAAAATATGTATACATAGAAGTAGCAAATAATTGATATACAAAATAAATAAAAATAATTAGAAAACTATCCATGCACCCTGAGATCCAAATCAGCCATCTTCTACCAAGCTCTATCCTAATGAAAAAAGGAAATATCAGGTGTCTAAGGTAGGAAAATTCCCTTTGTCAACACCTGCATACATTTAATCTTCCTAGGTACCAATAGAGGCCCAGATAGGGTGTGATATAAATATTAGTATTCCACCACCAATGATTTCTATAACATCCAGTCCATGTAATATAAACTGAATCTATGTGTAGACATTCATATATAAAATTAAATAAATACAATAATGTAAATACCAAAGTACCTGCTTTAGCCTCAGCTAGTTTCTAAACAAGTTTTCATTTCATTAATTAATTATGTTCCAATTTATATAAGTAATTCATGTGAGGTATAACCATAACTGGAATCCTGACATGATAATAATAATAAAGTATCCAATATATAACAAGGAATTCTGCATTGATGATAATAAAAAAGAGGATCTAAGGTAAAAACCAAGGAATCCTTGACCTCAGGGGTTGATCAAACTCATTAATAATATGTAGCCTGTCTAAAAATGGTCAGCATGTAATCCAAGGGGTATCCCAAGGAATTCAACTTATATATGATTCTAACTGAGTCTGAGTATCTCATCCAAGATTAAATAGGATAAGCAATGACTATGACCAATGGGTGTATCCATGGTGTCTCATGTCTATATACATCACACTGGATCCAAGGAGTGTATCCTAGGTATACTATAATGATAATTAATGGATCCTATGGTCTCATACTAGGCATCCACTAGTACACAAGGATCGAGTTCCAAGGTGGGTCTCAGCCATGGCAATCGACATCCCTGAATCAGAATGGAATCCACGAGTGATCAAGGAATTCCCTTACGAATCCAAGGCTAGCTTGAGTCTGCCCACTCTTATATTTATGGAATGGTCCATATGAAATAGGCAACTTATACTCAATTCATTTAATTAATTAGGCCATGTAATACTCATTCCATTTAATAAGTCAAAGGGTTCATCCATACCTTTCATCGGTGCGACAATGTTAAAAAGAACATGAAATCATTTATTAACTTAATAACATTCCATTTATTTAGTTCACTCCTTTACCTTTCATTAAAATGACAAGGTAGGATAAGGATGCACAACTATATGGAATTTATTTATAATAAACTAGGCCAAGTGATATCCATAATATACTTTCCAATTAACCATTTAAACATTAATTAATTAATTAGAACACTTACCTTATAAGGGTTAATTGAAAATTTCATTACAAGGGATTACCATGCCAATTAATAATTCATTTTATTAAGGAAGGTATTACCATTATCAGGGTCAAGAAATAGCACACCCAAATGGAGATGCAGATGAACATAATAAACTAATAAAGACATAATAAAGGAAAACACCATACTTGGGGATATCAACATTGAGGTTATAACTGAAAAATATGGATAACATATATATATACACACACACACACACACACACACACACATATATATATATAAGGGAATTAGAATATAATTCTAAAAACTATACTAAAATCACATGAATTTAACAGGACACACCTGATGAAATCAGCTAACACACAGTACAATAATTTATAAAATGGAAAACTTGAGGGATGAGTCATAAACCACCTACATTGAGGCTATAACAATATCCTCATCTAGTATCATCCTTTAGTCTGGCCTGAATGAGAAGAAATATAAGGAATGGATCAATACCTTGAAAATAGGGGATGTGAGACTACATCTAAATAACGTCGTCCAGGGAAAGAAGAATGACGAATGACTCAAAAGTAATAAAGTACTTACCAATGCACACACAAAATAATAAACGAGGACTAAATCTAACTTTGTATCGGAGCTTGGGATCAAAGCCTAAGAAAGAGGGGTTGGGAGACCAAAAAGGGATAGGAAGGTGCTTGATGTCTACTGGAATGAACCAAGGTTTAGGAGGGTTGAGTTAAAGATTTCACTAAGTATTTTTTCGTAATTTCACCCAAAAAAATAGAGGCACATGGTTTAGCCACAAATTTGGCCAAACTGTGTGCAAACCACATGTAGTTAACTTCTTAAGGAGGGTACCCTCATGGTTAGGCTGCACGGTTAGGGAAACCATGTTCCAACCATGTGATTCATCTCAACTAAAATATAAAGACATACCACACAGGCGTGTGCCCCCTGACACATGGTTAGGGAAAACCATGTTCCCTTATTTCTCCTCTATCTATCCCCATAGGTTAGGAGATACTATGCAGGGTGGTTTTCATGGTGTCTACTAACCTTGATACCTAGTTCTTTTCTCCACCGGTTGGGGTTCCGAGCTCTGAACAAGCCCTAGATACCCCCAAAACCTTTATAACCTCATTAGGAATCCATATTAGGTATAAAATAAAGAATTAAACTAAATTTAAAAGGTTATATACTTGATATAATTTTTTTCTTATAGTTTATCTCCTTCTCCATTAGATGGTAAACAAAAGCATTGTTCGTGCATACGTGCGGACTACCGTCTTGCGAAGCAATGTATTTCATTTTTCTTCACCATATTTCACGAAATTTTATTATAATAGATATAATGTTTATATATGATATTTATGACATAATTATACTTCTATAATTATAATATATTATCTACCTTCTTACCTTTCAATCTATAATAAAATTACAGTGTCTCTCATGCGTATGTGTGGACTACCACCTCTACAATGCAATGCGATTCATTTTTCATCACCACTTATTATGAATAATTATAAAAATATATTTGATGGATAAATTTGATAATTATGTCATGAATATTATTTTTTTATATGATTAAACCATTACCATGGTGAAAGTACAAAAACTATCAAATCGAAACATGCATGAAAAACAGAATAATTTTTACTAAAATATTCATTTTAATGAAGAAATCATTAATAAAAGGATAACTAGAAGTTATAAAGGAATGATACAATGTATGTTATGTATTAATATGGTTCTAATATATATATATATATATAATAAATATATATTTATTGTATAGGATATTTTAATGCGTATGAAGCATGATGGGTCTTGATGTACGAGATTTATGTTACAATATAATCTCTTTTTGGGATTGTTTATGGTAAATTTCCATAAAAAAATTATATGGATATTATCCTTTAAACCCAATATATTTTCTTCTCCTTTGGTTATCCATGTAATTTTCATGTAATAGAACCATTTTAATCTCCTTGGTATTTATAATGATCGATATGTTTTTTAAGAAAAACATATTTTCTCCTCTTTAGTCGGGAATATTTTTCTTCCATATCTATATTCTCTTTAAAATGTTTTCAATTTTGTTTTTTATATCCTACAATGATTTATTAAAGTAATTTTTATCCATATTTTACTATTATAAATTTTTTAAAATGAATATTTTTTTCATTTTACGAACGGATTATTTTTTACCAAAGACATGAACAAAATCATTGTTTTAATGTACACTATATGAAATTTTTTTACCACCATCAAGGTTACTATTTTTTTGAAGCTTCATTTACAAGATTCCATGGATATTTTCAAAGGAATTTTTTCCCCTAGTATTATGTAAATTTTTATATTTTAAATTATTTATTTCAAAATGAAAAAGTCATTTTCCTTAAGAAATATTCCAGTAATATTTTAATGGTATTTTTATGTATAACAACAAATTTTGATGTTAATTATGATTTACTAGGGACATGATCCAATTATTACATAGTTATTATTTCTCTGGATGGTTATTCATCATGATGGTGAAATTTTGATGAAACTCGTTTCCCCCCATGGGCTAAGCTATGATAAAATGATGAATGTTTTCATGATCTTATGGAACACATAGAAATTGATTATGATTATGTGATGGTTGGGCTCGTATTAGAACTCCAAAGTATTTGATAATGTGATATTTATATGTCATAAGATGATGATGTTGATAATTATGAATATGATTTTGAATATATTTTTTTTGCATTTTGTTGCGTGATTATGATTTCTTCTAGTTATCCTCATAGGATTATGCATGAACATGATTTAGAATAGATTTTTTCACATTTTTATGTGTGAGTTTGATTTATTCTATATATTTTCAAAATATTATGCATGGAAATGATTTTAAATAGTTCTGTTCACATTTTGATGTCTATGTATGATTTCTTCTATCTATAGTCACAAGATTATGCATGGAAATGACTGGGAATAACCATGTTCAAAAGATTATTATTTCCTATGATTATAGTGCTAATTTCTTATATTATGACTCTCAAATGATGATTATTGTTTTTACACCCCTATTATTCATACTTCTAGATATGAACTGGTTCTAGATTTTATAATCTATGAATTTTTGGGTATGATTCTTTTATACTGAGAATGTGCAACTAATTATGTTACCATACAATTATGATCATCTTATTCCCACTTATGATTGATATATCCCATTTTTACCCTTATTGGGAATCCTAACTCACACTTTATTACGTTTTCCTTCCCCAAGTTTGAGTGGAAGGTTTTCAGTGTGATATGTCTAGATGGTTACTAATATGAAGATATTTCTAGTATATGTTGAAGTTAATTTAAGAAATAATTGGATTATATATCTTGTCTCCTAATAAATTAAACTTTTATGATCCTCAAGTGTATTTAACTATAATATGTATTGAATATTAATATATAATGATGTAATATTTATTTATTTTATGATCAGGTCACCTCAAAAAGTCACACCCAAATTCACCCCTCTCCTATTAGGATGTTTCAATTTATTATTTCAACAAATGGTATCAGAGCCATAGGTTTCAGGAAACGAATCTATCTATCAAGGTCATTTAATCATGGAAAATATTATTAAAAAAAGGAGTTATATTATTTGATGGATGAAAGTACCAAATTTGTAAAAATATAATGAGATATCATTTGAGATTTCATGGTTTAGATTTTTTTCAATATCCATTCATGGATTTCAAGTAATGGATGCTTAAAATTATTTATAATATAATGAGATTAAAAAATACTTGATGTAGTTGAAAAATACTAGAATGATTTATATAGGGATTTATATAATCAAAAACACGTGAAGGTGATGATTTATATCACTTTAAAGGCTATGTTGTACAATTTGGATAATATCTATGAGTGTTACTTAGGGTTAAGGGGGAAAATATATAAGTTAAACATAATAAGTTTAATGATTTAAATATTTATCTAGATGAAAATATTGATGGGTTCATTAATTACATTTTTGAAGTTGTTAGATCCATATGAGGGATCAGTGAATAAATATAATATGTGAATGTCATGAAAAAGATATTGATAAGGTTTTTATCTCTTTATAACCCAAAAATTATCTACTCTTAAAGAAAGAAATTTGGCTGAGTGATCATTGGATGACTCTTACAATAGTTTGGTGGCTTATGAAATGAATTCTAAGTCTGAGGGAATAAAAAAAGACATGGAATTAAAATCCATGTAGAAACTTTAAATTAAAAAATAATTAGGTTAAGAATAAGATGTATATGATGACTTTATTTCTTTATTTGAAATTAAAATCAAAATGGGTAAAGGAAAGTTTGAAGGAAACATCCCCTAGCTTATTTTATGGATGGAAATTTTGAACAAACTATAACCAAATGACTTAAAATAATTGATAATGATGAAGATTAATTAAAAACTATGAAAATTATAAGAAGGAAGTTTCATTATAGAAGGGACTTCAAGTACGAAATATCTTATACCAAGAAGTTTCAAAGCAATATCCTTATGATTAAGGATTAAGAAGTTGTTAATGATTACTTGAGGGAAGTAGAAACCAAGTTTAAGTATGGAATAAAATATTTTATGACGGGAACTCTGAAAAAATTTAAGGCTAAGAAATAAAATTATAATAAAAATTAAGGAATCGTAGAACACTAGGTGGATATTGAGGGAGCTCTCAAAGAGATTGAATTCAACGAAAGAAAAATATAAAAATTGGTGTTTTGTTAAAAAAATCCTTAGACTATGTGGATCAAGTTGAGGATGAAATTAATCAACTACAAAAGTATTTATAAGGTTAATAATTTTTCTAGAAATTTACATGGGAAGTAGTTGAATATAAAATCTAGATTTAAGAATGGATTAAGAATACTGATGTCCTCAATTATTGTTTAAAAGACAATGAAATACACATTTATTTTATAGAAGAAGAAGTAGATAAATCAAGGTGTAAAATTGTGATTGAAACAAAGTAAGGTGGTTCAAAAAGAAATATTCAAGATATTATCTAATGTTTAACTATTTGAAAGTTCCAAATGAGGCTTAGATAATGTTGAGAAAATTTTTTATGGATAAAGACCTGGGTTCATGGGAAAAATTGGCGTTATATATAAAGGAAAAAAACTCAAAAACTAGTTTATAAATTGTAAATAATAAGCTGAAGAAGTATATTGTAGATAATTATAATCCCTCAAACTGGTTATCAATTAAAAAATTATTCAATGGTTGGATATTTCTAGAGGAATAGAAGTGGAAATAAATATTCACTCATGAAGTGCTTGTTTTGTGGTTTCCTTGGCCACTTGATAACCTGTTATGATGAGGCTAAAATCTATTAAAGGGGAGAAGAACCAATAAATAAAAAAATGAGAGTGAATCCATATCTTTCATCTCAATTAAGAAACTATTTTTATGGATTTTTCTTTAAGTGTTATAATTTTGGATATAAATCTATTAATTTAAGGAAATTAGGAGGTTTAAATATCTATCATCGAAGTAAAAATAAGATGGATACAATGAAATCAAAACCGATTCAATTTAGAAATAAATTATCACTATTAGAGGAATATGTTGGAAATGAAAATACTACCAATGCTAAAGAATAAAAGGAATTTAATTTTAAAATTCCAATCATATTTGGTCACTCTTATAAATAAATAAATATGATAAAGAAGGGGAATTTTATATAATTTATATCAAAAGAAACTAATCATAACAACAATTAGATTCTAGATCATGGGTTTTCATCTCACATTACTGGTAATGAAAAACTACTGAAAAATATAAAAGAGATAATTAATGGGATAGTCTAGTTTAGTAATGATGACACATTGAAGATAAAGGGAAATAGAAAGACACATATTGTAGTAAATGAACTCAAGAACATTGAAGTGATTCTTATAAATGGTGTGATTTACAACCTCTTAAATATTATTCAACTATGTGGCTTTAGAATTTAGTTTATATTTAATTATAAGGGATGATTAATCAAAATCAAGTTTGGGGATCCCCCAATGAAGGGTGGGATAACTAGTGGAAATATCTACCAAGTTGATAGAAATTAAAACACATGATTTATCATGATAAAAAAATTTAAAAATATATAGAATCAAATGATGGGACATATTTTTCATTACATCATAGATAATGTTTTCAAAATAAAGGCAAAAACGGATATTCCTAACCTGAATCATGATAAGGAACATACATATGATACATTGATACAATTAAAGATAGAACAAAACCCTTATCAATAGAAGAGAAATATGATTATCCAATTTTATAGAATTAGTGCTTAGTAATGTATGTGGGACTATGAATATGTTAGGAACATACATATAGATGTATTTTATAATATTTTTTTTATCATTAAAACCAAATTATTTGTGTTATATTCTTATAAATAAAGAGAGAAGTGATGGACTACCTGATAAGGTATATGAGAAGAGTGTAAAATGAGACTAGTTAAACCATAAAGATTTTACAGTCAGATAATGGGACATAATATATGCCCTTTGAGTTTTAAAATTATCTAAAAAACATTCAATCAGATATATAGTGTCCTTAGTAAGGTCTCCACATCCAAATGAAGTTTTCATGCATTATAATCGGATGGTTAACATCATGGATAAAACACTACCGACCGAGATTGGTGTTACTCACCAATAATTGAAGGAGTAAGTTCATGTTTTAGTTCAAAACTAGGATTTTCTAATTCATAGATAATAATATATTCCCAATGAAATATGGTTGGGATAAATCCTTCCTTGAAAAAATTAAATGTCTTTGGTAGTAAATTATATATTCGAAATAAATAACTAAACCAAGAAAAATATTGATATATTGTAGCTGAAGGTTTCTTTCTGGGTTATTCAATTAAGATTAAACATTAAAAGTTACATAACAATAGGATGAAAAATATAATTTATATAAATTATGTAAAATTTATCAAGGATTGAGAAGAGAAGAAATATGTAATCTCTCTTTTTAATGAGTTGTGTAAAGAAGATAATGAAACTATTTCAGGTACTTAGAATATACAATGTTCTTAAAAATATAAATGTTTCAAATCAGAGTAAGAGGATTAAGTAGTTATTTAAGAGATAAAACTTTTAAATATAATAATAAATATAAGGATGGTGTAACACCCTAAAAATTTATGATATATTTCTTTTTAAATAAATTTAATTTCTTCGATGGCCTACGTTACATGAAATAATGAGTTTAAATGAACATGATCTAATACTAAAATATTATGTGACCATTATAACCTAGATGTTAAAATTGGTGGGTATGAATAAGTGTAATTAAATTATGAAATTTTCAAATTTATATATATAAAATGAATTCATTGGTTATCAATCAATTATAAATGAAAATAAAAATCATTTGAAAGAAAAATATTTTTTTTAATTTTTTTATATGTGGAATATTTATTTATATTAATGAATTAAATTAATAAATACTGGTGATTTATTTTAATGAAACTTATATGTTATATATTCAATAATGTTTTTTAACTTTCTTCTAATATTATTTAGGCATGAGATACAAATAAATCTAGTTTTAATGCTTAAAAATGAATTTTTCTAAAAATAGGGTTTCATCATGTTTTGAAAACTTATTGTAAAATTAAATTATGCAACATATAGGTATTTAATTTGATAAAACATATTCCATATTTTGAAATAGTAGTTTTAATATTTTTAAATAGGTCACTTTTATTTTAGGTAATATGAATAGTAACTGTGGTAAAATTTATTACCACACAGATCGAAAAACTATATCCTAGGTCGACGTCATCCCATTGAGGAAGAGAGGATACTATAATGATTTGATGAAAGGTATGTGACTAGGGAAATATATTTAGGCATCACTACATATCCCATGAGAATGGGAATCAATCCATATATAGTTTTGAAACATGGTGCGGTAGAAGGTCGATGGCAGTAGGGGACTACCCTCTCAAATGAGGATATTATGTCTTCTCACATTAAGGTATGAGGGATCCCAGATCTATATATATCAAGACCACATCTTATCAAGAGGAATCTATATTTTACAAGGTATAATCATCTCACACTTATCACATATTCCATACTATGTTTTTTGCACAAGGTCAGGCTGTTGTTTATCATCGTGTGTTGAGGATGGGGGTTATGGGGTTTATACATTAGGTTAATCATTTTTCCTTCCTCATATCAGGATTTGAGGGAATCATGGACCACTAATGGGTCAAGGTAAATGAACAGGGATTATACCTATAAATGAGGCCCATTTGGAATTTTGGGGTGATAACACTACATGTAATAGAGGGATTTGTGGTAATTCTTTGGTTGGGCTTAGAGGTAGAAAATCCAGGAATCACTATCTATCACATGAGGATAAGATTCAATCCACACATATATCTGGAACACTTACAAATCTTTTTTTCCTTGTAACACTAGGGATGAATCAAACCATGATAAATAAGGATAAACTCACATTTTTAGGGCCATAGCACTTAAACTATGGATAATAGTTTGAGGTCATAGATCTTAGACCAATTTTAAATAGTTTAAGGTCATAATACTTAGACCATTGTGAGGGTTCTCCAAGGATACTTGTTTAGTGAAACATAATTAAAACGTGATGTGAATTGGGGCCATGGAGTCCCTTCACCACATGAAGAAATCCAGGAGTCAGTTTGACACATTTTAAGGTCATGCATTTTGGAACATGGATAATAGTTTAAGGTCTTGTTTCTTAGAATAAGGGAAATCAGTTTATGGTCATAATGCTTAGACCAAGGTGTCAAGGAAAAAAGTTTAAAGTCATGATTCTTGGACATGGTGAAGTGTTGTTGTCAAGGGTATCTGTGTGGCATGTAATAAGTAATCGATGTAAAAGGATCCAAAGAGTCTCATTTACCACATAAAAAACTAGATACGAACTGCATATAGTGTAAGGTCATAATGGATCCACCTTAAATTGGTCCAAGTGGCTGAAGGGTTGATTATTTTATGGCTGGGACCAAATATGAGACGTTTGTTTATCACTGTATATCCCATGAATATGGGAATCATGCCAAAAGTAGTTCTTGAATGAGGCATGGTATAAGACCAACACTGAGAGATTCAATCATTTCTAGAGGTGTAATTGAAGTATCACTTGAATATCATTGGTCATCCCATGTTCAGGGAACAAGATATGGTTTTTTATCCATACAATTATTATTATATGAGGTATCCTGGTTTTAGAAAGGGTAAACATCATCTCTTATTTAAGAGGCTTCCTAGTTTTAGACAGGGTAAAACTGTATTTTAACACCATTCATTGAGGATGTTGGGCATTATAGTTTGAATTCATAAAAAAATAACTATATACAATGTAAAAAATTTAAATTAATAATTATTGGACCTATTTCAATCCGTTTAAGGATTTTTTTCATAGACCAATGGGGATATTAGTTTAAGGTTATAGAGTTTGGACTAAGGTTATGGGTTGCCTCAAATGGATAATTTTAGTGCAAATAAGTGAAAAACCTGACATGAATACAGGGCTAAAGAGGCCCACCACCACACAACACATTTTTATAAAGGCCCTCACATAGTTTACAATCACAATTGTTAGACATGGACTCCTAGTTTATGATCATATATTTTGAACCATGGTTGAGTGTTTCCTCAAATAGATATGTGTAGTGTGGTAGAGTGACAAACCTAATGTGATTAGAGGCATAAGGATTCCCACTGACCAAAAAAAAATTCTTAAGAATCCCCATAAAAAGATTGGAGTTGTGATTATTCCACACGGAATCCTATATTAATGTCATAGAGTTCGGAATATGGCCTTTTCATGCGATTCACATCTTGAGAAACTTGGAATTGTTGGGAGGTGTGTTATAATATACATTTGAATAGAAAATATGAATGATTTACAGACATTCCCACTTGGGATATAACTTTTGTGTATTCTTTCTAGGTATCATTAACATTCTGAGATCCAATACCATGTCATGCTGGAGAAATGATCAGAGGAGAACATTCTTGTCAAATGCTCTCTGTATCTTGTTTTGGTTCCTCTCTATATTATGAAAGTCCAAGAACTTATTTTCTTCATGGTATTATATCTCATATAGAAATAATTATTCTATTTTTATAGTGTTTTATAGTCTTAGATAGCTATTTGGAGTGATGTAAACTGGACCCCAATAGGAAGGACTGCCTCTATTTTAATTACTAGGGAAAATGGGGTCACTTGTGTGGAATTCCAATTTGTCATATGATAGGACCAGAGGGAGTTGGGTAGATTTTACAGAAAACTATTCTTTTTTACCCCACTATGTCCTCCAAAATTTTTGAGAGGTTGTTGTAGAATAAGTCAATCTACCCAATTTCCTTTGCATTATAGTAGGAATTATGGTTGGATAGAATGTTTTTATTGGCATAAAACCTCTTCATCTCAGTATCCTAGAAGTTAGTGTTGTTGTCTGGGAGAATAATGTGAGAAACTAAAAATATATGAATGACATGAGAGATCATGAATTTGATCATGGATCGGGCCATAACTTCCTTGAGTAGAATATACTATTCCCACTTGGCGAAGAAGTTTTTTGCAGTCATAATAAACATGCACTGGTGATATATTGCTGGTGGGTACAACCCCAAAACATATTTTCCCCATACTATAATTGGAAATAATACATGGTTCTATGGATAAAATCTATAATTCAATATATAAAGTTGGCATGGATATGACATGAATGAAACATATTGAAAAACTTGATGTAGTCATATAACTTGGTGGGCCAAAAGTATCCCAACCTCTAAATCTGGTGGGAGTGTTTCAACCCTGTTTGATGGGAACCACTTGAACCATAATGAACTTCCTACATAACCTGGGGAATATCTTCTCCTTGGATGAAACATAGGAAAATTCCATCAGACCCACATTTTTAGAGAGTCTATTCCATGTTAGGTCTTCTCTGAAGGGAAATCTGCACTGCACACTGACAGATTCACCAATTTTCGAAATTGTATAATGGGAGAAAACCACAATGGAGATACTCAATGAATGGGGTTGTTAGGTATTTCTTCAACCATGGGAGAACTTGAGGATCATAACATAGAAGTACTAGTAGAAAACTGGTTTACCTATTCATTATCATCATTATTTGAAATAGATGGAGTGATGAACCTATGATGTGAAACATGAATGAAAAAGTCATCATAGCCAGGCTCTGCTAGGGACATGACTAAAATCGACAAGTCATATTCTTGACCATTCTGTGATCAAGGGATGTGAGTAACTTGTGGATAATAAGGTAACTGGACCATCAACTAATGAGTATATTCCAGTAGGGGTACATGCTCTTGCTTTATGATGATGTAGTCACCAATGATCTATTTGATGACCATCTCAGAGTCTTCGTTCACATGAAAGCATGAAACATCAATCTCAAGGGCCATATCAAGACCATTACTGAGAACTTGATACTCTTACTCATTTTTGGTTCAGCCTTCTGATATTAGAAACGGGTAAAGTAGGAAGTCTTTTCCGCGCGGTGATGAAGATGATTCCCAGGCCCACTCTACTGAGTTTGGGGTCATTGAGCATGGTACCGATCAGGCTCTGGGAGGAACTATAAAAATTAATCTTCCATTATGGAATATGCTGATACACTAATAAGATAACTTCATTTGGGAAATCATTATTCAGGTGCAGTTCTTTAGGGGATGGATGAGCGGCTAGAAAATATGCCAATTCCTGACCCTTAGTAGCTTTCTATAGAATAAAACTGATGTATAACTTCTAAAGGATTACTACCCAGAATTCCATCTATCCCATTATCATGGGGTTATTAAGGATATACATTAGCATGTTTAATCGTGAAAATATATTTATCTCATGATGATGCAGATAATTCCACAATTTTGACAATGTCAAAACCATATCTCTGCCACTCTTCTCAACAGGGGTGTATATGGTGTTTGTGTCAAGGAGCATGATACTGAGATAATATAAACTATTTTCATTTCCCACATTATTTATTTGGGTGATAAGGGAACTGAGGGACCATTCTAGGATAGTCACATAAAGAACCAAAGGCCACTTTGATATGGGTGGCATCAAAATCAAAGGTTCCATCAGATACTACTTGATATCCTCAATATTTCTAGCACCCCTCATCTCACTGGTGAAGTGTACCTTTCTTCATAAGCCATGAAAAAGGTTTACACTTTCTGTCCATATTCATGGTGAATCAGAGTATATATGCTAGGTATCCTTGGGGGCCCCATATCTCCCTGATGTTTCTTGGGGGAGGAATTTCGTTGATGGACTTAATCTTATCCAGGTTGATCTCAATACCTCTATATTTGATGATGAAGTTGAGAAAATTCCAAGAGGTAACCTCAAATGCATAATTCAATGGTTTAATTTTCAAATGTTGGGAGTGGAGGAAGATGAACACTTTTTTAAGGTCCTTGATATGATCATGTATCTTACGAGATTTGAACACCAAGTCATCCACATGGAATTTCACCAACTTCCCATGAATTGGTTTGAATATGTGGTGCATAGCCCACTACTAAGTAGATCCTACATTATTCAGGACAAAGGGAAACACCATATAGTAGAAGGTCCCTTGTGGATCCCTGAAGTTGGTAGAATCCTCATCCTTAGTGTCCATCTAGATCTGGTTGTACATGAAGTATCTATCCATAAAAGAGAGTGCCTAAAACCCAGATATAGAATCAATAAAAAACTCTATCAATGGAAGGAGAAAATCATCCTTCAGAAAATGGTGTTCGATGTCACAAAAGTTGATACAGACTATGATCTTCTCTATTATTCTTCCCAACTATCCCATTGTTCAATACCCATCTGGGGTACTTCACCTTATAGTCGATGTTGGATTTAGTAAGATTATTAACCTCATCCTCGACCATTGCTCCATGAAAAGGATGCATATTTCTGGGTGATTTCTTTATCCCATGATGACTCATTGGAGGACAAAGATTGTGGATAGTGACCTAAGAGTTCATCCCTAAAACCCTTTCATATCTCCAAGTGAACACATTGTAATGATACTTCAGGAAGGTCATAAACTACTTATGATCCTCTATAGACATAGTCGTTGTAATTAGAATTATCCTTGGTTCTTCCTCAATACCAAGGTTCACCTGAATCAACTCATCAATGGTGGTGGAGACACCCTATTCAAATATAATAGGGGTGTATTCCAAATCTTATTTATCATCTATGAAAAGAGAATCAGTAATAGGAGGCAACTCTTCCAAGTAATCTAACTCTAGGTAAACACTGCTGCATGTTTGGGAGGATATGAAATCTTCATTGAGGGACTTTTGTTTTTCTGAAATTGTAGTGATAGAAGTTGTTTAGATGATTCCATCCATCCTTTGACTATGAGATCTATGCTTGATGTGGAATAATTGGTGGAAAGTTGGATCCTATCGATTCAACCCTACATTGTGAAACATGCAAGAATTACATGAAAAAAATTCCATAAGGAAAACCTCTCATTACATCATGGGGATAGGGGTTTCTAGTATAACCCAGGCCTAACACATGTAAGAGTATGAGGTAATATATGGAATTTCATTATTTTTAGGTTTACTGATATACTTTCTCTTGGAGACAAAAAATCAACCTCTCAGATCCGTCATTATGGGATCCAGCTGAGGAATCAAAAGAATGAAATAATTATCCATGTATTCTCATTTATTAGATATAGGTGTCATTAGATCATTGGTGTACCCAATCTCATTATTTTGAACCTACTTCCCTTCCAACTTATAGCAACCGGTGTCTATGTAGCATCCTCATAGGAGTCTAAGGGGGAGACTTCACCTTAGAGTACCCCTATTAAACCATTAAGGGAATAAATGAAACACTGGTTATATGTGGAGGGGACTACTACATGATGTTGAATCCATGGACTACCCAATAACATTTTTAGGTGGTATCCTATGAGACTATCAAAAATTTGGTGCTTGGTATCAAGACACAAAACTTGTTTATCAACCATAACTTTCCACATAGTTTCCTATCACTCCCAACATAACCATTAATCATCATGTTAGAATGGTTCAGATATTATTCAGTCAATCTCGACTTTTGTAGTGTCATTTTCAGGATTAGGCTGATCACAAAGCTTGTGTCCACCAGAAAGCAGTGGATCTCCATGCCCTTGAACTGGAATGTAATGTACCATGGGAATATGTTACCATACATGAGGGTTCCCTTGACTTCCCAAGACTATGGGATAATGTCTTGGAATTAATCGTTCTCATCCACATATGGATAGTAGGACTCCACAATAACTCTCTTAGCTTCTAATTGGAGAGGGATTTTCAAGGCTTCTATAAGAGCCTCATAAATATCTTTTAAAAAAGGAGTGCTTAGACGATCAAAATCCTTGAAGGTATGATGGTGAGGTGCCTCATCACATCATAATTCTATGATAAGGGTTTAATTTTACACCTGGGTTCTATCTTTGATAGTGGGATTATCATATATTGATGGATAAACCACTAACTAAACCTCAGGAAGTCTAGTTCTAGTAATGTCCTGCTACTGACTAGCTCGTATGGTCTAAACAACTATCAGAAAACTATCTACTGGTTGAGTTTTAGATATGGATGGGATTTTCATAGAAACACATGGTCTCATATGAGATACTCTATAAACTAATATGTTTGGATTCATTATCAGCTGTAGAGGCATACCTGACAGGGCATATTGGGAGGAAAAGGCCTGCAAAGCTCCCTAAAAAACATACTGCCTTATCTCGATAGCATGAAGGCACTATCTTAAGTGTTATAGTGTCTTGTGTTTGATATTTACATTCATCCATGACATATTCCTTGGTAACTAGAGATGTTTACATGTAATTACTCACTTTAGGGTGTCGTGAAGCGGTCTACCAACTCGACGACATTCACGGTGGCATGCTCCTACTCATCACCAGTGAAGTAATCTAGCGGTTAGTAGACTGTGGGTGCGGTTCCAAAATCAGAGGGAATGAAATCAACAAGGGTGAGAGATTAATTTGGAATTGATGAGGGAATCTAGTTTCCATTGTTCCATTAGTTCATGTCAATCTGAGACTTGGAAGGCTGCGACATAGATGTAGAAGCAACAGTCGGAGGGGGTGTAATAATCATAGGATGTTCTAGTCTTCCTTAAATGGAATGGATGAAACCATGGGAATGAGTAACTACCTTCTAAGACAACCAATAATCATACTTCTAGATAACATGGTTGGAGGAATACTTCCATTCACCTAAGCCTTCACTCTCTCTGTCAAGTTTAGCAGTGATATGTGTCACATGTAATGGGACATCACCCAAATTGAATGCATCATGATATAAATGGTCCTGGAAACAATTATTGAACATAAATCATTCCTTGATGGTATTTATAAGGATCATGTGGTACAAGAAATTGTTAGGGAACTCAATGTTCCCATCTTTTTTGTATTATTTCACTTTGTCAGCTTCAGAACATCCTTTTCCAGGGCCCCGATGAAGTAGTTTGAAACCTGTGAATCCCTTAAGGAATAATTCAAATGTATTATTCCTAGTAAATGTTCTATAAGATATTGTAATTAGTGAGGAGATAGAGATAAATTCTCTAATCAAGGATTCTACGCTTGGAGAGGTGGTTCCTGATGGTTCTGTACTAGGCCAGATTTCCCCAGATGTGGATACACTAAGCATGGATTTTCTTATTAAGGATTCAATCAGTGAGGCTCCTCTACCAAAGGGGAAAAAACTATACCATATTGGGTCTCTCTAATTATACGTCAATAGAATTATCTACATTAGAAGACCTTATTATAGAAGATATAATAGGCAATGGGAACATCTATCTAGTCTATTGTAGGGATTCTTTCAGACTCTAAGCATTATTAGAAAACTCTAGGAACCCACCTAGAAAATTATGAGTGATTTGTTTAAGAACCATATTAGTATTAAAATTACCCACTTACATCTTCAGTAGCTACTCTTGGGTCAGAATATTTTCATGTGAGTATATGAGACCTTTACACCAAGAAAAGAAGTTTTTGACTCACTAATCAGGCCTCTTTAGAAACTTAAAGAGGTCATAAATACTTGTCTTGCACATGGTGGAGCTAAACTGGTAGAGGAACTTCCTATGATGGTCTTCCAAACTAGAAATGAACAACATGGGCAGATGGTTATACCAGACAAATGCAGAACCTTTTAGTATCTAAACAAAACCCCAAATCTTGGAAACCTCCTACTACTATAGGGTTCTCAAAGTGGGTCCACACCTTGATATAAATTGGTCCAAGTGCTGAAATGGGTCACCCAACCCATTAAATAGGATGATACTAGGATTTTCAAACTCCAAGATTACTCAGATTCTATCGACCCACGCCTGGTATGGATTTTCATTAGGTGGAATCACAACCTATTAAATTTAAAGGGACTCAATGAAAGTAGTGAGAGAAGATATCATATTATCTTGGGTGGTTACATGTATTAGAAAGGGTCCATAAACACCAATTCATTTAAATGATCATAAAATTTGGGAGTAGGTTCATCATCTTATAGAGTATCCTGAACCAAATCCGAAGGAGAATAATTACACTGATCGGGAAGTTTTGGAAACTCATACCTCGACTGACCGACATATACTCCAACTTCTATTCTACCTAGATGTGAAAGGTTACTAAGATCTACTACGAGAATTGATCCAATGAAGACTTGTTTCTCTACTAGAGGATATATGAGGTCTATTAGGCTATTTTAGTAATCCATGCACCAATCAGTAATGAGGATGGAAATAATATTTTTTTCTCCCTGAGATGATGAAACAAGGAAACTACCATGAACTCTGCCTCTATTTTCAACACAACCAAGAATGGAACAAAGGGTTCAAAATTCCATTTTCCCTTA
Organism: Viscum album; assembly: GCA_963277665.1. Taxonomy (NCBI): domain Eukaryota; kingdom Viridiplantae; phylum Streptophyta; class Magnoliopsida; order Santalales; family Viscaceae; genus Viscum; species Viscum album. The sequence continues at coordinate 1,677,264,189 of OY728138.1, read as the reverse complement.
TCGAGATTCTGTTTGGTAGACTACAATGACTCATTACAAAGATACCTGAGGCTATGTTCTTGGATCTGCTGATGAGCGAGGACACCTATTATAAGGTCCATCTAGTATTGAATCACCCATTGAAGTGGATTTTACCTATTTAGTCCTACATTTATTCCCCTATCCCCATGATTTTCAGACAGCTTAGGAATGACCATGTTAACCTTGATGGTAACTAGTGGGTAACTATCATATTCGGTGGATAGGTGAGGCTATCAAAATATAGGGATAAAGTAGATAATAGTGTACTGATCAAAAACCATAATCTTTATATGTGGGGATTCTTATTCCATAACTTGGTAGAGAACTTTGAAGTTTTTTACACAATTCTATTGAATTTTATGATGGTAGACCAATAAATTGGGGCATTGATCCACCAAGAGTTCCATGCTTTCAACCATTCAACACTGCTAGTGGATTCCCTCTAAATGCTCATGATAGCCCAGATAGGTCAACTGGCATTCATGGAGGTGTTGAAACTTTTTCTAGATGATTTGGATGAAAGACATGAAGTTGAATATGGTAAGGGACTCTAGGATGTTGGGGTTGGTTGTTTCTGGCAGTCATAACACCATAGAAAACCAATTAGTTGCTAGAAACTCCCACATTCCCTATTTCTCAGAGGAAGGGTCTTGATCTTGGTCGGTCTAAACCCTGAATGGTGCTAGTTGAGAGATGGGAGGAAACATCAATGTAGATCGGTTCCACAGATGGTTGATTATAACGGGAGTCATTTTTTGAGTATATGTTAGATTCATGTTAGGGAATATCTTGGGGGTAATTCCAACCATATCATCACATCCCAATAGGAAGGGTATTCACCACTGCCTCATATATGAGGGTGGAGGTATTCATCTATGGATCTATAGAGTTCTCACCATTGGAAGGTGCCAACCCTGAACCTGATAGCTGTACAACTTCTATAGTGGATGTGGAGAGGATGTAATATGGAAGCGAGGGGAGAGACTACACTATGATCTCCTAGAGGGTATCTATAAAATCTTCCACAAGCATGTAACTACAAAGGGATATATGGATCTTTTTGACCTCAAATTCCAGAATTTAAAACTTCAAATATCAGGATCCTACACCAAAGACTAGAATTTGGGGTGAATATTCCATTACTGAGTCACCTTCTCCATCAGAATCAGAGAGATCAATGAGGTCAACGATGGCTTGGAATTTCCCAATAATTATCCTTCGATGAAGACTTATTTCCCTTATTCCCAAGGACGATTATTCAGGGTAGGGCACCTCTTTGGTATAGAGATAACCTCTATACTAGCTAGTGGTATTGCTGGGAGGAACCCTGGATTGGTTGGTTGGGACATGGGGAAGGCCTCCATGTAAACTGTCATTGGAGTGGGGAGGACCTCCACTTTGAATGGTGAAGGATTGAGGAGTACATCCACTATAGTTGGTAGGAACACAAGATGTACCTCCATGAAAAAAAGTGGGAGTATGGCTAATACCTCTATACAAGTTTTAAAAAGAGAAAGAAAGACCTTAACTTGGGTTGATGATGGTGTGGGGAGGACCTGTTCACTGGGTCTCATTGTTATGGATTGGCCTGTAATGAGTATTTGTGGTGCCAGTGATTGAAAGGGTTAACCTGAACTTCATATGAGGTGGCTGGGGTCATGATCCAAATCATGTAAAGATATATCCCTTTTCATCTCCTATGGGGATCTGGAAAGATACGCCTGTAGTGACAGGGGCCACTAGATCTATGGATGATCCCGCTTGTTGGGAAGCTCGTTGAGCTTTCCCCTGATGTTATCATTGGGTGATTTGAACCATGGTTGGTGGAGAATGGTGAAATCCACATACTCTTTGGCTTGTGGGACTGGTCAATGTTGGTTTTGACGAGGGCGCATGGGATCCCTTCTTGGTGGATCTTGGGAGGTAGTCACAAATGTAACACCCCGAGCTTCCATGATACGCTTCTCATTCAATAATGCAATAGCTTGCATTGTACGCAACTTCGAGTTCTAAAACACCGAGACTAATCAAAGTAGCCATTATGAATAGTAATAACCACTTTTTAAAATTATAGAAATTTTATATTTCAAAATGGACTTCATTTTAGGATTCGGAATATCGAAATTAGCCTATGTTGAATTTTTGGTATTTTTCTGAGAACTTCTAATTTTTTATGAATAGTGAAAAATACTTTAAAACAACTTTTTTATTCAAAATAATTTATTGTGATAAATTATACTATTTAGTGGTTTTAAGGTATAATTAGAATATATTTTTACCATTTTATCCAATGGTGGTCATTAGAATTAATTTAACATTGAAGTTGGACATAAACAATTGCCAATCTTTTGATATAAATTGTTTCTTAAAAACACGCTATTTGTCGTAACAGCGGGAATTAATTATAAAATTAATTAATGAAACTTATATGTTTGGAATTTTTTAAAATAGACATCATTTTTGAATTCGGAATATCAATTATATCTTAGGGTGAAATTTTGGCCTTGTTCTGAAAAACTTCAATTTTTGATGAATAGTGAAACCACTAAGTGGTAGTTAAATAACTGATTTTTCGTTTAAATGAAATATTACCACTTCTGTGATTTGATTTTCAAAAATCCGACATACATGGTTGTCATTAAGAAGTAAAATGTGGTTCAATGAGATTAAAATAATTTTTTGGTGAATAGTAACTTTTAAGTTCTTAATCGCGATTAGAGGTAATTAGTGTAGTTTAAGGTACAAATAATGTTTTAATAATATGAGATGAGCATGAAACTTGTCCTACTCCTATTGGATGAGTCATGGCCGACCAAGACAACCCATGGGTCAACTTGGGGACCCCATGGAGCCACTTTAGTTGGAAAATGACATTACTATATATTTATTTAATGTTAAAATTAAATTGACACAAACATGAGTTATTTTACTAAAACAGTTTTTAAGTGGGGTTACACAAGTCCAAATTTTGACTATAAATATTCATTAGAAATCTAAAAAGATTTCCTACATCATAGTATTTTTTTTATAATTTTTAGACATTATATAAATTAAATTATTTATGACATTATTATGATGCAGCGATGACCTCATTATTTAACGATTTAAATAAAATGAGAAGATAATGCAAAATCCAAGGCTTACACTTGTCCAAAGCCTATTGGATGAGGAGATTTCGAAACCTTATCACCTTAGCCTCGAAATATATAAGTGTGGGACCTTTATAATCCGAAAATCATTGTGAAATAATGTAACATTTCAATCTTTCCAAAAGTGCCCCTCCTCTCCACTTATAAAAGGCCCCCACCTCTCCCACCTCATCTACACTTTCAAGCCATTTGGCTCGGCCAACCTCTGCCCAAATACTCTCCCAACTTCCCCCTATTACTCATAGAAGCCTCAATTTGGTCAGAACTCTTCCCAAGGAAGCCTTTGGCTCAAATCAAAAAGAGTTACCCGATTTTGAGGTAATGTCTTTTCTAATGTTGTTTTGTTTTATTTTTCTTCTCCAACCCCCTAAAATCTTTTTATTCATTTTTTTTGTAACAAAACCAGTATCCTCAATATACTAGGATGTTTTTATAAGAATTATTCGAGCTACACTTACACACACCTACATCTAATGGTTAAAGAACATACGGTTTCTGTGGATGGCGAATTTCTGCCTCACGAAACGATGATTGTTCAACACTCATATAACACCTTCAAAGGTGGCCATTAAGATTTCAATATATTTATATATGATATATAATGTGTTTATGTTTTACTTATGATTCTGTATTTCTCATTTATGGCATACTTTATGATTTCCATTATGGGTAAAACGCGATAATTTCATTTTAGGATATGCGGACTACCGCCCCCTCAAAGTGATTTGAATCGTTAATGCCATATGTGGGATGTATAAAGGATGGAGTAAATGGTATTATATAATATATTATACTGGAATTATATTATACATTTATATAATTATGATTTCATTCCATTAAATATGAAATTGAAATGAAAGTAGCGTTCATGCGTACGTACGGCTTGCCGTCTCCATGAACGGTGCATTTCATTTCTTACCTCTAAATGTTACGTAATATTATAAATGAATGTATATAATGGATATATAAGATATATATGACATCTAAATCATGAATATAATTCTGGATATAATGGATATTCTACCACATGAACAACTTGTAATTATAATAAGTTTATTGTTGACTCAAGTTACCAAATATCGACAAAACGACCGTTATTAACATAAATAATTACATAATGTTCATAACATTATAATAAGTGATATAAAAAGTATAATGAAATTGAAAATGGTTCTTAATAAGGTATATATTAACTCTAGTTTATTATTAAGGAGGTTAAAGAACGGTCGAGTCAAGTCAGACACGAGGTAAGAGAATTTCTTAACCCAACTTCCATTCTTTGGGTTAATCTCCTACTTTCAAATTATGTCATGATATTATTATGTATTATTTTGTATTTTTACTTTCTTTATGTGTACCTATAGTGAATAAACATAATAGATCTATTTTATTTTAAAAATTATCTTTTTAAGGACTTCGTCTCAATCTCTTTCCATTGAGGCATATTTGGTTTTATACACAACTTTCTTTTATACGGTGTATAAACCCCTTTGACTTTTACGTTTATTCAAAAGGAATCTTTTTTATACGAAGCGTTTTGCTAAATGACAAAAGGGAATGTTTTTCTTTCCGTACTTATGCGGCGACAACGACTTATCCTCCGCCGTGACCATTATTTGAGTTTCGGCTTCCTCTACAAGCCATCATTTTTTTAATGAAAAATAAATACAAAGTTTTAACTTTATTTTATTTTGGTATTGAAAATGGTTTTGAAAGCGTTTTTATTATATCAATGTGTTGTATTGATATCTTGTGATTGAAATGTGGAAATGTTATGTTTCCTTTATGCATGTTTTATGTGATACAATTATGTTATGGTTTATGATATGTTTAAACCTATTCATATGAGGAATGCATTGGACTTAATAAGTGACGGGTGGAGCCCGCTATAGCTCCTTGATGCATCGGCAGGTCTCATGAGACAAACTAGTGTCTTGGAACGAGGCCTTGACAAAATCTTATTTGTGGTCTTGGCACGAGGCCTTGGCTACGTGGTTATGATAGTCTGGCATTATGCATTCCATCATTATGAACGTGGTTATTGATATTGCATGTGATTATTCGACCAGTAGAATATCCATGTGAAGAAGTGAATGGCATTATCTCATTTTACTTTTGCCATATTATGTTGATGTTCAAGTTTAAAAGGCTTTTTTTTAGTTATACATTGCCTTAAATTTTTATGTTTATTTATGAAAGCTTCCGCAATATTGTTATCCTTACTGAGCATCTGAGCTCACCCCTTTCAATGTTTTAATATTTTCTAGGATGTGAAGAAGTATTTTATGAATGACCTGCAGGGATAGTCAGAAGAGGATATGAGTGTGGACTATGAAGACTTTGTTATTAGTTTTTCACTTTATGATGTAATGTAAGACTTATGAATGTATCTAGTGTTTCCAAGGCTACTAAACTAATCGGTCTTTCGAGACTTGATCTTTTGTGATCATGCCAATGTTACGAAGTAATGCACCGACTCTGGGTAGCTAGGGTCGGGGCATTACAGTTGGTATCAGAGGCAGTTTAGTACTAACCTTGGAAGCTAGATTTAGATAAACTCTGATTAGAGCACATAGCCCAAGGATTGACTTTGAGGATTAGTATAGAAGAACTTCCTAGAATTTTGGTATTATAGAGATTTTGTGAGTTTTCCGAGCAATACATCCCTGTCTGGATACGAGCAGGTAGAGGCGGCTCTGGCACATATGTACCTAGGGGTAAAACCCGAAAACACCGCTTTAAGCTAGACTCGAACGGGAACTGGTGCACGACAACGGGCCTTGCTGCACTCTTGGTTACGACACTCCCAGGGGATATGCTTAGGATAATTCTCGTTTTCTTTACAAACCACTATAAACTGTTATGAGTATATACTTCCTCAAAGAAAACCTTTTTATGATTATGGATTATATCCATAAATAGTTCAATTTATGTTAAGTGTTTTATAAGTATGGGATTATGTATTTTGATTCATAAACTAACCTAGTTTATGCCATTGTATAGAAATGGTGTCCAATAGAAGGAATGTGAACTCCAGCAATATGTATGATCCAAAGAGTAAGAAGGATCGTATCTTTCACGGTATTAAGACAACATTTTGAAGGGAAATAGTCTCCCATGTGTTCTCAACATATGAAGAAATAGTATCATGTGTTAATAAGATAAGTAAAGAATTCTCTGAGTCCTATGGCTTTGAAGCGAAGCAAGAGACGAAAGGGATGGAAGAGAGAATGATGGATAAAGGGATGAGGGGAAAGAAGAATTTTCCAATATGTGGTAATTGTGGGAAGAAACATCATGGAACTTGCCTAAAGGGAATGGGAGTTTGTTATAAGTGTAGAGAAAAAGGACACAAAGTGCATGCCTGCAAGGGTAAGAAAATGGTTTCAAATGTACAATGCTTCTTCTGCAAGGATTGGGGACACTACGCAAACCAATGTCCAAATCATCAGAGTATACCGCAAATGATGTTATTGGATAATAATCAAGTTATGATACTACCACAGATGAGGAGTAATGATTAGAGTTCTTATGTTGTTATTAATGAATTTTGTAATTTGAGTGTTGTATCAATGATGTACTGGTTATAATAATTATGGAGTATATAAGGATTGTACTGAAGTACTATTTCATCAAGGACTTGAGATTGTGTGGAACCAAGAAAAGTGACTCCACAGTAGGTTAAATTTTTGGAAAATATATGGTTGAGAGAAAGATAAACCATAATATGGTTCTGATACCGAGATAGTGATTTTGGAATAAGACGTGATTAATTTGGATAAATTATATTGGATATTCTTAACTTCCTTGAAGCTGATTGATGATTTGTATACATTTTTTTTGATAGGAGGAGTATATCTAGTATTCTATAAGGAATAAGGGATCATGTTAATTCAGTATGTTTAAAAAGAATACATGATGAAGGTGTTCACATGTTGTTACATGGAAAAAAGGATCTTCATTATGTTTACCTTCCTTATAAAATTTGGACTGTGAGCTGGACAGAAGTATTTTGGATAACTATAAAGGTTGGAATGGATTAAGTTGATCTTTGGATAGTATTGTTTAAGGTTAAAAAAAATTATGAAGATTATTTTTGGAATATTATAATACTATAGTTTTAGGAAAAGGACAACCTGCAGGGTGGGGCATAACCTGACGCGTCGGACAAAGCTGCAGGAATTGAACCCACAACCATAGTGCAACAGGCCTTTATTTCCTACCACTAGCCTACAGGAAGTCCCTGGTTATTACAAAATAATTTTACTAATCTAAATGGTATGTGTTAACATTTGGAACCTTATACAATTAGGATAAGTATAATATTTTTGGGTTCTATTATCTTTTTGAGTGAAAGGTGAGTTGAAGGTTGAAACTCTAATTGTCAAGCATAAATATATATATATATACCTATCTGTTATTCAATGAATAAATTAATTCTTAAACTTTAGTAAAGGGATATTAAAACAAAAAAATGTGTTACCCTAATACCTTATGTCTTGTTGAACTGATGATATTTTAAATCAACATAGATTGAAGGCTTTGAGGCCCTCAATTTGACAGTTGATTGTGATTGATGACCTCAATCACTCCCTACAAATATTTACGTTTTTCCTCCAATTATATGTCTCTAATTGCCACCAATGTTCTCCTTATCGAGATCATAATTTGATGGTGACTTTCTTATTTCCATTTCCCTCTTATTAAGGATAAATTTTATTAACCTTATTTCCGATGTGGGTTTTCCACAAAGGTATTTTATCTTTTCAACCATTTATTTTCAAAGAAAAATTTCAAATTGCGAGGATGCAATTTATTGAAGGAGGGGAGAATGTAACACCCCGAGCTTCCATGATACGCTTCTCATTCAATAATGCAATAGCTTGCATTGTACGCAACTTCGAGTTCTAAAACACCGCGACTAATCAAAGTAGCCATTATGAATAGTAATAACCACTTTTTAAAATTATAGAAATTTTATATTTCAAAATGGACTTCATTTTAGGATTCGGAATATCGAAATTAGCCTATGTTGAATTTTTGGTATTTTTCTGAGAACTTCTAATTTTTTATGAATAGTGAAAAATACTTTAAAACAACTTTTTTAATCAAAATAATTTATTGTGATAAATTATACTATTTAGTGGTTTTAAGGTATAATTAGAATATATTTTTACCATTTTATCCAATGGTGGTCATTAGAATTAATTTAACATTGAAGTTGGACATAAACAATTGCCAATCTTTTGATATAAATTGTTTCTTAAAAACACGCTATTTGTCGTAACATCGGGAATTAATTATAAAATTAATTAATGAAACTTATATGTTTGGAATTTTTTAAAATAAACATCATTTTTGAATTCGGAATATCAATTATAGCTTAGGGTGAAATTTTGGCCTTGTTCTGAAAAACTTCAATTTTTGATGAATAGTGAAACCACTAAGTGGTAGTTAAATAACTGATTTTTCGTTTAAATGAAATATTACCACTTCTGTGATTTGATTTTCAAAAATCCAACATACATGGTTGTCATTAAGAAGTAAAATGTGGTTCAATAAGATTAAAATAATTTTTTGGTGAATAGTAACTTTTAAGTTCTTAATCGCGATTAGAGGTAATTAGTGTAGTTTAAGGTACAAATAATGTTTTAATAATATGAGATGAGCATGACACTTGTCCTACTCCTATTGGATGAGTCATGGCCGACCAAGAAAACCCATGGGTCAACTTGGGGACCCCATGGAGCCACTTTAGTTGGAAAATGACATTAATATATATTTATTTAATGTTAAAATTAAATTGACACAAACATGAGTTATTTTACTAAAACAGTTTTTAAGTGGGGTTACACAAGTCCAAATTTTGACTATAAATATTCATTAGAAAGATAAAAATATTTCCAACATCATAGTATTTTTTTTTATAATTTTTAGAAATTAAATAAATTAAATTATTTATGACATCATTATGATGCAGCGATGACCTCATTATTTAACGATTTAAATAAAATGAGAAGATAATGAAAATTACAAGGCTTACACTTGTCCAAAGCCTATTGGATGATGATATTTCGAAACCTTATCACCTTAGCCTCGAAATATATAAGTGTGGGACCTTTAGAATCTGAAAAGCATTGTGAAATAATGTAACATTTCAATCTTTCCAAAAGTGCCCCTCCTCTCCACTTATAAAAGGCCCCCACCTCTCCCACCTCATTTACACTTTCAAGCCATTTGGCTCGGCCAACCTCTGCCAAAATACTCTCCCAACTTCCCCCTCTTACTCCTAGAAGCCTCACTTTGGCCAGAACTCTTCCCAAGGAAGCCTTTGGCTCAAATCAAAAAGAGTTACCCGATTTTGAGGTAATGTCTTTTCTAATGTTGTTTTGTTTTATTTTTCTTCTCCAACCCCCTAAAATCTTTTTATTCATTTTTTTTGTAACAAAAACAGTATCATCAATATACTAGGATGTTTTTATAAGAAGTATTCGAGCTAAACTTACACACACCTACATCTAATGGTTAAAGAACATACGGTTTCTGTGGATGGCGAATTTCTGCCTCACGAAACGATGATTGTTCAACACTCATATAACACCTTAAAAGGTGGCCATTAAAATGTCACTATATTTATATATGATATATAATGTGTTTATGTTTTACTTATGCTTCTGTATTTCTCATTTATGGCATACTTTATGATTTCCATTATGGGTAAAACGCGATAATTTCATTTTAGGATGTGCGGACTACCTCCCCCTCAAAGTGATTTGAATCGTTAATGCCATATGTGGGATGTATAAATGATGGAGTAAATGGTATTATACACTATATTATACTGGAATTATATTATACATTTATATCATTATGATTTCGTTCCATTAAATATGAAATTGAAATGAAAGTAGCGTTCATGCGTACGTACGGCTTGCCGTCTCCATGAACGGTGCATTTCATTTCTTACCTCTAAATGTTACGTAATATTATAAATGAATGTATATACTGGATATATAAGATATATATGACATCTAAATCATGAATATAATTCTGGATATAATGGATATTCTACCACATGAACAACTTGTAATTATAATAAGTTTATTGTTGACTCAAGTTACCAAAGATCGACAAAACGACCGTTATTAACATAAATAATTACATAATGTTCATAACATTATAATAAGTGATATAAAAAGGATAATGAAATTGAAAATGGTTCTTAATAAGGTATACATTAACTCTAGTTTATTATTCAGGAGGTTAAAGAACGGTTGAGTCAAGTCAGACACGAGGTAAGGGAATTTCTTAACCCAACTTCCATTCTTTGGGTTAATCTCCTACAATCTAATTATGTCATGATATTATTATGTATTATTTTGTATTTTTACTTTTTTATGTGTAACTATAGTGAATACACATAATAGATCTATTTTATTTTAAAAATGATCTTTTTAAGGACTTCGTCTCAATCTCTTTCCATTGAGGCATATTTGGTTTTATACACAACTTTCTTTTATACGGTGTATAAACCCCTTTGACTTTTACGTTTATTCAAAAGGAATCTTTTTTATACGAAGCGTTTTGCTAAATGAAAAAAGGGAATGTTTTTCTTTCCGTACTTATGCGGCGACAAGGACTTATCCTCCGCCGTGACCATTATTTGAGTTTCGGCTTCCTCTACAAGCCATCATTTTTTTAATGAAAAATAAATACAAAGTTTTAACTTTCTTTTATTTTGGTATTGAAAATGGTTTTGAAAGCGTTTTTATTATATCAATGTGTTGTATTGATATCTTGTGATTGAAATGTGGAAATGTTATGTTTCCTTTATGCATGTTTTATGTGATACAATTATGTTATGGTTTATGATATGTTTAAACCTATTCATATGAGGAATGAATTGGACTTAATAAGTGACGGGTGGAGCCCGCTATAGCTCATCGATGCATCGGCAGGTCTCATGAGACAAACTAGTGTCTTGGCACGAGGCCTTGAAAAAATCTTATTTGTGGTCTTGGCACGAGGCCTTGGCTACGTGGTTATGATAGTCTGGCATTATGCATTCCATCATTATGAACGTGGTTGCTGATATTGCATGTGATTATTCGACCAGTAGAATATCCATGTGAAGAAGTGAATGACATTATCTCATTTTACTTTTTCCATATTATGTTGATGTTCAAGTTTAAAAGGCTTTTGTTTTAGTTATACATTGCCTTAAATTTTTATGTTTATTTATGAAAGCTTCCGCAATATTGTTATCCTTACTGAGCATCTGAGCTCACCCCTTTCAATGTTTTAATATTTTCCAGGATGTGAAGAAGTATTTTATGAATGAACTGCAGGGATAGTCAGAAGAGGATATGACTGTGGACTATGAAGACTTTGTTATTAGTTTTTCACTTTATGATGTAATGTAAGACTTATGAATGTATCTAGTGTTTCCAAGGCTACTAAACTAATCGGTCTTTCGAGACTTGATCTTTTGTGATCATGCCAATGTTACGAAGTAATGCACTGACTCTGGGTAGCTAGGGTCGGGGCGTTACAACAAATATCTCAACTCAAGAATTTTTAATTCCTCAACATATGGTAGTGAGTCATAATAGAAATTTATGGAGAGAATCAGGAAGTGATTCTTCATTGAAATGGTGGGAGGTTTCCCCCTATATACCCCTCAGGTTTGGTGGTTTCAATGGGGCATCAATGCCTCTAGGTTCTAGTGGGCCATATCCCCTATGGTAATGAACCCTTCTGCTCATACTAGCATAATATGGTGCTGATCACCCTTCTATATATGATCTAAATGGGTGATATGGGGTGTGGAAGCTCAGTAGTCAATGTCGTGGTGTAATAAGTGGTTAAAGAGTAGTTTTGAGGGATTTACACATCAAGATTTTTCCTACCCCGATGCCTATGGATGCTGGGTTATTGATTTCCCATTACATAAGTCATGTATGGAATGTGGATCCAGCCTTCAATATAGCTACTAGGAAGGAGATAAATAATAATACAACATTTTAAAATCATTTTAATATGGAGAGGGATCCACACTAAAAATGTCATAGATTGAGGATTCCCAATGATAACTACCCCAATGCATAGGTGAGTTCCATCTTGGGCACACTGTTTGCTTGATGGGACCCAACACCAGATGTTTGGAATATAGAAACATGAAAATATTTTGATGTACCAAACAATAATAGTACCCATGTTTGGGGGAAGAGTTTCACATTCAGTTCAAAATTTATATTTCTAAAACCGTCACTAGTCCCACATGTGCATCGAGATGCGCACTTGATTTTTGTAGACCCACATTCCCACTATCCAAAGGCGGTTGGCACTCATCACTTTTATAATTGATGTATACCCCTTAATAAAAACAATATAGTGAGATGATAGTTTCTCCTTACATTTTTCCTCCTTGGATCTCATTATCTAGTCCATGTACCTATCATAGATTTATTTCATGTCCATGGAACTTGTTCTCGATGCCATCTCTATGTGGATTCTAGTCAATTACACTTTTTCTGTATTGACAAAGAAGAAACCTTCATTCAAGAGGGTAGTCAAGATTTGCATCATTAGGGAATGTATGGACATTGGTTCATTAGTCACCTATATTCTTTCTCTGAGGAGGGAATCTCATATGAGGAATATTGGGTGTATAACCCAAGGGAACTCTTTTAAATCACATGGTAATTGATTCTAGAGGCATAAGTATTCCAATTATTTATACCATATGATTACCATACTTATGAATGGGATAGGTATTCTATATTAGGTCAAAATTTCTATTTCCTTTGGAGATGGATCAGAATGTTTGGTTGATATGGATTGGGGACATGTTTAAATTCTCGTGGACATTGGATTATGATTCAGGTCACATGCTCTACATCCTATAGAGATGGATTAGAATATCTATTTGAGAAAAACCTAGGAATGAGTTTAAAATATTGTGGATATGGGATTATTGAGTAAGGTAAATAGTTCCACATCCTATGGAGATGGATCAAAATATATTTTTGAGGAAGATTGGGGAATGAAAAGTATTTTGGAGATGGGATGGGTTGATCAAAACAACCCGTAGAGGTGGATAATGTGGTATGTTCCTATGAGGGAAGATGTAACCCTTGAGTTTACCAATGGATTATAACACCCACTAGTGGTGGATCTAGGAGGTGTGTCCCTAGTAAGGATGATGTTAGACCTATGTAGTTTACCAATGGATGAGAATGCCCCATTGAGGTAGATTTGGAGAAGTGGATTAGAACACCCAGTGTTGGATGATTTGTGATTGTGGATCAGAAATCCCTATGGTGGAGAATCTGGGAGGTGCATCCCTAGGAGGGATGACGTCACACCTGGAAAGATTACCAATGGATTATAACGCCAAGTGGAGGTGGATCCAAATATGTGGATTAGAAATCCCCATGGAGGTGGATCAGAACACCCCATAGAGGCATATCTGGTAGGTGTGTCCCAAGGAGGGGGAACCTGGATAGTTTACCGATTTCTTTATTGAAACTCATTGAGGTGTCTTATATACCATGTTAATTAGACCTAGATCAAAATCCACATAGTTTGATGCCAAAAGTTATGGTCATATGATAAGATTGATCCATGCAATTTAACATCATGTGGTAAGGATGCTTATGTCATGAAAGGAATGCCGATGAGGGTTACTATGGGGATTATGCATAGAAGCATCCTTTCACAAGAGTATTACTCTTAGGGGAATGATGTGGGGCTTACACATAGAATTTTCTTGGGTGTGATGTTTTGTGGATTGTAATGGGAGAGGGTTTCATTACATGATGATCATATGTTGGGAATCCTATTTTCATCACACAGGGTAAGGCTACAGTTTTATGTCTTGTTTTGAGGACATTTTCATGCAGTTTAATATCACACGACTAGGAGATGGAACTATGATGTTTTACGTCACACAGATCAGATGTGGGTAGAATCAACCCTTAAACTTGGGGTTTATGTGACCATTACCCATGAACCTTTGGGTGGTACCTGGCATCGACACTACTGTGGAGGAGTGGTCAATCACGTGGTCAATCACGTGGTCAATGATAGATTCCCTATTCATAATAGAATCAAGGGTTAGATTACATATTCATAGAATAAACATGCCAATTTGAGGTTTGAGCCATGTATAAGGTGAGGTGGGAAGACATATGAGTGGTATTACCTTATCACATGGGGACTCATGGTGTAACTGAACTAGTCTTGTATTGGTATGGGGGCCCTGGACACTCAACCTTCACAAATAGGTGTCAACAGAAGGGAGGTGTAACATCCCATGTAATTATAAAATAAGACATTTTCATATTTATTAATATTTATAAATTATATATTAAGTTTACTTAAAATGGTACAATATGTACAATAGTGTACTCTAAACACAACAACAAGTTTCTCCAAAATATTATGTTGCACACAAGGTTGAGTTATACCGAAAAATAATACATTATTAGTATTATTATTTTAAATAGTAGTTATCGCCTAACTGTTGTATTGGAAGGAATAAAAATATCTAACTATATTATGTTTACACATGCTTATTAAATGTTTTTACATTCATCTGAAAAAATTTAGAGGCTTAAAATGAGAATAAATCCAGCTTTAAGCATAAAATACTCTAATATTTTCAAAAGGCTATTTTACCGCCTTTTGATGGAGAACCCTTTTTAAATATATTTTTTCACTTTTATATGTCATATTTGACAAAATAAACCTCTTATTTGTAAGTGGGACATCAAAATTTACTTCGGTTGAAATTTTGATATTTTTTTGATAAAACTCATATTTTAATAAATAGTGAAAAATATTGCATTTTAATTCAAATTTGACTTTTCATCTAATTAATTTGTATTGATAGATTATCTTTTGAATTGGTTTTAAGGTATATTAAGATTATATTTTTATCATTTAATACAATTTTGGTTATTGGATTTAATTTCAATTTTAAATTTGATATAAACAAATGTCAATCTTTTGATGGTTTTTAATTTTAAAAAACCCATTTTCTTGTTTTGACAAGAGGAATAAATTTTAAATTAATTATTGCAACATATATGTTTTTAATTTGGAAAAATTGATTCCATATTTGGAATAATAATTTCCAAATTATGTAAATAGGTACTTTTTTTTGACATGATGAATAGTATCTTTAGTAATTATTTTTATTTACCATGGTTAAAGGGTAAATAAAAAAATAAGGGTAATAATAATATTATAATAATATAAAACTACCATAAAACTTATCCTAATTCTATTTTATGAGATATTTACTACCATGAAAACCCTTGGTATGAAAATTTGGCCTTTAGAACCCACTTGGGTGTGATTATGACACTCATAACTTTTAATTTAATGGAAAGGAAAATATGTTATAAACATATATCTTATTACTAAAACAATTTTAATATGGGTTAATATAAGTAATATCTTTGAATATAAATATTAATTATAAATCTAAAACATTTTCCCACATCGTGGTATTTTATTTATAGTTTTTAGACATTAAATAATTAAATTTAATTATGACACAGTAACAATGCAGTGATTGATTTATTAATGAAGAAATCAAATAAATGATATTATAAATATTATAATAATAATTATTTGACATAATTTATGTCATATAGGATTTTAATAGGTAAAAATGACATGTTATAAGATTATTAAATGGTTTTCTTTGAATTTATCACTCTGTTTTATTTTATTTAAATTCAATAAAGAGAATATTGTTAAAATAGACATAATTTACAATTTATAAAAATAACAATTTATTGAATTAGTTAAAAATACTAAAAATATTTTAAAATTAAGAAGTGAATATTATAAGTTCTTAAAGGTCATAATTTATCCATTTATGGAAAATTTATCATATATAAGTAAAATTAATATCCTCCTAATAATTAAAATTTTGTTACCACACTTAAAATTAAAAGAGAATAATTAAGGGTGAACCGAAAAGATAAGGTTTAAAATAAACTCAATACATGTATAAAAATTATTTAATGAGATGTTTTAGAACTATAATCATCTTATATTTAACATATCACAAGTTAGATCCATTTTATTTAAAAAATTAATTTATATTAATTTAATAATTTAAGAGTTTCCAAGGGTGCCCCTCCCCTCTCTTATAAAAAGGTACCCTCTCTTCTCTAATAATCACACTTCCAATGCATTTTTGTTAGGCCAATATCTTCCCAAAACTAATAATATAATCCTTAACCACATTATTGAGGCATTATTTTAGGTATAAAATCATTATTAAAGGTTTTAAGGTGTTCTTAAAAGGTGATCAACCGAAGAAGAGGTATCCTTTTTTAAGAGTTTCTATTTTATTTCTTCTTCCACTTCCTTTAAATCTTATTCTTACAAGTTTAAATAATAAATATACTATACTAAATATAATGAGATGTTATTATGTTAATATCATACCCTAAATCCATCTATACTTCCATCAAATAGGAAAGGAATTAATCATTCATGCGTATGTATGAATTATCACCTCCACGAACCAATTTAGTTCATTTTCCATTACCATCTATAAATATAAGTTATAATGATATAATTTATATTAATATGTAATATTAATTAAATATTTATCATTATAAAAGAATAATATTTTAAATATTTTCTTACCTTACATGCACATAAAAACAATAACGTCATTCGTGCGTACGTGTGAACCATCACCTCCACAAAGCGATGCGAATCATTTTTTATTCAATACATTAATTATATGATATATATTATTATATTTAAATTATTATTATGATTATAATAATATTATTTTAATTATGGAATGATTAAATAATAATTACCTTATTTCCATAATGATCAATGAAAAATGAAAATGTTACTCATGTGTACGTACGACCTACCGTCTCCATGAATATAAAGTTGTTCATTTTTTATAACCATAATTAATCATTTGATTTAAAAAGTATGATTAATGTATAAAATTTATGATTATTTCATGAATACTATTTTGGATATTATGGACTTATGACTACATGGACTAGTGACATCAAAACCATGTTCATTTTTGACTCAAGTACCAAATATCAAAAAAAAAAACATTCGATATGAAATTAAATAATTATATAATTTTTATAACATGGTAATAAGTGATATAAATTAAATAATAAACTTGAAATAGGTTCTCAAGAAAGTAAAAATTAATATATGTTTATTATTTCAGAATATAAATATTATACGTGATGATTCGGACTCACGGTATGGGAAATATTAACTCAAAATCCATTCATTGAGTTAAATATCCATGTCATTGGTTTTTTTTCCAAGAATATGTGTGATGGTCTATGATTTTTTTACACTACATATCTACTTATATTGGGTGTATTTATATTTTTCACACATAATTATTTCAATGATTTATCCTTAATCCAATGATACAATTTTTATAAGGGACTTCATCTCAATATCGTTTAATTGAGGCATATTTTGATTTTATACACCACCTTATTTTATACGGCGTATAATCAAACCCTTTGAATTTTAATTTAATTTAATGGTTTTCAAAAGTTATTTTTTTTATAAAGTGTTTTACTAAATAACAAATGGAATGTTTTTTATCATATGTGGTGATAATGACCTTTCTGCCGCCATGACCATTATTTGGTATTTGGATTCCTCTACAAGTCGTAATGCTTTTAAAAGCAAAGTAAATACTATATTCCCTTTTTAGGTATTTTTGCATTGAAAATGTTTTTCAGAATGTATTTATTATATCAATATATTTAAATGATATATTATGGTTTTAATGTGGAAATTTTATTTTACCTTTATGTATGTTTTATGTGTTATGATTTTGTTATGGTTATTAGTAATTTCTTATGTGTATAAGTAGATATGTAATAAAATGAGGGTAGGTGTTCCCATGATATCTCTCCAATGTATTGGATTATGAGACAATGTTAAACAATAAGGTTTTTCTTAAGAGATTTAGGGAATATACTATGATGGTTATTCCAAACCAAACTAGGAAGGTTACTCCCTATGTAGCTGTGAAAGTTACAATGTAAGTATGATATGGATTCCCAAGTTACCTTTATGATTTATGATTTCTATAAAGTTTTCAGGATTCTTATGATTTCATGGGTTTATAAATATTCATGGACTAACATTTTCTTTCCATATTTTACATACCTTACTAAGCTTTTTTTGCTCATACCAAGTTTTTAAAATGTTTTCATAGGGTATAAGGATGGATAAGATAAAGGAAGAAGTCAATAAGATTTTTATCAATAAAAAAGAAAACATGTTTAATTTTAAAAGTTTTATATTGTGGAAGAAATAGATAGTTTTGTAGTGGTATCCACTTTGTATAAATTTGAGCAATTATGTACTAGTTATGTCCAAATTATCTAAAACTCTAAACCTAAAAAGAAACTCAATGTGAATTCTTGAATTAACTCAAGATTATGCAATGTTTAAGGTTGGGGACTTTAAGTTGATATCAGAGGTCAGTTTCGATAACTTTATAGGTTAGGATATTGTTACTAGAATATACATATATTATTTTTAATTTATGGTCAAATTGAAATGATATAGAATTTTAAGATTACCATGTTGCATCATCTAAGATATGTTTGTTCAGAATGGTTTTCCATAGAGGAAACATGGAAGCTATACTGGGACGTCAAGAGGAAAACAACCTTCCAAATAAACAACCTAACATAGTCATAATCATAACTGAATAGTTTGTTGCAGTGATGACATAATTGAATCAGGCTATAAATGGTGTTGGTATCCATTCATGAGACCATATAGCTCAAATAAGGAGGAACATGTCAATAGTGTATCATTTAATGAGAAAAAATCCTCCATAATTAAGAGGGTAATATGACCTTGTGCTAGATAAAGGGTGGATTAAAGCACTTGAAAATATTTTCGATGGCATGGGGAGTTCAGACAATCAAAAGCATAGTCTTAATATTTACTTTTTTGAAGGTGAAGCTAATCAGTGGTGGTCTATGGTTAAGAATATCAGGTACAATGAAAATATTGATTCTCTTTATTGGGATGAATTCAATGGAATGTTTCTTAAGAAATATTTGACTAAGGTGGTTTGACTTATGATGGAAAAAAATTCTTGGAATTGAGGTAGGTGGATGACCCAATAACTACTTATGAAGAATAATTCACTTGACTAGAAAGGTATGCTCCATATTTCAACCGATATCTTGATAGTAAAATCAATCATTTTTACTTAGGATTAGAGACAAATTATAGAAGGTCATTGGTTTCTTATGAGTTCAAAAGTTATGAAAAGATTTTTTGATATTCTAAGGATGTGGAGAAGGAGCTTGTAAATGATCAAGTGTTCTTTAAAAAATAGCTGAATAATAGGTTGATGTGGTAGGAGAAAGGGAATAATTCTTAAAAAAAGTCTGCTGGTAAGGAAATTAAGTTCATAGTTTGTGAAAATTGTGGTAAAAAGCACACTGGGGAATGCCTTTTTAATTATGGTAAGTGATACTAATGTGGTAAAATGGGACATAAGGTTCGTTATTGCAATTAAAAAGATCTGGGTAGTGGTAAGACAAAATCTAATTTATATTTAGTAAAATGTTTTAAGTGCCATGAGATGGGTCATTATGAAAATGAGTGTTTGATGGAGAAATCAAATAAAGGGAAACATCTGGACTATAAGCATAAAGGTGTGGTGAAATCCTTTATAACTACTTCAGCATATGTTGGGACATCTAATGAATTGGTATTAGGTACATTGTTTTTTTATTCAGATTATGCTAATGTGTTGTTTGATTCTATATTTGCACATTCTTTCATTTTGAGATTTTTTCTAGTAAATTGGGAATTCCACCTCAAGAAATGAATCCAGAACTTATGGTAAAAACACCTGGGGGAAATGTTGAGACAAAAATAAATTATAAGAATCTTCTTATCCTTGTGTACAGAAAGAATCTACATGAAAACCTTATTATTTTTCCTCTAGTATAGTTTGATGTTATTCTGGTTATGGATTGGATTTTTGTTTACCATGCTAAGATTGATTATAGAGTTAAAGAAGTTTCTTTCCAAAAAATTCTTTTAGTTTGTGTATAATAATGAACCCTTACCTCTAATAACATATTAGAAAGATGAGAAACTACTAAAAAATAGAAATGTATGCTACCTTGCACATATTGTTGAAAATAAATAAATTGTTAATATTAATGATGTTCCATTGGTAAATGAGTATCTTGATGTTTTTACTGATGAGTTTTCTAGTATTATACATGATTGGGAATTTGAATTTACTATTGACCTAGTTCCTGATTCTAATCCAATTTCAAAACCCCCTTATCAAATGGCTCAAATTGAACTTTTAGAGTTAAAGAAGAAATTATAGGAGTTATTAGATAAAGGTTTCATTTGACCTAGAACATCACCATGGGGTTCCTCTATCTTGTTTGTTAAAAAGAAATATAGTTCAATGAGACTTTGCATTGATTATAGATCCTTGAATAACATCACTATTAAGAAAAAGTATCCTTTTCCTCATATCAATGATTTGTTTGATCACCTCTAGTGAGCTCAGTATTTTTCAAAGGTTGACTTGAGGTTGGGGTATCATTAGTTTAAAGTAAAGGAAGCAAACATTCAAAATATTGTGTTTTGTACTAGATATAGCCATTATGAATTTTTAGTTATACTATTTGGGTTAACTAACTCTCCTATTGTATTCATGAATCTTATGAATAGAATATTCCACGAGTTCTTGGATAATTTTTTGGTTGTGTTTATTAATGAAATTTTGGTATATTCTAAAAGTAAATAGGATCATGAAATAAATTTAAGGTTTATCTTGAAAACCTTAAAAGAAAATAAATTATATGATAAATTCATCAAGTGTATGTTTTGGTTACAAAAAATTTCTTTCCTTGGTCACATTGTTTCTAAATATGGCACAATTGTTGATCCAGCTAAAAAAAATTTGTTGAAGAATGGAAAAGACCCACAAATATAATTAAGATTTGTAGTTTTATTGGTTTAGAAGGCTATTACTAGAGTTTTGTTGATAAATTTTAATAGTTATCTCACCCATTGACTGAGTTAACTCGAAAAGGTGTTAAGTTCATCTGGACAAAAGAATGTGATTATTGTTTTCAAAAATTGAAAAGAATATTGGTGCATACTCCAGTTTTGGAATTACCTTCCATGAATGGTGATTTTTTTATCTATAGTGATGTTTCGTTGAAAGGAATTGGTTGTGTCTTAATGCAGAATGATCATGTAATTGCTCATGCTTCACGTTAGTTGAAAGTGCATGAGTTAAATTACCTCACACATGATTTAGAATTAGCTACGATAGTTTTTGCTTCAAAAAATTTGGAGGCATAATTTGTATGGAGTAAAATGTAAAATATATACTGATCATAAAAGTTTAAAGTATATATTCATGCAGAAAGAGTTGAAAATGAGAAAAAAATATAGTTGGAACTAATCAAGGATTATGATTGTACGATTCATTACCATCATAAAAAAGAAAAAAAAGTGGCCGATGCTTTGAATTAGAAAAGTAATGCTACATTAACCATTCTATGTTTGTAATGTGATTCTTTGGTTAATGATTTGATGTATTTTGGATTGGAAGTTATTGATGAAAAAAATTCCTCTATTTTTTCAGGTGTTAGTGAAATCATCTCTATCAGACAAAATTAAGAGAGCATAGAAAGAAGATAGTGAGTTGTAGAAAAAGGTAGAATTGGTTTAGAAGGGTAAGTTTCCTAAATTTAACATTGATAAAGATTGTGTTTTGAGTTTTAGAAAGAGATTATGTGTGCCTTGTGATTCATAATTAAAGAAAGAGTTGTTATGTAAAGCTCATAGTTCCCTATTTTCAGTTCATCCTATAGGTACTAAGATGTAAATAGACCTTAGAGAGTATTTCTAGTGGGATGGAATGAAAAGAGATATTTCTGACTTTACTATGAAGTTTTTGACTTGTCAGTAGGTGAAAGTAGAATGAAGGTTTTCAAAAGGGACACTTAATCCTTTTACAGTACTAGAATGGGAATGATAAAATATATCCATGTATTTCATAGTGGTATTGCCAAATACTTCCTGAGGTAACAATACGATTTGGGTTATTGTCGATAGTTTGACTAAATCTTCTCATTTTCTTCCTATTTGAGATACAATATCTCTAGATAAACTTTATTTTTTGTATATTAAGGACATAATCAGGTTATATGGAGTTCCTCTCTCAATTGTAGCTGATTGTGATCCCAGTTTCACTTATAACTTTTTGAAAGGTATTCATAAGTCTTTGGGTACTGAATTAAATTTTAGTAATGCATTTCAACCTCAATATGATGGGAAAATAGAATGAAAAATTCAGACATTGGAGGATATGCTACGTTCTTGTTTAATGGATTACTAGGGAAGTTGAGGCAAACATCATTCTTTGGTTGAGTTTTCTTATAATAAAAATTTTCATTCCAGTATAAAAATGGAACCATTTGAGGAATTATATGGAAAACAGTGTTAAAATACATCTTTTTAGGATGAAATAGGTGAAAGGAAGTTGATGGGACCAGAATTTGTAGAAGAGATGGTAGAAAAAGTTAAGTCTATTAAAAAACACACGAGGACAACTTAGAGCAGGTAGAAAATTTATGCGGATAACCAAAGGAAGGATATTTCTTTTGAGGTAGGTGATTATGTATTTATCAAAGTTTCACCAAGGAAAAGTGTGATGTGTTTCAGTAAGAAGGGAAAACTAAGTCTGCGGTTTATAGGACCCTATGAAATCCTTGAGAAAGTTGGATCAGTTGTCTATAGAGTGGATTTACCTCTAATTTTATCCTAGGTACACAATTTCTTTAATGTTTCAATATAGATAAAATATTTGTCGGATCCATCTAATGTTCTGAGTCCAGAAGTTGTTTAGTTTGAATAGAATCTTTCTTATGAGGAGCAACCGGTCCAGATTCTTGACCGTAGAGAGAAGGTGTTGCAGAATAAGGCGATTCATCAGGTTAAGTTTTTTTTGGAAAAACCTTATGGTTGAAGAGGAAACATGAGAATATGAAAATTCTATGAGGTAAAAATACCTCCACTTATTTGATAAGTGAATAAAATTGCGAGGATGCAATTTCCAAAATGGGGGAAGGATGTAACATCCGACGTAATTATAAAATAAGACATTTTCATATATATTAGTAATTTTAAATTATATATTAAGTTTAATTAAAATGGGAATCTATGTATGATAGTTTACTCTGCACACAATAATTGGTTCATCTGAAATCTTATATTTCACATAAGACTGAGTTATACAAAAAAATAATACATTATTAGTATTATTATTTTAAATGGTAGTTATCCCCTAGCCGTTGTATTAGAGGGAATAAATAGAAATAACTATATTATATTTACAAATATTTATTACATGCTTTTTTATTTCATCTAATAAATTTTAGAGGCTTAAAATGAGAATAAATCCAGTTTTAATCATAAAATACTCTAATATTTTTAAAAGGTAGTTTTACCACCTTTTACTGAAAATCCCTTTTTTAATATTTTTTTTTACTTTTATATTTTTTTATAAAATAAACTTATTATTTGGAATAGGGACATAAAAATTTACTTTGGTTAAAATTTTGGTATTTTTCTAATAAAATTCATATTTTAATGAATAGTGAAAATACTGCATTTTAATTAAAAACTGCCTTTTCATCTAATTAATTTGTATTGATAGATTATCTTTTGAATTGGTTTTAAAGTATATTTAGAATATGTTTTTATCATTTAATCAAATTATGGACATTAAATGTAATTTCAATTTGAAGTTTTATATAAACACATGTCAATCTTTTGATGGTTTTTACTTTTAAAAAACTTGATTTCTCATTTTGACAACGAGAATAAATTTTAAATTAATTAATATAATTTATGTGTATTGAATTTATAAAAATAGACTCTATATTTTTAATTAGAAGGTCCAAATTATGTAAATATGTCCCTTTTATTTTTGGACATGATGAATAATACCTTTAGTAATTATTTTTATTTACCATGGTTATAGAGTAAATCAGGTAAATAAGGGTAAAAATAATATTATAATAATATAAAACTACCCTTACACTTGTACCAATTCTATTGTATGAGATATGACTAACAAAAAAACCTTGGGATGCATATTTGGACTTTGTAAGCCACTTGGGTGTGATTATGACACTTATGACTTTTAATTTAAAGTAAAGAAAAATATATCTTATTACTAAAAAAAATTTAATATGGGTTTATATAAGTGAAATATTTGACTATAAATAGTCATTATAAATCTAAAAATGTGTACTACATGATGTTATTTTATTTATATTTTTTATACATTAAATAATTAAATTTAATTATGACATAATGATGATGTTGTGATTGCTTTATTAATGAAGGAATAAAATAAATGATATTATATATATTAAAATAATTATTATTTGAAATAATTTATATCATAAATAATTTTTTATATGAATATTACATGTTATAAGACTATTCAATGGTTTTTTTCAAAGTTATCTCTCTTTTATATTTTATTTAAATTCAATAAAGTGAATAGTGTCAAAATTGACATAATTGATATTTTCTAAAAATAATAATTTATTAAATAAGTCCTAAAAATATTTTAAAAATAAAAATTGGATATGATAAGGTCTAAAAGTTCATAAGGTATCCATTTATTGGAAATTTACCCCATATAAGTAAAATTAATAGCCTCTAATAATTAAAATATTATTACCACAATTAAAATTAAAAGAGAATAATTAAGGGTAAACTGAAAATATAAGGTTTAAAATAAAATCAATACATGTATAAAAATTATTTTATGAGAATATTTATAACTATACTCATATTATATTCTACTTATATCAATTTGGATCCATTTTAATTAAAAAATTAATTTATATAAATTTAACAATTTAAGAGTTTCTAAGGGTGCCCCTCCCATCTCCTATAAAAAGGTACCCTCTCTTCTCTAATAATCACACTTCCAAAGCCTTTTTGTTCAACCAATATCTGCCCAAAACTATTCTAATAATCCCTACCAATATTATTTAGGCATTATTTTAGGTATAACACCCTTCTTAGAGGTGTTAAGGTGTTCTTCAAAGGTGATCAACCGAAGAAGAGGTTTCATTTTTTAAGAGTTTCTATTTCACTTCTTATTCCACTTCCTTTAAATCTTCTTATTAAAAGGTGAAATAATAACTATAGTATCATAAATATATTGATATGTTATTATGATAATAGTATCCCATAAATCAATCTCTAATTCCATCAAATGGGAAATGAATTAATCATTTGTGCATACGTGTGAATTATCACCTCCACAAACCAATTTAGTTTGTTTTCTATTACCGTATATTAGAATCAGTTATAATGATGTAATTAAAATTAATATGTAATATTAATGAAATATTTGTCATTTTAAAAGAATAATATTTCAATTATGTTCTTACCTTCCATGCATATAAAAACAATAATGTTGTTCGTGTGTTCGTGTGAATTATCACATCCACGAAGCGATGTGAATCATTTTTATTCACCAAACCACTTGTATGATATATATAATTATATTTAAATAATTATTATGATTATAATAATATTAAGATCATTATATAAATATAAAATAAATATTACCTTATTTCCATAATGATCAATGAAAAATAAAAATGTTACTCATGCGTACGCACAACCTACCGTCTCCATGAATATAACATTATTCATTTTTCATAACCATAATTAATGGTTTGATTTAGAAGTATTATTAATGTATAAAAGTGATTATTATGGAATGAATACTATTCTGAAGATGATGGACTTATGACCTTATGGACTAGTGACATCAAAACCATACTGAATATCAAAAAAACATCCGATATGAACTTAAATAATTATATAATTTTTATATCATAAGTATAAATGATATAAAAAATTATAAACTTGAAAAAGGTTCTCAAATAAGTAGAAATTAGTATAATTTTATTATTTAGGAATATAATGATTGCACGTGATGAGTCTGAATCATGATAAGGGAAATATTAACTCAATCTCCATTCATTGAGTTAAATATCTATGTCATTGGTTTTGTTTTTCTAAGAATATGTGTGAATGACCTCTAATTTTTTTACACTGAATATCCACTTATATTGCGTGTATTTATATTTTTCATACATAATTACATAATTTATTTATCATTAATCTAATAATATGATATTTTTAAGGGACTTCATATTAATCTCCTTTCATTGAGGCATATTTTGATGTTATATATCACCTTCTTTTATACGATGTGTAATCAAACCCTTTGACTTTTAACTTAATTCAATAGTTTTTAAAAGGAATCTTTTTTATATGAAGTTTTTTACTAAATGAAAAAGGAATTTTTTATCACATGCATAGATAAGGACCTTTCTGCCACTATGACCATTATTTGGTATTTAGTTTACTCTACAAGCCATAACATTTTTAATAGAAAATTATATACCATATTCCCTTTTTATTTATTTTGGTATTGAAAATGGTTTTAAGAATGAATTGATTATATCAATATCTTGAAATTATATCTTATGATTTTAATATGGAAATGTTATTTTTTATGCATGTTTTATGTGTTACGATTATGTTATGGTTCTTGGGAATTTCTTATGTTTATAGGTGGTTTCGTAATAAATCGAGGTGGGGTGAGCCCATGATAGCTATCCAATGCATTGGGTAATGAGACAAAGTTAAACAATAAGGTTTATCCTAAGAGATTTAGGAAATATACTATTATGAGTATTCCAAATACAACCATTAAGGTTACTCTCTATGTATCTATGAAAGCAACAATGTAAGTATGATATGGATGCCACAATTTACCTTTATGATTTATGATTTCTATGATTTTTTTCAGGATTATTATGATTTTATGGGTTTCTAAATATTAATGAAATAACTTTTTCTTTCCTTATTTTATATTCATTACTGATTTTTTTTGATCATACCAAGTTTTTAAAATGTTTTCACAGGGAATAAGGATGGGTAAGAGAATGGAAAAAGTCAAGAATATTTTTATCAAGAAAAATAAATCATGTTTACTTTTAAAAGGTATATAATCTATAAGAAATGGATACTGTTATAGTGATATCAAATTTTTATAAATTTGAGTTATTATATATTAGTTATTTCTTAATTATCTAAAACTCTAAACTAGAAAATATTATCAATTGGAATTCTTGAGTTAACTCAGGATTATGCAATGTTTCAGGTTGTGTAATTATAGGAGGCACCATGTAGAGGAACATGAGGGAGGTTTCATGAAGCTTATGGCCTATTTAAGGGGTACTTCATGAAGAATAGTTGCCTCATAGAGTCCAAAGGCTTTGTGAAGGAGTATGCTTCACAAAATAGGGTTATCCTACCTCAGAGTGAAGTCTTAATAACTATGAGAGTGATTCATAGAGGAAAAATTGATCATGAAGCTTCATGTTCCTTAGAGGCCATTATTCTTTAGTAAAGGGAATTCCCTTTAGTAAATTCATCTCACCATTGGGTGGAGGCTCTCAAGAACTCAAGGTAGATGGTTTCACGAATCATGGATATCTTAGGTGATCTATTTTTTCATTTTTATTGCTCAGGGGGTTCGTGAAAAGAGAGTGATTTTCAGAATTCAAAAGGTCACCATCATCTTCAATGTTGGACCTGAGGGGGTATTTATATTATAGGGGGTTTCATGAACATTATAGGTCTTCATGAAGTATTACGAGCTTCCCAAATGTATGGGCTCTATGAGTCTGAATGTCGATTTTGTGGAACTACCATCAATCCTTCGGGCATTCACAAAGTGCTTCGTAACTTTGAATTACATTCTACATAGGTTACCATCATGACTCTGAATGATCGTGAAGGATATTCTGGCCCAATATCTTTGCATTCTCTAGTTATTCGCAATGTAGTTTAGCTTTACGAAACAAATACATAGATATATTTTGGTCCCTTTTATCTTAGATTCACTCTAAACTAACCATTCCAACTGTGACTTCATTAACTTCTCCATTGGCACAAATATTTTAGTTCCAACTTGCTTTATGTATCATGATATTTTATATAATTAATAATAGAGTGAGTCTATTTAACCATGGTACTTTTTTCACTTCATGATTATGGTCTTTAGAGTGCCCCATGAATTATGTTTTTATATTATGTTTTAAATTGTTTCCACATGTTTAGGATCTTACAATATCATTTTATCATTAAATTTATCAATTATTATGATCATCCTCATCATTATATCATATTATTAATCATGACAATCATTTTATACTTTATTTCCAAGTTTTTTCCCTTACTGAGATTTCTATCATACCCTTTTCCCTAGTTATTTCCCCAAGATATATAATAAAATTTTACAAAATATATGGGAGTTAGGAGAACTATATTTAATTTTAAATTAATATGATGTTTTTATATTAAAGTTTTTGTAATTGTTTTTCTATTTATTTAAATAAACTAGACCACTAATTTCTCATCTTGTATTTTTTAGAAAAGTATGTTAAGAATTTAGAGATAAAGTGTGTTTAAGGTTTGGGATAATATAATACCATTAACATAAAAAACATATCACTATATTAATTATACTATTTTAATTATATTAATATGGTTATAGAATATTTGGAAGAGTTTCTAGATGAATAAATCAGAACAATAGTCGATAAGAACATATACCTATTACACTGGTATTCTCTTTTGAAGAAACTATAAAGCTTCAATGAATGGTCTTTTGGGAAGATAAGAAACAAATGGCCATGAATAAATATTTCAAAAATAGATTTGATTAGACAATGGTTTAGATAAGTGTCTCAAGTGGTATTGAGAAGTCAAAAATAAGAGGTTCCCTTTTATAAGTGAGGAGAGTGGCACCCATATAAAAATTCATCATTCTAAAATAATATAAATTCATTTTAATTTTTAATAGGAAAAAATGTAGATTGTTTTAGAAAAAATATGGTACTATTAAAATTCACTCAAAGAAGAACATTTACAGAATTTTTAAATATATTTGAAACTATATCTATTTTTTAACCTCCTCTTTTACCCTTTAAACCATTACAATAGTGATAAGATTTTTTACCACATTAACTATTCATTGTGGATAAAATTGTAATAACCATATTAAACAATTTGAGTACATTGATTAGAAATATAGATTCTATTTTTTATTTAATTTCTAGTGGTGTTATAAATTAATTCTAATATAATTGATCAAAACTCATAAAAAAATTTATAAAAAATATCTTTATGTGTAAAAAATGAATTTATAAGTATTTAGGATAATGATTCATAAATAGTGGTGATTTCAATAAATTTATTCTATTATTATTTGAAAAAATAATATTCATTGAAATTTGAACCATTTAAAAACTAAAATACTTCAGCAAACCACCTCATCAAAGATAATAAATTAGAAATAGTTTTTATTAAAATAAAATATAACCTATGTTCAAAAAATTAAAGCATGGGTTTCCAAATTCAATATAATAGTTTTAAATTATTTATTTTACTCCATAAACTTATCTTTTCATGTTCTAATGATTTCACATATTTTAATTTCATTCATATATTTTAATGATTTCATTAAATTTATGACATTCGTAATAATTTTAGTTTTCAATATTTATAAAGGATCAACCATTTCAAAAAATATAAAAAATCCACCATAATCTGATTTTGAAATGACAAATTTAAAAATGAATTTAATTTTTTTCATAATAAAATCATAATATTTATAAATTTATCTTTCAATTATAATATTTATATTATACAATTAAAATTATTTTTTTAAAGAAATATTTATTTTGAGAAATGAATAATTACTATAGGAAAAATTATAATTGATTTTAGTAATAATTTTTCATTTAATTAACAAATAATATAATTCAATTTTTATAATAAATATTTATTCTCTTTAGTTTAATGTTTTTTTCATCAAAAGATATTGAAAGAATCAAAATTATTTAAGATAAATTTAGTCTAAAATCATAGAGTGTTAATTTCTAACCCCTTATATGAATTTATCCCTAAAATTTATATTAATATATAAAATAAATGAGGATACATATATCTCATTACAATCACGGGTTCCCCTAAAGAATCCTAGAATTTATGATTCCTTTAGAGAACCATAACCCATTGAGTGGTCTTGTTCTGTATCACTTTATCTCTATGATTTAATATTTATAATGGAATTTATACATAAGAATGATCTTTCTCTAATGGTAATACTTCTATTTTAAGTATATAATAATAACCAGGTATGCAATTCCTTAAAAAACATGGAACACATCATGAATTTATGAGATGTTTATTGGAAACACCACAAAATAAGAGATCATCCCTACTTAATCAAGAATATCACATGGACCATTATATATTGGGATCAACTTCAACTTCCTTATAAATATCATAGCCTTATCCCAAGGAATAGTCTATAAGAATAACTTATGTATGAAATTAAACTCTAGATCTCAGTGATGATTATAAACATAAATATTCTTTTGAATCTGAGATTCCCTAATATGATATTGAATGGCTCTAACATTTTCTACCATTTATTTATCTAGATTAGGCACTAGTGGCATTCAATATCAAACATTATCCTAAAATTTTGGATTTATACACTTATTTCTATATAGGGATTCATAAGGATCAATCAAAATGATAAATTAAAACATGTTTATTATAACATAAGTTAACCCTAAGAAGGAATTAATCTCAAACTTATTTAAAATTCCTAGAAAAATATCTCATTATATTTTATATAATTTGAATATTTATATTAGACTAACTATTAATCTAAAAATGATATGCATTTCTGATGTTCAAAAACATATTCAATACTTTCTGAAGGCTTCTCTATAAATTTTGAGTTAGAAATCAGATCTTTATCATATATGGTTGAGACGTGTTCTCAATAAAAATTTACACCTTAATGTAATTTATAGAAAATTTATCAAGTGAGAAATCATCCATGATAAAAATATCGTGTGTTTACTTAGTAAAGAGATCGACTAAAACCCAAATTGTATTATATCCTTTATATGTATTGGTCATTCCTATGAAAAAATCAAGAATAATTTTTTTTTCATATTTTTAAATAGGTATGGGTAATGGTTTCATCTTTCCCTTATACTTCAAATATTTATCCTTAACATGTTGGAATATCTAGCATTGAGATACATACTCCCCATTATCTCTCTACTTGTTTTCTCATGATAAATTATCATTGATATCTTTATACATAATTGTAATACCAAGATGGATATGTAATGATGAGTTATGTGATTTATTCAATAGATCTTACTTCAATTCTAGTTTTTAAGGGACACATAATTCAGTTCCAAAATCTTATCTTTCTATTTTTGTAATAGTTCATCTCAAGAACATTCCTTACCTTCTTTTTTAGATCCACTTCCTCCTTCTATACAATTTTAAACTTCACATATATCTATCATTGAGAAGTTATCTAGGAAATCTATTATTTTCCCTCTATATCATGATTTCAAGATTCATCCTCCACAAATACATAAATATTCGATTACTATCCATCCTCATCATGAACAACTTATCATTCTTGTTTGGACTCAAAGCATCATCCACTTATATCGCCTTTCTAAGGTGGTGTTTTATTGAGTAGTCATAATCATTGATCAACTCTAACCAACTCCTTTGGAATATATTCAACACCTTATATGTTAATATATACTTCAAGATGTTTGGATTGATATATATATATATATATATATATATATCTATTTTTTACCATAAAGATAATTTCCACATATTTTCAATGAAAAAAACTACTGATAGATCGAGATCTAGAATTATGTAAATTTACCAATTACCATTCAATTTAGAAGATAAACATGCTTCCATAATGTCATTTTCAAGAGAACACATAGCAGTCCTATCTTTGATTCATCATTATAGTTCAAAAACTATTCTATATTGTGTATTAGAAATTATCCATAACCAATATCATATTATGTTCACAGTAATCAATGTTGATACACAGTGATCAATCATTTATTATAACAAAAGGAACATGTGATCCCCATATAGAACCACTTATATAGATATATCCTTTAACAAAATTCTCATAGAGTTTCTTCTCTAATTCCTATAACTAAATCAAGGCCATTATATAGGGAGTCATTGAAATCTATATAACAACTTGTATGAGTTATGTTGAGAACAAAACTTCATGATTTAGTGGAAGACTAGTAGGCTCTTTAAGAAATATATTGAAATATTCTAAAAAATAGAAATATCTTCAATTTTGAGTTTACCCATAACCATATTATATAAATTCACCACATAAATAGGTATTAACATCCAAACAATGGAAGTAATTTCTGTCATAAATTTATATTCATCTTCAAATAAACATATGATCATAGGTTAAGTAAAAATATAAAATGTGAATACCATTACTGATTAATTTATATTAGATTTATTTGTGGAATGATATTCATTCCTAAATTCTCAACAAATTCCACTAGATTAAGAATAACTAGATTTAAAGGAATCACATTACCACAAACATTGTTCTGATATGAGATATAGATATACAATGTGATCATCATAACATTACAATTATTAATCAATAATTCAACCTCTA
The DNA here is from genome assembly GCA_963277665.1 of Viscum album. Classification (NCBI taxonomy): domain Eukaryota; kingdom Viridiplantae; phylum Streptophyta; class Magnoliopsida; order Santalales; family Viscaceae; genus Viscum; species Viscum album. The sequence continues at coordinate 1,677,231,297 of OY728138.1, read as the reverse complement.
ATGATTAAGGTGGTGATGTGATAAACTTAAAAAATTCTTCAGATATAAAAAATAGGTTGATATACATAATATTATTACATTTTAGGTTTATAAATGAATAATAAGTGTACATTTCTCCTTTTAAATTAGGATATCATTATTTTCTTACAAAAAATGGTTAGTGTGAGTACAAATAAACATTAAAAAATGTGGTTATTCATATTATATTTAAAATCATTCCTCATATTTCCTAAATTTTGACACATTCTTATCAACCTAAGATACTTTAGTTTCATCCACTATCATTCTCAGTTCATCATAGTTTGTCTTAAGTTCTTTATAATATTATTCATAACCTAATATCTACAAATAATTATACCCTTATATGATACCAACTAATGTGACATGATCATAACATACTTACATATTTCTACAATTTATATGAAGATAGAAAATAATATAACAATTCATACCCTAAACCCATAATGGTTTGGTGTCTTTAGAGAGAAGTCACATCATAAAAATATTTCATGAATGATCTTAAACATATTCCCCAAAATTATTCTTTCATATTTCACTTTTTATACATATCCTATATGAAACATTTCATCATAACCTTTGGAAATGGAATAATTAATAAGGGTAAGCTGAGATGATTTGTAAAGATAATCATGGGAGATATCAAATGATGATCATATTTAAAAATAATATAATCATAAGGTTATGAGATCATGATCATAAAATACTATATTCATACCCAAATCATTCATAGATCATAAATCATAATTCATGGCATAAAACATTATCATAATAAAATATATGATCCATAAGAGTTTGGAATAAAAAATACTCAATCATGAGTAATGAGAGAATATTATAATCATAAGAACATGTCACAAGAGTGTGAAAAAATCATAATAATATAAAATCACTTAATTTTTCATAGATTATAGACATGAAAATCATAACATCATGGATAAAGTTGCATCATGGTTTCAATTCACTACCAATCAATTTTCTCATTAATGGTGTGTAGATTCATTTATTAGATTGTGTTAACTCCCCATTGAATTATTATTCATCATGGAAAGAGTGAAATTCTGGATTGGGATAACTCCACATTACATTTCATATAATCTCACAAGATATCACCCTATACCCAATGCATTAATGTAATATATAATTTTTGGCCCACCCATCACATAATGAAAACCATATATATGTGTTCTATAAGAACATAAAAAAAATCATTGTTTCATCATAACATAATTTACTCATTAGAATGAAATAGATTTGATTAAAATATATTACAAATAAAATTATAATTATCCATACTAAGAGAGAAAGTGGATGGTTTCATAAGACATGAACTAGTGGATCATAAAAACCCATAAATTATGTTAATATATATGAAAAATAAATTTATTAAGTATTTAAAATATTCCATGGAGAACTATTAAATCTATTATATTATTTAATTAAATTTTATTGAAATAATTTTTTTAATAATGGGAGGGAGTTATTTTTTTAAAAACTATGTAAACATGTAAAGGTATCATAAAAAAATAATGTTCATGAAGGTAGGAAAATACATTGTAGTGCTAAACATAAAAAATATTATAATTACACTTTTTTGAAAATAAATTTATATTGTGTATGAAAAAAATTGAAAAAATCATTTATATAGTAAAACATGGTTGAAAATGACTTGACACAATTATCAGATAAGATAAAAGTGAATTCATGAAGTATTTTGAAGAATATAGACATGGAAGAAAATGTTTATTCACTAAAAATTATAAATACACTTGTCTTTTAATAAAATGATCATTTTAGTCTTTTTGATCACCATAGGGAAAAAATAAAGAAAGAATGAAACCCTATAACTAACAAAAAAAGGATAAAATGATTTGTGTTTAGAAGATAAGAGTATATAATTCCCTTAAAATAGATTCATTAATAAAATATCCTTAATAAAAACAAGACTTCAAAATAAAACCTTATAGATTTTCTAATATTTGAATGAAAACCTCATGAAAGATAGAAGGAAGATGTATTTTTAAATATATGTAATTTACTTGGAAATAATCAAAAAATTCATTCATGGGTAATATATACACCACGAAATAATGAAGGTGGTGTGTGAACAACATATATCAATGATGTGAAATTGAGATAAGGAAACCCTTACCTAAAATCCCATAATTCTTCATACACACTCTAAGCTATATTATAAAAAATAGATTTATTATAAATCTATATCAGAACCATATTTATAATTATATCTTCACATATAGTTCACTTATAATTTCAAACCACCCATTTATTAATATTTTATTAAAAAAATATATATCGTATGTGTTAATTGTATTGTTTTTTATGCATATTTTATTTTAGTGATTTGAGTCCAAGTTTCTTGGTCATGATTTCATTATATCATAAACTGAAATGATTTAATAAATATGAGTTTTTTTTTCATTTTATGAACTTTTAAAAAAATTAAGGTAGTGATGAAAAATGAACTACATCACTTTGTGGATGAAGTAGCCTGCACATATGCAGGGGTGATGTTTTCATCTTTTTGTAATAAAAATGATATAATAAATATAATATATGCTCACTATATATATCAACATAACCAAAAATGTGAGGAGGTTTTGAAAAATGAAACATGTCCATTTATGGAGATGGTATTTCATATATATGACTGCTCAATGAATTCATTTTCTATTTTATGGAAAGGAGAATGAATATGGTTGAACTGCTACGATAAAAAAAATTCAGTATAGTAAATATATGATGTAATTATATTATTATTTTTATAAACTAATTAGAGGAGATTTAAGAATGGAAAATCATGAATAAATTCAATAAGAATATATACCTCTTCCTTGGATATTATCTATTGAAAAAAAATTTATGGCTTTATAGATGGGACATTTTATAAGAACATAATATCTAAGATGTGGTTAAGGATGTTAGAAAGGTATTTTTTAAGACACTAGTTGTGGTAAGTGGTTCAATTTTTGTGGATATGTTAGAAGGTGAGGTTCCATTTATAAATTGAGAAGAGTGACATCCTTATAAATATTAAATGTTTTTAAAAAATAGTCATTTTCTTAGGAAAGTTCCATGGAATGGATATTGTTTGAATATAAAATAGGTTAATATACAATTCCAATAAACTAATCAAATTTAAAATATTTTTAATGATATTTTATAATCTATGTTTACCCCATAATTAACCCTTTTAACCCTTTCCATGGTCATATGATTTTCCTTTGTAATTGTTAATTATTGTTGAAAATAACATTGTTCTCATAACAAAATTATAATATAATGACTACATATATGGAATCAATTTTCTAAGATTAATTTAATATAAGTTAAAGATATTATTTTTAATATAATCATATAAAATAAAAAAACCATTTTTAGAAAGAATTCATTTTTATACAGAAAATGATTTTATAATAATTTAGTCTAACGATTCTTGAGAAACGATGCATTACATGAATTTATTTGATTATTATTAGATACAATGAATATTATTTGTTATTAGAACCTAGAAAAAATTGAATGAATTCCTTGAACAATAAAATTTTGGGTAAATAATAAATTATGTTTTTTATTAGAATAAAATATAACATAGGATCTAAAAAAATAATCATGGGTTTCCAAATTCAACATAATAGATTTAAATGAATTAATTTACACCTTAAAAAAATATTTAGTTGATTTAAAAGTTTAAAATATTTTTAATTTATGCTTATATTACAATGATTTCATCGTTGTTATAATATTTATAAAAATTTATTTTTAACTGTTCATAAAAAATAAATAGTTTAAGAAAATTCTCAAAATTATCACTCTAAGGTAAATTTGTCATCCTGAATTAAAAAATGAATTCCATTTTTTCAAACTAAAATTAAAAAATTAAAAATTTTACCTTTCAAATAAAATATATATAATATAAAATTAATAATTATTATTGAGAAATAAACAATTAATTTAGTAATAATTATAATTGATTTTACTAATAATGTTTCATTCAATTATCTAATAATATATTTATCTTTTTATTATAATTAATAATTATTCATATTATTTTGGTGTTGTATTCATCAAAACTTATCAAACACATTGAATTTATTGAAAATAAATATATTAAAAAATCCTAGAGCGTCTCACCGATCCTCTAGAACCACAATAGTGCATTAAACTAATCCTATTAATCAATGAAAGAACTAGTTACATCTTCTAGAGGGATAGCCTTTATCATCTTCTAGATCTCACTTCCTAATAAATATAGACCATTACCGAAATTATTAATCAAACCCCCAAGGAAACCATTATCCTAAACTCAAACAAATTTTTATTTCATTCCCCCAATGTTATCATCATTGGGACTCACTCCCATATATAGGATCCTTAGAAAACCTCTTTAAAAAAGATTACTTACACTAGCGACTGAAACAAAGGTAGATGGTCACATCCATTATGATTCACTATATCTAATGCATTGGTTAATGTAATCAACTAGGACCTCATGATTAGGGGATAAAAACCTAGAAATGAGAGGGTATTACATGCAATTGGAAAGAATTTAGACCACCAAAGGAAAAAGAATCCATTGATCAAATCTCAAGACACAACAAGTGAAACCCAATTAAACACTTTATAACTTTCACATAACTAGGGTTCTTACCACCATCATCACAATTAAAGTGAAAACCACCTATATATTGTTGATGAAGTTATTTGATACATCTTACACCTCATAAAAGGGGAAAATCATCAAAATGATCACCATTCATCATTTTTCTACTGATAAAGATATAAAATATAAGCTAAAGATTTCCCCACATACCTAGGGGTGACATCTGGTCATTACAACCACCTAAGGCCCCCCTTCTAGGAAACCATATCATAATTTTCCTCATATAATGGAAGTAAGATCTTGATAATATCTATAAACCTCAATAAAATAATCATATCAAGATTCAATCTTTGCCATAAGATTATAAAAAATTCCATGCATTAGCAACATTCCCACAAATCATTGAACTATGATGAGTCCCCCAAAGATATATAAGATTCTATAAACTAATTAATGGAGTAACTTACCTCAATATTGTTGAACCATGTTCCTCAAAATATGGTGTTACACAAGCCACAAAGGAGAAATAACCATACCCAATACTACATTGAATATCAAACACAAAAGATTGATAAGTTAGTCTATATATTAGAGGATGGTACCAAACTACTCTGTAGTGTGGGGGAACCATAAATCTCCAAGATCGAGGGAGTACTAATTACCATTCCTAATTTTAGAAATTGTTCTCATTGGATTATATTTTATGAACATATACTTATCATGGAGTATAAAACACTATAATATATTATAGAGGACCCACGTCTCACTGAAAAGCATATAGTTTCTAAGTGAGTAGTTTCCACTCCCATGGAGGACCTTCAACCACCCCAGGGTTGTATACCTACTCACTTGGATAATGAAACCACAACCAAATATATAAAGAACAACAAAATATATAGATTGAGAACATATTCATTATCCATTAGGGGTACCTAACTCCACTACAATATGGGGTACCCACACATAATTAGGATAGAGGGGGTACAAAACCCAATTTTGTATTGGAGGAACAATCCCCTATGGATGTTATTTTTTGATCCCATACTAATGGTGGAGTACTAAATTCCATAATCACATATGCCATACCCACCATTAAGTATCAATATATCATGAGTGTAGTTACCAATTCCATGCAAGGAGGACCTATGTCCCAGTTCATGGGGGTGAAATGAATCCCATGTATGATCTATAATGTAAGTGGGAGACCCTCATACTGGTATGCATCCCATCCAATAGGTTACTGACCTCATCTATACAAAGAACCCAAGACCACCGAGACCTTTTTTCCATTACTACCATCATTATATGAAAACTATATTGGCATCAAAACCCTATAATATCAATATTACATCACTCGAGGAGTCCATAGTAACGTGAGGGAACCTTTTTTCAAATCATTTATAGATGTTCCATTCTACACCTCTAGAAAAATTAAATTCATGTGGTAATATACATCACCATTGCATAAAAACACCTCCAAATAAGGATGAAATGAAATTGAACCAAAAACTCATTAACCACTATATGAAACATGTACCTATTGACTATAAATTGCTAACAAGGCCCTATGTACTAAGGTTTACTAATAAATTATTAAGGACCCTATATAGTAATATGTCTTCCAACACACCTTATCCAAGTTCTCTAGTTTCCAAAAAAGCCTAATTAACTATAAGAATTTTCATGACACATGTATTGAACTAAGTTCACAAGATACATACCTCCAAATTAAATCCCCATTAACAACTCACATTAAAAACGATATGACATTATCTGACCCACCAATTCCTCACATTGGATGGAAATAAACTGAGTGTAAAACCCCCAATATGCTGCCAATGGGATATGAGCTAGAGGTAATTACCAATAATAAATAATAAAAACATGGGAAGTATTAGAATATAAAAACTATGCACACATACATCCCCATAGAAAAAATATATACACTTATGTATGATATACCGAAATAACTGAAAAAAGAAAATATGCAAGAAATTATATAATACATCACATCAATATAAAATATAACAGTTAGTATAATCATCTAAAAGAAAAAAAAATCCAAATTTTAGTTCAAAGGGGAATAAATTAAAATCCCAATATACTAGAAAAAAATTGAATGCATGTGACAAGGATGGGGGATAATAATGTTACCCAAACTCAATCTTGGGTACTACAACCAATAAGAAATACCTGGATCCACTAAGCTCTTGATCCACTAGCTCCACATCGACCAAAATCTCTACAAACTATAGAATTATCTTTACATACACTACATGTGTGGCCACAAATACCATGTTGGGGTGACTTTAAAAATAACTTATACGATGATGTAAATACATAAAGGGAATTAGGTTATAGATCTTCTCACAACTGAGGATTGAACCACATATCCACACAAACCAATAAAAGAGGGGAAAACCTAAAGACAGAAGATGTTGTTTCTTCAATTCACATAATTCCCAAACTAATATTAGTATAGAAACAATTTATTACTTGATAGTAAACTCACTCTATATAATAAGGACTCCATAAAATATTCCTTCCCTTAGAGAGGAATGACTCCCTACTAATCCTTGACATGGAAGATCATTATAATTCCAGTAAAATAAATGGAACACTATCTAAATAACCATATATAACCCCAAGGATCTGGTTAGGAATAAGACATACCAATAGGGAGCTCATTATACCCTATTAGAAACTGTATGCATGACCACCACCACTCACCTGATACACATGACGATAATCTAGACTCACCAGCTCACTATGGTTGCTAAGAAAAATCCTCAAGACATAAATTTCTCATCTGAAAATACAAAACGTAGTTTTTAAAACCAATATACCAATTTAAATGGGAGACCCACTCCTCTCTATATGATATACATACTAGCTGAGTGAGTTACCAACACAACTGATGGGAAACCTATATTCCCTTCTTTAGTGGAGTTCTCTCTATTTTCCTATAATAGGTAATACAAACATTCCCAACCATTAAAATACCAAAGGATAGTTGTGTGATCTTGACATTATCAAATGGTGAGATTGACCAACTTCATGGTTGATCCCCACACACCTAGTAAAACTATTCTAGCATGACATACCAAAGTGGAGAATCACAGTACACTATATGCACTGCAATGAACCAATCATCCAAACATCCACAAAAATCAAACATCAAAACCATAATACTATCAATGTGAAATTGTAACAAAGGAATCACGCCTAATCTGATTATATAAAACAACAATGGAGATAAATAACCTCCATGGAAGCATCCGTCCTCACAAAAGGCTCTATTGATCAAGGAGAGTATCTTCTTTTGTAAAATACGATTTAACCCAACACCTCAAAGGGGGATCTATGAAAAATATATCCTAGTATAAAGGAACAATGACCCATATAACAAGTAGGTTATTAAATCTATAACCACTAAAAATGAGGATATCCGATAAAAAAATGCATACTCCAAGGAAACTACTAACCATTGAGGATCTACACCCCATATCTATAGGAGGTGTAGCATCTTCATCATCATGACAGTTCAATCGTTCCCTATAAATGATACTAGAATGAGGTAGTATCAAATCTCATATAAATATGATTCTCCCTTAATAGTCACTAGAATTCGGGGAACAATGATAGGGATACTAAGAATGCACTATAATATCCCACTCTATATCTTTCAAAAACTCAAAGAGTAATACATGGGAGGGGGTCATCTACTACCTGTAGTGAAAACTATCCTGAAAGACTATAATGTTGTGGGAGTAAATGACCAACATGCCATCCTATTATCCAAAAAACACACACCAACCCAATTTTGGGGTGCATGGGAAAGTGGAAATATCCTTGGGATCCTCAATTATCAATAAGTACCTTTACAATACCCATTATATATGAAGGGAAGCATGTATGACTAGCCCAAATGTGTTTTTTTGTAACACCTTTGTTTCTATTGGTAACGAGGGAATAGTTATTAAGGAACATTTTAAGGATAATGTTTTTCTGATTGGTTTAATTCCTTAGTTGTGTATGCTACCATTTTTCATAAGCTATGCATATTATAATTTAAATATGGAGGTGGAAATACAATTTTCATTCATTTTTCTTGGGCTCTTAAATGTGTTTTTTTGAAACACCTCAACTTCAATTATAATAAGTAAACTTTTTTTATAAATAAACAATATCATATTGTATATAGATTTATTAAATAATGTAATTAAAACTTAAAATACATAATTTCAGGAATTTAATTTCATGAAATAAATTTCATTTTTGAAATCATCATTTCAAAATTAGCGTAGGGATAATTTTTGGGATTTTTCAGAATTATTTGACTTTTAGGTTAATAGTGAAAATGTTTATTTTATAATAAACTGTAACATTTACGACATTATAATGATATTATAATAACATGAATATTTATGGATAATTTTTTCTAGAAAAAATTTATTTTTAATATGTAATATAATTCATATAAAAATATAATGTTGGACTTAGAAATATATGCTTAACATTTTGGAAATAAAAGTCATGTTTTTGTTGAAATTAAAATAATTTTTATTTATATTATATTAATAAATTATTTAAAAGTTTATATTAGATATTATTGGTTTTAAATACAATTATTTATCCTTTGGTTTATAATAATATAATTAATTCCATTATAATTAATATTACACTTGATATTTCAATAAAACCATTTTTATTATTAAAACAATCATATTTTTAAAAATATTATTCAATGTGTTTTGTGATATTATATTAAAATTAAATTCTTCCACCACTATTATATTAATCATTTCAAATATATTTGATATTTGGAATAATAAAAATTAATATTAGTTATTTTTTTCAACTTAATATTTACTCATAATTAATAGTAACCAAGGTAAATATTTATCACATCGATAAGGGAAAATGAGTTAAAAGGGTTAAAATGAAGAGATAATTATTTATGATGAAAACACATTATCAATATAAATCAGAAGGTTTTATTTCAACATTATCCTCATCATATTCTAATACATGATAATTTATAGGCACTTTCTCAAGAAAAAGAAACTATATTATTTAAATATTTTATTTAAATCCATGTCTTCCCCCCACTTAGTTATAAAAGGGAACATATTATATTCCATTATACACAAATATTTATCTTTTTAGATTTACGATTACCTACTGAAATATCACGATGGACTCCATCCTATCATTTTTCATCTCTAGGACTTATTATAGGGCTATCTTAATAAGGCTTAAGGTGTAAGCTCATCTAGGTATCTGAATGAAGATGTAATCATATTATCCGACTCTTTAAAAGTTTATTTATTCTTATATATAATATAAATATCCTATATACAAACTAAAATAATTAATATAGTATAGAAATATACATATTTTTTATTTTGATTATGGGACAACCATTTTCTACCTCCTTTTCATCTTATGGAAAATGAAAACATCACTCATGCATAAGTATGTCCCACCATCTCCACATAACAGTGTAATTAGTTTCTCATCCTCGATATACATTGATGGTTATAATGGTGGAATTAATAAATATTTATGATATTTATAAAAAAATAATTATTCTATTAATATAATATATCATTTAACATAACAGCCTTCCATCCATCAAAAAATGACAACTTTGCTAATACGTATGTGTGCACTACCACCTCGATGAAGGGATGTGATTCATTTTTCTAATACCATAATTAATAGATGATTTAAACATTTTATATAATGATTATATATTATATTAAATAAATTTCTAATATTTTGTAGTTGTTGTAACTATTTCATTACACCTCTAACCATGAATAATAAAATGAAGTAATTTTAGAGGAATTGGATTAACAACATTATATGGTTAATTAAATAAATAAATATTCAGAAAATAGATTTCAAATTATTATAAAAGGACCTCAAAAATGAAGTATAGATGAATAATTTTTTTATAAATTTTTTTAGAGAATTTAAATTCATTATAAATGATTTTAAATCTTATACTACTAAGTGAAGAACCAAGGTATGGATTTTTTGTTATAAATACCATTCTATTTCAGGATTGTTTATATTCAAATATTATTTGGAATATTTTATGATCCTAAACCCATAAACCTCATATTTTTTCTTCTACTATAGTTATTGTTTTTGTTTAAATGTTCATATTATATTTCTTATCTTTTTGGATTTAGAATTAACTAGTAAGTTAAATGTATGGAAAAATATTTTAAAAATCACGGTTTAAAACATTTTTCAATTTTTTTATTCTATTTCAAGGTTATTTTAAATGTTTTGAGAATATTTAGAAAAATTATTAAAATGTTAATAAAGTTCATTAACATATTTTTATCTTTATTTACAAGGTATTAAAAATGAAACTTTTCAAATTTTTTTCATTGGCTTATTTTCAACTTTTTACAAAAGTGAAAAAAGAATGTTTTCATTAATGAATAAAAATTTACCTCCTTTTATTATTATAATAGTCATTATTATTGATAAATATTCCATTATAAGTATCCATGTTTATTTTCATATGATTATTTTTTATTAATATTATTGAAATTTTAAAATTTTAAACATAGAAAAAATAAAAGTGTATTGTTTTCTAAATGGAATGAAAAGAATTTTGAATGATATATATAAAATTGTTTTTACACAAAGTTTAAAGAATTTATTTTTAAATTTATTCATCAAATCTCATTTATATTACAAAAAATACATAGTTTTAATATGACACATAATTTATGATAAATGTATTTTCTTCCTAAATCATTTAACGATTCATAGTTTTTGATCATTAAATTTCTCATGATCACTTTACTTATCATGTTGAAACATTTTATTAGACATTACTTTATCCTTTATTCCCAAATTTTAAGTATCATGTATTTAAATGGAATCATTTCTTCCACTATGATGCTGTCTCAAAATTATTCCACTTCTATATATTCCATTAGTCAAAGGAAGTTTATTAAGAATGAATATTTCATTTTCTATTGAAATATTATGTATTATTGATTAAATATGTATAAAAATAGATTTAATATTCATTTTTTGAATCAATTGTATTTATTATTCAATATATGAGTAATTAATCTGATGTGAAAGTGATGGTTGGGTCTACTATAGATATCCTATTGATGCATTGATTTGTTTCATGTGACAAATAATAAGAATTCCATATTAAATGGGTATATGGCTTACACCTACCAATTTATTAAGAATGATGTCTAGGATATGGCCTTCATGGTAATATTCATTATACCTTGGTCAATTCCTTAATGGAATTTTCATGAATTTCTAGATTTAAATGTTTACTTTATTTATAAATCAGTTTCTATTTTCTATATTGTTTTTCTATTGATATTGGTCAAGGGTGTTAATAGAACTAAATGTCATTGATTTATTGGAATGTTTCTTCATTATACAATCTTCCATTTTGATATTACTTATTTACTCATGTTTGTTTCAACTGTACATATCTCCTAAAGGTTATATGGGATCAGCCTTTTTTTTCTTTTCCCTAGGTTATAAACATGGATATTTCGATTGATTTCAAGGATGAAATAATATTTCATTTGTGTTTTTTTTAAATTTACAAAGTAATATATTTATCATGTATATTTTAATTTTTTAAGCCTAATAAACAGACCAAACCTACATGATAAGATATCTTGTATCTTGTACCCGTGGATCTAGGTTAATAGATCTAGGGTTTTATATTTGGAATTAGTTGAAGTTTAGTAGAAACATTGTAAACTATATATTAAATGAACATATATAGCATGATAATTATGATAACCCTTTAGGATATTTGAGAATTTTTACCATTACTTTTTTATTTTATATCTAAATATTTATTACGATTACGATCGAACTAAGTGTATATCAATATTTAAATATGGTTCCTAATGGAAGGAAGTGAGTCCTTCCTCATAGAAAATATATTTATTTTTCTGTCGAGAAAACCAATATAGCTTGTGTTTGAACTAGAAGATTGTTGACATATTAGATAAAATGACTCAAGTTATGATTATTAACCTTTCCCATGTGGATAAATCTACTGTTCAACAACACTATTCAACTACTTTGGGTCACATCATGCTATAGAAGCCTTCACCTATAAATTAAACAAATAAAACATTATTAGCTAAAAAATGGATTAAGACCTATGAAAATATATTTATAGAAATGAGAAGTAATGAATAGGAATAATTTATTTATGAAGTGTATCATTTGACAGGAGATATTTATCAATAGTGATTATTGATCTAAAACACGAAAGGTGATGATAAAATAGAAAGTATGGAATGTGGAACATTTAAATTTATATTCCTCAAGAAATACTTCCCTTGAGAGTAGTGTGCTTAAATAGAGAGAAATATCCTCACTTTAAAGCAGAATGAAGAATAAAGTGTTTTAGTGTATAAGGCTAACTTTACAATATTATCCAAGAATGTGGTGGACTAAATACATGATCTGGAAGAAATGTTTTATCATTTCACTGATGGGATTAAGGTGAGTATATGAAGGGAATTGGTATCTCAAATTTTTTTATCATTTTCTGATATAATATCAAGTGATGTCAAGATAGAGATTTTTTTGAGGTTAGATCTTTTCAAATGAAATTAATAAAATAAGAGCTCAGTTGAAGACCAAGAAAAAATAAATTTGTCAAAAAAGTCGAAAGGAAACATGATATTTTGAATATGATATAATTATGGAAACAAAAATCCATACACATGCTTAATGGGAATAATTTTCTTTTTAAATTATGACAAAATTGATCTTAAGACTCATGAATTCAAGGGATAAATAAGAAAAACTATTATCTAGTGATTCAAATATAAAGATTTTATTAATCAATCAAAAAAATGTCTCAAGTAAAAATTTAATTTTACTGATAAAATGCCAAGGGAGAAAGGCCAAGCTTATGTGATTACATATTTGAGGTGTAATCTTCTAAATATACGATGGTATATAATTTGATTGTAACCTCAAATTTTTCAATTTTTTATTTTATTTTGGATCACCACACTATTTAATATCTTTATTGTTTTCCATGATAATTGGATATTTCCCTAGAATCATAAGAAATGATTTTTCAATCAAGAATACTAGTGGAAATATTAGTACGAATATAATATCTGAATATGACCCCTTTATAACTCATAAACATACCCTATTTTCAATCATTTTTATTATAACTGTTTTTGAATTTTATATAATCCTTGGTATGGATACAGTTTCAAATTATGATAATTTTTTCTAGGAAAAGGATATTACAATTAAAGATATATATATTGAATATATTGTCTTTATAGGAGAGACTGCATCATATGAATCTTGCCTGGATCTGCCACCAGTATATATTATTAATGAAATTCTTGGATAAGAAGAGATTACAATACCTAGGAAAAAGTAAATTATCCAAAAAATAGAGGATATACATATTGTGCAGGAATAAATTGACGTGTTTCCTGAAGAACTACCATGGAATCCACCTAAACGTGAGGCATATTTTTCCATTTATCACATCTTTGATGAAAAATCTATATCTAACACTCCCTACAAGATATCCATATTTTAATTTTTATTAATAAGGAAAAAATGAAAGATCTATGTGATAATGGATTTATACGACATTGTGTCTCACCATGGGGATCCCTTGTTTTTTTTATTTATAAAAATGATGTGTCTATGAGGTAGTGCATTAATTATAGGGAAATAAATTACATTACTATAGATGATTATTATCTTCTAACCATCATTTATTATTATTTTCGATCATTTACAAGGATATCAATATTTTTAAAAGATTGATCTTATTTTTGGGTATAATCGACAATGAGTAAAGAAGGAATATATTCCAAGGAACAAATTTTTTATGATGTATGGACATTATAAATTTATTGTAATTCCCTTTGTATTGACTAATATGTCCTATGTTTTTATAGATTTGGTGAACAATGACTTCAAGGTTTATCTAAATTTTTTTTGGTTATTATTGATAATATCATCATATTCACTAAAATATATGACTACAATAAGAGTTATTTGTGAATTATTTTTAAGAATATTAGATAAAATAAGTTATATAGAAAATTTAGTAAATGATAATTTGGGATTTATGAAATTTCTTTTCAAGGCCATATTGTCTCAAAGGATGGAATATAAGTTGATCCTTCAATAAAAAAGGATTCGATGGAATGGCCAACGCTCATGAATATAATTGAGGAATGTATATTTCTTGGAATACCATGTTACTATTGATGATTTGTTAAATATTTTTCTTGATTAGATAACCCAATTACTGAGTTGACAAGTAAAGGAGTTATGTTCATATGGTTAGAAAAATGTGAATAATGTTTTGAATAATTAAAAATAATATTGGACAATTCACTGATGTTTAATTTACCATCATAATTATCTAACCAATGACCACGAGTTATCATACTTAAACTCTTCAATGAAGATATAGAGGAATTACCTTTATGATGAAATATATCAAATATATATGGATCAAAAATGTTTAAAATAAGTATTCTCATAGAAAGATCTCAACACAAGGTGAAGGAAATGGAATGAACAACTCAAGGATTATGAATTATCAATAAACCACCATCTCAAGAAAGAAAACAAGGTAGATGATGTGTTTGGTGAGAAGGATCATGAAATTTTAGCTAAAAAGTGAATTTACAATGAACCTATATTAATGAATTTGGTGAAGTTGGATATATAACACTCTAAGGTTTTACAAATAAATTTAATGAAATGCATGAAACATTGTGTCTTTTCATATTGTAACTTTTTTAAGGAGATAATTATAAACTAGCCGTTAAACATAATTTTTCCGCTTCTATGTTTTGAATTTTAAAAGACGGACATCTACAATTATGATCAGTAAGTTATTTGGAGTATGCTGGAACCAACTTTTTTTAATGAATAGTAGAATACCCTTATGAATAGTAATATGACCCTTATGAATTGTAAATATTATTGTTATTATTTTTTGTCTCAAGATTATAAGATAAGAAGATCTTGATTAATTTTTCTAGGTGATATAAAATCAGTTATAGTTTTAATATTATTATTATTCGAATAAATTATGATTTTATTTAAAAATTAAATTAATCATATTTAGAAAATTATTTTAAAAAAATGGAGTTAATTTTATAATTCTACATGTTGAAAAATTGTTAGGGTGATTTTTTTGGGATTTTTATGAAATACTTGAATTTTGGTGAATAGTGAAATATGGTAATTAACAAAATATGCTATATAAATGAATTTTTTCATCATGATTGATTCATGGATGATGTAAATGTCCATTGGTTAGAAATAACATGCAATTATTACTGTTTTGGGTTACATTAATGAAGACTACTCATAGTCTTTAGAAAAAAATTAAACTAATGATTAAAATAATGTAAAACCTCTCTTCTCCTCCACTATAAATACCACCTTTACTCCCCTCTTCCTCTCACACCACTCAAGCCTTTATCCTTGTCTAAGTTCTACCAAATACTCTTCCAAAGCCCATACCTAATTTCCCAGACGTGTTGGTCTCACCAAAAAGCCAAAACCAAGGGCCTTAAAGAGGATCTCAAGGAGAAAAGATCAAGAGGTAAAGATCCTCTTTCATTTTCTTGCGTTTTCTTTTCAATTATTTTCTTTTATTATACTATATTCTCCTACACTTATCCAATAGGAATTAATACTCTAGTATTATATATATATATATTGTATTTTTATTATGTTTATGGAAAAATTCTTCATCTTTCTTCCTCTTCTCTTCCTTTTATTCTAAAAATAAAAACAGTATCCATGATGTGCCGATTTACCCAAATCATGGATGATGTGTTATCAATTTCATTAATTCCTTAAAAACTAGTTATACAACCATTTTAATGGTTGAAAAATATTTTAATTTGTATTATATATCATATTTCATGTTCTTGATTTAACATATATACATAATATTATGTTATATAATGAAACTAGTTTGTGATTATCAAAGAACTGCCAAAATGATCTAAACAGATATCACAAAAGATTTATCTAATGATTCATACTCATACCATATAAACAAAATGATTTATGAAATAATTTAATATTATGTAAAAATATTAATAAAATTTAATTCCACTTCTATAATTTCATTTCCATATGACAAGAAAATCAAATACAAACCGGCAATGGAAATCATGTTAAGAGCGCACCCGAAACAATGGTTGGAACAAAATACTAATAATTAAAGAGTGAAATGATTGTATGAAATGATAATATAAGGTGTTATAAATATTAATATGTTTATTTAAGATATTAATAACACTATTTTAACCATTATACAGGAGGTTTAAACACATTTTAAGTAAGAAAAACCCAAGGTGAAGGAATTCTTAACCCAATTTTCATTCTTTGGGTTAACCTTCTACTTCATTAATTATGTGGTATTAAAATTGTTTGTGTGATGAATTTTGTTTATATTCTGTTTAATTATGTGTATATACAATGTATATATATATTACATCAACTCTATTAAGTCTCACTTCAATTATATGATATTTGTAAGGGGATTTTCTTTTAAAATCCTCTTTTAAAATTCTATTTTAAAAAATTCAAAAGCATTATTTTTATGCAATTATTCATGTTGTATGATTATTTTTTGGATCTTGGGAATTTTTTTATGATGAAGGGTGGTACCTATATCTCCCTGTAATGCATTGGTTATGTGTAAGTTTGAGGTTGGTCATATGGTTACACCAAATATAATTGCGATGGTTACATTGTAAGGTAACTGTGAGGGTTATAAATCATAAGGTAGATGAGAGGGTTAAAAGATTATGTAAGTAATGCCCCAGTATAAATTTATGGTTCTATTTATGTTCTTTATGTTTGTGTAAATATTGTGGAAATATAAATTTTCACAAAGTATGTATATATGGGTGAAAATTATGTCTTTTTTGAAAATGATTTTATATGTTTTCAAGTATTCAGGGACTAATAATTTCTTTACTTCTTTTTATATCCCTTACTAAGTTTTTTGTTCCCATGCCAACTTTTTAAATGATTTTCACAGGTTATAAGGATGTTTAATACAAATAAAGGAATCCAATTTAAATGTTATGATAATTTTTTAAAGAAAACATGTTTTATTTGAAATTTTTTATATTTTAGAAGAAATGGATACTATTTATGTGGTATCCACTTTGTATAAATGTAGAATGTTATGTATGTATTATATACCAATTCTATAAAACTCTAAACATGAAAATATCATCAATGTGAAATTAAGTGAGTTATTGACTAAAATTCAAGATTATGTAATGTAATAAGGACAGGTCCTTATCAGATATGGGTATAATTAAGGAATGGTAAGCATCACATCTAAACTACATGATTACAAATCAAACATTATTAGAGGAAATAAAATTTTCTCAGATTAATGATAATAAAAATCAAAGTAAAATCTAATGCATGAATGATAGGGTGCTATAAAAATTATACTAAAAAGATTGTGTATTGAAATTATGAAATATATTTTTGTGTTCCATCAATTTTCGAGATAAAAAAAAATTATTAAATGAATCTCATAGCTCAAATTTCTATATAGTCCCAAGTATAACTAAAATGTAAATGCATTTTAAGGAATTTTTTTTCCAGATAATATGAAATATGAAATATGAAATCATATAATATTTACCAATTCACCTGGTTTGTTAACATGTTAAGGATGAAAAACAACATAAAAAAGGACTCATGTAACCTCAACTGATTCTTGGGTGAAAATAGGATGTCAATACAATGGATTTTTTCACTAGATTACTTAAGACACCTAGATATAATGATATAATTTATGTTATTTTTGATCTCGGTCCCAAGTTTTTGAATTTCCTCATTATAAGGAAAGATCTACCTCTTGATATACTTGTATAGATCCAGATTAATGGTGTTTTGAGACTTCATAGTGAACCTCATTTTATTATATTTGATTCTGACCAATGGATTACATCAATATTCTAGAATAGTCTTTAGATTTCTATTGAAATAGGTCTGTACTTGAGAACTGCATATCATACCTATATATATGGATAATATAAAAGGGAAATTAAAACATTATAACACAAATTTATTTCATTATATGTTTACTTTCAACGTACATGGGTTAATATTTACATTAGGTAGAATTTTCAGATAATAATATATTTCATTTGAGAATTCAAATGTCATCGTATGAAGAATTATATGGGAAAATATTTCACACACAAACTTATTGGGTTAAAGTTGGTGAAAGGAATAATTTAATCCCATAATGTTTTTAGAATACAAAATTAGAATTAAAGACTATTTAGAGTCATATTATTGTTATTAAAATCACACAACATAGTTATGTGGATAATTGAATGATGGATATAGAATTTTATGTAGGGGATAATTTTTTCTTAAAAGACTCTTCACGAAATGGTGTTATAAGGTTTAAAATTAAAGGGAAACTATTTCCTCAGTATGTTGATCCTTTTAAAATTCTAGAAGGAATCAGATCTATAGCTTACTATATAGAAATTCCACCTGGCCTCTCTACAGCTCATGATGTATTCTATATCACTTTATTGAGTATGAATAGGATAACCCAATTCAATTTCTAACATAAAATAAAATTTTATTGTAATATTATTTAATATGATTTAATTTGATATGAATATTATATCTTGATTCTTGACACAAGAGAAGATGTTTTGTGGAATTGGATGACTAGATTAGTGAAAGTACTCTAGAGAAATCGTAAAATAGAAGAGGGAATGTGGGAACTTAAAGAAGATATGATGAATAAATATCTACAATGGTTATTGAAGTTAAATTATAGATGTTTTGAGGATGAAATTTTTTAACGAGGGAAGAATATAATACATGATCTCTAATTATAGTAAATAAGCTTTTCTTTCAAAAGAAACATTAAATAATGGACAAAATTTATCAAGAATGTAACTAAAAATAAAATTAATAAATTTCATAAATTCAATTTTTGGATTTTTTTTAAAATAATCATGTAAAAATTATATTTGGGTGAATTTTTTAGATTTTTCATAATTTTTTGATTTTTTAGTGAATAGTAAAAAATATGGATTTTTCAAAAAACTGTAATTTTTATGAAATTATAATGAAATAAATTTTTTTGAATGTTTATGAAACAATTTTCCTTGAACATGTATATATTTATGAATTATTATAATTTATATAAAAATATATTTTTGAACTTTGAAATATATGCTTAATATTTTTGGAAATATAAGTAATGTTTTTGCTCAAATAAAAATTATTTTTAGTTATTTTATCTTAATCAAGTATTTAAAAGGTTTCTATTAATATTTTTTTCATTTTAAATGTCACGACCCATCCCTCGGTGCCCGTGCCATGACTACCCCAAGCCCGCCTTTTATAATCCAGAGGCTGATGACTAGCACTAGAAAGACGTATCCCTAAAATGGGAAGGCTTTACCTTTTAACCTGTATAGACACACAATAAGAAGCAAACAAAAAGTAAACTAATGTAGTAAAAAGTGTGCTGAAAGTAAAGGGGCCGGAATACATGCCCAATTGAAAGTACAAGTACATATCCAAAGTAAAAATACAATTGAAAAGTACAAACAACTCCTGGATCATCCAAAAAGAGTCCAACCTGAAGGGTAGGTTCAGCTCACGAAAAGTATTCCCTGCATCACGTCATGAAAAATGGTCCACCTCCGGATACCGTCCAGTCCTGGCTCTCTTAGCCTCGATCAATGCTATCCATCGTCTGCACAAGACACAAAAAGGTGGGGTGTTGCTCGTACAGGGGTGAGTATAATGATACTCAGTAGGGACCCCAAGACCACCGTAGGTCTCCTAGAGTTCCATGAAGGAAAAACCACAAAGCAAGAAATCAACTATACTTAGGTATATGTCCATAAATATACATAATTTATCAAGATATACTCATCTCATACAAGAGGGAAGAATACCACAAAGGTAACACCACGAAGGTAAAAGTACCACACAGGTAACACCATAAAGATAGAAGTACCACACGGGTAACACTACAAAGATAGAAGTACCACAAAGGTAACACCACGAAGATAAAAGTACCACTCAGGTAACACCACGAAGATAGAAGTACCACACAGGTAACACCACGAAGATAGATGTACCACACATGTTACACCATGAAGATAGAAGTATCACATAGGTAACACCACATTGGTAGAAGTACCACATAAGTAACATCACGAAGATAACACCACAAGTTAAAAGACTTAGCTCACAATCTGGTATAACTTAAGTATAGAAGTACAAATGATTATTCATAAGGATAGATCATCTTATTATGTTAAGTAGCACTACTTCTAAACCACACCAGATCGATAGGTAACTGACCCCCGCTGACCCACACAAGATCGATATGCGTTAACCCACACAGGATTGCTGAGTGCTAACCTACACAAGATCGGACCCACACGGGATCGGTATGCGATGACCCACACAGGATCTCTAAGTAGTGACCCACATAGGATATGATGGATGTTGACCCACACATAATTGATGTTCTTTCTTCACGTTATAGCCCGCCATAGGATTCCTCGCACCCGGTGCGCTTGAGTTCCATAGATTCGTCCCCTCAAGAAATCATTCGTACCTCGTCCAACACCAAGCTCCACAAAATATTAACCCAAAGGACCTACATGTCGTAATAATTATAATATGACAGACGGTGTGTCAATTGGACACCCGGTCTGTGAGTTATAAGCATTTTAGTTCCGGGGGCCCGGTTGGATTCAGGCTCGATCCAACCCAGCCATACTCAAAATTTCTCCAAAACTGAAGTGGAGCATAACCAAAGGACCTCCTTACTCCAATGGTCCTAGAACCATAGATGGTTCATCAAATGGAAGCCCAAATTTCAAGATATGGCTACATTAGTGTTTCTGGGTCCGGTCCGACCCGGTCAGACCGACCTGACCCAACCCAGTCTGAGATGGGCTGTGGTGGTCTTGGCCTGACCCACAAGGTGGCGGCCAGCAAGGGTCATCCAATTGGGCCAGCGGCCCAAAGGGTGGTGGCCAGCTGGGCAGGCGGCCCGACAACGTGAGGTGTGGCCCACCCTAGCTGACACCAGGGGTGAGACCCCTGGTCACTTGAACGGCCCGAAGGCCGTTCAGATCCTCTATAGAGGTTGCGCCACGTGGCACTACCAGGTGGTATGTGGGATCCACTGGAGTGGGTCCTACCTTCCATCGTGGTTGGCCGATGTGCTAGTCGCCATCTCCTGCTATGCACGAAGGCGCGCCGCTCCTCCACCCGTGGTCGGCCGGTGTGTCGGCTGCCTCCCGGCTCGCCGTGGTTGACGTGCCGCGGCCCGAGTCCCCTAGAGGCATGCTGGTTTCACCACCCTCCTCCGTCCATTGCGGCTAATGATCCACGAACGTTCCCTCCGACGACATGGGTGCCCCGACTCCTCCCTCACGTCCGGTTGGTGCCGACCACCGTCTTGGTCCTTGCCAACACCGGTCACCAGTAGCGCCACGCCGGCATGTCTTCCACGGAGAACAAAATGGAGTAGCAAGGTAGCGGAGGGTCTGGTCCAAGTTCATTAGGCCCGTGACCTTCGTGTTAGCTTGTAATCAAGAGGGAGGATAAAGGGGTTCAATAAAATCACTTGAATTTAAAAACAAGAATCAAACCCCTACCTCGTAAACCCATTGGAGAACATCTGTGCTTGAAGGTGGATCAATAATCTTCGTTCCCACCACATGCTTCCAATGATTCTGCTTGCACATCGTCCTTCAGTTCAAGGTTTCATTTTTTCTTGTCACTAGTTGCCGGAACCAACTCCGTCCTCTAAGGGTTTGGCGTCTTAGCACTCCTTCAGCACTTCGTTGCTTGGTGAAGCTGTGCCGAAACCTCTCCCCAAGATCCATATAAATAGGAGAGGGGGAGGGTGTCTAACGGTGTTGGGAATTAATGGGGGCTCACTAATTAGGAAGATTCCCAATTCTCCAATGATACTGTTACATAGGAATGAAAGGTCAATCCATTTAATGGATTGACACATTTCTGGTCCCACACTCTGTTTTTCCATTAGAGGATATGAAATAAAATAAAATAATAAAGTTATTTTATTTTTTTCTTTTTAAAAGTCCCAAAACATAACTTTTTCTCCAAACCTATTACGGTCAAGGTAAAGTCTCCCTTAAGCAAATCTTGGCACTTCAGATTCAACAGTGCCCTCATATTTTTAATCTGAGCACTGATTCAAAAGTTATAAAATGCTTCTCATGTGTTAACTGAACATACCTTAAAAAAAGTTCAATAAATTAATAATGTTCACTCTCGACCCACGCTGGTCGAGGTTAGGCTCTGCCTAAGGAGAAAATTCCCCAAAAAACTCAATGGTACTCTTGGATTATCATTCCGAGTTACCGTTTAGAAGTTATGGATTTTACAATAAAATAATTGTCACTTAATTATTTTATTTACGACCAAAAACTAAAATTCACTGGTGGCCCACGCCGACCAATGTTAATATCTTCCTAAAGAGATCATACCCTCATGATCTAAGTAGTGGTCTCAGATTTTTAATCCGAGTCACCGTTCATGAGTTATAAGAATTTGAAAAATAAAATAACTTTATATAATTATTTTTTTATGGTTATTCCATTTTTATTTTTCGCACAGGAGACCTGTGCCAACTAAACTCAAGTCACGTCTAGGGTAAACCCACCATCCTGAACGCAAAAGTGACCTCAAATTTCTGATTTGAGCAACTTTTTAAGAGTTATTCCACTTTTTTAGCAAAATTTATCATGCGTGCTAATTAAAGCTTAACAAAACATTGATGGATCATTCCAGGCACTCTGGGACTTAGAATCACACACCATTAGATTTCACAGTCTCGAAATACTTCCATATACTTAAGAAAAATTTATACAGAAATTCCTGGACAATACATTAAAGATACATAACTCACCTTTGATTTATCAGAAACCTACTAATCCCACTGGATTCAATTTTATAAATTATTTTTCTAAAAAATCAATTTACGATAAAGACAATCATTTTTCTAAAAATGAATTTCATTGTGTTTTATGACCATATATTAAATATAATTTCTACAAGTTTTAGAATTAAAATAAAATAAAATATGTTCCATATTTTGATTAATTATAATTAAATTTTTTTAATAAGTTGAACTTAACTTTTTTCATAAATAATTATAACCATGGTATATATTTATCAACTCTATTATGGAAAAAATGAGTTAAAATAGTGGAAAATAAAGGCATAAGGCATAAAGATAACATAAATTTTTTTTCTTATAAATCATTGTTTTTTATTTTACCTTCTTTTTATAATCTTAAAATATATTCCAATTTTGTTCCACATTCATTAGAAAATTTATTTATATTATTTAAATAATTTATGTAATTCTATGTGTGTCCCTCACCTCACTTATAAAAGGAAACCACTTTGCCTACACTATTCATAAACATTGATCCCTCTATAATGGAAAATAAAAACCCAAAACCTTCATATATTCCTTCCAATAATTTTTGATCTCTGATTCTTACACTATGTCTATCCTATAAAGGATTTAAGTGTAATTCCAAGGAGGTGTTTTAAAGAAGAGGTAATCATATTACCCAACCCTATAAAAACTTATTTCATATTATACTTACTCTAAATATATTGTATATGTCATCAAATAATGTCTCAAGTATAAAAAATATACTAAGATCTTAGTTTGATTACGAGACACCCATTTTCTAACTCATTTCCATCCTATAGAAAATTAAAACATTGCTTGTGCGTATGTAAGACTTACCCTTTCTACATACCTATGTACTTTTATGATCATCACCAATTTATAAGGATGTTTATAAATTTTAAATTAATGAATATATATTATGTTTATAAAATAATTTTTACTCATTAAATATATGATATCATCTACATTCTTACCCTTCCATCCATTGGAAAATGGCATTGTCGCACATGCATACATGTGTACTACCATCTCCATGAAGCAATGTGATTTTTTTCTATTACAACTATACATTTATGATTATAAAATTTTATGTGATAAAAAAATAATAATGAAATTATTTACAATATAGTGATTATGGAACCATTTTATAACACCTTTAACCTTAAACAATATAGTGATGTAATTTTAAAGAGATTGACCCAACTATATTATGTAGTTGATGTAAGAAAGAACTTATCAATAAATGTATATAAAAATGTTTAAAAGGACAAGATAAATTAGAACATAGATGAAAAATGTTCTCAATAAAATATTTAATAAATTTAAATTCATCATACAATAGGATCAAACATGAACAACTTAGATAATTCCCATGGTACAAAATTTCCGTTACAATCTCATTTTATTTTGGGATTGTTTATGTTATGATTTCTCTTAGGGAAATAATATGATCATATTATCATAAACCCCATAAATTTTCCTATCCCATGGTTATTTTTTGGTTTTATGTATTTATATCCCATTTCATCTCTTTTGGATAAATAATCAATATGTAAGGGACATTATTTTAAAAATCGCATTTTAAAGTCTTCCTTACATCTCTTTTTCATCCATGTTGAGGCTCTTTTAAATATTTAAAAAATCTTCTTAATTATGTTTGAAATGTTGATAAAGGTGATTTTAAATAATTTTTTAATTTTTAAAAAATATATTAAAGAAAAAAATTCAACATTTTTTATGTGTTATTTTGAATTTTTTACAAAAGTGAGAAATATTGTTTTTCAAAATTTACATATTTACCTCCCTTTCCCACCAGCATAGACATTATTCATCATAAAGAATACTTAAAAATTTTAAATGGTTATTTTTAAATAATATATTTTTCTAATTTATAGTTTTTTAAAATAATTAAATAAATGGTTATTAATTTATTAATGGAAATAAAATAATTCTGAAAGTGATTTGTAACATCATTTTTACAAAAAAGATAAAAGGGAGTTATTTTTAATTGTTTTTATTCCATGTTATTTTTTATTCCCAAAAGGCTTGGTTTTATAATAAAATATCAAATTTTGATTAATTTATAGACTTCTTCCATCCTTTACAGATTCATGTTTGTCACTCATTAACAAAATAACAATCAAATTCATTATCATGATCCATCAATTAATTGAAAATTATTTTATCCTTCAACTCCATACATTAAGTATAATAGATTTAAATAACATAATTTATACCATTTATATGTTGCATCAACTGTATACCACTTTTATAAATAGTATCAATTGAAATATTTTTATTGATAATGATTATTTTGTTGACTAAGGAAAGATTCTATATTCTTGACTCAATATAGATAAATGATGATTACTAAGGAATATTTAGAATTAATTATATTAATCATTAAATGTACAAGGAATTCATAATACATTCAACTCATTGGTGGGGCCAAGTATAAATATCTCTTTAATGCATTAACAGGTCTAACGCAACAAAATAGTAGTCATTCCATAATAGATTGTTATTTGGTTTACACATACCCATTTATTATGAATGGTGAATTGGTTGAGGATTGGTGGTATGATTCAAGATAAGTTAACTATATAATTGATATAAATTTCATGAATTTCCATATTTATACATTTCCCTTATTGAGAATTAAATTTCCATTTTCCATGTGATTAATATTTTGATATTATCTAAGGATTTTCATTGAACTAAGGTTTT
Source organism: Viscum album (assembly GCA_963277665.1). Classification (NCBI taxonomy): domain Eukaryota; kingdom Viridiplantae; phylum Streptophyta; class Magnoliopsida; order Santalales; family Viscaceae; genus Viscum; species Viscum album. Next base: position 1,677,204,898 of record OY728138.1, on the reverse strand, counting down.
TTATTTAATGGAATTTTTTCTGTTATCCACACTTACATATTGACTATGGATAATTTAATCATGATGAAATCCATTATACATAACCCTTTATATGCATCTTTTCTCAACCAATAATTTTTTTCCTTTCCTCATGATATGGGGAAGTATATTTTGATTGATTTCAAGGATGAAAGAATGTTTATTATGCTATGTTTTAATATTTCCAATGTAATATATAAATACAGTATGAATATTGTTTTCCAACCTAATAAATTGATAAATATTGTATGGTGTGACCCTTTGAATAATATTCCAATATAATAAATTATACAACCACTCTGGGTTAATGGAGTTATAATGTCACATGTTTGATTCATGGTAATAAATTTTAATTCTTTCTTAGATTTTTAGCATCCCATAAAACTATTTTTTTATCTAAAAATAAACCGAAAACAAAAATATAGCCACACTTAAATAATAATACACACACTCCTAATGATCTTTGTTAGACTTAATGGGATGCTTTATTGTGATCATAAAAACTACCATTGAATGGATGCAACCCATGGTATGTAGAAAATTATTATTATTTTTTTATTTTCTTACTATCATTTTTCTACTCAATGTTTAAAATAATGTATTTTCCTATGTTTTGTAGTTTAAATAATTATTATCCATGTATAATGTTTCTCCACTAAATAAAAATTGATATCCCACACTCATTATGAACTTATGTTGGTATATACATCTTGTAACATAATTATTATATATTAAAAGGGGCCCACCGACACACCCTTCACACTTTAAAAGTTTTTTATTTATATTGACCACTAATCATGGAATCTAATGATGATATGATATTTTCATATAGGAATTCAACAGACAAATACATGTTGGGACAAAATAAAAAATTGAGGTTGGATAGATATATTTTTCTAAAAAGTTTTTCATTTATTATCTTTTTGAAATGATAATTATATCTTGCATCTTGATGAGTAGTCTACACAATGATATCTATTGAGGTAATTCAAGTTGATTCTTCTTGATAAAATTAAGAGTCATATTCATAAAACAATTAGAATGTAATAGCCACCCAATTGAGTATTCTACCTCAAAATTTATTATTTTGAATAAGATATTATAGATATTATATTGTTAATTAATGATGTTTTTGTTTGATAACTTCATTTATGATTATAATGATCCAACTAATTTCTTTCATAAGGTTAATCGCTTATTTATTTTCATGGTTAAGTGTTTTTTTATAAAAAATGTTTCTTTATTAAAATTTTAATGTGAATAAAAAATAATTACATGAAACACTTGATGGTTTTTATTTTTACAAGAAAAGGGTTGTTTAATACACTTTTTTATTATTAAAATGAAAATTATTTTTTGGTTAAATTGAATCATACATTCACTTTATGAAATATTCCATTCATATGTGTTAAATTTTGAAACTTTGAATGGTTAAATTCTATTTTTTCTAGTCACGTGACAATTTTGATGTGATTATTACTACCTACTTAAAAAAAATTCTACCTTTAGTCTTTAATTTTTAATGAATCATTTAACTTGTAATTGAATATTGGAGAAAAATTTGGGTTTTCATTGCTATAGAGTAATTTTTTATATACATTTCACCAATTTTCAAAGAGTAACAACAAAATTTTCTTTTGATTTAAAAAAAATTTATTTCCAAAAAATATTTCTTCCATCCTTGGTAAAGTTTTTAATTATTGTTATATAATAGATGTTTATTATTTTTAATGGGTTCTTAAAAATTTAATTTAATCTATGATTATTTTTTGGAAACTATTAATTTATTTATGTCTTGAAAATATCTATTTTTAATGGGATTTAGTATTTTGTTTCATTGTTTATTATTTGGATCTAAAATAATTTCAATAAAATTGAAATTTATTATTATTTTATATTTTTTTTAAAATTTCACTATTATCTCTAATGTGTACTATGTGAGATATGCATAAAAATTTAGTTGATTTATGTTATTTATCTTTATCAATATTAATTAATTTTTATGTATATGCTCATTCATATTACACAAATGGTCTTTTTAATAAATATTATTTTTTGAATAATTAAGTGTCAATATTTTGAGTGTGTGTGTGGGTGTATTCATCTTTGGAGTTCAAAGTTATAGTTTCTAATGAAACCAAAAAACAACATAAAATAAAGTATTTAGATTTGTTAAATTATTTAAAATAAGAGATAAATGTAAACTAGAACCATTTCATTCAGAGTTCAATGATTTTTTTGTTATATTTGTTTCATGTAGTGGATACCATTTTAAAACTACCTATTTTAATATAGTTAAAAATAAATTTAACCTTAATTGTTTTACTATGTAAAGAATATGAATTTATTTCAAGGGAATAAATAATGAGCTTTGTATTGGTGAATATTATGTGGTACTTTCTGAATTGTTTCATCAACATATTTATATCATTTTGGGGATTAATTAACACTTTTTTTGTAATTTTAGTGATTTATTCAAGGGTTGTTGGAAACTAAGGGAAATGATGAATTTAATTGAATATACAATAAAATAAATAGATTTTTCAGTCTTATTATAGAAACTATTATATACTTAGATTGAAAAATTTATGATAAAATTAAAATTTATAAACACCATATTAAGAATAAAATTTAATATGTATTTTTAATCAAATATATATTTTCAAAAAATTATTAATTTTTTGAAATAAAAATTATATTGAATATCCTAGTGGATTATTTTGAATAATTTAAGAAAATTATTATTCTTTTATTTTACATAAATTTTATGTATTTTTTATGTTAAATGTCCAATAAAATTTCACCAAATTATATAGACATTGATATAGATAAATATAATGTTTATATTTATAAAAGTTATATTTGATCATTGTGGGTCTGTTGAAAATTATAAATACATTTTCATATATATTAAATGGGTTTTTTATATTTTAAATGATCTATTACATCTAAATTACATGTATGAAATTTGATAAAAATTAAATTAAAATTTCAAATTTTTATTTTGATATATATTTCAATTAATGAAAATTGTATTATGTTTTTAAATTTATAGATGAACAAATTTTTGTTGTATCTAGGTACTTAATTGGTTGGACATGGGCATACAAGACCAAATCTTGTACTTTTCTATCCTAAAATTATAAATCCATTCAAGACCATAATATATGAGGGATTCAAATTTTTTTTTTCACATGTGGACCGGAATAAACCAATCCCAAAATTCAACCAAACAATAGTAAACAAATTAAAATAATCATACTAAAAATATATTTTTTTAAAATATTACACTACTACACATTATCAGGTAACAAAATTATAGTAAAAAATATAATGTTTCTATTTAATGGTATGCAATGTAGTCATGAACTGCACATTATTTGGTATCAATATTATAGTGAACCATATACAATGTTTTCATTTGTAGTTATTAAATTTAAAAAAATATTTACAAATTCAATGCTAAAATTTCATCAAATCATATATCTAAAAAATCAATAATTTAACCCCTTCATTGAAATCATGACATCAACCATAATTTTTTTTAAATTAAATTGAAATTTATTTTCAGATAAATCACATTGGATCATCATTGAAATATAAAAAAAATTAATCAACCACACAATCAAAATTCAGAAAATAAAAAAATATTCTCATACGAGATATATTTTTAGTAGAAATAAACACCCTTTTATTAAATACACAACTATATCAATGTTGTAAGATGGTTTTAAAAATCCAAGGTTTCACCTACATTAGGTCTCAAAAATATCAAACCATGAAAATGGGTTTCTAAAAGAGATGGTTGTGCCTATGTTATGTAACCCCAAATCTAAAAAAAATCGAGGGATAACTAAAACATCCATATAGAGCAACACCTTTAATGAAATTTGAGAACAATGAAGACATGAAATGTTTAAAATCCCGAAACAAAAAATATGAACCCATCTAAAGTTCCTTTTCCTATAAAGCATAATCTAGAATATGATTCCATCACCACTGACACTAATTAATCAAGCTTGAGGAAGACCAATAATTTAATACAGTGCATATCATAATAAAATACACCCCATAACTGTAATAGTTTATTTTCTTTTGAGACTAGATATATAAACATCTTATTTCATCATATATACTCAATATCTCATAGAATTTTCTTCTCACAGAGTAAACTTCTTAGACATAACCTATATAAAAAAATTATCTCTAACATGGTTAAAGTAAATATAAGAATGGGTGATATTAGATACTCAGTAAGGGGAAACCAATGAGATATCAATCAATGACCATAAGTTAGAATATGATTAGAATATGGGTAAGATAACATGATCATAACTTACAAAATTCATACCCATTTAGTCAAATATCATTAATCATGAATAATTTCATACGTATTTTTCATTAAAAAATAAAAATTCATATTAAGGTGTAGTAATTAATAATCAATCTTGATGAATGATAATATATCATAAGTATAATATATTGGTTTTTTTCATACACATATGATTTTAAAATCATTTCCTTAGTCTAGTATCACTGCCAAGACTATTGTAGTGGATTAGGTTATCTCCCCTTTTAATATATACTTAGTTAGGGTTCACAACCATGAATATAATATTTAAATTGTCCCATATAGAATTAGGTTAAATTCCAATTCTAGTCAATATTATATCAAGAGATATCATTTTTTACCCAGTACAAAAAAGGTGATATAATTTCAAGCTCACCCATCACATAATGATAAATATAAATATGTGTTTCATAAGATCATAAAAATATTAAACATTTAGTCATAAAATTATCCAATGAAAGGATAAAATTTTCATATAAATTTTATTGTTTCATCATTTCATAACTCATGGAAAATAAACAAAACTTCAAAACATTTTAGCATGACTTAATTAGCCAATGGTAAGGAACAAATTTCACAGAATAATCATTAAATCATAATAATAACAAGCCATCTATAGAAATAATGTGGAAGTAAAAATGTATTCATATCCCTAGTGAAGTATAATAATATTTAAATTATGTTTAAATAGATAAAAAATACCTTTAAACATGCATTTGAACATTTCATTGAAAATTAGAAGAATACCCTTTTCATTTAGTATCATTAAACACAAAAAAATTAGTGTATATTGATAAATTTATTTTATTTTAAAATATAAAAGGATTATTTTAAATTAAAATTAATAGTCAAGGAAAATAATAGTCATGATTTTGGGAAATAATGTTTTTGCTGTAAATTTTAAAATAATGCTTTCTTCCATGCTTTTTTGTAAAAAGGCATAAATAACGAGTTCAAAATACATTATAATAATTTATTTTTAAAAAATTTATAATAAATTAAAATATTTTTAAAAATTAGTTTTATTAATCATTTTAATATATAAAATAACAATATTATTATCTTTTTAAATAACATGGCCTTGGAAGAAAATTTTTATTGACCAAAAAGGAAAAATGACATTTTTTCATATAAATAATTTAATAATAATTTTAAGCACCAAGGTGAGGAAATTAACATTATATATTAAAAACTATATGAATAAATATATTATAATAAAATAGATATGGTTTAAAGGATAAGAAATATATAATTTTCCTTAATATAAATTTACCATAAACAACCCCAAAAAAAAGAGATTCTAACATAAACCCTCACCTCAAATCATATATTTATTTTTACACATTAAATCCTACCACATTATTAATTTATATATTTTTATAAATACACTGAATAATAATATTCATAGATAACATAATATGTATAATTTTATAAAAATTTAAAAATATCTTTTCATTGTTAATTTATTTATTAAAATGAACATTTGGGTGAAACTCGATCCATTTTCCATGCATGTTTTGATTAGATGGTTATTGTCCTTGAACCCTTTTCATAGTTTAATAATCCATATAATATTTATAAAGAAATAAATATCATATTTATTCATTATATACACTTTTATAACCATTCAAATAAATAAGTGATGAAAAATTATTTACACCACCTCATGAAGGTGGTAGTCCACATTTACGTATAGTTGATGTTTTCACCTTTTGATGGATGGAAAAAAATAAAGTTATATAATAATTAACATTTATTGAATCATAATTATACAATAAATATAATAAATATTCATTAATTATATCCTTATTGACATAAATGAAAGGATTAAATGAAAAAAATTGCATCTCTTTGTGGAGGTTGTAGTCGACACATTATCTCGAGCAATGCTATCATTTTACAATGGTTGGGAAGGACATATAAAATAGATATAAAAATAAAATAAAAAATATATTTATTTTAGAGATAATAATTACATAATTTTATAACGGTTATAAATAATTTAACGAACGTTTACAAATAATGAAACTTGAGAATTATCGGTAAGAACATATACCTCTTCTTTGGGTATCCCTTTTTAAAGAGCGCCTTATAGATTATTGGATAAGTATTTTGGGATTAAAAGTTCATAAATGTTATATACATGGATGTTGATATAGTATTGGGTAGATATTGGTTAGATTATATTTATCATGTGGTGTGATGAAAATAGGATAATAGGTGCCCATTTATAATCAAGGTGGGTGGAAAACATGTAAATACATAAAACTTCAATATATAATATATGTATTTCTCAGTTAAACTATATCCAAAATGAAAAAATATTTAATATAAGATTTATAAGTTCCAAATACCATCATCCAATCAAATTATTATTTTTTCTTTAATATCTTAATCCTTATCACTTAGGTTAACCCATTTTAATCCTTTTAAACATTATTATAGTAGCAAGATTTTTAACAAGATAACTATTCATTATAGAATAAAATTAAGTTGATAAATTAGAATTCTATTAACTCTGTTAATTATAAATATAGAATCCATTTTATATTATTCAATTTATATTAGTGTAAAAAATTAATTTTAAAATAATAATGAAAAATGTAAAAAAAACATTTTTATAACATTCATTTTTAGAATAAAATAAAATTTATTCTTATTCCATGAATAGTAAAAACTCTTAAAAAAAAATAAAACATTTTATTGAATATATATTTTTTATATTTAAAAAAATATTTAATAATTTTATAAAACATTAATTTATTATTATAAAAACATGTTACATGCATAAAAAGAGTTTTTTAGAAAAACATCCCTTTTTACCTTAAAATTACATTTTCATAACCAATTTATAACAAATGAATTCATGTTATACATGTGTAAAAAATAATTTTTCATAATTTAATTAGTCCTATTCATATATTCTAGTTCAATGTCTAGGTTAAAACTGTCACATTAAAAAATTAATATTTCAATAGTATATCGTGGTTTATTTAAACTCAGTGTTCTGTGTAATACAAACTATTAAAGACATAAAATATATTTAAAGAGAAATATATCATAAAATATCATGTTGTTTTATTATAACCATCTAAAAATAAATTAATCCTCAAAATTTTCATACTCTAAAAAAATAAATGGGGATACCACTTATTCATCACATCCCTGGGTTCCAATATAGTTTTCCCAAATTTATAGTTCTAGTACAAAACATTGGTTAGGTTAGTGGTATTTTATTAAATTTCTCCCTTTTATCTAAAATATACATTGGTTATTCTTCATAAGAAAGATAAATATCTAATTTTATGACTTTTATGTTCATTACATGTAAATGATTGGTTTTGTACTTCTTCATGATAGATATATATACCACATAATGATCATATGAGAAAATCAGTGGAAGAACAAAGAAATAAGTAACCCTAGGAATATAGTCAAGAATTTCTATATGAATGATATATATACAGATAATTTGGATCTTATTTTAAAGTATAATAGCCTTATTCTAAATATATATTCATAATAATACTATATTAGTGAATTCAAATCATAAATTATAATAATGATTGACATCATAAATTTTATGACGGCTCTATGATGCCCTGTTTTGTTGAAGATAGGCTATATACTTCTATTAAATTTACTTAGATAGATCAAACATTAAAATATATAATTCTCTATCATCATACCCCACAATAGGTTCTCTCACTTCCTACCTTATAGGGATTCATAAATTGACATCTAAATTCTTGAGTTAATGATATTTTTTAACAAAACATTCATAGGGAAAGGTGTTTTCCCTAAACACGATTAATATATATAGAAAATGCCCAAAACATATCATCTAGTGTTTGAGTAATCCTGTTATAATTACCATACATCTAAGGATAATATTTAGTTATAATGTTCAAATAAGTATTCAATTATTTTTGACGAATTCTCTTGAAAATATAAGAAAACCTCTGATTCTCATCAAATACAATATAATTTGGAAACCCATGAAACCCTACCACATCTTTAATTTATATCATGGAAATATGATAAAGAGACAAATATTCTTTGATTGAAATGAAATATATAGACATTATATGGTGATTGAATACAACCCAAATATAAATAAGGATTTTAGATGTTTTGGGGATCCCTATTAAAAAAATATATAGTGATGTTTTTCTATTTAAATTATAGTATGGGTAATGGATGTAACAACCCCTTATACTTATCTCTCTTGTACTTAACTTTAAAATATACAAGGCCTCAAGATATATACTATTAAACATCACTTTCAATTTTTCCCATATATGCTATTATATATCACTAAACATAATCATAATTCTAGGATTAATAGATAATGATGAACTATAAATTTCATAAAAAAACACCATCAAATATAGTATTGATAGAAAACTACTTAGTTCTTAAACCTTATCATTCTATCTCAATCATGGTCGAATTCATTAACACTTTCCATTTTCTTATGTAATTCAAAATCTTCCTTCAATAACTAATTATTCCAAAAATGGATGTATAGTTGAATATCTCTCTGTGATAGATATGATCAATACCATTTCTGTATGATTTTAATATCTATCTTATATAATTCCATATTTATTAGAATGTTTTCAATCCTTATCACAGTCTTTCCAACTCTGGGCATTATCCACATTGTTCTACTTCCTGGGGTGGTAATGTAATGAGTATTCATATTATTTAATCAACTCCAAAAATTTCTTTTGGTGAATGTTCATCACTTTTTGTGTGAATATATACTTAAATATTATATTATCAGTATATATATCATATCATCCACAATAAATATAATGAATTTATATTTTCAAATAAAAAATTACTTCTACCAACTTGAAATCATGACTCAGGTAATTTTGAAGTTTAATTTTCAATTAAAATGGGGGTATAATATGTAACCATATCATTATGAATGAGAAATTATAGTTTGTTCTTTGATTTATCACAATAAATAAAAAATGATTATCCATTATACGGTAGTATGAGCATATATTCTTAACCAACCATCATTTTATCTCCTTAAATTTTTTCCTCTATTCACTTATCCAAAGAAAATTAGATCCCTTCCATGAAAAATTGTTTATCATATTATACATCTAAGAGAGATCTCACACAAAGTATAAGTGGTATCCAGAAAACCTAAGAAAATGATGGATCTCTATCACCATGATTGGTCTGAGTTATTTCTCAATAACTTCCCTCTTTAAAGGATCAATTTATATACACTGCAATATCCCAAAATTTTTTGGCATGTCTTGAGATCACTTATAGGTACTATTTCTCATTTTTTTCAGTATATCTTGGTTGGGTTTTATATTGGGAGTGTTTGGGTAAAATTTGGATGTTTTTGGAGGGGTTTTGGGTAGTACCTATTTGGCACATGGTTTTCCCAAACCGTGTTCCCTACCACAAAAAACTATACACCCCATGAATAGGGATATTACACAATTGGAACATGGGTTTTCAGACCATACACCATCTTAGTATTAATCGTGCGTCCCTTGGGAGGATACACATGGTTAGGTGCATGGTTAGGGAAAACCATGCTCCTTGAGAAGGAAACTGTGTGTGGATTTTTCATCCACAAAAAAATATTAAAAAAATTCTCGATTCCCTTTATTATATCCCTAAACCCCCCAGGTCGAACCTAAAATGATTTATCTTATTTTTTATGTTTCCTGGATGAATTAAAAGGCCTTATAACCTCTGATATTGATGATTTGAGGCCTAGATTAAAGATCTGCACCTTCCATGGTAAGATATTCTCATCCCATGTGTTTTTATTTATCTCTCATCACTATTTATGAATAAAAATAGGATTATTGTCCTCTATTTGTGATAGATCTTGGTCTAGGTTTTTTTATCTTGATTCTTTTTAACTAGGATCTAGATTTTGGATCTAGATCTTGTCCTTCAACATGTTCTTGATCCTTCTGCTTCAATTGAGGATTTATGTTGCCGAGTGTTCATCATAAATATTGTGATAGGTGGTCTAATATTAAAATCCCATAGTATTTATTTAATTACATTTATTTAATATTGAAATTTTCAATTTACATGATTTAGAAATTACATTGATGATTGAATTGATTTAATTAAATATCCATAATAATGATTCGAGTTAAATTGGGGTAATTGAAATTAGTGGATTTAGATTAATTAATTGGTCAATTAATTAATGGAATATTGTGATTTTGGAATTGATGAGAAATTGGTATTGTGTAATTGGTTAATTAAAGTTTTATTTACTAATTGACAATGGGGATCATGATATGGTTGACTTGAACTTTAATGGGTTAATAGATTAAATGTTTTGAATATTTCAAAATAGTTTGATGGTGAATTTCTAATACTATTTCACATGATTAAAGTATTTAATCATGATTATTTTGATAAATTTTAATGGTATATCATGATGAGAAATGTTGATTAATGGTTTAATGATGATTAACTGGGATAAATGTGATATATGTGATTGGCTGATAAACATGTGTGGTATATGGAATATTTCTTTAAAACCCCATAATGATATATTGATAAACATTTGTGAGACATGGAGTACTAATTCAAAACCCCATAATGATAAATGAGTGTAGTAAAAATACTGTTGCTTTAAAATACCACTTGTGTGATTGATTCAAAAATTAGTGTGGAAAACAAACTATTACTTTAATTCCCACACGTTCCTAGACATGGTGATCTAGGCCCAAAAAGTTGTAATTGGAATATGGTTTCAATTGGACATAATATAAATTAAAATTTAATGATATTTTATAACAATTATATTTTGATATGGTTCTGACACTGACACAGGATGAAGTAGGTATTTAGGGCTTTGGTGTTCGCAGGAACCTTGGGATTTATGTGATTAAATAATGAATAATTGAATATATGTAAACTATTTAATTTATTGCTTGTATTTTATTCTTTATACAACTGAATAAACTATTATTGTCTTGATATATCTTTAGATGCTATTTTTGGTGGCATACTAATTTGTACTCACACCCTAGTCGGGTAGCTTGATTGATACTCGAATTGCCTTTATATTTGGTGGACAAGATAAGGGAAAGAGTCACAGGTTAGATGTATGATTTTGGATGAAGCATGGTTGGGGGAAACATATGCGATTCGATACCCACTGGGAGTTTTTAGTTTCATTATTTATTTCATTTTGTTGCATATTGACACTTGAAATGTATTTGGAATGACATATCTATTATTATTTTTGGATATTGTTTTTTCTATTTTGGTTATAATGTTATGCTGGTTGGATTTGGTTATTGATTATTTAATATGGTTATTATTTTTTATTTTCATTGTTTTTCTACTTTGATAAAGAGGGTATAGTCTCCCCAAGATCAATATTAGACCCCACTGCAAGTTGAAAGCCTCTAATGTATGGGGAGGTGCACATGAGGTCATATAACCAACCACTTCAGGGCAACGATAGTAGTGAAAATAACACCTTTTATCATCATTTTTATTAATTTTTAATGTTGGTTAATAGGAGATGTTGTTACATATGATGTTGTAAATATATCAATAACTTTGTTTAAAAATATAGGATGTTTTAAATATTTTTTGTGTAGAAACTTTTAACATCAGTTTTTAAATAACTGAAATTAAAATTGTCATTCCATGTCAGTTCTCTGAAATAACTAACATGGAAGAAATATTTTGATGTCAGTTATTTGATAACCAATGTGAAAAAACAGAGGTGATTAACCTTTCAATTTTTTAATTCAAACAATCGATGTGAAAGATCAATAGAATTGATTTTTTACATTGTTTATTTAATAACCGATGTGAAATATCTATAGGAAACCCTTTTTAGACATCAGTTTTTTAAGAGAACTGATGTGGAAGAAGGTTTTTGACATTGGTTATGTTATATCTGATATGAAAAAATAACTATATTAAATTTTAACATTAGTTATTAAATAAATTATGTGGAGAATATATATATTTTTTAAAAATAATGTTACATTTCACCCCCTCCCTAGTAGAAACAAGCATTAAATTTTCAAAAAAAAAATAGAAAAACAGAATTAATATAAAATAACAAAACCCTTACAATTTCAGCATTAAATTTTACAATATATATTAAAAATAAACTAAAATCAAATAAAAAAAATTAAATGAGTCACTAATTCATTTCTTTAGTGTCTCAACTCGTATGAACTATAAGGTGGTCATCAAAAATGAAACAATTTTAAATAAATTGATTAACTTGTATTTATATTGAAGAAAATGAATGAGATACCATGGAATATATTATAATGAAATATAACCTTATTAAACATCTTAACCATAACAGTTGAAATTATTTCATACATAAATCATCATATATATTATCCAAATTATTTTATTCTATAATGTTTATTTCATTTTTTTGAAATAATTTATCAATTTTAAATAAAATTTATAAGTAATATATCAAAAATATAGTAATTGTAAATAAAAATTCACCTTTTTCTTTTACATAATTGATCTTGGAACTATTATTTCATGAAGTATCTCTAATAAATTCAATGCCATTTTTGAAAATGATATGAATAAAATAAATATAATTCATTATAATTTAAGCAAGTATCAAATTACTCAAACATACATGGTTAATACATTAATAAAATTTTCTTTCACTTCATCATGGATAGATCATATCCTGTCAAGTTTCTTACCTATTGGAAAAAAATCCAAAATCCAATGGACACTAATGTATAATAAAATTTAATGTGATTGGTTAGTATGTTAATAGATGTAAATAAATTTTTGAGAAATATTTTTTTTACTCCAGAAGTTAAGGAAATATCCGACACTGAATAATTTAATTCATTTAAAATCTTTCAGTAATAAAAAATATTGTTTCTACATCATTCATTTTCCTAGATATAGGTGAAATAAACTGTGATTCCATAAATCCATATATATTTTTCTTGTCACACTTTGTACAAATTTTATAAATATACCTAATAAAAAACAAACATATGTATAAATTTTCAATAAATTAAATGAAAGGAAAAATTTTCTCAATCAAATTACATGGATAAAAACTACATCTTGATGATGCTCAAATGATCTTGAGCTACTTGTTCCATGATATTGTTTTTCAAAATTTCCACATTCATTACACTCCCAAAAACACCATCTTTAGTTGGAATCTCATATACATCCAATAAAAAATTTCAATATCTTGAAAATATATCAAAAATAGTAGAAACTATATGTGAAGTCATACTAATTTGTATAGTTTATTATCTATATTATATTTATTTACATTTAAAGTATTACAATAAAAAAAGATAAATATATAAAAAATTAAAATGATGAAAAATTTAATATCCAAATGAAATAAAACATAAAATACACACACACCTCTTTGGTAATATGTTGAAAAATCTAGACTGTCAAGATAAAAAATGGTCGATATTTTTTTAACTATAGTAACCTCATATATATGAAATGGTATTATTATTGATCTATCTATAATATCTTGTATAGTGAACCTATGATGATCTATCTCTATCTGTTGATGTTGAATGGTATCGCCAAAATAAAATACCATCTCATATGAAATAATATGTTATATATCATTAATATATAACACTCAATAATTGGGAAACTGTGTAGGTGGGGGTGTAGGAGTAGGATTACAAGGACTAGGGTCTTCAGGTATAGATGTATGAGTAGGATAAGTAGGAGTGGGATCTATTGGAAGAAGAGGTGGATGTGGAGGAGTCAGATCAGTAGTCTGAAATGAGCGTTTCATGTATGCAAACATCATATATATCAAAGCTCCGATCCTTTCCTCCATTATGACATGAATATCCTGAACATAATATTCCCAAGAATCAATTTTTTATACACATCCTCCCTTAAAGAAGATTCTAAATAGAGAAACTATTTCTTTAATGATATACCTACTAAGTATCCTTGTACATGGCCTGAGTGTTCGGTGTTTTCCAATGTTGTAGCTAAAATATCCTACCTACCCTCATCTATAAAGACCATATGCGTGATCTTCTCATCAAGAAAATCTAGTATGGAATATTTGAAAAATTCCATAACAAATAAAAATATATAAAGAATTTATTTTACTTAAATAAATAAATAAATTAAATATCTTACAATCCTCTCAAATACATCCATGGACTCTTCCGTAAGATAATATACTTTTTTACCCATCCAAGCCCTCTTACATTTTTCATGTATTGTATGGGGGGGACTCTTCTAATCATAAAGACTCAAACCATAGTTTTTGTAAATATTCATCCATCATTTGATCTTATAGTAATATATACCCTCCTTGGGATAAAGTGTGAGAGTATATGTTTTTGGATTGGACCACCTAACAAGATCACCTCTATTGTAGTCAATTAAAAATAAAGAAAGCAATAATATAAAAAAATTCTAAAAGGTAACATTTCCATTACAAAAAAAAACTTCTCCTTATCTTATTTAAATTTTTTTTCCTTATATCCTCATCGATAAATGGATAAATATTAAATGGAAATTCATGTTTTCTGTCCAAAAAAATGAATTCTAATGTGAGGGTTGATTTAAATTCCTTCAATCTCCTAGAGAACATCGGTTGACAATTCTTCCTAACTTCTCAAACACTAGATATATCATATTTCAACAGATAATATGGGTGAAAAAATATATTACAATAAACATTTAAAAATAATAAAATAATAAAAAAGGAGCTTACCAAAATATTCTTCTACAGGTGAGATATAATCACCTTGTCAACACTTCTCCAATTATCTATCAAAATACTAATTTTAATTTTATCTTTAACTAATAAAAATAATTAATTTTTTTATTTAGACCTCTTGTTATATCATTACCATCAATGTCTAATGGTATCCATTGGTCCTAACTATGACCAGCAGATAATTTTGGTAAACATGTGATACCACATTTACCCACCCTCAAACTATTTTTCCCCTCATGGAAGTAGATGTCTCCTAAAAAGAAGGATGGGGAGAGTCATCAGTAGGAGCATTTGTGTGTTCCTCTCTCTAGGTATGAGAATAATCATCTTAAAAAGTATGTGGTGGATGTAATGATTGATCTGTCATTGTCTTATAATTCAAAGAAACAAAAAACTAGTAAACAAAAATACAAATACAACTATTACATACAAATGTAAAAAATGAAAAATTATCAAAGAAAAATTAAATTAAACTAAATTTAAAAATTTTTTATTCAAATTATTTTTAGTTAACTAAAATTATAAAAATAATAACGAGAGATTAAATGACATAAAAAATAAAAGAAAATATAAAAATGTTGTGTTAATAGTATAAATGGCCCAACCTTATAAATCATTTTTTACTTCAAAAATATATTTTTTAAATACAATCTTCTACAATTTTTTGTTTTTATATTGTCATATTTGATTTAAAATAATTATTTTTTAACAAAATAAATTAATAGATAAGTTACATAATGCTAAACATAGTAAACTAAAAAAAACCAAACTAATATAAAAGATAATTTGACTTATTAGTTATAATATATATATTAATAAAGAAATAAAATTAAAATATTTTTTTTAAATTTTAAAAAGTAAACTAGAATAAAACATATGTTACCTATAATATTATGAATGTA
Organism: Viscum album; assembly: GCA_963277665.1. NCBI lineage: Eukaryota > Viridiplantae > Streptophyta > Magnoliopsida > Santalales > Viscaceae > Viscum > Viscum album. Next base: position 1,677,188,880 of record OY728138.1, on the reverse strand, counting down.
CTAAATTATTGTTTTTACAAATTCCTTCATCATTGTAATTCCATATTTCATAAACAATGTCTTCGACATGATCATATATATTATCTGTTAATATTTATATAGAAGTAGAGTTCTCAAATAAATCATCATTTTCATCAAGTTTATCATCACCAAAATATAGTTTTTCTCCTTGAAAAATAGAAGACCACTGCGTATTATATTGATCAAGAATATAGAGTCTTTTTTGAAAGTGTCTCCATGATAAAAGGATCAGCTGTGTATTCCAATTTATTCAGATGAACTAGTTTTATTCCCAATTCTCAACGTATGATAATATTTTTACTGATAATCCATTTTCATTTTTATATTGGTACTTGAAATTTAATGTAATGAACCTCCCATATTTTTTCAATGACTCCATAATATGAATTTCATGTAGAGGTTCAGGTTTTTTCTTTTGGCACTCAAAAAAAGAATTGCTTTTACAAACCCCAATACACTACTATTCTTAACTACACATATATTGTCTATGTATTTCATATGAAATATATATCACTTAGTAACATACCCATAACATGTTATAAAATTTAAAATAGGACCACCCACTAACTATATCAATGTTTTATATGTATCTGATCTACCTACCACAATCTTGTTAGACCATGACAAAAAAGCATTATTATGCTCATTAAAAATCCATATATAATTCTTATTTGGATAATATTGTTTCAAAAAATTAATATGAAATGTTATATATGGTTGAGAATCATATATTTTATTCAAGATGTATAAATGTACCGCCATAATTTTTTCATATGTCAATGATTTTACTTTCATTTCACAGATTCCCTTTCCACTAAAATTTTCTCATTCGTGGATTGATGTAGGAAAACCGTTGTGCTCCACTATTGAAAAGTAGCTTGTACAAAACTATAAAACCTATATATAAATATAATTATAAAAAATTGTGGCTATAGGTTGATTTAAATTCTTAAAATACCCCTTTAATATCTTCATATACCTTTCATAATGATATATACAACATAGATATACTTGTCCACAAATATTTATTTATCACACTAAATTAACCATTAAATACATCATGATATCAATAAAGGATGGAGAAAAATACATTTCCAATTGAAAAAGTATATAAACTTCTTCGTGCTTAAAATTGTTCAAAGTGTTTAGATAAATCACCTTATTACAAATTGAATTGAAAAAATAACACACCTTTATGATAGTCATTCAAACACAGATGGAAAATATTACACACAATGCAATTGGTAGGAGTTATTGAATAATAACATGGAAATCATGACATTTCATACCTTTAAACTTCAAATAATTTAAAGAAAAATATTTTTTAACATTTTAATAATAACCCTATATCACTTTGATATCATAAAGACACAAAAAAAGATATTATTCTTTCTCTTGGATAATATATAACAAGCTGGGGGAAAGAATGTTCACATTCCATCAGGAGTGGGATCCAACTCCAAACGTATTCCCATTGAGAGTAATTCCAATATTTATTTCAACCCATCTATAGGCTTTAATTTAATATCTAAAAATATTCCAATCAAGCTATCACAAATATTCTTTTCCATGTGCATGACATAAATGTTATGTTTTACCAAATGATATCTACAAAATGGTAGCTCAAAAAATATTGACTGTTTCTTCAAAATATTTCTATTATTACCATATTTATTTGTCTTCATAAATTTCACATCAATTTTTTAAACCCTCTTAAAATAAATATCAATTGACAAAGATATTGGAGCAATAAAAAATTCTTGTGAGCTGTTGAATGCTTTTTTAATCTTCTAAAAGAGTGATCTATAGACAAAAACTTTTGATGACCCATATATAATGTTTTTCTCCCATAATGTTTTTGATAATATAAATTATGTTATTTAAAAATTGTTCAAGATTTATATAAGGCCCCAGCCTTAAACATTACTTAATCTTGAGTTATTACAAGATTACACCTTGAGGATCTTTTCACGTTTAGAGTTTTAGAGAATTAGAACATAAAACTTGCATTACATTCCACATTTAAACAAAGTGGTTACATAAAATATAGTATTCAATTTTCCCATAAATGGAAACATATTTAAAATAAAACATGGATTCTCTCTTGACACTTCCTTGACACTATCATCATATCATGTACCTTTCCCTTGATCTATGAAAAACATTTCAAAAACTTGGGATGAGCATAAAAAGCTCAGTAAGGGATATAAAAATATGGAAAGGAAACATGGGTACATATGCACATAAGAATGAAATCATACTTTACCCATAAAACATAAGCACTTTAACATACCTCATCAAATCATGAATAAATCATAGAAATCATAAGACATAAAGGTAACTTGAGGCATTCATTACATTCTTACGTAGGGAGTAACCCTCTTGGTTACGTTTGGAATACCCATCACAGTATATTCCCTAAATCTCTTTGGAAAAACCTTAACGTTTCACTCCTTCGCGTTACCCAATGCATTGGAGAGCTATATCAGGCACACCCGCCCTTAGTTTATCACGGAACCACCCATCTTCATAATAATTCCCAAGAACCTCAACATAATCGTATCACATAAAACATGCATATAGGAAACATAACATTTCCATCTTTCAATCACAAGATATCAATACAACACATTGATATAAAAACATTATGAAAACCATTTTCAATACCAAAACAAAAGAAAAATAAAACATGGTATTTATTTTTCCTTTAAAAAAAAGTATGGCTTGTAGAGGAAGTCGAAACTCAAATAATGGTCACGGCGGCGAAGAAGTCGTTGTCGCCACATACGTACGACAAAAACAATACCTTTTGTCATTTAGTAAAATTCTTCGTATAAAAAATATTCCTTTCAGATAAACGTAAAAGTCAAAGTGTTTTATACACCATATAAAAGAAGGTTGTGTATAAAACAAAATATGCCTCAATGAAAGGAGATTGAGACGAAGTCCCATACCTCGGGTCCGACTTGACTCGGTCATTATTTAATCTCCTGAATAATAAACTTGAGTTAATTTCTACTTGTTTAAGAACCTTTTTCAAGTTCTTTATTCCTTTTATATCACTTATTGCCATGTCATGAACACTATGTAATTATTTAAGTTAATAACGGTCGTTTTAATGATCGATGATACTTGAGTAAAAAATAAACCCTTTATAATTACAAGTTTTTCATATATCCATTATATCCAGAATGGTATTAATGATGTAGATATCATATATGTCATATATATCCAGTACATGCATGCATTTATAATATTACATAATCATTTAGAGGTAAGAAATGAAATGCATCGTTCATGGAGACGGTAAGCCGTACGTACGCATAAACGCTACTTTCATTTCTATTTCATATTTTATAGAATGGAATAATAATGATATAAAGGTATATTATAATTACAGTGTAATATCATATATAATATCATAACTTCATCCTTTATACATCCCACATATGGTATTAAGGAATCAAATCACTTTGAGGGGGCGGTAGTCCGCACTTCCTTAAATGAAGATATCGCGTTTACCCATAATGGAAACCATAAAGGTATGAAAAAAATGAAAAATACAGAAGCTTAAGGAAAACATAAACATATTATATATCATATATAAATATAGTTTCATCTTAATGGACACCTTTGAAGGTGTTAAAAGAATGTTGAACAATCATCGTTTCGGGAGGCCAAAATTCACCATCCACGGAAACAATATGTTTTTAACCATTATATGTAGGTGTGTGTAAGTTTAGATCGAATCCTTCTTATAACAACATCCTAATATATTTAAGATACTGGATTTGTTACAAAAAAAATTAATAAAAAGAGTTTAGGGGGTTGGAGAAGAAAAATAAAACAAAATGACTCAAGTGAAGACATTACCTTAAAATCGGGTAACTCCCTTTGGTTTGAGCTCAAAGGCTTCCTTGGGAAGACTTCTGCCCAAAGTGAGGCTTCAAGGAGTAGGATAGGGAAGTGGAGAGACAAAATGAGCAGGGTTTGGCCAAGCCAAAAGCTTTGGAAGTGTGGGTAAGGAGGTAGAGGTGGGGGCCTTTTATAAGAGGAGAGGAGGGGCACTCTTGGAAAGTAAAGAAATGTTACTTTATTTTAAAATGAGTTTTGGATTCAAAAGGTCCCACATTGATATAATTTGAGGGTAAGTTGATAAGGGTTATAAATACATACATACAATTGGTTTTGGACATGTGTAGGTCATAGATTTTACATTATCATTTCATTTTATTTAAATCCCTTATTAATGAGGTAATCGCTGAATCATCATGATGTCATTAATAATTTAATTTATTTAAAGTTTAAAAATTATAAAACAAATACTATGATGTAGGAAATATTTTTAGCTTTCCAATGACTATTTATAATAAAAAATCTGACTTTTATAACCCCATGTAAAAATTGTTTTAGTAAAATAACTCATGCTTGTGTCATTTTTACTTTAACATTAAATAAAAAGTTATTTATGTCATTTCCCAACAAACGTGGCTCCACGGGGTCCCCAAGTTGACCCATGGATTGTCTTGGTCGGCCATGACACATCCAATGAGGGTAGGACATGTTTTAAGCTCATCTCATATTATTAAAACATTATTTTTACCTTAAACTACACTAATTACCTCTAATCGCGATTAAAAACTTAATAAGTTACTATTCACCAAAAAATTATTTTAATCTCATTGAACCACATTTTACTTCTTAATGACAACCATGTATGTCGGATTTTTGAAAATCAAATCACAGAAGTGGCAAAGTTTCATTTAAACGAAAAATCAACTTCTTTAACTACCACTTAGTGGTTTCACTATTCATAAAAATTGAAGTTTTTCAGAAAAATACCAAAACTTCACCCTAAGCTATATTTGATATTCTGAATTCAAAAATGTTGTCTATTTTAAAAAATTAAAAACATATAAGTTGCATTAATTAATTTAATAATTAATTCCCGCTGTCAGAGCAAATAGCGTGTTTTTATGAAACAATAAGTATCAAAAGATTGACACTAGTTTAAGTCCAATTTCAAAGTGAAATTAATTCCAATGACCACTATTGGATTAAATGTTAAAAATATATTATAATTTCTATTAAAAACCAATTCAAAAGATAATCTAATCATATAAATAAATTATATTAAAAAGCAGTTTTGATGTAAAATGCAGTATTTTTCACTATTCATTAAAAAATGAACTTTATTGGAAAAATACCAAAAATTAACACAAAGTAAATTTTGATGTCCCTATCATAAAGAATATGTTTATTTTGACAAACATAGCTTATAAAATTGTCAAAAGATATATTTAAAAATGGTTTTCCATTAAAAGGCAGTAAAACAATCTTTTAAAAATACTAGTGTATTCCATGCTTAAGATTGGATTTATTTTCATTTTAAGCCTCTAAAACACTATCCAATTCATTAATAGACATAGATAAAAATATCTATTATTCATTACTTACTTGGGATGTTACATCCTTCCCCCCTTTAGAAAATTGCGTCCCTGTAATTTATTTACTTATCGAATAAATGGGGTTACATATCCCTCATTGCATTTTCAGATTCCCATGTTGCCTCTTCCATCATGTGGTTTTTCCACAAAACCTTTACCTGATTAATCACCTTATTCCGTAACACTTGCTCCCTGTGGTCAAGAATTTGGACCGGTTGTTACTCATAAGATAGGTTCTCTTCCCACTGAACTACCTCTGTACTCAAAACATGAGATGGATCTGGCATATACTTTCTCAACATCGAAACATGAAAAACATTGTGTACCTGAGATAAACTCAGAGTTAAAGTGACTTGGTAAGAAACTGATCCAACTCTCTCCAGAATTTTATATGGTCCAATGAACCTTGGACTCAGCTTTCCTTTCTTACCAAATCGTATCACACCTTTCCATGGTGATACTTTGAGAAAAACATGATCACCTACCTCAAAAGAAAGATCCTTCCTCCTGTTGTCTGCATAACTCTTCTGCCTACTCTAAGCCGTTCTCATGTGTTTCTGAATCAGCTGAACTTTTTCTACCATCTATTCTACCAATTCTAGTCCCATCAGCTTCCTTTCACCCACTTCATCCCAAAATGCTGGAGTTCGACATCGCTTCCCATATAATGCCTCAAATGGTGCCATCTGTATACTGGAATGAAAACTGTTATTATATGAAAATTCAACCAAAGAAAGATGTTGGTCCCAACTTCCCTAATAATCCATAGAACAAAAATGTAGCATATCCTCCAATTTTTGAGTTGTTCATTCTGACTGCCCATCTTATTGAGGATGAAATGCTGTACTAAAATTTAATTCAGTACCCAACGACTTCTGAAGGCCCTTCCAAAAGTTAGAAGTAAACCTGGGATCACGATCGGATACAATGGATAGAGGAACTCCATGTAACCTGACTATATCTTTAAGATAAAAACGGGAAAGTTGATCTAGAGAGAAAGTATCTCGTATAGCAAGGAAATGAGAAGATTTAGTCAAGCGATCAACAATAACCCAGATTGCATTATTACCCCAAGATGTCTTCGGTAATCCCACAACAAAGTCCATGGATATATTCTCCCATTTCCACTATGGCACTGGTAAAGGATGAAGCATCCCTTTCGGTAACTGCCGATCTGCTTTAACCTGTTGACAAGTCAAACACTTCACAGTAAAATCAGCAATATCTCTTTTCATTCCATCCCACCAGTAATACTCCCACAGATCTCTATACATCTTAGTACTGCCAGGAATAACTGAAAACAGAGAACTATGATCTTCACATAACAACTCTCTCTTCAACTGTGAATCACAAGGCACACACAATCTCTTCCCAAATCTCAAAACACAATCATTATTAATGTTAAATTCAGGCAACTTACCCTTCTGAACCAGCTCTACCTTTTTCTGCAACTCACTATCTTGCTTCTATGCTTTCTTGATTCTGTCTGATAGAGAAGATTTCACTGATACCTTAAACAAAACAGAAGAACATCCTGTACCAAAAACTTCTATGCCAAAGTTCATCAAATCCTTAACCAAAGGATCACGTTCCAAACACAACATTGTTAATGAAACATTACTTTTTCGACTCAAAGCATCATCCACTTTATTTTCTTTTCCCGGATGGTAATGAATTGTACAATAATAATCCTTGATTAATTCTAGCCATCTCCTCTGTCTCATGTTCAATTCTTTCTGAGTGAATATATACTTTAATCTTTTGTGATCAGTATATATTTCACACTTTACTCCATACAAATGATGCCTCCAAATTTTTAAAGTGAAAACAACAACAGCTAATTTCAAATCATGTGTAGGGTAATTTACCTCATGAGTTTTCAACTGTCGTGAAGCATAAGCAATTAACTGATCATTCTGCATTAGGAAACAACCAAGTCCTTTCAATGAAGAATAACTGTAGATAACAAACTCACCATTCCTAGAAGGAAGTTCCAAAACTGGAGCATTCACTAATCTTCTTTTCAATTCCTGAAAACAATCATCACATTCTTTTGTCCAGATAAACTTAAAACCCTTCTGAGTTAGCTTAGTCATTAGACTAGATAACCATGAAAAATTTCTAACAAACCTTCGGTAATAGCCTACCAAACCAAGGAAACTACGAATCTCTGTTACATTTGTGGGTCTTGGCCATTCTTCAACAACCTTTGTTTTTGCAGGATCAACAGTTATCCCATATTCAGAAACAATATGACCAAGGAAAGAAATTTGTTGCAACCAAAACTCACTCTTTCTGAATTTCCCATATAATTTATTTTCTTTTAAGGTTTGCAAAATAACCCTTAAATATCTTTTATGATCCTATTTACTTTTAGAAAACACCAAAATATCATCAATAAACACAACCAACATTTTTCACCTGAGTCAACTGAGCCATAACTACAACAAACTGTTTTGTTCTGATTCTGACCATCTTAGGATACTGATTTGAATGGTCATTTCCCTCTGTATGCCTTCCCAGAAAAGCTGTTCTGTTTCCTCTATGAAAAACCATTCTTAACACAGAAATATCTTAGGCAAAGCAACACGGTAATCTGTAAATGCTATATCATTTCAATCATACCATAAATTAATTTATGATTTAACAATTTTCTAACTCTTAAAGTTATCTAAACCGACCTCTGATACCAACTATAAGGCCCCAGCCTTAAGCATTACTTAATCTTGAGTTATTACAAGATTACACCTTGAGGATCTTTTCAGGTTTAGAGTTTTAGAGAATTAGAACATAAAACTTGCATTACATTCTACATTTAAACAAAGTGGTTACATAAAAGATAGTATTCATTTTTCCCATAAATGGAAACATATTTAAAATAAAACATGGATCCTTTATTGACACTTACTTGACACTATCATCATATCATGTACCTTTCCCTTGACCTGTGAAAAACATTTCAAAGACTTGGGATGAGCATAAAAAGCTCAGTAAGGGATATAAAAATATGGAAAGGAAACATGGGTACATATACACATAATAATGAAATCATAATTTACCCATAGAACATAAGCACTTTAACATACCTCATCAAATCATGAATAAATCATAGAAATCATAAGACATAAAGGTAATTTGAGGCATTCATAACATTCTTACGTAGGGAGTAACCCTCTTGGTTACATTTGGAATACCCATCACAGTATATTCCCTAAATCTTTTCGGATAAACCTTAACGTTTCACTCCTTTACATTACCCAATGCATTGGAGATCTATATTGGGCTCACCCGCCCTTAGTTTATCACGGAACCACCCATCTTCATAATAATTCCCAAGAACCTCAACATAATCGTATCACATAAAATATGCATATAGGAAACATAACATTTCCACCTTTCAATAACAAGATATCAATACAACACATTGATATAAAAAAATTATGAAAACCATTTTCAATACCAAAACAAAAGAAAAGTAAAACATGGTATTTATTTTTCCTTTAAAAAAAGTATGGCTTGTAGAGGAAGCCGAAACTCAAATAATGGTCACGGCAGCGGAGAAGTCGTTGTCGCCGCATACGTACAACAAAAACATTCCCTTTTTTCATTTAGTAAAATGCTTCGTATAAAAAATATTTCTTTCAGATAATCGTAAAAGTCAAATGGGTTTATACACCATATAAAAGAAGGTTGTGTATAAAACAAAATATGCCGGAGATTGAGATGAAGTCCCATACCTCGGGTCCGACTTGACTCGGTCGTTATTTAATCTCCTGAATAATAAACTTGAGTTAATTTATACTTGTTTAAGAACCTTTTTCAAGTTCATTATTCCTTTTATATCACTTATTGCCATGTCATGAACACTATGTAATTATTTAAGTTAATAATGGTTGTTTTAACGATCAATGGTACTTGAGTAAAAAATAAACCCTTTATAATTACAAGTTTTTCATGTATCCATTATATCCAGAATGGTATTCATGATATAGATATCATATATGTCATATATATCCAGTACATGCATGCATTTATAATATTACATAATCATTTATAGGTAAGAAATGAAATGCACCGTTCATGGAGATGGTAAGCCGTACGTACGCATGAACGCTACTTTCATTTATATTTCTTATTTTATAGAATGGAATCATAATTATATAAAGGTATATTATAATTCCAGTGTAATATCATATATAATATCATAACTTCATCCTTTATATGTCCCACATATGGTATTAACGAATCAAATCACTTTGAGGGGGCGGTAGTCCGTACTTCCTTAAATTAAGATATCGCGTTTACCCATAATGGAAACCATAAAGGTATGACAAAAATGAAAAATACAGAAGATTAAGGAAAACATAAACATATTATATATCATATATAAATATAGTTTCATCTTAATGTCCACCTTTGAAGGTGTTAAAAGAATGTTGAACAATCATCATTTTGGGAGGCCGAAATTCACCATCCACGGAAACAATATGTTCTTTAACCATTATATGTAGGTGTGTGTAAGTGTATCTCTAATAATTCTTATAAAAACATCATAGTATATTGAAGATACTGGAGTTGTTAAAAAGAAATGAATAAAAAGAGTTTAGGGGTTTTGAGAAGCAAAATAAAACAAAAGGACTCAAGTGAAGACATTACCTTAAAATCGGGTAACTCCCTTTGGTTTGAGCTAAAAGGCTTCATTGGGAAGACTTATGACCAAAGTGAGGCTTCAATGAGTAAGAGAGGGAAGTTTAGAGACAAAATGGGCTGGGGTTTGCCGAGCCAAAGGCTTTGGAAGTGTGGGTAAGGAGGTAGAGTTGGGGGCCTTTTATAAGAGGAGAGGAGGGGCACTCTTGGAAAGTAAAGAAATATTACTTTATTTTAAAATGAGTTTCGGATTCAAAAGGTCCCACATTGATATAATTCGAGGGTAAGGTGATATGGGTTCGAAATACATCCATCCAATAGGTTTTGTACATTTTAAGTCATAGATTTTACATTATAATTTCATTTTATTTAAATCCTTTATTAATGAGGTAATCGTTGCATCATCATGATGTCATTAATAATTTAATTTATTTAAAGTCTAAATTTTTTTTTAAAAAATAATATGATGTAGGAAATCTTTTTATATTTCTAATGACTATTTATAATAAAAAATCTGACTTGTATAACCCCATGTAAAAATTGTTTTAGTAAAATAACTCATGTTTGTGTCATTTTTACTTTAAGATTAAATAAAAAGTTATTTATGTAATTTCCCAACCAAAGTGGCTCCATGGGGTCCCCAAGTTGACCCATGGATTTTATTGGTCGGCCATGACACATACAATGATTGTAGGACATGTTTCAAGCTCATCTCATATTATTAAAACATTATTTTTACCTTAAACTACACTAATTACCTCTAATCGCGATTTAAAACTTAATAAGTTACTATTCACCAAAAAATTATTTTAATCTCATTGAACCAAATTTTACTTATTAATTACAACCATGTATGTCATATTTTTGAAAATCAAATCACAGAAGTGGAAAAGTTTCATTTAAACGAAAAATCAGTTTCTTTAACTACCACTTAGTGGTTTCACTATTCATCAAAATTGAAGTTTTTCAGAAAAATACCAAAACTTCACCCTAATCTATATTTGATATTTTGAATTAAAAAATGTTGTCTATTTTAAAAAATTCAAAACATATAAGTTGCATTAATTAATTTAATAATTAATTCCCACTGTCAGAGCAAATAGCGTGTTTTTATGAAACAATAAGTATCAAAAGATTGACACTAGTTTAGGTACAATTTCAAAGTGAAATTAATTCCAATGACCACTATTGGATTAAATGGTAAAAATATATTCTAATTTCACTTTAAAACCAATTCAAAAGATAATCTAATCATATAAATAAATTATATTAAAAAGCAGTTTTGATGTAAAATGCAGTATTTTTCACTATTCATTAAAAATGAACTTTATTGGAAAAATACCAAAAATTCACAAAAAGTAAATTTTGATGTCCCTATCATAAAGAATATGTTTATTTTGACAAAGATAGATTATAAAATTATCAAAAGATAGATTTAAAAATGGTTTGCCATTAAAAGGCAGTAAAACAATCTTTAAAAAATACTAGTGTATTCCATGCTTAAGATTAGATTTATTTTCATTTTAAGCCTCTAAAACATGATCCAATTCATTAATAGACATAGATAAAAATATATATTATTCATTAATTACTTGGGATGTTACAATTTATGCCCCTTAACATTGTATCTAAACAACATTCCATATGTTGTGAAGTCATTTATAGAGAACATAATCATTACAAGTAGTTGAAAATATTCTATTATATAAGAATCATACACCCTAATACCTTTCTCCCATAAAAGTTTCAAGTAATTGATTAATGGTGATAATAAGACATCAATATCAGTTCTGGGATATTTTTATCTAGAGATCATTAATATCAACATGAAAAATTTTCAATTTACACAAATTTTAGGAGATAAGTTGTAAATTACCAACAAAACATGCCATAAACTATGTGTGCTGCTAAGGATTTGATATGGATTCATTGAATTCATGCACAATGCATGTATGATATTTCTAAATTCATTTTTGAATATAGAAAAATGGTGATCAATTTTTCCCCTATGGTAAATCAGCTAGATGCTATAATTTTCTATCACATATCCTCTCATCTTCTTATCGTCATAATATTTTTGCATCATGTGGATTTTAAAATAACAGTTGAAAATGAGAAATTATAGGGATATATAGAAATGAATTTGTATGGGTCTCTATAATTGCTAAATTATCTTGTGATCTTACTTTCAACTTACACTGTGAATACCCACATTTAGGACACTCTGTTATAAATTTTAATTCTTTTATATAAATCACACAATCATTCTGGAAGACATATATTTTCTTATACCCCAATCCCATCAAAAATAATATTTTTTTCACTTTATAATGTGAATTTAAAACATTTTTTTCTTTAAGAAAAATTTATTTCAACAATTATACAGCTCTGTAAAACTATTTTCACTCTATCCATGTTTCCCCATCAGGTTAATCAATCTTAACACCATCGATAAAACCATAAATTCCATATAACCTAGATATAATGGTTTTTTAGTAACACTATATAGACTCTCAGTTATAAGTTATTTCTTAATTTCATCTACTTCAATATCATGAATCATTTCATCAATTTGATCATATTTATTATCTTGTAATGAACTATCATCAATAGATCCAAAATTCTTCCCTATTTCACTATGAAAAATCCAAGGGCAACACCTCATATTAAAACCATGAAAAATTAAATGATCTTTGATATCTCTTCTTTTAAACTTCATCAAATTTTAAAATTACAGGCATGGATATAAAAATATCTTGTTTTTTGGAACATTTCATTTATAAAATTCCAAAAAATCATCGACACCTTCTTAATATTAATCACATATTCGAGGTGCAGTGATCCAACTTCAATTAATTGTTATCTATAAAAAATATTAAAAATTAATATTAAAACAAATATATTTTCAAAAGAATATAGTGGTTCTAAAAGTGATTTATAGGGGGAAATAGTAGATTATTTTAATGATAATCAAGTTTATAAAGTAATAAAAGGTAAAATTTTATAACCGCATTAAATATAATAGAGCGTTGAATACCCTAATAAATTTACAATACTTTTGTAGAGATATAATACATTCACCCATCAAATAATGATTAAATTTACATATTTATAGAACCTAAATGATAAAATAATTGTACTACTAACATATCATATTGAACCCAGGATACATAAGTTGAATTTAAAATGATTTCAAAAAATGTGATCAAAATATAATCTAAAAAATTAGTTGGGTGGTATCATTTGATTATATATCATGTGAAGAATAAGAAACATTAAAGGGTCTTGATATTGATGAAAATTACATTATAGTAGAATTATAAAATTATATTTAAAAATAAGAAGATATTACATTAAAATTTCTTATTAACCTTTTTTACAAAGGGAGTAATTTATAAAATATTGATATTAGACATGAAATAAAAAATATGGAAAACTAATAAGGGACTAATTATAAGGAAAATAGAAAATTTTAATGAGAAAAGTAATTCATGCAGAAATAATTATAAAATAAATTCTTTTCAAAAATATATAAAGTAAAAATAAATGACAATAACCTTTTGTAATTATAAAAATATATACAACTAAATCCATAAATTAATATATAGAATATATAAATAGAGGATAATGATTATTATTTGAAAATATGAGATTAATAAGGGTCATCATACATGAAATAATTAGTGTGCTACAACATCATACATAGTATATAGTCACCACATGACCCTACCCAATCTGTCATAAAAATTTGGCATATGAAAGTGTAACCTAAAATAAGTAAATGAGAAAATAAGTAATCATTATAATTATTCAAAAAGCATAGAAAATAAAAAATAAAACTATTACCATGTTGTTAGTCTCTATAATGTATTTTAATTGATGCAAAACTGAACATACTATAATTGAGCAAAGATCAAAACCCAATGGAAAAGATTATATCCTCTCAGTCAAAACATGTGGGAGGAAAAAACACATATACTGTCTGAATATTTACTAAAGAGGGAAATATTTCCAAAGGAAGAGTCTATATCCTTTAAAAATAGGGATTATATAACTAGAGATATGGATATTTATATAAATCATGAAGCATTCGAATATTCTTCCAACTCTCCCTTTTTATACAGATGAAACTACACATAGTTTATATAAATATTATTTATCTTCCACTTGTTTTGAATATTAAGGAAGAAATATACATATATAAATTTAGAAATGATCAAAATAATAGAATATCATATTCTAATTTTTTTAAAGTAATCTAGAAAATGAAAAATACATTGAATAGGAACATCTAATTCATACTAAAAATAAAATCAAGAACAAATAATTTATAATTTCTAAAAGATATTCAAAACTTTATGAAATATTGTTGGCGATCAGAAGACCTATAATTTAATTCACAATAATGAGGCTAAAAAATCCGAGGTTGTATGAAATTGTAATGTGATAATGGAGTGCACCAAATGAAACAAATGATCATTAGAGACTCCATTCCAAAAAATAACTAAAAAGAGAGAAAGAACAATGTGTGAGGATTACTTTAGAGGAAATCAAATATATATTCAATGTGTAATATGATTATGAAAAAAATAATGGTGTATTAAAATATTAATTCTATATTGGACCATCAGATCAGATAAAAGAGAGAGTTAGGGCTTGGGAAGGAGAGAAACGAGACATGTCTCGTGAGAATAGAAGACTGAAAAATTAATCCACCAATGATTCATAAAATTTTAAAAGTTATATATCATGAATTATATAAAATTTACATGAAAAATAGTTTTTTCAAATCAGTTATATGATAAACTATGTGAAAATATAAATATTCACATTGGATATATGATATAACTGATTTGAAAACCATGTTTTTACACCTGTTGTGATATAACCGACTTGAAAATTGGTGAAGATGGATTTTTAACAATAATGAATGTAAAAAACAACATGAAAAAAAAATTTCATAGATTTTCTTGTCAATTATAAATAACCAACATGAAAAAGATGACATTATAAATAGTTTTTGTGCTAGTGTGGTGTGTGGTACATAGGCCATGGTGTTACGAAGTGGTATCAGAGGCAATTTTCTTTTCCTTATTTTTTCTTTATATTTGGTAATGGTAGTCATGAGAATAGGATGAGTGAGGCCTTGGTTATGTTATCCTTGATGGGAGTATCTAACCCATGTTTGAGTGTAAAATCCAAGTACCCAAAGTGGGATTGTTATTATTAATATATGTTTTTATAGTTAAATATTATTTCACCTTGAGTGATACACTTATTGTGTGATGTGATTTTATTTTGATATAATATAAGATTTGAATCATGGCCCTTAATGGAATGAGATTTGAGTGTGAATTCATCACCCTAGTAACTTATGACTGTTTTGGGACATGGATCATTTTAGGCATGCATGGGAAAATAGGTTTTGGGTAAGTTATTAAAATTTAAATGTTTTTCCTTGATTGAGTAATTGAAATGAAATGGTTCCTAATATGATTTGAATGCTGTAAAAATGATTTAAAATGTGAATAAATGTGTTTATGATTATAAACTTGAATAATGATAATGTTTTTACCCCTGTTAACCATGACCAAGATGTAGGATGGTTAAGGGAAGTGATATTACCTCGGTTCTGACAATGTAGCAGAGTTTGGGGGAATGAATTTTTATGGCTTATTTTGAGCCCCTATTGTGTTAAAGTGTTAAAGTTGTGTTATATGTACTGAGATGTGTGTTTGGTATTAGAGAGATACGCCTACCCTAAGACTCTTCTTGATAAGACGACATGAGGTTATGATTGAAAATGATACTCCATAAGTGGATCCTAAGGCACTAATAGTGCCGAGTGAGAGATACGGAGAGGAGTACCATGAGAACATTGCTCACTTCATAGAGTTCATGGAGATAGGGACACATATAGGGTTATGAAGAGTTTTTGTGGCTTGATGTGGGAGTTTTAATCGCCACACCCTTTGAAATTTACCAGAGAGGGTGGACCTAAGGTAACAGAATTCTGGATTGAATCTATCCAGACTATATTTGACCACATGGAGACTCTTGTTGAGAAAGAGTAAAATTGGATATTTATATGTTATATGGTCAAGAAAAGGATTACCAGGACATGCATACTCAGTATGAAAAAATAGATAGAATGGGGTAGAAGTAATTTCAGGAGAAGTTCATGGAGAAATGTTACCATGATACACTCAGAAAAGAGGGATTGGCTATGTTTATGAGGTTGACTCAGGGGAGGATGTCTATAATGGACTATGCTATATGATTCGTAGAATTTCAACACTTTGATCTAGTGTTGGAAAGAGATAAGGAAACTTTATAAAAGTAGTTTTAGGTTGGGAATAAATGTGAAATTAAGTCCCATGTGAATATCTTCAGTCTGAAGAAGTTTTCAGAAGGGGTGAATCAAGATCTCATTTCTAAGGGGAACCTAATGGAGGCTTTCAGTACTAGAAAAGTGTTTTCTGTTGGATTTTCAGAAGGTATGACTTCCAAGATAAGGTATATTCATTATGTGAGTGTTTACCAAAGCATTAGAAAGTAGCGTGGATAGTGGGAAATATTGGATACATAGGATATTACTCAAGTGATCTATCACCAGTGTGGTTGGTCAGGTTACTTTCATAGACAGTTCCCTTGACCACATGTATAGTTCCGAGACTACGGTAGGACATGACATCTATATAGGTTCTGTAGGATCCTGATACAAAAGGGTAATGATGGAGTAGCTAGTCAGAATCAATGTGTGTGAAGGGGATCCTCTACACCATATCAGTATAGAAGATAGATTTTATGTGGTCATGGTGGTACAAGCAGTGTATTAGGTACTTTTGGGAAAGATAGCCTATATCAAAATAGTGGTGTAGATCTGGGGATTCAAACTACTTCACAGGGAATAGGGGCATGATAGTTTCATTCCATTCTGCCAACACTGGTGGATAGTAAGACTGGACTATTGATAGTTAGAGGTACTATTATCATAGATTCTATATTATATAGTGCCTTATTTGATACCAGTGACTCTCATTATTTTATATATTCAAAAATTGTGAATTATTTAAGCATGAAGGTGGAGTTCATTAGTGGATTTATGAAGATAGACACACCTTTGGAACTATATATGAGAGACATCTATTTGTTCAAGGGGCGTTCTCTCGAGGTTGGGGAGTATTATTTCAGTTGGGATCTTTACATCCTTGACATGCCAGGATTTGGCCTAATCCTTGGTATCTACTAGTTAATAAAATATTGATACCACATAGATTTTTATTATAACATATTTATTTTTACATCTCCAAAGGGTGAAAAATATATTCACTATAGGGGTGGGATATCTCGGTAGGCTGAGCATGGCCATTTCGTCAAAAACTGGGGGAGCTCACCACCAAGGTTTTTGGTCTATTACTATTTGATGAAGGTGCTAAGAATAATTTTTTTCCACCCATAGTGGACCATTTTCAGGATGTATTTTTGAAGACTTCTCAGGTCTTCCACCTAAGAGAGATAATAAATTTTCAATTGAGCACATGTTGAGGGATGATCTAGTTTCTATTCCACTATTCATAATGGAATATGTAGGGATTCAAGATCTAAAGAATCAACTAGAAGAGTTAATATATAAAAGATTTTTCCATCCATGTACATCGTCTTGAGGTTATATAGTCTTGTTTTCTTATAGGGATTATGAGTCTCTATGCTTACTTGTTAATTACAAAAAGTTGAACCGGATGATAGTGAAGAACTGGTATCCTCTTCCACATATCGACGATATTTTTGACCAATTGAGGGGGGATTATGTCTTTCATAAGATTTAATTGAGATCATGCTACCATAAATTGAGATTTACACCTTATGATATACCTAGGACTATTTTTAGAAGTAGGTATGGACTTTATGAGTTCTCCAGGATGCTAATTGGTTTGATGAATGAACTGTCAGTGTTTATGGACTGAATGAACATAATCTTCCACCCATACCTGGAACAAATTTTGGTTGTGTTTATGGTTGACATCTTCGTGTACTCTAAGATTCATGAAGATCATGCACAACATATTGAAATCGTTCTAATTACACTAATAGAGAATATTTTATACTCCAAGGTATATGTGTGTCAGTTTTGGATCAATTAGATACTATTTTTGGGACACATTATCTTAGATAAAGGTGTGCCAGTGGACCTAGAGAAAGTCCAAGAAGTGGTTTCTTGGGAGTATCCCAAGACATTTTTCAATATACATAGTTTTATGGGGTTTGCAGGATATTATAAGAGGTTCATTCAGGACATTTCTCATTTGGTAGAACCACTTTAAGGCTGGACCAAGAAGGGAGTAAATTTTTAATGGCTTGGATCAAGTGAGAAGGACTTCTAGGAATAGAGGAAATGCTTTAAAATGACATCCATATTGATCCTACCCAATCTATGGGAGGAGTATATGGTGTTTTTTATTCTTCTAGGATCGGGCTTAGTGTAATATTGATTTATAGTGATTATGTTGTGGTGCATGGGTCATGGAAGATGAGTCCACATGAATTTAACTAACCTAATCAAGACCTCAAATTAGTTGTAGTGTTTTATGCTTTGATGTATCAGTGAAATTATCCGTTGGCAGAAAAGTTCATCATGTATACCAACCTCAAGAGATTGAAGTATATATTTTCATAGCAAGATATTAATATCCTACAGATGAATCTCATATCAGTTTAGTGGAGTCTATACTTTTTAGCCAAATTAGAGACAGACAATATAATGATCCAGAATGTTTAGCGTTGAGGGAAATCCTTAAAGGCGGGGATTCCCCTTCCGATTAGTCTACAGATGAGGATAAGATCACTTATGTTAAGAATTGGGTTGTTGTTCCTACTTGTATTTGGGAGGAGATGATGCATGAATTTCATGCTTTGTTGTGGGCATTGAATCTGAGTTTTACCAAAATGAACCATGACATATGATGATAGTATTGGTGGCTAGGCCTGAAAATGGATATAGTAGGGTTTGTGACACATTTCTATACCTACCAACAGGATAAAGACAAGAATTAATGACCTGTTGGAATCCTATAAACATTGCCCATTCTAGAATAGAAGTGGGAAGATGTTACTATAGAAAATGTGGTGAGTCTCCTAAGGATGCCTCAGAACAATGAAGATGTTTGGGTGATTATGGACCAGTTGACTAAGGTAGCACATTTATTTCCTATATTGGAGACTTTATCAGTGGGAGAGTTTGACAATTTGTACTTAAGTGAGATAGTCCATCTACATGGGGTACCACAAACTATTATTTTAGAAAACGACTCATGCTTCACTTCACACTTCTGGTAGGGTTTATAGAAGGTTTTTTGTACATAGGTTTTACTGAGTACAACTTTCCACCCACATACATATGGTCTCTTAGAATGTACTATGAAAGTTCTTAACGATATGCTTCAGGAATATGTCCTAGATTTTTGTGGTTACTTATAGAAGAACCTAGCATTGGTGGAGTTATCCTATTATAGTATTTATCAGAAAATGATTCATATGGAACCATATGAGGATCTTTATGATTGTCCATGAAGATCACCTCTATGATGTGTAGAGGTGGGTGAGCCAAAGCTGTTTTGACCATGTCTCATGTAAGAGATGTCAGAGTTGGTACAAATGATTTAGAAATGTATAGCTATGGATAAGAGTAGACATATCTATTATGATAAAATATGTAGATAACCACTTCAGTTTTCAGTGGGCGATCATGTATTTCATTGGGTGTCACCTATAATGGGTCTCCATTGGATTTTGAGACACACAAAGTTGGAGACCAGGTTTGTTTGACCATCTGAGGTAGTGGATAGAATTGAGACGATGTGTACTGATTGGATCTTCCATAGATCTACAATGTTATGAATGACTTTTTTCATGAGTTATAGCTTTAGAAATATCAATCCGACCCTTCTCATGTGATTGATGTGTGTGATGTTGAGATTGAGATCGATGCATCCTTTGAGGAGCATCCGATACATGTCTTTGATAACAATAAGAAATAATTGCGGGGAAATATTTTACCAATAGATCATGTATTGTCGAAACATGGGAATGTTCAGGAGGAAACATGGGATAGAGTGGCTATACGAGATCAGTAGCCTGATATTTTTCAACTCAGAATCATAGAGATTTTTGGGAGTATAGATCTAGGATAAGCTATTATAATGTGGGGATATTATAAGATCCCAATCTTTTTTCGGGGATGTATCGAGCTCATTTATAGGTACTATTTTTTCTTGTTTTGAATATTTCTTGGTTAGGTTTTATTTTGGAGTTTTTGTGTTAAATTTGGATGTTTTTGGAGGGGTTTTGGGTAGCACACTATTGATGCACAATTTTCCCAAACCATAAGCCCTGCCCCAGAAAACCATGCAACCCTAGGTAGAAGGGGATAACATAGTTGGTTCATGGTTTATCAAACAATTTTCCCCACTTATTACTAATTGTGAAGCACCCTTAGAGGAGGGTCACAGTTTTCCACATGGTTTGGGAAAACCATGCACCCCGAACAGGTAACCATGCATGTGTATTTTTAATCCCCAAAAAATTATTAATTTTTTTGAAACCCCATCTTATATAACTAAACCCCAAGATTGACCCTAAACTGATTTATGTCATTTTTGGAGGTTCTAAAATAGATTCTGAGGCCTTCTAACCATCGTTGTTAATGATTTGAGGCTCATATTGAAGATCTTCACCTCTCCTGGTAAGATATTATCATCCCATGTGGTTTTATTTCTCTATTATATCTCTTTATATATAAAAATAGGATGGGTTTACTCTATTTTTTTATGGATCTAGTTATGGGGTTGTTTTATTTTTATTTTTTTGATCTTGGATCTAGTTTTTAGATTAAGATCTTGTCCTTAGTCATGCTCTTGATCATTCCGCTTCAATTGGGAATTCATGCTGGTGAGCATTCATCATAAATCTTGAGGTAATTAGACTAATTTTCAAATCCCATAGTCTTGATTTAATTATGTGTATTTGATTGTGAAATTTAAAATTTACATGAATGTGAAATTTTATTGATGATTGAATTTATGTAATTAAATTTCCATGATAAGGATTCGGGTTAAATTGGGGAAATTGACATTTGTTGGATTGGATTAATTAATTGGTTAATTAATTAATGAAATATTGTGATTATTGAATTGATAGGAAATTGGGATTGTGTAATCAGTCAATTAATGTGTTTTGTATTAATTAATAATGAGTATTATGAGATGGATGACTTGACCTTAATGGGTAAAATGATATAAATATTGTAAAATGGTTTGATAAAAAATTGATAATATTATTTAATGTGATTAAATTATTAGATCATGATTTTTTTTGGATAAATTGTAATTGTATATCATATTGTGACATTTTGATGAATTGGATAATAATGATTAATCAGGATAAATGTTATATACACGGTAGGTTGATAAATGTGTGTTGAACATGGACTTCTACTTCAAAATCCCATAGTGATAAATTAACAAATGAGTGTGTCACAAACCAGACTGGGTACCCTGGTAACCTGATAAATTATCCAGTCCTAATATATCCCCAAGGGAGTTTCCAAACCTCATGGTTTGGAGACTAGCACCTGACATCATAAAAAACGAATATGGGAATGAATTTTCCACAAACATTACATAATAAAGATAAACAAGTCAATATGAATATAAAGAAACTGTATGGGGAGAAGTGTACCAGAAGTAAAACTGGTAAAATATCCCAAAGTACTATAGAAAAGTACCATAAAAATAGGATAGATAACCCAATTCCTAATGGACACAACTCTACAATTCTACAGATTAACAGCTAGAACCACCTCCAAGTGGTGCTTTACCCCTGATCAAACCTGGAAGGAGAAAATATAAAAATACTCGAATACATAGGTAGGGTGTGAGAAAAAATCCCATTTGGATCCCACCAATGATTCCAAAAAATATGCATCATTCGATTAACCAAATAAATATTTAAATTTTAAAAAAACATATTTGTCATTTCAAAAAAATATTTAAACAAATTATGATTTACATTTCAAATGATAGAAATCCTTTAAAGAAATTCTTCACATTTCAATTGTTGGAATATTTAAAAAAATGAATTAATAATTTTTTTTATAAAAAATAGTTTATATAAATTCCCAATGCTTTTAAAATTTTTTACAAAAATGACATATGCTCATTTAAAATAAAAATAAGTGAGAAACATAATAATATGACTAAAGGTATGATAGTTCCTATCTAAGAGACTCCAAAAACCAAAGGTGACACAAAAATATGTATATAAACACGTCCCTTTGGTATATACAAAGGCAACTTCATCACTGTCTCCTCAAGGATGTCGTGTGCTTCATTTATGTTATATAATGTTGTAAGTCATAGAGTGTCCTCCAATAACTCACTAACTTCCTAAGGGTTGCATGTAATCTAATAACAAATCAATGATGACCAATTTACTTTAAAACTATTTAAAATAAAATTAATCTCATTCTACATTTAAAATATTACAATTTTCTATTTAAAAACCAAAATGGGGTTTTAATCAAAACATGAATTTTTCTAAGATAAAACCCAGATTCTTCTTTCAAAACCATTTAAATCCATTTTTCACAAATACCAATTTTAAATAAATTTTACCCAATCAATTTCACCATTAAAATTCCAAAATTAGAATAAAAAATTTAAATTTTAAACCATTTCCATCAATTTCACATACTTATATTCAAAATTTTAAATTCCATAGAATTCCATTTACACCCCAATTCAATAGAATTGTGGTTTTTTACCAATATCATTCCAAAATACTATTTCCAAAACAAAATTCCAGAATTAAATGGAATTAGGTTTCCAAAAATTCAATTTCATAAAAATAAAATCCCACATATTCAATTGAATGAAATTTAATCATATCAAGAAACTCAGGGTTCATTAAATTGGCCAATCAAAATAGAACCACCTACCTCGGGACCGCTATACCTCGAAGCTCCAAACCCTAATTGGGATTCACCAATGAAAAATGAAGAAAATGGAATCTTGGAATTAAACATATGTTTATGATAAAAAGTATATTAGATCTTCCCATAACACTATGATCCACAAAACCTGAGGGGGTGAAAAGAGAGGGAGATAAGGATATAGAGAACAATAAGTGGAAACATACCAGGAAAAGATCGAACGGTGTTACCCTAGATTCAATTCACTTTTAGAGTGGAGTTGAGGGAAGAAAATATCATCTTGGGAGTTCCTATGGAAGAGTAAAATGTTATGGGTTGATTTTGGTCCATTGGTCAATTAAAAAAAAGGTTTTATTATTTTTAAAAATAAAATTTTCAAACCCAAAAGTTTATGGTTCTCGGTCTTGACCTATTGGATAGTGTAACAATGAGATTAAAATTTAGAAATTCCCCATATCATACATGGCCACCAAAACTGCCACCTCATAACATAGGACATCTTTGTGGTTCTTAGGTGCATAAAACACATAGATTTTGTTATTGATAATGACACACCAAAGTAATTATGATATCATATAATGACCTATTATTAGAAATACCACTCGAAAAATACATCCCCACTATAAAGAGAGTCCACAATGATAAAAAAATCATCATCAAGCAACTGTTCATAAAGATTAAAATTGAGAAGAGAGTATTTTAGCTGGATTTTGGCCAAAGCAACCTTGACCCCTAATTCATGTACTCCAATTTTCAAATGTGAAAATAGATCCATTAAGTTACACTCTTCTAATGATTCCATCAATTCTTGGGTTGGAAGTTTCCTGCTAATGCATATGTGATGTCCTTCCCTTTCCCCAGGGTATAGATAGTGTTGAAATAAAAAGACTATAGGTATTCCACCCAACACCTCTAGATGAGATTACAATATTTTTGAGTGAATATATAACTCAAGATCATATAATCTGAAAACATGGTAAACATTTCTCTATAAAGTTAATTCCACCAACTCTTAAGAGAATGAATCATATATACATGTTCAAGGTCATGGGTTGGATAATTATTCTCATGTGTTCTAAACTGAAAAGATTCATAAATAATGACATTATCACCTTTATTAAGAACTCATCCCAAACATAATGTCAATGCATCATAGAAGAGTACATAGCCTTTCCCAACCTCATTAAGAGTAGACACTAGAATAATAGTCAAAATACGTTTTAGCTCAACAAAATAACTCTAACAATTTTCACCCCAAGAAATCTTTACACCGATTTCATGGTTATTTCCATGTCATAACAACCTCTACCTTTTTATTATCAACTAAAATACCACGTTCCGACACCATGTGTCTTATTTATTCCACCTCCAAATTCCATAAATGACATTTTTAAAGCATGACATAAAGTTAGTGATTTATCAACAATTTAAAAAATTCTCTCAAATGGCACACATGATCCTCCTCAAATTAATTAAACTCGGATTTCATCCACAAATACTTTCACAAAGGTATCAAGATACTCATGGAAAATCATGTTCATTAAATATATTAAAACTTTTGTACCATTGGTTAGACCAAAGGTCATGGCAAGGTACTCATAATGTTCATACTTGCTCAAAAAGGTAGTTTATGAACATAATATTATTTTATTTTAAATTGATGGTAACCATATTGAAGGTTGATCCTTGAGAACAAATTCACCCTTTTATCTAATCAAATAGATCATTAATTCATGGCGACAAATACGTGTTCTTTATCATAACTCAATTGATCTTTCTATAATCACCCAAAAGGTATAGTGAACCATCATCCTTATTAGAAAAGTGAAAAGGAACCACCCAAGGTGACACAATTGATCATATAAATCCTTTATATAGATGATCATATAACTGAGTCTTCAAATCCATCATGTTAGCTGGTTTCATGAAGTAAGAGGGAATAAGAACTAGTTGAGTACCAGGCACTAAATCAATAGAAAAATCCACCTCTATTACTGGAGATAAACCGTAGAAGTTATATGGGAACATATTGGGAAAATCTGCAACAATTGGATAGAGATCACTTCTCAAATATTCTATCTCTGGATCAAAATTGATCATAGATATCACTTTCCTAAACCCTAGATAAGAAGGTCTAGATCTACTTGACCTCGGGTCCCATTCTTCTTGGAATACATGACACACACCATAGGGTGTAGTGAAGGAGACCCACTGAATATAAAAATCAATTTGGAATTTATTAAAAATGATCTAATCCATCATGATAATGATTTAAAGTAGTTTCATGTTGAGAACTAGAAAAATACAAGCAAGGTCGACATCTAATAAAGAGAAAACCCAATCGGGACTATAGAGACCCAACTATCTCTTTATACCAAGGTGTGTAGTAATATCCATTACATAAAACAAAATCACAATAAGAATATTTATAATATTAAAAAAACATGTTGAAATAAAAGAGTTAGATGCACTAGTATCAAATAAAGTAGTCACAAATGATGAAGGTATAGTGATGGTGCCTCCCACAGTCGCTAGACCCATATCCACTTCTTCTAGAAACTTTTCCACTATGTGAAGAAGATTAATTCTAGAATCCTATTGATATAAACTTTTTTTATGTGAATAATCTAATTTTACCATAGTTTTAGAAGGTTATAGTGATCCTGTTCCGCTATGTGGTGTGGAATAAACATGGAAGATCTTTTATAGGTGACCCGAGCATCTACTGGAGCCACATATCAGGGGGTGACTTAGTGAAAACCCTCTTTGAATTCCCTGGCCTTCCACTTTGGTATAAAATCAAAGTTCCTCTACTAGGCACCATAAGAGGTTTAGAAAAACACTTCTATAAAGAACCACTATGATAATCACCATGATTCCTATTTCCCTTAGAGAAAAATACACTACCACTAGGAGAATAAGAAACTCTCATCCACCCTATCTTTCCAAATAGGTCCATTTAAACCATCATTTCTATGTCAAAAACATCACTATAAGTGGGAATATTCCATAAGAAAACCTTATAATGAATATCATGTTGAAGTCCCAACTTGGATTGTCGAGGCCTCATCTTCCTATTTAATACTATCTTAGGTGAAAACTGCATGATCTCAGAAAAATGGATTGCATACCCTATAAATGTTATGTCAATATACTCATGTTTGAAGAACCCTATACACTTATCTAACAGCATCGACACTGGATAGAACTGGTTGGTGAAAAGAGCCTTGAATTATTTCTATTATAATCTCTTATTTTTCTTCACCCCCACCATCGTGTCCCACCATCTTCTTCTCAGTACCTCAAGTATGAAGGTGTCACACTTTACCTTTATTTCATTAGTTGTATTTGAGAATTTAAAAAAGTGAAAAATCCTACACAAACATTCCTCATCTAGTTTTATATCATTAGAACCTTGGAAAACTAGTGGATTCTTGCAAATAAACTCTTGAGAATGATCAATGAGAATGTACCTACGATGTTCCACATCTGAAGTCAGAACGGGAACCGCTGGTGCTATCTTTCCCAATGCTTGGACAATATGCACAGTCACCTCGACCAGGTTTAGGTCAATGAGAGGGTTATCTCACTAAGGTTCATCATAAACTTCCACATAGATACAATTCATGTATCCTGAACCAACCTGGGTCGACCCTAAATCGGTCACCCAATATCATATGTGGAAAGGCCCAAGATGCATTCCCAATCCTACCAAGTTGGCTACAAGAACCAAGTGAATCATAAGATACAATGGGAATGGTTTCAACTAGTTAAATAAATAAGGAAACTGAATATATAAAGGATAAAACCAAACTTAATATGATTTTAAAACTTTACATCATTTAAAATTATAATGAAAGGAACAAAAAACCAAACAAAAAAATATACCAGAAAAATAAAACTGATCCCAACACCCAAACACCTCCATGGGTCCCAGAGGGACACTCTCTACTCTCTAACCCACTTTCTCCCAATGCGATCAAACTAAATCTCAAACCAACAGTAGAAACTACATATAATAAAACACTATAAGCATGAGTATTAAAACTCAGTAGGTAGGACTGGATACATCTATTCCCAATGAACATTTTTTAAATATAAAAAAACAGATTAACAGGTTTGAAATAAGTTATATAAGGAATAATTTTCTACACTTTTCATTTTAAAGTAAAAAAATCACAATTAAGAACCATTTTCCTCTTGATTTTAAAACCAGGATCAAGGGACAAGAGAGAAAGGAACCAAATTAAAATCATTTATTTTTTAAAACTTTGAAAAAGAGGGAATAATTTGTCATTAAAAACACTCTTATTGAAAAACATTTTTAACAAGACACACATTCACCATTTTGTAAGAGAACACAAAAACCAAGTACAAGAAATAAAATTCTACACAATGAGGACAATGGAACTAACCATAATAGTATTAGAAAAATAAAATAATACCTAGAAACTCATATGAGAATTAAAACTTACTATACATGTGATTCATCTCAAATTCATTCCTTACCTAATGACATCATAACCCCTAAACACCCAGCCATTTCCCTACCTAGCCTGACCAAGGGGCCCAATACCATGACAATAATAATAAAATAACCTTATGATATGGGTCAATAGATAGTGTAATAACCTAGACTAGTGGAGAAAAAGTTCTCAGAATTCCTCTTTACTATGATAGGTTCCCATGTTATGTTCACAAAGGGGTGTTCCATATGAAATCAAGAAAAAATACAAATACACATTCCATCACACATATAACACAAAATGGAACCACCACAACCACCTCAAAGAGTATCCCATCATCTTAAAATAATTATCACACAAGGGAGGTCCCATAGCGAGGACACTCTCATCTTATGGTTAACCAACAAGTCATGTGACTAGCCCCTAGAAGGATTTTCCAAATTAAACCATTTCATAAAAATGAAAAACAGTCCTCATGTCATTTCCATTAATAAAATTTTTTATAACAACTTAGAATAAGCCATTATCTATACCAAAACAACTTAGAATACATTTTTGAGACATCACTCACCATTTTGAATATCACACCATCATTTATAAAACCAAACCATGACTTTAAGAATCACAATATACTTAGAAAATCAAATCTGGTTATTTAACAAACACTTAGTGTGAAAAACCCTTCAAATCCACATCACACATTCAATGCAATTAAGAAAAACACTTTATTTTACAAGGAACAATAATTCTAAGAATGACACATCACTATTTAATAATTAAGGGAGGTAAAAAAGTCAAGAAATCAATTAAATATCAACATTAAAGGAGAGGTGAAAAGGGATCCCACCTAAAATTATGATGAAATTATAGAATCTGGTGAAAAATATCAATCGCACCTCAACTGCACCCTAGAAATGTTAGATCTTACCTAAAACATCAATATTG
Organism: Viscum album; assembly: GCA_963277665.1. Lineage (NCBI taxonomy): Eukaryota > Viridiplantae > Streptophyta > Magnoliopsida > Santalales > Viscaceae > Viscum > Viscum album. Next base: position 1,677,160,366 of record OY728138.1, on the reverse strand, counting down.
AACCAAACATTTTAGGTTTCAACCCAAAAAGTCATAACCCTAACTGTGGGAGAGAGGTAACCCCAAGAAATCAGAATAAAACCCTATAAAGAAGGGAGAAACCAAGGTAGAGAGGACTTACATGATGATCCAGATGATAAATAGCATCAAAAACACCAAAAAATGAAGGCTTAGGGGAACCAAGAGAGGGGGAGGAGGCATTTAGGGCAGAGGATCCTTAATGGGAGAGGCAAGGGTGTGTTTGGGTATAAAAATTAGGGATAGAGAAATGTTTTTGATGACCTGGATATGCCACATGATTAGTTCACATAGTTTATCAAGCTGTGTGGTGACCGTACGACCACTTCTACTGAGAAATAGACCTACCACATGGGCAGCCCACATGGTCTGACTAACCATGAAGTAACTACCATCTCTCCCAGGAGATTTCGTATGGTTACCTGGGCTAGGGCACATGGTTACTACTATCATGCGCTAACTATGCGCCAATTTCTACCCACCCAAAACACCTATTTCTTCCAAAAAATCATGGGGTACCCAGGGAGGAAAGCTAGGCCAAAGATATGAGGGAAGAACATCCAAAAAAATCAAACTCGTCACACCTTGTTCCTGAGAAAAGAATCGAGGATCAAACACAAACTCAGACCAAAGTTGAATTTAGAAACCAAGGTTTGACAATTCTCCCCACCATAATGATTTCCGTCCTCATAAAGCCAACCTAAGTCTTAAAAGGAAAGAAAAAACCACCACTCCTTTAAAATTTAAGGAGTTTCCCCATGAATATTAAATGAAGATATTACAAAAACATTTCCAATAAAAAATTCTAACAAGGTGAGCTTGGGAGATCGACATGGACCCCCGTTAAGTGTCACCCACCCCAAAAGTTTTAAACACCCTCAATTGATTGGTAAAAATGACATAAAACATCCATGATTATAAAACTAGTCTTAGAACATGAACAAATCAAACATCTTCAAGTGGAAATTAAACTATCCACCCAAAAAAATGAATGAGTTTAAACCACATCCGATGAATACCTCTATAACCAAACATCAACAAAACCACCAAAACACTCTGATCACAAAACCGATACCAGAACAAACTCGAGATACTGACATGGAATACCTGATTGGAAATACCACTATTAGAAACAAACAAACACTCAAGATAAACTGGAGTACCGACACAGGGGGGGAGGGAATGGTCTCCCCACTATAAGAAATAGGCTTACATCACTTCCATTCCTAAGGAAACTTTAACGAGACTCACGGTGGGTCTCCCCACCATAAAGACTATAGAGATTAAATAAACTCAAGATATTTTTATAAGGATTATAAATACCTACCAAAAGGGGAGGTGAGGGAAGTGCCCAACTAACAGAGCATCAAAACCACATAAAAAAACTTCACATCCTCAAACAACCGCAAACCACTCTACACTCAATTATAATAACAGGTTACACAAGGACCCTATAAAGAGTCCTACACCAGGTGGGACACAACCATTAGAACATTAAGAAAAAAATACAACTACAACTCCTTATAATGAAGGGTAAACTCTTACACCCAAATGGATCACAATGTGGAAACAAGGTTCCCATTCCACTTTCCACCGAACAGATGCAATTAAAATTAGATTGACTACGGTGAAGGATTAAACTGCCTCCACCATCCACACCAAGGACATAGATTAAACCAAGGAATTTTCACATTGTTGGTGTTATCCTGACTATGTGCCATCTTACCTTTAGGACCTATGGTTGGAGATATGATGATTGAAGCATCTCCTACCTCACAGTCAGGTATTAGAAACCCATGAACTAGACACACAAATCAAAATTGAACAAAATACACTTCCAACAAAATATAAGTTCTAAAAGGTTTTAAAATAACCATTCATACAATTGGAGGAAAAATAATCACCATAAAAACCCACCAGGTATGACTATTGCATCGAAAGATCATTACACCAAGAGAGTCCCTGAACAAATTCCAAACATTACCGTACTCCGGCAAATGAGAAGGGGTAACCATTGAAGATTCTAGTCTGTATCCATGATGCTTCTTGGAAACACCCTGAAAAAACTACCTTAAGTGACCCAAGTATCCATAGGTGAGGTAGGGTTTTGGAAAATTTGGACACGATGACCCCTTATAAACACTCTTACCACACTGGTGACACATCATGACATTGCACACTATAGAGGTTAATGAGAGGTCTGAAGGACTCTTAATTACCCTACCAGCACCGCTAGCATCAGGCCGCTTCCCATTCTACTTAACTAAGTCCCCTTCAATACTCCCAAAGACTAGAGGAAGATTCAACTTATCAAGCCCTCTTGCTAACTCAGCTTTGACATGAAAGGATTGCATCACTACATCATAGAAAGTGGTTAAATTCAGCTCTGCCACCCTTAACTATAGCTCAGAATGGAGCCCAATCTCTACGTTTTGAACCTTCATGGGATCATTTTTCATATACCTTGGATCATATGGAACTAGGTCTAAGAAGTGATGATGAAATTCCAACACTGATCCAAAACCATGATGAAGATCACACAACTCCATCTTCTTCCACACCTTCTTCACCTCAGAAAAATACTATTAGATGAACAAAGACTTGAAGAACTCCCAAGTAATATCGTCCTTGGGATTTTTTTCAAGAAATTGACTTCCGGCACTTAAAAGTTAGACCTTATAGCATAAAAGAAGAAAAATTTAACTTTAATGACTCAAGAAACTCAAGGAAATTGAAGTCTATCTCAATCCTCTACATCCACTCCTCAGCATCAAGATGATCCACTTGGTCATAAAAGAGAGGAGGATTCAACTTTTGAAATTCAGGAATGTAGTCTATGGGTTGATCAACTAGATTTTTGGCTAAAGATGCTGTACCTAAAGCTACACCATGGCTATCCATCAAATATTTGTGGGGGTAGACACTAAGAACTAGAAAACAAGGAACTTGATCAAAACCAATCCAATAATCAGGATCCTCTATCTCAAACATCACAAAATAAACATCATCCCAAAACATAAGGGAAGAACCACAAAATTACAAGTTATCAAAACATCACATTCACCTTTAAAACACTTTTGAAAAGAAACAAGCTTAAAATATTACACACCTACCAATGGTATCCCTTGGAGCATCACACATGCACATCCTTATTCCATACCAGAAACCCATCAACTTTCACACACATATCAGTGAATGTGGTCACTCACAGAAACACCAAAGGTAAAACAAATTCAAGAAAAAACATTTAACTCACACTTCCTTTTAAAATCCCATAAATTCTCATTTTAAACTTCTAACCACAAAACCTGAAACCCAATTCAAAACTGGAAAAAAGATTCTAGAAAAATTCCAACTATTCAATTGAAAACCCTTTTTTGAGCTTTAGACATCAAACCCAAAAAAATTTCTCATCTCAAAATATTAGAAAACTTCCCAAAGATTCAATAACCACACCATCAAAACCATTTCTTAACTCCAAACTTTTATTTTTCAAAACATATAATCTCATCTAAAACTGTTTCCAAATACCAATTTTCCCAACTCGAAATTTTTTTAGTAGTTCAACTCATTCCATAAAACCATTTCTATTTTACCCTAGAAATTCAGTTCTTGAAAAATCCAATTTTCCATTCCTTCCTTAAAATAAGTTATTTAAATAAATTTTTCACTTGACAAAACAAATCTATTACCATTTAAAATTTAGATTTTAAAAATTCCAAAACATAACTGTTCAAAACAATTCCCAGAATTAAGGAAGAGCCAAATGATTCACAAATGGGAAACTAGTGTCAATGGTTGACTTAGCCATATGGTTAGAGGACATATTCTAATCAGACCACAATCATGAGGAGTTACTTAGAACCATGTTCCCAGCTCTACATGGATTTATAGGACTTGTAAGCTCACAGAGGACACTTTCCCAACTCCCTCTTCGTTTCCCAACACTAAACAATGCACAAGAACCAAAGAACACCAGAAAACTGGACATCCCATAGTAACCCATGGTTTAGAATGATCAAAGTTTCATGATGTCATCCTCATTACCACACCTCGAGCACTGAAAATACTACTCCTTCTACTTGAGATCCCCAAATAACAACGTTTTCTCTAAAAATTAAGGTCCTCAAAATAGTTGACCTACTCAGATACTATTTTGTCATTAACCAACCTGGGTTGACCTTAAACTGGTCACTCGAGCTGATCTATGGCAAGGCCCGAGAGGTGTTTTTGATCCTCCCGGGCTGGAAACAAGTGATAAGGGAATCATAAGACACAATGGGAATGGATTATACCAATAGAATAAACAAGTAAACTGAATATATATTTGATAAAACCAAACTCAATATGAATTTAAAAATTTAAATCATTTAATATTACAATGTAAGGAACAAACAATTGAACAAAAAACACTACTAGAAAAACCAAAATGAACCTAAAACCCAAAAACCTCCATGTGAAACTAAGGGTCACTCTCTAGTCCCCAACCCATTGTCTCCTAAGGTGGTCAAACTCAAGATGGAACCTACAACAACAACTAAAAAAAGAAAACACTATAGGTATGAGTTTTAGAACTTAGTAGGTAGGCCCGAATAATTCTATACCTAATTCACATAATTTAAATAAAGAAACATTGATTAATAGGTTTGAAATACAATATATAAGGATACGTTTTCTTTACTTTTCATATAAAAGAAAAAAAAATTCAATTACAAACCATTGTCCTCATACTTTTAAAAAAAGGATCAAGGGAGATGGGATAAAGAGACCAAATAGAAATAATTCATTTTTCATAACTGTGAAAAGGGGAAATAATTTCTCATTCAAAACACTCTTCTTGAAAAACATTTTTAACAAGACAAACATTCACCATTTTGTAAGAGAAAACCAAAACCAAGTACAAGAAATATAATTCTACACAACAAAGACAATGAAATTAACAATACTAGTATTAGAGAAACATAAGAATACCTAAGAAATCACAGAATAACCAAAACATACTATACATGTGACTCATCATGAAGGCATGACCTAACTGATGACATCATAACGCCCAAACGCCCGACCGTCACCCTACTTGGCCTGACTGAGGGGCCAAATCCCATATAATAATAATGAAATAACCTTATTCTATAGGTCACTATCTAGTGCAATGACCTAGAATAGTGTATTAAATGTTCTCAGAATTTCTTCTTTCCATGCTATGTTCCCATTTTATGTCCACAAAGGGGTGTGAAAAATTAAGCAAAAATACAAATACACATGACATCACACATATCAAAAAAATTGGAACCCCCCATCTACCTCAAGGAGTATCCCTTTACCTTAAAAAAGTTTTCATACAAGGGAGGTCCCATACCAAGGACACTTCTGTCTTATAGTTAACTAAAAAGGCAAGTGACTAGCCCCTTAAAGGGGGTTTCACATTAAACCATTTCATAAAAATTCCAAACGAGGCTCATGTTATTACCACACATCAATCCTTTTATAAAAACTTAACACAAGACATTATCTATACCAAAACAACATAGAAATAAATATTAGAAACACCACTCACCATTTTGAATATCACACCATTATTTATAAAACCAAACCATTCCTTTAACAGTCACAATATACATATAAAATATAACCTATCCATTTGACAAACAATTTTTGTGAAAAACACTTCAAATACACATCTTACTTTCAAGGAAATTAATCCAAACACTTTATTTCAAAAGTAACAATCATTATAAGAATCAAACATCACTATTTAATAATCAAGGGAGGTGAAAAAATCAAGCAATCAATGAAATGTAAACTTTTAAGGGGAGGTAAAAAGGTATCCTACATCAAATGATGAATAACTTCTAAAATCTGGTGTGAAATATAAATTGTACCTCATCCACACCCAAGGGATGTTAGATCAGACCTAGAACATTAAAATAAAACCCAACATTTTAGGTTTCAACCCTAAAAATTGGAACACTAATCATGGGAGATAGGGAACCCCATGAAACTAGAAGAAAACCCTAGAACGATAGAAGAAACTAAGGGAGAGAGGACTTACGTGATGATCTAGAGGATAAATACCTCCAAAAAATCCAAAAATGGAGGCCTAGGGGAGGTAAGAGAAGGGGAGGAGGCATCTAGGGTAGAGGATACAGAATGGGATAGGTAAGGGTGTGTTTTTTTATAAAAATAGGGGGATATAAATGTTTTTGCTGACCTGGACATTCCACACAGTTAGTCAGCATGGTTTGTCAAATCATGTGGTGACCATGCGAACACCTATGCTGAGAAGTAGACCTACCGCATTGTCAAACCACACTGTCTAAATAACCATGAAATATATACCATCTCACCAAAAAGATTACGCATGGTTACCTAGGCTAGGGTGAATGGTTACTACTAACTATGAACTGGTGTATTCCCACCCAAAACACCTATTTTCTCTAAAAACTCAATGGGAAACCCATGGAGGAAAGTGAGGAAAAATATATGAGGGAAGAACATCCCAAAAATTCAAACCCATCACACCCTGTTCCTGAGAAATCAATTGAGGATCAAACCCAAATCATAACTAAATATGAATTTCGAATCTCGGATATGACATCACGCATCTTCTCAGAGGTATGATATTGCACAACATTAACATACAACAAAGAAGACATCAAATGAACACTCAAATAAGGTAACAAAGAGAAATTAATCCCAATAGATAGGCACAATATTTGGATGTCAATATATGAAAATAAAAATTATGGAAAATACTTGAATTAATCCTCAAGTCATCTTTCCCTAACCACCCTTAGCGACTTAATGTTTATTGTAGTGAGATCAGGCCAGTAAATCCATCACAACTACCTCCTATGTCCTGACCAGATTACATAATTACATACTAACTTCAAGACAATAAGTTCAATCTAGACCTATGATACCACTTTGTCATGAACCATATCAGGTACCATGGTAACACGATAACTGATCTAGTCATGACATAGTATAAAGGGCATTCCTGATCCCCATGAGTTGGATACTAGCACTTAACATCATAAAAAATGAATATGGAAATTAATTTTCCACCAAAATCATAGAAGAAAGATAAAAAAGTCAATATGCATACAAAGAAACTCTACAAGGAGAAGTTTACCAGAAGTCAAATTGATAAACAAACCCAAATTAATATAGAAAATTACCAGAAAAAGAGGATAGATAACCCATGTCCCAATAGATGAAACTCTCAAAGTCCATGAATCAACAGCTAGAACCACCTCTTAGTGGTTCTTTACCCATACTCAAACCTGTAAGGAGAAAATTTACAAACCCTTAAATGAATATGTGGTATTTGAGATAAAATATTAGTAGTATCTCACCAAGGATTCCATAAAATATGCCAACATTTATTTAACCAAAAAATATTTCAATTTTAAACAAACATGTTTCACATTTCAAAAACATATTTAAACAAATTTTTCTTTACATTTGAAATGATGGAAATACATTAAAAAATTATTCACATTAATATTTATGGAATATTTATAAACAAATTTATTAGTAGATTTTTTCATACAAAATAGTTTATATAAATTCATAAGTAATGTAAAATAATTTATAGTAATGGAATATGTTTATTAAAAAAAGTGAACAACAATGTCATATACCTAAATTTACAATCATTCCAAGATAAGGTAATCCACACACCCAAGGTGACTCCACAATATGTATATACACTTTTCCATTTCGTATGGCCAAAGGTGAATTCATCACCATCCCATCGAGGATGTGACATGTTGCATTTATGTTTTAGAATGTTGTAAATTGTAGAGTGTTGTCCAAAAACTCACTAACTACCTAAGACTTTCATGCATGATAATAACAAATAAAAAATGGGAAATTTACTATTAGACTACTTAAAAAAATTCATATCATTCTCTATTCGAAATATTCCAATTTTCCATTTAATAACCAAAATGGATTTTAATCAAAACATGCCTTTTTCGAAGATAAAACCCAAAGGTTTCTAACAAACCATTTCAATCCATTTTTCACAAATACTAATTTGAAATAAATTCCACCCATTAAATTTCAAAATTCAAATTCCACAATTAAATTTTACAATTTAATTTTTAAACAATTTCCCTCAATTTTACAAATTTAAATTCAATAATTTAAATTCCACCAAATTCCATCAATTTCACAATTACCCCAAAATTCAATAGAATTGGGGTTTTTTACCTATATCATAACAAAATCCAATTTCCAAAACCAAATTCCAAAATTCAATGGAATTATGTTTTCAAAAATTAAATTTTATAATAATTAAATACCACATATTCTATTGAAACAAAATTTAATCGAATCAAGTAATTTGGGGTTAATTAAATTATCCTATCAAAATGGAACCACCTACATCAGTATCACTAGACCTCAAAAAAAACATTAGTCAAGATTTTCCAATTAAGAATTATGGAAATGGAATACAGTAATTAAACTACGGTTTAAGTATAAAAAATTGTTATTAAATATTCTCATAACACGGTCATCCACAAAACCTGAGGGATGAAAAGAGAGAGGGGGAGATAGAGAAAGGGAAGAGGAAAAATACTAAGAAAAGATGGAATGTCATTCACAATGATTTGATTTTATTTCATAGGGATGTTAAAGGGAAAAAATTCTCTCTTGGGAGCTCCCTTGGATGAATAAAACTTTAGAGGTTATTTTTGGTCTATATATCATATACAATAATGGTTTTAGGTGTTTTAAAATAATTTTTTTTTCGGATTAAAAACCTCATTTGAATGGTTAGCTGGGCAAGGATGCATAGTTATACAAAACCATATTCCCTATCCATGAAACAATTTTCATGGGTTACATAATTTCTCCTAATAGGGAACACAGTATGCCAAACTGTGATCCAAACATGAAAAACCCCACCGCTTGGGTTTGCACGGTTTACCTTGAGAGGGCACACGATTTGGGAAAATCATGTACCAACCATGCATATACCCATAATTTTCAACATTATCTAAGTTTTAACCCAAAGGTACCCCAAATGAAACCCAACCAATTCTTGATAAAAACAGGGGTCTAAGAATATATGAAAAAAATAACTGGATGCTATAGTTTGTGGGACATATAATACTGTCTCAAAACCATATAGTGATAAATGAGTGTAGGACGCTGATTGATTCTTCAAAATCCCACTTGTGTGATTGATTGAGAAATTTTTTTGGGACACTAACTACTGCTTCAAAATTCCATAAGGTCCTAGACATGGTGATCTGGGCCCAAAATTTTGGAATTGGATTATGGTTCCAATTTTCTATAATATGAATTGAAATGAAATGATATTTAATAACCATGGTATTGTTATAGGGTTCTTACTATGACATGGGTTGAAGAAGGAATTAAGGGTTTGGATTTCCTCAGGAACCCAAGGGTTTATGTTGCAAAACAATGAATAATTGGATATATGTAAAATTTTTTAATTTATTTTTTTATTTTATTCTATACACAACTGCATACACTTCTATTGACTGGATATTTCTTTAGACAACATTGGTGGTTACATACTATGTTATAATCACACCCTACTCAGGCTGCCTAATCTGTACCCGAATATAAATCATGTATATAAGAAAAATTAAGTGGAAGAGTCCTATGTTTGATGGTTGATTTGGGATAGAGAATGGTTGTGAGAATCAGACATGATTCAAGACCTTTTAGGAGTTGTCAGTGTATTTATTTATTTCAGGTTTTTGCATATTGACACTTGACACATATTTGGAATGATGAATATATTGTTAGTTTTGGATATTGTATTTCCTATTCTGGCTATCATTTGATGTTGGTTAAATTTATTTATTAGCTATATAATTTGGTTATTCTAATTTATTTCCATTTTTGTGATACTTTGATAAAGAGGGTATATTTTCCCCATGTTTGATATTAGACCCTCATTTCCAGTCGACATCCTCTAGCATACAGGGAGGTGTGCCTAAGGTCATATAACCCATCGACTTGGGGCATTGGTGGGTGGAACCTAGATCGGGATGTTACATACACTCTCTTGAGATTTTATGTCCCATGAATGAAAATTTATATTTTCAAAATTCATAATTTCTCAATTTTTCATATCTTTTCACTTTACAGAAATTCATCAACACAATACACAATTGTTCTTCATAATCTTACATACTCTTGGAATATATAATAACATCATATATAAATTCTACCACAAATAAATCAATGTAATATTTAAAAAAATATATTCATTAAATTCATAAACATAATTAGGGAATTGGTATGTCCAAATGGAATCACTATATATTTATATTGACCATAACTCTTATAGAATATTATCTTGGAGATATCCACCATCTTGACCACCATTGATGTTATCCAAAATGGTGTCAAATCTTGGAAACATATATAGATCTATGAATTAGATCAAACAATTCATCAATATGGGGAAGATGATACTATTTCTTGATAGTTATCTTGTCTATAATCAATTCAAAAAGACATTTACTCATCTTACTTCTTAACATAAAGAATAGGTGCACCCCATGGTAACACACTAGGGTTTATGAGTACCTTATAAAATTAATCCTATTGTTTTTAATTCAATTTATACAAATCAATTGGTTCCATTCTATATTGATACTTTGAAATTGTTGTAGCCATAGGTTTGAGTTCTACTGAGAAATCATGTTTATGTTTTGAGAAAGACAAGGAAAGTAATCAGGAAATACATTAACATATTCCAAAAATATAATCATATCATTAGTATTGAGTTTATCCCTAACTATTTTAGTTTAAAACCCCTCATGAATATATAGAAATACCCATGGAACAAAAGTAATTTCCATTAGAATTTAAAATTTACCATTACACTAAAATATAATCCTAGGTTGATTCAGAATATAAAATGCAATTTACCTTGGAATTTAATGGGGGAAAACAAAATCCATGTAAAAAAATTAAATTAAATTCAGATATAAGGAAAATTAAGAGATTTTAAAAAATCACTTTTCCTCAAATATTTATCTGAGAAGACCTATAAACATTATAAGTTATTAACATACCATTATGAGTTTTTTCTAATAGCTCAATATCTAACTGTTGTGGTGGTGATATTGTACCCTTAGTAAATTTTCTAGATATAAAAGAGTGGGTAGATCTAGAATGAAAAAACATATTCAATTTAAAAGTGGATGGAAAATCTACCTATCACCACATTGTTCTCATGAATAATATTAATAGTTCTCATATCATGATATTTACCATTATCTATTAGATTAAGAGGTTTTTGATGTCAATTTCGGCAACCCAATCATTTTATACATAATCAATATATCTTATTAGATAAATATATATTACATATCATTTTTATTTGAGGTAGAATATTATAGGTTTAGTATATTTGGAAACATGCATACACAAACAACTGGTACATATAAGATATACATCATCACTAATTATATTTTTGATAATAAGCATTCTTTTTAGATATATCATATTTAAAACCATTCTTCATATCCTAGGGAAAAATAATCGTAATAATGGGTGAGATTAGATGCCTAGTAACCATATGCATATCATATTATAATGATAATTAAATAATAGCATGATCATAAGGGTACAATAACATGATTTTAACATTTAAAAACCATTCCCAATAATTCAATAATCATATTAATGATTCATTAAATAATAATTAGAAATTCACAAACCATGAATCATTAATTAATAAAAATAATATGAGCCATGATAGAATAAAATTTTCATAATATCAAGTCATAAAAGAGTGGAATAAGGTGTGAAATAATCATTATCATTGAAATTAAATGTTAAGGACACCTACTGTGACATTAGTTATATATTAGTCTAGGGATAATCACCTATGTACCAACATTAGGCATGGGATTATCTACCATGTACCCTCTATTAGGATTAGAATAAAATTTAATGTACAATTTCATCTCATAAAATATTAATCATTAACCAATGGGTATGAGGGATATAACAGACTCACCCATCACATATTCATAATTCATTAATTTGTTTTCCACAATATCATGAAAAAATTAATCCTTCCATTAAAGTGTAACTAATGGAAAATAAAATGGATTTATTCATGATTTTATCATAATTATAAATATTTTTCTTGAAAAAGAATCAATATGATATTGTAGAATCATATCACCAATGAAGAATAATTAACCTCATAAGATATTATTATAGATGAAAATTTCCATTAAAATACAAGTTGAATTTTTATTAAGGAAAATACCCCTTTCATTTAAAAATAACATATTTTAAATATAAAAATTTGCAATATATTGGGTAAAACATTTAATTTTAAAGGAACTATGAAAACCATTAAATGAATCATCATTGTTAAAATATAGTCATAGCAGTGGGAAAAGTCATTCGTGTGATGTACATTAAAACAAAGAACCTATTCACATATTTGGTGAAATATAGATCATTTAGAAAATGAAAATAACATTCATTTAAAAACATTTTAAATAAAGTCGAATATTTATTAAAGTGACATTAATAAATTATGGCAGAATATTGAAATAATTCTTGAAAATATTTTAAATAAAATATGGACATAGAACAGAAATATATTCAATTGAATAGAAAAACAAAGTCAATTTTCCATAAAATCATTCTTTCATAAATTTTGAGTACTTAGTGAGAGAAAAATTAAAGGAGAATTTTTAATTTATATAAATAAAGTTATAAGAATAAAATACATAATACTCATGATATATGGATAATTAAATTTTATAATTGGAAATTTCAGCATAAATAATCCTGGTATTGACGAGATTGTAAAGTAAAACCCTTACTGTATTAGTAAATTTTGAAACATAACCCACATGAAAGAAATAAATTCAAAAGAAATATTAAATACCATTAAAATAAGGGTATTCCGAAAATAAAATATAAAAGGGGTGGTATATACAATTCATAAACTATGATAGGTGTATAACATAATGAATGTCCCAAATAAGACAACTTGAGACGATAAATCATTACCTCATATTATGCTTTCATTTTAGGTTAACTAACCTCATTTATAGTAGATTAAAATTAATCATGAATCTATAAGAGAACTAAATAATTACATATGATACAATTTATGGTCTACATATAGCATTTCAACCCCCATTTAATAATAATTATTTAACAAATTCATCATATCTATGTGTTAATTGCTTTATTTTCCATGGATGTTTTGGCTCATAAATTCCAAACATTATGATTTGATCATGGAATTACAATATCTAGAATTTTAATCACGATAAAATTATCATATATATTCATTTTATACATATTTATAACCATCAATAAAAGGTATATATATATATTAAAACAAAGAGTGAAATTTGGCATTTATTATTCACATAAAATAATATTAAGGTAATTATCAATGGAATGTTAAAATAATGTATATAAAACATATAATAGGAGAGGATTATTTTCAAAATAAACCTATAAAATGATATAATTTATAGTTTTTTTGAAGATTTAGAGGCCTTATTCCATTTTTTACCACATTCTACCAGTTTTACCCATACCGGTATAAGAAATATTTATTATTATTAATATTAATAATGTACATAATTAAAAGGGAGCTGTTTACCAAATTTAAACCTCATGGTTTCCAATATGGATTCCATTATTGAGGATTAGATTTCTATAGGTGGCAGAAATAAATTTTAATATAATTATGTAAAACATAATGAAAAATAGATTATTTAAATATTAGTTTGTATCCCAAATATGAACATATACAAAAAACATGTATAATAATGAATCCTAATCAATCAATTAGATTATATAATATTCATTGAAACATATTTTATTTTAAGATAGAATTAAAATCATAATTATCACAAACCAACCTAGGTCCACCCTGAACTGGTCACCCGAGTCAGTCCATGGAATGACCTGAGGGGTGTTCCGAATCCCCATGGGTTGGAAACTATAACCGAACATCAAAATTAAACCATTGGGAATGATTTCACCCACAAAAAAAGATAAAAAAATGAATTAAGACTGAAAATAAAAATAAAAACTTGTAGTAGAAATGAAAAAAATGAAACTACATATACCTCCATGTGACCTCATGGGTCACCACTCAACTAAGAACTAAGACTGCTCCAACATTGAACAGCTGAACCAAGAACCTGAACAAGAAACTGAACCTACAACTGGAAAGGTATTATCGGCATGAGCACCAAGATGCTCAGTAGGGATACCAAGAATAAACCACTGAATCCAAAAGTTCTCTTTTCCGAAGCAGTCTATAAACACATATTTGAAATACAACTATAAAATAGGGTTTTTAAATTTTAATATAAAGAACATGTTTTACCTATTTAAAATAAAAATCCAACACACACTACATACCATTTCAAAAACCATTTTCTATTTTATAAAAAAACCAAGATAGGAAGGCCAAGGCTATCCTAAAAGAAATAAATAAACCGTATAAAATGGAAATAAACTAACAGGTATAACTGAAAGTAAACATGAAATGTAAATAATTAAGTAACCATGGGAGATCTTAAACATCACTAGAAGACCCCTGAACATACTAAGTTTGGAACCACCTGCCGACGTATGGTGAAGCTCCTAAGTCTATAACCAACTGGCCTCCCAAAACTGACCAAATCTAGTGGTAAAGCCCACCTAGCCTAACAAAACATCTAGGGGGTACCAACCCATTGAATCGGGGTTGATCAGCAACCATCAATCGATCATCTAAAAGATGCCAGGATCCCTTGGTGGTTATATCACTATGTAATTAGGAGTCCCTCACACATGTGAATCAACTGACAAGTCATCACCGCACTTGCCTAACCCAAACACGGACACTCCCTATGAATTCACCCATACAGGGTTACCCTAGACATGATCTCTACATATACTTATATATATATATATATGTGCATACATTTCAAACATACAATGTGCCAAGTAGGCCATCACATTATTTTATTATCAAAACCACTTTATAAAACACTTGGAGTTGTCAATCGGGCCTTTAGTTTTACATAATCAAATTCTATTACCAAAATATTGCACAATCTCATTTAAAACAACTCTAAACACCACTTTTATATTTAAAAATATAAACGGGCCTCTAGGTTCCAAGTTTCAAAGCCTTACCATAAAATTCTTTAGTAATACTATGTACAATTTCGTAAAAAGAAAGAAAACGACCCCTTAAACCACACACTCAACAAAACATACACCTAAATCCAAAGGCATATACTCACAGATTTATTTTCAATATAATTTAAAGAGACACACGAATAGACCAAAAACATTTATAAAGCAAGAACCTCTTAGAAAACTAAGGTTTGGAGAAAAATAAAAATTCAAAGCACCATCTTCATTTGAGGACGTCCATGTGTGCACCTATTGCACCCATGGATGTGACAATATATAATGGAGAATCGAACCTCAAAAGATACATGTGAAATCATTTTCACAAAACCCCTAAGTTCCATAATACTAACCAATGCAAGAAAAACTAGTTCCATAAAATTTTTCTACAAGAAAAAAACCAATCAAGACATCCAATAAAACCATTTGAAGATAAAGGTTTTTAGTTCCAACCAAGTTGGCAAGGCATAAACTTGTGTATAAATAGATGAGAATCCTAAAATACATTTTTAATGAAATCATTCAATAAGAAAACACTACCACAAGTTAACTATAAACATAATATAGGTATGAAACATAATATAAGATTTAATTATGAAAAAACAGGCATTAAATGCATTAAAAATGGGAGCAGGGGGCATGGAAACACATAAACATAATCAAGGAACTATTTCAAAGATGTTTTTAACAATTCTAACCATCATAATTTTTTTAATGGAATAACTATCATTCTTATAAAGGTTATAATAATATTTATAATTTAAATAAAATCATGAAAGTGCCTATGGAAAGCTCCAGAAAGAGGCAATGGATAGAAATTCCTACCTCAAACAATTGTTAAGCCATGTTTTCTAACTCAAATAGTAGCTTGCTCGCACACACACACACACACACACACTTACAAACACACACACAAACACACACACACACACACACTTAAACTGATGCACGTGTTCCCCTCACCATGAGGGAACATGTTCACTAAAGATATATATATATCTATACATATTGTAGAGACCCGAATCCTGACATACATGGACATTACATTACTTTTGCGGAATACTTAGTACATAACAAAAACACACACACAAGGATCGTAATAGTTTAGTGTCTTTGGAAACTCGGAACGTAATCTTCTAAACGTGGTGAAAGATCTTCAACATCTCCCATAAAGATCTTTTTTTTTACCTAAAACCTTTCTTTATATCCTGGGGAAAAAAACATAAAAGGGTGAGCTCAAATGCTCAGTAAGGGTAAACAAAAGAAATATCAATCACATCATATACAAAAGAACATAGCTTTTGGAAATCTTAACCTGAAAAAGAGAGCATAATATCATAACGTGGGATAAATCATAGAAGTGAAAATGAAACCATAACTTAAAACATTAATCATTGTGGCATACACACATAATCATAGAGAATCATTTCTTGTTAGTCAAGACTCATTGCCAAGACTATCTTAGTGGACAAAGTCCCTTTCTGAATCGAGTAATCCTCGTTTCAGTCCTGTTTCACTGAACCGGTATAACCTACCATTCCAGCCATGTCTATCTCATGAGATATGAAATCTTTACCCAATGCATTGGAGGGAGATATAGGTCCCACCCATCTCTTAATGATACCATTCTTATGTGTGCCACAAAATCATAAATCATACATCATTTCATAACCCATGTAATAAAATGGGATTCTTAAACAACATGACATCATAAAACCATTCATATAAGATAAAGGAATTCATAAACATAATTCCATCACAACATAGTCAAATCAATGTAAAAATATGGATAAAAACAGAACCCTTTATTATCTTAGATGGAAAATACTTTTGATAAAACACTTGAAATGAATTCTTGAGGAAAATATCCTTTCTTCTTTAAAATCAATTTCTTTTCACAAAATATCATGCAATTTTAAAAGAAAGATATTTTATTGAAAATAGTCATGAAATCTTTTAGAGGAAGCTTCATGAAAATAAGGCTTTATAAAACAGTATAAATCCGTTCGTGCTGTATAAGTTAAAAAAAACATTCTTCGTACTTTTGTCGGAAAAGTCAAAAAGTACCTCGTACGAAAAACGAAAAAAGATCCTTTTCATATCCTTTACTAAAAACTCATAGAAGGGTAAAATTGGATTTAAACAATTGTAGGTGGATGGAAATAATATTACATATTGAGGGAACATGGATGTGGATGATAAAATACACCCCAGTAAATACTTACGAATAAACAATCTCGGATAAAAATGAGATTGTGATATTTCCCTTACCTTAGGTCCGACTTGCTTTGTAAGTGTCCGAACCTCCTGTATAATGATTTAAATCATGTTATTGACTTATTAAAGAATCATATTCATTGTTATGATATCATATATGGTTCACTTATGACATTATATTACCCGTTCTTTTGTAAATTCCATGTTAAAGAAGCATTTTGGGTAAAATCGTTTCATTTATCGTAGGTGTTTTGACTTGTTGTTCTTGACATCATTATTACTTATATCATGATTTACTTACTTCCAGAATATAAAATATGATTTATATATCATATATATTCAGTATATATATATATATAATAGGTAGATAAATAAAATGAAAAACACCGTTCATGGAGACGGTAGTCCGTACGTACGCATGAACGCTGTTTTCCTTTCCTTATTGTCTTGAAATGGAAGTAAGTAGATGACATACATATGCATATATATACATAAATACAGTAGCTTTATAATGTCATATATTTCATTATTATTTCTTATATATACATTATAATCATTCTTAAATGGTTAACATGGAGAATGAATCTCATCGCGTCGTGGAGACGGTATTCCGTACGTACGCACGAGCGATGATATCATTTCTATAAATATTGAATTGAATTGGAGTGCATTATACAATATATCAGAATCAATATGATGTTGTAATAACTATGTATAGTTATTCTTTACACCATTATACCCATCCATGTAAGGTGGTGGTGGAAAATAGATTACACCACGGCGTGGAGACGGTATTCCGTACGTACGCACGCGCGGTGATTTCTTTTTCCGCAGGATAGATAGATGGTGAAATAGGGTTGTTTCATACTTATAATAACATATCAGTATATGAGTGATACTGATGTTATTACTTCATAACGAAACAACCTAAGAAGAAGAAGTGGAAGAAGAAATAAAGATGAAAGAATTGGTAACGGTAATTACCTCTTCTTTGAAGTGCCTCTTTGAGACCTCCTCTTAGGGCACTAGAATTGGTCTTTGAGGAAGACCAGAACCTCTAGGATGTTGCTAGGGAAGTGGAGAAGGAATTTTGGCAGGGGTTGGCCGAGCTTCAGTGCTCAAATTGGTGTGAGGAGGAGGGGGAGGAAGTGTCCTTTTATAGGGGAGGAGAGGGGCACCTTAGGAATTCTTAAAAATATTAATTTATAATAAATCTAAACCCACTTAAAAACCTCCAAAAATGACTCATATTCGAAGATTAGATGAGATAGGGTTGTAATCTCATCAACCAATCAAATTTAGACATGTTTGGATATTATTTTAAACCTTATCAATTAGATTTAACTCTAAGTTAAATAATTTAACTTTTACCGTGTCTTTTTGTTTTCTTTCACTATATGGTTAATACACTTACTATAACATGCCAAACGAACCCCAAATTGTTTATTATTAATATATATATCCTTATCTAAGTCATTTGGCCGAACCTTAGATTTTTAGGAATAAAATAACAATTAGTAATATAATATTTGATTTAAAAACTATTTTGTGTCAATTTTGACACTATTTGATATATGGTTTTTGTGAAAGTCATAACAGAATTAAATGTTAGAACCAAGTTGATTAAATCAACATTAATATATCATAGTAACCTAGAAAATTAGTGGAATTCATAAAAAATCTCAAATTACATTTATTTTGGTGTTTATAACATCAATTATGTCAATATTTCATTAATAAGATAATTACTGCATCATCGTTGTTTCATAAATAAATTAAATTATTTTATGTCTAAAAATTACAAATAAAATATCATCATGTAGGAAAGCTTTTTAGCTTTCTAATGAATATTTACAATCGAATTTATCTTATGTATAACCCCATATTAAAAATGATTTACTTATTAAACTTTGATTTTAACTATTTTAACCTTTCTTTAAATAAATTAATAATAAATGTCCTAATCTAATCCAAGTGGGCCTAAATGGTCATATTTTATTCCTAAGTTTGTTTTTGGTCGAATTACACTTGTCCAATAGAATTAGGACATGTGTTAGGGTAATATTAATATCATATTTACCCTTAGTTACCTTATTTACTATTAACCGTGGTAAAAAAAGTAAAAAGTTACTATTCACCAAAAAATTATTTTCATCTCATTGAACCACATTTTAGTCCTTGATATTAACCGTGTCTCTCGGATTTTCGAAATTCCATTCACAGAAGCGGTAAAATTAAGTTTTATGCAAAATTCAGTTTTTAACCTACCACTTAGTAGTTTCACTATTCATCAAAAATTGATGTTTTTCAGAACAATGCCAAAATTTCATCCCAAGCTATATTTCATATTCCGTATTCAAAAATGAAGTCTATTTTACCAAATTCATAACATAAAAGTTGCATTAATTAATTTTATAATTAAATCCCGCTGTTAAAATAAATAACGTGTTTTTAGGAAACAATATATATATCAAAAGATTGACACTTGATTATGTCTGGTTTAAATGTGAAATTACAACCAATGACCAACATTGTATTAAATTGTAAAAATATATTCTAAATATACTTTAAAACCACTCAAATTAATGATTTATCACTATTAATTATTTCGATTAAAAAAGTTGTTTTTTAATTATAATTTAGTAATTTTCACTATTCATCAGAATATGAAAGTTATCCGAAAAGTACCAAAATTTCACCTTAGGCTAAATTCGATACTCCGAATCCAAAAATGAAGTCCATTTTGAGAGTTAAAATTTCTAAAATTTAAAAAGTGGTTATTACTATTCATAACGGCTAGTTTTAATAATATTTTAATAGCATATCATTGTTTCGTGAAACTCAGGATTACGTACCACACACGCTATCGAGGAAGGTTGCGATTGCGTGTAATGCAAGGCAAGTCAAGGATGCGTGTTGTGCAAGCTCCTTTTGGTGTAGCGTACAACACAAGACATTAGTGAAATAAAAAGAATATTTTTCATAAAATCTCGGGCTGTTACATTCTACCCCCCTTAAAATGAATTTCGCCCTCGAAATTCATTGGGGTTATAAATGGTTTACTATTTGAAAGTTTCTTTAATAGAAACCCACATCGTAAAAAGGAATACCAAAACTTATCTTTAAAAACAAAAGTATGAAAGGTAACGGTTACCCAAATAAACTAATCACTGGGTTTCCACATAGGTGAAAATATGGATATGGAAGATAAATCTAACCATCATGTTCTGATGGAGAGTGGTAGAGAACATGGCTATGGAAAATCCAGTAATCACAAATCCATAGATTTGTGATGATATAAGGTACCATCTGATTCATCAGATATAAGATCACTAGGACAACATTTTTGGTTTTCAAGATCATTTCCCCTAAAGTTGAAAATTTGAATTAGAATAAATACTTACTTTATTTTGGTACAATCTCACTGTTGTTTGTGCTTTGAACAATTTCCACTTCATCTCTTAAATAAATGAAGTTGAATTTGTTATTCGTGAAGTGTTAGCAGATCATGTGATAGAATGACAGGTCATTCCATCTGTCTCAAACAAAAGGTTAGCAAAACTTATATACATAAGTCGATCTATAGTGAGATTAATCATATATGGTTCCTAAAATGGACTTATACTTCATATATCATACTGCTTAATATAATAAAACTAGTTTCTACTAAACAGGGACTTCCTGTAGGTCAGTGGTAGGCGATAAAGGCCAGTCGCACTTCGGTTGTGGGTTCGATTCCTACAGCCTTGTCCGAAGCGATGGGCTGTCGCCCGTCCTGCAGGTTGTCCTTTTTATAAAACTATATTACTATAACATCCCATCAATAATATCGAAAAAAAAACTTCTATCCTTAAACAATACTAACTTATGTCCAACATAATTCATTCCAATCATTAGGCTCAAAATACTGCAGTCCATTCTCATAACATAGTGAAAACGATTACCAAAGATTTAATACTGTCGTTGATCCCCACATATCATAAGATATGTCTTGTTGGTCACATTCCAAACATTCAAAGTCCTTAATCGTGTATTCTCTTGAATACATGAGTGCAGTTAAAAGTTAATACTTTCCATATACCAAAATCCTCAAAATTCTATATACTCAAACCATGATATCACTTAGTCCTTATATCAATCATGAGCTCATGAATACTATTAAGCATTTCATTTTCTCGTCTTCATTATGCGCATATCATCTTATTTCCAAAAAATATCTCAATCACTTTGAATACCACATCAATAAATATTGCAATACTCAATGATACAACATTATTTTGGAATCCCATTACATAAACACTTAATCATTCCACCACATCGTTGTCATATTCAACATTTCCAATAGTGAACGCATGTGATTTCGCTTTGTCCTTTGCCTTCAGTGGTTGCTCATGTTGATCATCACTAACCCTTGGATTATGGCAATTATTAGCATAATGCCCCATTTCCTTGCACTTGAAGCATTGAAGTGTTGGCGGTGCGTTCTCTGCAGTGTTTGCTTTATTCACATCATTAGAAACCCTTTTTCCATTACTTCGACACTCAGCTGCTCGATGACCTTCTTTTCCACACTTAAAACATTTTCTAGTCCCTTTAAGACAATCTCCACCATGCTTCTTTCCACACTTTGTGCATAAGGAACCATTCATCTTCTTTTCACCATTATTCTGAGATTTCTCCTTGAACTCCATCTTTCGTTTCTTGTCAAAACCATGAGATGGATATGTAACACCAACTTCCATTTCTACCTTGATAGCACAACGCACAATTTCTTCATAGCTACTGAAGTCTCTTATAGCTAATGCCCTTCGAAGACTTGGTTTTAAGCCACTGAAAAATCGATCAACTTTACTTTCAGGTTGGATGATAATTCCAGAAGCATACCTTGCAAGTCTTGTAAAATTTGCTTCATAGGTACCAACAGATTCATCGTCCCTTTGCTTCAGTTCAAGAAACTCTTTCTCCATCTTTGTTCGAAGAATACGAGGGAAGTACTTACTGAAAAACAAGTTCTTGAACTCGTCCCATTCCATGGACTCAATTTCATCTCTTGGCCTCGTATTCTTGATAAGATTCCACCATTGATCAGCTTCGCCTTCCAAACGATATACTGCGAAGATGACTTTATCATTAATGTCTTGTGTTGTACGCTACACCAAAAGGAGCTTGCACAACACGCATCCTTGACTTGCCTTGCATTACACGCAATCGCGACCTTCCTCGATAGCGTGTGTAATACGCAATACCGAGTTTCACTAAACAACGATATGCTATTAAAATATTATTAAAACTAGCTGGTATGAATAGTAATAACCACTTTTTAAAATTCTGTAAATCTTATTTTTCAAAATGAACTTCATTTTTGGATTCGGAGTATCGAATTTAGCCTAAGGTGAAATTTTGGTACTTTTCGGATAACTTTCATATTCTGATGAATAGTGAAAATTACTAAATTATAATTAAAAACAACTTTTTTTAATCGAAATAATTAATAGTGATAAATCATTAATTTGATTGGTTTTAAAGTATATTTAGAATATATTTTTACAATTTAATAAAATGTTGGTCATTGGATGTAATTTCACATTTAAACTATACATAAACAAGTGTCAATCTTTTGATAGATATTGTTTCTTAAATACACGCTATTTGTTTTAACAGCGGGATTTAATTATAAAATTAATTAATGCAACTTTTATGTTATGAATTTGGTAAAATAGACTTCATTTTTGAATTCGGAATATGAAATATAGCTTGGGATGAAATTTTGGCATTGTTCTGAAAAACATCAATTTTTGATGAATAGTGAAACTACTAAGTGGTAGGTTAAAAACTGAATTTTGCATAAAACTTAATTTTACCGCTTCTGTGAATGGAATTTCGAAAATCCGAGAGACACGGTTAATATCAAGGACTAAAATGTGGTTCAATGAGATGAAAATAATTTTTTGGTGAATAGTAACTTTTTACTTTTTTTACCACGGTTAATAGTAAATAGGGTAACTAAGGATAAATATGATATTAATATTACCCTAACACATGTCCTAATTCTATTGGACAAGTGTAATTCGACCAAAAACAAACTTAGGAATAAAATATGACCATTTAGGCCCACTTGGATTAGATTAGGACATTTATTATTAATTTATTTAAAGAAGGGTTAAAATAGTTAAAATCAAAGTTTAATAAGTAAATCATTTATAATATGGGGTTATACATAAGATAAATTCGATTGTAAATATTCATTAGAAAGATAAAAAGATTTCCTACATGATGGTATTTTATTTTTAATTTTTAGACATCAAATAATATAATTTATTTATGACACAAAGATGATGCATTAATTATCTTATTAATGAAATATTGACATAATTGATAATATAAATACCAAAATAAATGTAATTTAAGACTTTTTATGAATTCCACTAATTTTATAGGTTACTATGATATATTAGTGTTGATTTAATCAACTTGGTTCTAACATATAATTCTGTTATGACTTTCACAAAAATCATATATCAAATAGTGTCAAAATTGACACAAAATAGTTTTTAAATCAAATATTATATTATTAATTGTTATTTTATTCCTAAAAATCTAAGGTTAGGCCAAATGACTTATATAAGAATATATGTATTAATAATATACAATTTGGGGTTCGTTTGGCATGTTATAGTAAGTTTATTAACCATATAGTGAAAGAAAACAAAAAGACACGGTAAAAGTTAAATTATTTAACTTAGAGTTAAATCTAATTGATAAGGTTAAAATAATACCCTAAACTTGTCTAAATCCTATTGGTTGATAGGATTTCGACCCATCCCCACTTTAGCTTCGAAATAAGACCCTTTGTAACCATTATAAACTGATTTTGACTTTAATATAAAATAATATTTTGAGATATTCCTAAGGTGCCCCTCTCCTCCCTTATAAAAGGGCACCTCCTCCCCCTCCTCCTCACACCAATTTGAGCACTCAAGCTCGGCCAACCCCTTCCAAAATCCCTTCTCCACTTCCCTAGAATAATCCTAGAGGACCTGGTCTTCTTCAAAGACCAATCTTAGTTTCCTAAGTGGAGGATTCAAAGAGGCGTTTCAAAGAAGAGGAGGTTCGGACACTTACAAAGCAAGTCGGACCTAAGGTAAGGGAAATATCACAATCTCATTTTTATCCGAGATTGTTTATTCGTAAGTATTTACTGGGGTGTATTTTATCATCCACATCCATGTTTCATCAATATGTAATATTATTTTCATCCACCTACAATTGTTTAAATCCATTTTTACCCTTCGGTGAGTTTTTAGTAATATGTATGAAAGGAATCTTTTTTCGTACGAGGTATTTTTTTGACTTTTCCGACAAAAGTACGAAGAATGTTTTTTTTAAATTATACGGCACGAACGGATTTCTAATATTTTATAAAGCCTTATTTTCATGAAGCTTCCTCTAAAAGATTTCATGACTATTTTCAATAAAATCTCTTTCTTTTAAAATCGCATGATGTTTTGTGAAAAGAAATTGATTTTGAAGTAGAAAGGATATTTTCCTCAAGAATTCAATTCAAGTGTTTTATCAAAATTATTTTCCATCTAAGATAATAAAGGGTTCTGTTTCTATCCAAATTTTTACATTGATTTGACTATGTTGTGATGGAATTATGTTTATGAATTCCTTTATCTTATATGAATGGTTTTATGATGTCATGTTGTTTAAGAATCCCATTTTTATTACATGGGTTATGCAATGATGTATGATTTATGATTTTGTGGCACACATAAGAAAGGATTCATTAAGAGATGGGTGGGACCTATATCTCCCTCCAATGCATTGGGTAAAGATTTTATATCTCATGAGATAGCCATGGCTGGAATGGTAGGTTATACCGGTTCAGTGAAACAGGACTGAAACGAGGATTACTCGATTCAGAAAGGGACTTTGTCCACTAAGATAGTCTTGGCAATGAGTCTTGACTAACAAGAAATGATTCTCTATGATTATGTGTGTATGCCACATTGATTAATGTTTTAAGTTATGATTTCATTTCACTACTATGATTTATCCCATGTTATGAAATTATGCTCTCTTTTGCAGGTTAAGATTTCCAAAATGTTATGTTCTTATGAATACGATGTGATTGATATTTCTTTTGTTTACCCTTACTGAGCATTTGAGCTCACCCTTTTATGTTTTCTTTTCCCCAGGATATAAAGAAAGGTTTTAGGTAAAAAAAGGGAAGATCTTTATAGGAGATTTTGAAGATCTTTCACCACGATTAGAAGATTACGTTCCGAGTTTCCAAAGACACTAAACTATTACGATCCTTGTGTGTATGTACTAAGTATTCCGCAAATGTAATGTAATGTCAATGTACGTCAAGCTACGGGTCTCTACAGTTGGTATCAGAGGCAAAGGAGGTAGGAATGTATCCGATCCTTGGGAACTCTCACATGTGAGCGTTGGACGAAGCATGGCTCTCCGCCCAAGGGCTTCATGAGAAAATGGCTGCCACTGGGGATGGTGGTGTGTCCCGCCCAGGGGGTGTAGCCGCCCATGGAGTGCCCTGATAGGTATCAATTATAGTCCACTGGAAGTAATTCCAGACCGCTACAGTTGGTATCAGAGGAAAGGTTTAGTCAACCTTTGGAAACTAGGATGCGAAAACGTTAGTGAGATCCCTAGAGATATTTCTAAGGTATGTCTAGGGATGCCCCTAAGGATAAGTATACGTATAGGATATAGTTCTAGAACTATGGTAACGATATTAGATTAAACCAAAGATGATAGATATTTAAGTTACTCCCCCTTTATTACGATTTTTTCATCTAACACTATTCTGTTTGGGTTTTAGAAAATGGCTGGAAACAAGATGATTCACAATAATGGAGGATATGATGGACAATGGAATGATATTCTTCATGAGCAACCAAATGTAATGGGATTTGGATGTCCAAACATCATTATTATTCCGAATCAGCAATCTCACAACATGATCAATAAAGTAAAATTTGGTAAGTTTCCTGACTCGACTAATAAGAGAAAGATGGAGTTCCATGATGATCATAGAGGAAAGAAAGTTCAATTTCCCCTATGTAAATCATGTGGGAAGAGGCATCAAGGAGAATGTTTCAAAGGAACTGGAAGATGCTTTGGGTGTGGAAAAGAAGGACACAAAGCAAGTAAATGCAAAGGAAAAGGTTCAGTTAACAACATGGATGAGGATAATGGTATTGCTACGACATCAACAATGGTTAAATGTTTTAAATGTGGAATGTACGGGCATTATGAAAACAAATTCCCTAAGGGAAAGTCTCATGAAGATAATCAGTATGGTCGTATGGGAAGTATTTATGTGGATGATGATGAAGAGACTACAAATGATATGTGAGATGAAAGAATTGTTGAAGCTCGGTCAATGGTTTAAGAATGTAGTGGAATGATTACATGTTTATCATGTGTAATGTTGTATAAGTAATCTCATGGCACTATGGAATAAAGAGACATGTAAGGATTGTTACATTGTTGTCTAATTAATGTTACCAGTATCCATGAAAGGTTATTCAGATATTTTTGGAATGTAGATGATATGCGCATAATGAAGGGATAAGGAGAAAATAAAATGTTTGATAGTATTCATGAGCTCATGACTGATATAAGGAGAAGGTTATATCATGGTTTGAGTATATTGAATTTTTGGATTTTGGTATGTGGAAAGAGTTAACTTTTGACAGCATTCATGTTTTCACTAAGGTTTAATGGGTATTCATATTTTTCAAGAGAATACACCATTAAAGTATTCACATGATTGGAATGTGACCAACAAGATATATGGGGGATAAATGATGGTATTCACATGCTTGGTTGGCGACATTTCAAGTAATCATTTTCTTTATACTATGAGCTTGGACAGAAGTATTTTAGATAAGCCTAAAGATTGTAATGGATTATGTTAACCATAAGTTAGTATTATTTAAGTATAGAACTTTTTTTTGATATTATTTATGTGATGTTATAGTAATGTAGTTTTAGAAAAAGGACAACCTGCAGGACGGGCGACAGCCCATCGCTTCGGACAAGGCTGTGGGAATCGAACCCACAACCGAAGTGTGACTGGCCTTTATCGCCTACCACTGGCCTACAGGAAGTCCCTGTTTAGTAGAAACTAGTTTCATTATATTAAGCAGTATGATATATGAAGTATAAGTCCATTTTAGGAACTATATATGATTAATCTCACTATAGATCGACTTATGTATATAATTTTTGCTAACCTTTTGTTTGAGACAGATGGAATGACCCGTCAGTCTATCACATGATCTGATAACACTTCACGAATAACAAATTCAACTTCATTTAATTAAGAGATGAAGTGGAAATTGTTCTAGGCACGAAAAATAGTGAGATTGTACCAAAATAAAAAAGTATTTATTCCAATTCAAATTTTCAACTTTAGGGAAATGATCTTGAAAACCAAAAATGTTGTCCTAGTGATCTTATACCTGATGAATCGGATGGTACCTTAGATCGTCACAAATTTATGGATTTGTGATTATTGGCTTTTCCATAGCCATGTTCTCTACCACTCTCCATCAGAACATGATGGTTAGATTTCTCTTCCATATCCATATTTTCACCTATGTGGAAACCCAATGATTAGTTTATTTGGGTAACCGTTACGTTTCATACTTTTGTTTTTAAAGATTGGTTTTGATATTCCTTTTTACGATGTGGGTTTCTATTAAAGAAACTTTCAAATAGTAAACCATTTATAACCCCGACGAATTTCGAGGGCGAAATTCATTTTAAGGGGGGTAGAATGTAACAGCCCAAGATTTTATAAAAAAATATTCTTTTTAATTTCATTAATGTCTTGTGTTGTATGCTACACCAAAAGGAGCTTGCACAACACGCATCCTTGACTTGCCTTGCATTACACGCAATCGCGACCTTCCTCGATAGCGTGTGTGATACGCAATACCGAGTTTCACTAAACAACGATATGCTATTAAAATATTATTAAAACTAGCCGGTATGAATAGTAATAACCACTTTTTAAAATTCTGTAAATCTTATTTTTCAAAATGAACTTCATTTTTGGATTCAGAGTATCGAATTTAGCCTAAGGTGAAATTTTGGTACTTTTCAGATAACTTTCATATTCTGATGAATAGTGAAAATTACTAAATTATAATTAAAAACAACTTTTTTTAATCGAAATAATTAATAGTGATAAATCATTAATTTGAGTGGTTTTAAAGTATATTTAGAATATATTTTTACAATTTAATACAATGTTGGTCATTGGATGTAATTTCACATTTAAACTATACATAAACAAGTGTCAATCTTTTGATAGATATTGTTTCTTAAAAACACGCTATTTGTTTTAATAGTGGGATTTAATTATAAAATTAATTAATGCAACTTTTATGTTATGAATTTGGTAAAATAGACTTCATTTTTGAATTCGGAATATGAAATATAGCTTGGGATGAAATTTTGGCATTGTTCTGAAAAACATCAATTTTTGATGAATATTGAAACTACTAAGTGGTAGGTTAAAAACTGAATTTTGCATAAAACTTAATTTTACCGCTTCTGTGAATGGAATTTCGAAAATCCGAGAGACACGGTTAATATCAAGGACTAAAATCTGGTTCAATGAGATGAAAATAATTTTTTGGTGAATAGTAACTTTTTACTTTTTTTACCACGGTTAATAGTAAATAGGGTAACTAAGGATAAATATGATATTAATATTACCCTAACACATGTCCTAATTCTATTGGACAAGTGTAATTCGACCAAAAACAAACTTAGGAATAAAATATGACCATTTAGGCCCACTTGGATTAGATTAGGACATTTATTATTAATTTATTTAAAGAAGGGTTAAAATAGTTAAAATCAAAGTTTAATAAGTAAATCATTTATAATATGGGGTTATACATAAGATAAATTCGATTGTAAATATTCATTAGAAAGATAAAAAGATTTCCTACATTATGGTATTTTATTTTTAATTTTTAGACATCAAATAATATAATTTATTTATGACACAAAGATGATGCATTAATTATCTTATTAATGAAATATTGACATAATTGATAATATAAATACCAAAATAAATGTAATTTAAGACTTTTTATGAATTCCACTAATTTTATAGGTTACTATTATATATTAGTGTTGATTTAATCAACTTGGTTCTAACATATAATTCTGTTATGACTTTCACAAAAATCATATATCAAATAGTGTCAAAATTGACACAAAATAGTTTTTAAATCAAATATTATATTATTAATTGTTATTTTATTCCTAAAAATCTAAGGTTCGGCCAAATGAATTAGATAAGGATATATGTATTAATAATATACAATTTGGGGTTCGTTTGGCATGTTATAGTAAGTTTATTAACCATATAGTGAAAGAAAACAAAAAGACACGGTAAAAGTTAAATTATTTAACTTAGAGTTAAATCTAATTGATAAGGTTAAAATAATACCCTAAACTTGTCTAAATCCTATTGGTTGATAGGATTTCGACCCATCCCCACTTTAGCTTCTAAATAAGACCCTTTGGAACCATTATAAACTGATTTTGACTTTAATATAAAATAATATTTTGAGATATTCCTAAGGTGCCCCTCTCCTCCCTTATAAAAGGGCACCTCCTCCCCCTCCTCCTCACACCAATTTGAGCACTCAAGCTCGGCCAACCCATGCCAAAATCCCTTCTCCACTTCCCTACAATAATCCTAGAGGACCTGGTCTTCTTCAAAGACCAATCTTAGTTTCCTAAGTGGAGGATTCAAAGAGGCGTTTCAAAGAAGAGGAGGTTCGGACACTTACAAAGCAAGTCGGACCTAAGGTAAGGGAAATATCACAATCTCATTTTTATCCGAGATTGTTTATTCGTAAGTATTTACTGGGGTGTATTTTATCATCCACATCCATGTTTCATCAATATGTAATATTATTTTCATCCACCTACAATTGTTTAAATCCATTTTTACCCTTCGGTGAGTTTTTAGTAATATGTATGAAAGGAATCTTTTTTCGTACGAGGTATTTTTTTGACTTTTCCGACAAAAGTACGAAGAATGTTTTTTTTAAATTATACGGCACGAACGGATTTCTAATATTTTATAAAGCCTTATTTTCATGAAGCTTCCTCTAAAAGATTTCATGACTATTTTCAATAAAATCTCTTTCTTTTAAAATCGCATGATGTTTTGTGAAAAGAAATTGATTTTGAAGTAGAAAGGATATTTTCCTCAAGAATTCAATTCAAGTGTTTTATCAAAATTATTTTCCATCTAAGATAATAAAGGGTTCTGTTTCTATCCAAATTTTTACATTGATTTGACTATGTTGTGATGGAATTATGTTTATGAATTCCTTTATCTTATATGAATGGTTTTATGATGTCATGTTGTTTAAGAATCCCATTTTTATTACATGGGTTATGCAATGATGTATGATTTATGATTTTGTGGCACACATAAGAAAGGATTAATTAAGAGATGGGTGGGACCTATATCTCCCTCCAATGCATTGGGTAAAGATTTTATATCTCATGAGATAGACATGGCTGGAATGGTAGGTTATACCGGTTCAGTGAAACAGGACTGAAACGAGGATTACTCGATTCAGAAAGGGACTTTGTCCACTAAGATAGTCTTGGCAATGAGTCTTGACTAACAAGAAATGATTCTCTATGATTATGTGTGTATGCCACATTGATTAATGTTTTAAGTTATGATTTCATTTCACTACTATGATTTATCCCATGTTATGAAATTATGCTCTCTTTTGCAGGTTAAGATTTCCAAAATGTTATGTTCTTATGAATACGATGTGATTGATATTTCTTTTGTTTACCCTTACTGAGCATTTGAGCTCACCCTTTTATGTTTTCTTTTCCCCAGGATATAAAGAAAGGTTTTAGGTAAAAAAAGGGAAGATCTTTATAGGAGATTTTGAAGATCTTTCACCACGATTAGAAGATTACGTTCCGAGTTTCCAAAGACACTAAACTATTACGATCCTTGTGTGTATGTACTAAGTATTCCGCAAATGTAATGTAATGTCAATGTACGTCAAGCTACGGGTCTCTACAGTTGGTATCAGAGGCAAAGGAGGTAGGAATGTATCCGATCCTTGGGAACTCTCACATGCGAGCGTTGGACGAAGCATGGCTCTCCGCCCAAGGGCTTCATGAGGAAATGGCTGCCACTGGGGATGGTGGTGTGTCCCGCCCAGGGGGTGTAGCCGCCCATGGAGTGCCCTGATAGGTATCAATTATAGTCCACTGGAAGTAATTCCAGACCGCTACAGTTGGTATCAGAGGAAAGGTTTAGTCAACCTTTGGAAACTAGGATGCGAAAACGTTAGTGAGATCCCTAGAGATATTTCTAAGGTATGTCTAGGGATGCCCCTAAGGATAAGTGTACGTATAGGATATAGTTCTAGAACTATGGTAACGATATTAGATTAAACCAAAGATGATAGATATTTAAGTTACTCCCCCTTTATTACGATTTTTTCATCTAACACTATTCTGTTTGGGTTTTAGAAAATGGCTGGAAACAAGATGATTCACAATAATGGAGGATATGATGGACAATGGAATGATATTCTTCATGAGCAACCAAATGTAATGGGATTTGGATGTCCAAACATCATTATTATGCCGAATCAGCAATCTCACAACATGATCAATAAAGTAAAATTTGGTAAGTTTCCTGACTCGACTAATAAGAGAAAGATGGAGTTCCATGATGATCATAGAGGAAAGAAAGTTCAATTTCCCCTATGTAAATCATGTGGGAAGAGGCATCAAGGAGAATGTTTCAAAGGAACTGGAAGATGCTTTGGGTGTGGAAAAGAAGGACACAAAGCAAGTAAATGTAAAGGAAAAGGTTCAGTTAACAACATGGATGAGGATAATGGTATTGCTACGACATCAACAATGGTTAAATGTTTTAAATGTGGAATGTACGGGCATTATGAAAACCAATGCCCTAAGGGAAAGTCGCATGAAGATAATCAGTATGGTCGTATGGGAAGTATTTATGTGGATGATGATGAAGAGACTACAAATGATATGTGAAATGAAAGAATTGTTGAAGCTCGGTCAATGGTTTAAGAATGTAGTGGAATGATTACATGTTTATCATGTGTAATGTTGTATAAGTAATCTCATGGCACTATGGAATAAAGAGACATGTAAGGATTGTTACATTGTTGTCTGATTAATGTTACCAGTATCCATGAAAGGTTATTCAGATATTTTTGGAATGTAGATGATATGCGCATAATGAAGGGATAAGGAGAAAATAAAATGTTTGATAGTATTCATGAGCTCATGACTGATATAAGGAGAAGGTTATATCATGGTTTGAGTATATTGAATTTTTGGATTTTGGTATGTGGAAAGAGTTAACTTTTGACAGCATTCATGTTTTCACTAAGGTTTAATGGGTATTCATATTTTTCAAGAGAATACACCATTAAAGTATTCACATGATTGGAATGTGACCAACAAGATATATGGGGGATAAATGATGGTATTCACATGCTTGGTTGGCGACATTTCAAGTAATCATTTTCTTTATACTATGAGCTTGGACAGAAGTATTTTAGATAAGCCTAAAGATTGTAATGGATTATGTTAACCATAAGTTAGTATTATTTAAGTATAGAACTTTTTTTTGATATTATTTATGTGATGTTATAGTAATGTAGTTTTAGAAAAAGGACAACCTGCAGGACGGGCGACAGCCCATCGCTTCGGACAAGGCTGTGGGAATCGAACCCACAACCGAAGTGTGACTGGCCTTTATCGCCTACCACTGGCCTACAGGAAGTCCCTGTTTAGTAGAAACTAGTTTTATTATATTAAGCAGTATGATATATGAAGTATAAGTCCATTTTAGGAACTATATATGATTAATCTCACTATAGATCGACTTATGTATATAATTTTTGCTAACCTTTTGTTTGAGACAGATGGAATGACCCGTCATTCTATCACATGATCTGCTAACACTTCACGAATAACAAATTCAACTTCATTTAATTAAGAGATGAAGTGGAAATTGTTCTAGGCACGAAAAATAGTGAGATTGTACCAAAATAAAAAAGTATTTATTCCAATTCAAATTTTCAACTTTAGGGAAATGATCTTGAAAACCAAAAATGTTGTCCTAGTGATCTTATACCTGATGAATCGGATGGTACCTTAGATCGTCACAAATTTATGGATTTGTGATTATTGGCTTTTCCATAGCCATGTTCTCTACCACTCTCCATCAGAACATGATGGTTAGATTTCTCTTCCATATCCATATTTTCACCTATGTGGAAACCCAATGATTAGTTTATTTGGGTAACCGTTACGTTTCATACTTTTGTTTTTAAAGATTGGTTTTGATATTCCTTTTTACGATGTGGGTTTCTATTAAAGAAACTTTCAAATAGTAAACCATTTATAACCCCGACGAATTTCGAGGGCGAAATTCATTTTAAGGGGGGTAGAATGTAACGGCCCAAGATTTTATAAAAAAATATTCTTTTTAATTTCATTAATGTCTTGTGTTGTATGCTACACCAAAAGGAGCTTGCACAACACGCATCCTTGACTTGCCTTGCATTACACGCAATCACGACCTTCCTCGATAGCGTGTGTAATACGCAATACCGAGTTTCACTAAACAACGATATGCTATTAAAATATTATTAAAACTAGCCGGTATGAATAGTAATAACCACTTTTTAAAATTCTGTAAATCTTATTTTTCAAAATGAACTTCATTTTTGGATTCAGAGTATCGAATTTAGCCTAAGGTGAAATTTTGGTACTTTTCGGATAACTTTCATATTCTGATGAATAGTGAAAATTACTAAATTATAATTAAAAACAACTTTTTTTAATCGAAATAATTAATAGTGATAAATCATTAATTTGAGTGGTTTTAAAGTATATTTAGAATATATTTTTACAATTTAATACAATGTTGGTCATTGGATGTAATTTCACATTTAAACTATACATAAACAAGTGTCAATCTTTTGATAGATATTGTTTCTTAAAAACACGCTATTTGTTTTAATAGCGGGATTTAATTATAAAATTAATTAATGAAACTTTTTTGTTATGAATTTGGTAAAATAGACTTCATTTTTGAGTTCGGAATATGAAATATAGCTTGGGATGAAATTTTGGCATTGTTCTGAAAAACATCAATTTTTGATGAATATTGAAACTACTAAGTGGTAGGTTAAAAACTGAATTTTGCATAAAACTTAATTTTACCGCTTCTGTGAATGGAATTTCGAAAATCCGAGAGACACGGTTAATATCAAGGACTAAAATGTGGTTCAATGAGATGAAAATAATTTTTTGGTGAATAGTAACTTTTTACTTTTTTTACCACGGTTAATAGTAAATAGGGTAACTAAGGATAAATATGATATTAATATTACCCTAACACATGTCCTAATTCTATTGGTCAAGTGTAATTCGACCAAAAACAAACTTAGGAATAAAATATGACCATTTAGGCCCACTTGGATTAGATTAGGACATTTATTATTAATTTATTTAAAGAAGGGTTAAAATAGTTAAAATCAAAGTTTAATAAGTAAATCATTTATAATATGGGGTTATACATAAGATAAATTCGATTGTAAATATTCATTAGAAAGATAAAAAGATTTCCTACATTATGGTATTTTATTTTTAATTTTTAGACATCAAATAATATAATTTATTTATGACACAAAGATGATGCATTAATTATCTTATTAATGAAATATTGACATAATTGATAATATAAATACCAAAATAAATGTAATTTAAGACTTTTTATGAATTCCACTAATTTTATAGGTTACTATTATATATTAGTGTTGATTTAATCAACTTGGTTTTAACATATAATTCTGTTATGACTTTCACAAAAATCATATATCAAATAGTGTCAAAATTGACACAAAATAGTTTTTAAATCAAATATTATATTATTAATTGTTATTTTATTCCTAAAAATCTAAGGTTCGGCCAAATGACTTAGATAAGGATATATGTATTAATAATATACAATTTGGGGTTCGTTTGGCATATTATAGTAAGTTTATTAACCATATAGTGAAAGAAAAAAAAAGACACGGTAAAAGTTAAATTATTTAACTTAGAGTTAAATCTAATTGATAAGGTTAAAATAATACCCTAAACTTGTCTAAATCCTATTGGTTGATAGGATTTCGACCCATCCCCACTTTAGCTTCGAAATAAGACCCTTTGGAACCATTATAAACTGATTTTGACTTTAATATAAAATAATATTTTGAGATATTCCTAAGGTGCCCCTCTCCTCCCTTATAAAAGGGCACCTCCTCCCCCTCCTCCTCACACCAATTTGAGCACTCAAGCTCGGCCAACCCCTGCCAAAATCCCTTCTCCACTTCCCTAGAATAATCCTAGAGGACCTGGTCTTCTTCAAAGACCAATCTTAGTTTCCTAAGTGGAGGATTCAAAGAGGCGTTTCAAAGAAGAGGAGGTTCGGACACTTACAAAGCAAGTCGGACCTAAGGTAAGGGAAATATCACAATCTCATTTTTATCCGAGATTGTTTATTCGTAAGTATTTACTGGGGTGTATTTTATCATCCAAATCCATGTTTCATCAATATGTAATATTATTTTCATCCACCTACAATTGTTTAAATCCATTTTTACCCTTCGGTGAGTTTTTAGTAATATGTATGAAAGGAATCTTTTTTCGTACGAGGTATTTTTTTGACTTTTCCGACAAAAGTACGAAGAATGTTTTTATTTAAATTATACGGAACGAACGGATTTCTACTATTTTATAAAGCCTTATTTTCATGAAGCTTCCTCTAAAAGATTTCATGACTATTTTCAATAAAATCTCTTTCTTTTAAAATCGCATGATTTTTTGTGA
Source organism: Viscum album (assembly GCA_963277665.1). Lineage (NCBI taxonomy): Eukaryota > Viridiplantae > Streptophyta > Magnoliopsida > Santalales > Viscaceae > Viscum > Viscum album. The sequence goes on along the minus strand of OY728138.1, from coordinate 1,677,123,985 downwards.
AAAGAAATTGATTTTGAAGTAGAAAGGATATTTTCCTCAAGAATTCAATTCAAGTGTTTTATCAAAATTATTTTCCATCTAAGATAATAAAGGGTTCTGTTTCTATCCAAATTTTTACATTGATTTGACTATGTTGTGATGGAATTATGTTTATGAATTCCTTTATCTTATATGAATGGTTTTATGATGTCATGTTGTTTAAGAATCCCATTTTTATTACATGGGTTATGCAATGATGTATGATTTATGATTTTGTGGCGCACATAAGAAAGGATTCATTAAGAGATGGGTGGGACCTATATCTCCCTCCAATGCATTGGGTAAAGATTTTATATCTCATGAGATAGACATGGCTGGAATGGTAGGTTATACCGGTTCAGTGAAACATGACTGAAACGAGGATTACTCGATTCAGAAAGGGACTTTGTCCACTAAGATAGTCTTGGCAATGAGTCTTGACTAACAAGAAATGATTCTCTATGATTATGTGTGTATGACACAATGAGTAATGTTTTAAGTTATGATTTCATTTCACTACTATGATTTATCCCATGTTATGAAATTATGCTCTCTTTTGCAGGTTAAGATTTCCAAAATGTTATGTTCTTATGAATACGATGTGATTGATATTTCTTTTGTTTACCCTTACTGAGCATTTGAGCTCACCCTTTTATGTTTTCTTTTCCCCAGGATATAAATAAAGGTTTTAGGTAAAAAAATGGAAGATCTTTATAGGAGATTTTGAAGATCTTTCACCACGATTAGAAGATTACGTTCCGAGTTTCCAAAGACACTAAACTATTACGATCCTTGTGTGTATGTACTAAGTATTCCGCAAATGTAATGTAATGTCAATGTACGTCAAGCTACGGGTCTCTACAGTTGGTATCAGAGGCAAAGGAGGTAGGAATGTATCCGATCCTTGGGAACTCTCACATGTGAGCGTTGGACGAAGCATGGCTCTCCGCCCAAGGGCTTCATGAGGAAATGGCTGCCACTGGGGATGGTGGTGTGTCCCGCCCAGGGGGTGTAGCCGCCCATGGAGTGCCCTGATAGGTATCAATTATAGTCCACTAGAAGTAATTCCAGACCGCTACAGAAACAACCTAAGAAGAAGAAGTGGAAGAAGAAATAAAGATGAAAGAATTGGTAACGGTAATTACCTCTTCTTTGAAGTGCCTCTTTGAGACCTCCTCTTAGGGCACTAGAATTGGTCTTTGAGGAAGACCAGAACCTATAGGATGTTGCTAGGGAAGTGGAGAAGGAATTTTGGCAGGGGTTGGCCGAGCTTGAGTGCTCAAATTGGTGTGAGGAGGAGGGGGAGGAGGTGTCCTTTTATAGGGGAGGAGAGGGGCACCTTAGGAATATCTCAAAATATTATTTTATATTAAAGTCAAAATCGGTTTATAATGGTTCCAAAGGGTCTTATTTCGAAGCTAAAGTGGGTATGGGTCGAAATCCTATCAACCAATAGAATTTAGACAAGTTTAGGATATTATTTTAACCTTATCAATTAGATTTAACTCTAAGTTAAATAATTTAACTTTTACCATGTCTTTTTGTTTTCTTTCACTATATGGTTAATACACTTACTATAACATGCCAAACGAACCCCAAATTGTTTATTATTAATATATATATCCTTATCTAAGTCATTTGGACGAACCTTAGATTTTTAGGAAAACAATAACAATTAATAATATAATATTTGATTTAAAAACTATTTTGTGTCAATTTTGACACTATTTGATATATGATTTTTGTGAAAGTCATAACAGAATTAAATGTTCGAACCAAGTTGATTAAATCAACATTAATATATCATAGTAACCTAGAAAATTAATGGAATTCATAAAAAATCTCAAATTACATTTATTTTGGTGTTTATAACATCAATTATGTCAATATTTCATTAATAGGATAATTACTGCATCATCGTTGTGTCATAAATAAATTAAATTATTGTATGTCTAAAAATTACAAATAAAATATCATCATGTAGGAAATCTTTTTAGCTTTCTAATTAATATTTACAATCGAATTTATCTTATGTATAACCCCATATGAAAAATGATTTACTTATTAAACTTTGATTTTAACTATTTTAACCTTTCTTTAAATAAATTAATAATAAATGTCCTAATCTAATCCAAGTGGGCCTAAATGGTCATATTTTATTCCTAAGTTTGTTTTTGGTCGAATTACACTTGTCCAATAGAATTAGGACATGTGTTAGGGTAATAGTAATATCATATTTACCCTTAGTTACCCTATTTACTATTAACCGCGGTAAAAAAAGTAAAAAGTTACTATTCACCAAAAAATTATTTTCATCTCATTGAACCACATTTTAGTCCTTGATATTAACCGTGTCTTTCGGATTTTCGAAATTCCATTCACAGAAGCGGCAAAATTAAGTTTTATGAAAAATTCAGTTTTTTTAACTACCACTTAGTAGTTTCACTATTCATCAAAAATTGATGTTTTTCAGAACAATGCCAAAATTTCATCCTAAGCTATATTTCATATTCCGAATTCAAAAATGAAATCTATTTTACCAAATTCATAACATAGAAGTTGCATTAATTAATTTTATAATTAAATCCTGCTGTTAAAATAAATAACGTGTTTTTAGGAAACAATATATATCAAAAGATTGACACTTGATTATGTCTGGTTTAAATGTGAAATTACAACCAATGACCAACATTGTATTAAATTGTAAAAATATATTCTAAATATACTTCAAAACCACTCAAATTAATAATTTATCACTATTAATTATTCCGATTAAAAAAGTTGTTTTTAATTATAATTTAGTAATTTTTCACTATTCATCAGAATATGAAAGTTATCCGAAAAGTACCAAAATTTCACCTTAGGCTAAATTCGATACTCCGAATCCAAAAATGAAGTTCATTTTGAAAAATAAGATTTACAGAATTTTAAAAAGTGGTTATTACTATTCATACCGGCTAGTTTTAATAATATTTTAATAGCATATCGTTGTTTAGTGAAACTCGGTATTGCGTATTACACACGCTATCGAGGAAGGTCGCGATTGCGTGTAATGCAAGGCAAGTCAAGGATGCGTGTTGTGCAAGCTCCTTTTGGTGTAGCGTACAACACAAGACATTAATGAAATTAAAAAGAATATTTTCTTATAAAATCTTGGGCTGTTACATTCTACCCCCCTTAAAATGAATTTCGCCCTCGAAATTCGTCGGGGTTATAAATGGTTTACTATTTGAAAGTTTCTTTAATAGAAACCCACATCGTAAAAAGGAATATCAAAACCAATCTTTAAAAACAAAAGTATGAAACGTAACGGTTACCCAAATAAACTAATCATTGGGTTTCCACATAGGTGAAAATATGGATATGGAAGAGAAATCTAACCATCATGTTCTGATGGAGAGTGGTAGAGAACATGGCTATGGAAAAACCAATAATCACAAATCCATAAATTTGTGACGATCTAAGGTACCATCCGATTCATCAGGTATAAGATCACTAGGACAACATTTTTGGTTTTCAAGATCATTTCCCTAAAGTTGAAAATTTGAATTGGAATAAATACTTTTTTATTTTGGTACAATCTCACTATTTTTCGTGCCTAGAACAATTTCCACTTCATCTCTTAATTAAATGAAGTTGAATTTGTTATTCGTGAAGTGTTAGCAGATCATGTGATAGAATGACGGGTCATTCCATCTGTCTCAAACAAAAGGTTAGCAAAAATTATATACATAAGTCGATCTATAGTGAGATTAATCATATATAGTTCCTAAAATGGACTTATACTTCATATATCATACTGCTTAATATAATAAAACTAGTTTCTACTAAACAGGGACTTCCTGTAGGCCAGTGGTAGGCGATAAAGGCCAGTCGCACTTCGGTTGTGGGTTCGATTCCTACAGCCTTGTCCGAAGCGATGGGCTGTCGCCCGTCCTGTAGGTTGTCCTTTTTCCAAAACTATATTACTATAACATCCCATCGATAATATCGAAAAAAAAATTTCTATCCTTAAACAATACTATCTTACGTCCAACACAATCCATTCCAATCTTTAGGCTTATCCATAATATTGCAGTCCACTCTCATAACATAGTGAAAACAATTACTAGAGATTTAATATCATCGTTGATCCCCATATATCATAAGATATGTTTTTTTGGTCACATTCCAAACATTCAAAGTCCTTAATCATGTATACTCTTGAATACCCATTGAACCTTAGTGAAAACATGAATGCAGTTAAAAGTTAACACTTTACACATACCAAAATCCTCAAAATTATTTATACTCAAACCATGATATCACTTAGTCCTTATATCAATCATGAGATCATGAATACAATCAAACATCTCATTATCTTCTTATCCTTTCATTATGCACTTACCATCTACTTTCCAAAAGTATCTGAATAACCTTTCATGGTTATTGGTAACATTAATCAGACAACAATGTAACAATCCTTACATGTCTCTTTATTCCATAGTACCAGGAGATTACTTATACAACATTACACATGATAAACATGTAATCATTCCACTACATTCTTAAACCATTAACCGAGCTTCAACAATTCTTTCATCTCACATATCATTTGTAGTCTCTTCATCATCATCCACATAAATACTACCCATATGGCCATACTGATTCTCTTCATGAGTCTTTCCCTTAGGACATTGGTTTTCATAATGCCCATACATTCCACATTTAAAACACTTAACCATTTTTTATGTCGTAGCAATACCATTATCCTCATCCATGGTGTTAACTGAACCTTTTCCTTTGCACTTACTTGCTTTGTGTCCTTCTTTTCCACACCCAAAGCATCTTCCAGTTCCTTTGAAACATTCTCCTTGATGCCTCTTCCCACATGAATTACATAGGGGAAATTGAACTTTCTTTCCTCTATGATCATCATGAAACTCCATCTTTCTCTTATTAGCCGAGTCAGGAAACTTACCAAATTTTACTTTATTGATCATATTATGAGATTGCTGATTCGGCATAATAATTATGTTTGGACTTCCAAATCCCATTTCATTATGAAGAATATCATTCCATTGTCCATCATATCCTCCATTATCGTGAATCATCTTGTTTCCAGCCATTTTCTAAAACCCAAAAATAATAGTATGAGAGGCAAAAATCATGCTAGGTAAAACAACATAACAAAGGGGTAGTACCCTCAATATCTAACATCTTAGGTTAAATTCGAAGATCGTTAGCGCAATTCTAGGACTATAACCTATACGTATACTTAACCTTAGAGACATCCCTAGACATACCTTAGAAATATCTCTAGGGATCTCACTAACGTTTTCGCATCCTAGTTTCCAAAGGCTGACTAAACCTCCCTTTGATACCAACTGTAGAGACCCGTAGCTTGATGTACATTGACATTACATTACATTTGCGGAATACTTAGTACATACACACAAGGATCGTAATAGTTTAGTGTCTTTGGAAACTCGAAACGTAATCTTCTAATCGTGGTGAAAGATCTTCAAAATCTCCTATAAAGATCTTCCCTTTTTTTTACCTAAAACCTTTCTTTATATCCTTGGGAAAAGAAAACATAAAAGGGTGAGCTCAAATGCTCAGTAAGGGTAAACAAAAGAAATATCAATCACATCGTATTCATAAGAACATAACATTTTGGAAATCTTAACCTGCAAAAGAGAGCATAATTTCATAACATGGGATAAATCATAGTAGTGAAATGAAATCATAACTTAAAACATTAATCATTGTGGCATACACACATAATCATAGAGAATCATTTCTTGTTAGTCAAGACTCATTGCCAAGACTATCTTAGTGGACAAAGTCCCTTTCTGAATCGAGTAATCCTCGTTTCAGTCCTGTTTCACTGAACCGGTATAACCTACCATTCCAGCCATGTCTATCTCATGAGATATAAAATCTTTACCCAATGCATTGGAGGGAGATATAGGTCCCACCCATCTCTTAATGAATCCTTTCTTATGTGTGCCACAAAATCATAAATCATACATCATTGCATAACCCATGTAATAAAAATGGGATTCTTAAACAACATGACATCATAAAACCATTCATATAAGATAAATGAATTCATAAACATAATTCCATCACAACATAGTCAAATCAATGTAAAAATATGGATAGAAACAGAACCCTTTATTATCTTATATGGAAAATAATTTTGATAAAACACTTGAATTGAATTCTTGAGGAAAATATCCTTTCTTCTTCAAAATCAATTTCTTTTCACAAAACAACATGCAATTTTAAAAGAAAGAGATTTTATTGAAAATAGTCATGAAATCTTTTATAGGAAGCTTCATGAAGATAAGGCTTTATAAAACAGTATAAATCCGTTCGTGCCGTATAAGTTAAAAAAACATTCTTCTCGTACTTTTGTCGGAAAAGTCAAAAATTACCTCGTATGAAAAAGCGACAAAAGATTCCTTTCATATTCTTTACTAAAAACTCACCGAAGAGTAAAATTGGATTTAAACTATTGTAAGTGGATGGAAACAATATTACATATTTAAGGAACATGTACGTGGATGATAAAATACACCCCAGTAAATACTTACGAATAAACAATCTCGGATAAAAATGAGATTGTGATATTTCCCTTACCTTAGGTCCAATTTGCTTCGTATGTGTCCGAACCTCCTGTATAATGATTTAAATAATGTCATTGACTTATTACAGAATCATATTCATTGTTATGATATCATATATGGTTCACTTATGACATTATATTACCCGTTCTTTTGTAAATTCCATGTTAAAGAAGCGTTTTGGGTAAAATCGTTTCATTTATCGTAGGTGTTTTGACTTGTTGTTCTTGACATCATTATTACTTATATCATGATTTACTTACTTCCAGAATATAAAATATGATTTATATATCATATATATTCAGTATATATATATATAATAGATAGATAAATAAAATGAAAAACACCGTTCATGGAGACGGTAGTCCGTACGTACGCATGAACGCTGTTTTTCTTTCCTTATTGTCTTGAAATGGAAGTAAGTAGATGACATACATATGTATATATATACATAAATCCAGTAGCTTTATAATGTCATATATTTCATTATTATTTCTTATATATACATTATAATCATTCTTAAATGGTTAACATGGAGAATGAATCTCATCGCGTCGTGGAGACGGTAGTCCGTACGTACGCACGAGCGATGATATCATTTCTATAAATATTGAATTGAATTGGAGTGGATTATAAAATATATCAGAATCAATATGATGTTGTAATAACTATGTATAGTTATTCTTTACACCATTATACCCATCCATGTAAGGTGGTGGTGGAAAATAGATTACACCACGGCGTGGAGACGATATTCCGTACGTACGCACGCGCGGTGATTTCTTTTTCCGTAGGATGGATAGATGGTGAAATAGGGTTGTTTCATACTTATAATAACATATCAGTATATGAGTGATACTGATGTTATTACTTCATAATGAAACAACCTAAGAAGAAGAAGTGGAAGAAGAAATAAAGATGAAAGAATTGGTAACGGTAATTACCTCTTCTTTGAAGTGCCTCTTTGAGACCTCCTCTTAGGGCACTAGAATTGGTCTTTGAGGAAGACCAGAACCTATAGGATGTTTCTAGGGAAGTGGAGAAGGAATTTTGGCAGGGGTTGGCCGAGCTTGAGTGCTCAAATTGGTGTGAGGAGGAGGGGGAGGAGGTGTCCTTTTATAGGGGAGGAGAGGGGCACCTTAGGAATATCTCAAAATATTATTTTATATTAAAGTCAAAATCGGTTTATAATGGTTCCAAAGGGTCTTATTTCGAAGCTAAAGTGGGTATGGGTCGAAATCCTATCAACCAATAGAATTTAGACAAGTTTAGGATATTATTTTAACCTTATCAATTAGATTTAACTCTAAGTTAAATAATTTAACTTTTACCATGTCTTTTTGTTTTCTTTCACTATATGGTTAATACACTTACTATAACATGCCAAACGAACCCCAAATTGTTTATTATTAATATATATATCCTTATCTAAGTCATTTGGACGAACCTTAGATTTTTAGGAATACAATAACAATTAATAATATAATATTTGATTTAAAAACTATTTTGTGTCAATTTTGACACTATTTGATATATGATTTTTGTGAAAGTCATAACAGAATTAAATGTTCGAACCAAGTTGATTAAATCAACATTAATATATCATAGTAACCTAGAAAATTAATGGAATTCATAAAAAATCTCAAATTACATTTATTTTGGTGTTTATAACATCAATTATGTCAATATTTCATTAATAGGATAATTACTGCATCATCGTTGTGTCATAAATAAATTAAATTATTTTATGTCTAAAAATTACAAATAAAATACCATCATGTAGGAAATCTTTTTAGCTTTCTAATGAATATTTACAATCGAATTTATCTTATGTATAACCCCATATGAAAAATGATTTACTTATTAAACTTTGATTTTAACTATTTTAACCTTTCTTTAAATAAATTAATAATAAATGTCCTAATCTAATCCAAGTGGGCCTAAATGGTCATATTTTATTCCTAAGTTTGTTTTTGGTCGAATTACACTTGTCCAATAGAATTAGGACATGTGTTAGGGTAATAGTAATATCATATTTACCCTTAGTTACCCTATTTACTATTAACCGCGGTAAAAAAAGTAAAAAGTTACTATTCACCAAAAAATTATTTTCATCTCATTGAACCGTATTTTAGTCCTTGATATTAACCGTGTCTCTCGGATTTTCGAAATTCCATTCACAGAAGCGGCAAAATTAAGTTTTATGAAAAATTCAGTTTTTTTAACTACCACTTAGTAGTTTCACTATTCATCAAAAATTGATGTTTTTCAGAACAATGCCAAAATTTCATCCTAAGCTATATTTCATATTCCGAATTCAAAAATGAAATCTATTTTACCAAATTCATAACATAGAAGTTGCATTAATTAATTTTATAATTAAATCCTGCTGTTAAAACAAATAACGTGTTTTTAGGAAACAATATATATCAAAAGATTGACACTTGATTATGTCTGGTTTAAATGTGAAATTACAACCAATGACCAACATTGTATTAAATTGTAAAAATATATTCTAAATATACTTCAAAACCACTCAAATTAATAATTTATCACTATTAATTATTTCGATTAAAAAAGTTGTTTTTAATTATAATTTAGTAATTTTTCACTATTCATCAGAATATGAAAGTTATCCGAAAAGTACCAAAATTTCACCTTAGGCTAAATTCGATACTCCGAATCCAAAAATGAAGTTCATTTTGAAAAATAAGATTTACAGAATTTTAAAAAGTGGTTATTACTATTCATACCGGCTAGTTTTAATAATATTTTAATAGCATATCGTTGTTTAGTGAAACTCGGTATTGCGTATTACACACGCTATCGAGGAAGGTCGCGATTGCGTGTAATGCAAGGCAAGTCAAGGATGCGTGTTGTGCAAGCTCCTTTTTTAGGCTTATCGTACATGGACATTACATTACATTTGCGGAATACTTAGTACATAACAAAAACACACACACAAGGACCGTAATAGTTTAGTGTCTTTGGAAACTCGGAGTATAATCTTCTAATCGTGGGGGAAAGATCTTCAACATCTCCCATAAAGATCTTCCTTTTTTTTACCTAAAACCTTTCTTTATATCCTGGGGAAAAGAAAACATAAAAGGGTGAGCTCAAATGCTCAGTAAGGGTAAACAAAGGAAATAAAAATCATATCATATCTTTTTGAAAATCAAAACCTGCAAAAGAGATCATAATTTCATAACATGGGATAAATCATAGTAGTGAAATGAAATCATAACTTAAAACATTACTCATTGTGGCATACACACATAATCATAGAGAATCATTTCTTGTTAGTCAAGACTCATTGCCAAGACTATCTTAGTGGACAAAGTCCCTTTCTGAATCGAGTAATCCTCGTTTCAGTCCTGTTTCACTGAACCAGTATAACCTACCATTCCAGCCATGTCTATCTCATGAGATATAAAATCTTTACCCAATGCATTGGAGGGAGATATAGGTCCCACCCATCTCTTAATGAATCCTTTCTTATGTGTGCCACAAAATCATAAATCATACATCATTGCATAACCCATGTAATAAAAATGGGATTCTTAAACAACATGACATCATAAAACCATTCATATAAGATAAAGGAATTCATAAACATAATTCCATCACAACATAGTCAAATCAATGTAAAAATATGGATATAAACAGAACCCTTTATTATCTTATATGGAAAATAATTTTGATAAAACACTTGAATTAAATTCTTGAGGAAAATATCCTTTCTTCTTCAAAATCAATTTCTTTTCACAAAACATCATGCAATTTTAAAAGAAAGAGATTTTATTGAAAATAGTCATGAAATCTTTTAGAGGAAGCTTCATGAAAATAAGGCTTTATAAAACAGTATAAATCCGTTCGTGCCGTATAAGTTAAAAAAAACATTCTTCGTACTTTTGTCAGAAAAGTCAAAAAGTACCTCGTACGGAAAAACGACAAAAGATTCCTTTCATATTCTTTACTAAAAACTCACCTAAGGGTAAAATTGGATTTAAACTATTGCAAGTGGATGGAAACAATATTACATATTGAGGGAACATGGATGTGGATGATAAAATACACCCCAGTAAATACTTACGAATAAACAATCTCTGATAAAAATGAGATTGTCATATTTCCCTTACCTTAGGTCCGACTTGCTTTGTAAGTGTCCGAACCTCCTGTATAATGATTTAAATCATGTTATTGACTTATTACAGAATCATATTCATTGTTATGATATCATATATGGTTCACTTATGACATTATATTACCCGTTCTTTTGTAAATTCAATGTTAAATAAGCGTTTTGGGTAAAATCGTTTCATTTATCGTAGGTGTTTTGACTTGTTGTTCTTGACATCATTATTACTTATATCATGATTTAATTACTTCCAGAATATAAAATATGATTTATATATCATATATATTCAGTATATATATATATATATAATAGGTAGATAAATAAAATGAAAAACACCGTTCATGGAGACGGTAGTCCGTACGTACGCATGAACGTTGTTTTCCTTTCCTTATTGTCTTGAAATGGAAGTAAGTAGATGAAATACATATGTATATATATAAATAAATCCAGTAGCCTTATAATGTCATATATTTCATTATTATTTCTTATATATACATTATAATCATTCTTAAATGGTTAACATGGAGAATGAATCTCATCGCGTCGTGGAGACGGTATTCCGTACGTACGCACGAGCGATGATATCATTTCTATAAATATTGAATTGAATTGGAGTGGATTATACAATATATCAGAATCAATATGATGTTGTAATAACTATGTATAGTTATTCTTTACACCATTATACCCATCCATGTAAGGTGGTGGTGGAAAATAGATTACACCACGGCGTGGAGACGGTATTCCGTACGTACGCACGCGCGGTGATTTCTTTTTCCGTAGGATGGATAGATGGTGAAATAGGGTTGTTCCATACTTATAATAACATATCAGTATATGAGTGATACTGATGTTATTACTTCATAATGAAACAACCTACGAAGAAGAAGTGGAAGAAGAAATAAAGATGAAAGAATTGGTAACGGTAATTACCTCTTCTTTGAAGCGCCTTTTGGAGACCTCCTCTTAGGGAACTAAAATTGGTCTTTGAGTAAGACCAGAACCTCTAGTATGTTGCTAGGAAAGTGGAGAAGAGATTTTGGCAGGGGTTGGCCGAGCTTGAGTGCTCAAATTGGTGTGAGGAGGAGGGGGAGGAGGTGTCCTTTTATAGGGGAGGAGAGGGGCACCTTAGGAATATCTCAAAATATTATTTTATATTAAAGTCAAAATCGGTTTATAATGGTTCCAAAGGGTCTTATTTCGAAGCTAAAGTGGGGATGGGTCGAAATCCTATCAACCAATAGGATTTAGACAAGTTTAGGGTATTATTTTAACCTTATCAATTAAATTTAACTCTAAGTTAAGTAATTTAACTTTTACCGTGTCTTTTTGTTTTCTTTCACTATATGGTTAATAAACTTGCTATAACATGCCAAACGAACCCCAAATTGTATATTATTAATACATATATCCTTATCTAAGTCATTTGGCCGAACCTTAGATTTTTAGGAATAAAATATCAATTAATAATATAATATTTGATTTAAAAACTATTTTGTGTCAATTTTGACACTATTTGATATATGATTTTTGTGAAAGTCATAACAGAATTATATGTTCGAACCAAGTTGATTAAATCAACAATAATATATCATAGTAACCTATAAAGTTAGTGGAATTCATAAAAAATCTCATATTACATTTATTTTGGTGTTTATAACATCAATTATGTCAATATTTCATTAATAAGATAATTACTGCATCATCGTTGTGTCATAAATAAATTAAATTATTTGATGTCTAAAAATTACAAATAAACTACCATCATGTAGGAAATCTTTTTAGCTTTCTAATGAATATTTACAATCGAATTTATCTTATGTATAACCCCATATTAAAAATGATTTACTTATTAAACTTTGATTTTAACTATTTTAACCTTTCTTTAAATAAATTAATAATAAATGTCCTAATCTAATCCAAGTGGGCCTAAATGGTCATATTTTATTCCTAAGTTTGTTTTTGGTCAAATTACACTTGTCCAATAGAATTAGGACATGTGTTAGGGTAATATTAATAACATATTTACCCTTAGTTACCCTATTTACTATTAACCGTGGTAAAAAAAGTAAAAAGTTACTATTCACCAAAAAATTATTTTCATCTCATTGAACCACATTTTAGTCCTTGATATTAACCGTGTCTCTCGGATTTTCGAAATTCCATTCATAGAAGCGGTAAAATTAAGTTTTATGCAAAATTCAGTTTTTAACCTACCACTTAGTAGTTTCACTATTCATCAAAATTTGATGTTTTTCAGAACAATGCCAAAATTTCATCCCAAGCTATATTTCATATTCCGAATTCAAAAATGAAGTCTATTTTACCAAATTCATAACATAAAAGTTGCATTAATTAATTTTATAATTAAATCCCGCTGTTAAAACAAATAGCGTGTTTTTAAGAAACAATATCTATCAAAAACACAACGATGATGCAGTAATTATCTTATTAATGAAATATTGACATAATTGATGTTATAAACACCAAAATAAATGTAATTTGAGATTTTTTATGAATTCCACTAATTTTATAGGTTACTATGATATATTAATGTTGATTTAATCAACTTGGTTCGAACATTTAATTCTGTTATGACTTTCACAAAAATCATATATCAAATAGTGTCAAAATTGACACAAAATAGTTTTTAAATCAAATATTATATTATTAATTGTTATTGTATTCCTAAAAATCTAAGGTTCATCCAAATGACTTAGATAAGGATATATATATTAATAATAAACAATTTGGGGTTCGTTTGGCATGTTATGGTAAGTGTATTAACCATATAGTGAAAGAAAACAAAAAGACATGGTAAAAGTTAAATTATTTAACTTAGAGTTAAATCTAATTGATAAGGTTAAAATAATATCCTAAACCTGTCTAAATTCTATTGGTTGATAGGATTTCGACCCATCCCCACTTTATCTTCGAAATAAGACCCTTTGGAACCATTATAAACCGATTTTGACTTTAATATAAAATAATATTTTGAGATATTCCTAAGGTGCCCCTCTCCTCCCCTATAAAAGGACACCTCCTCCCCCTCCTCCTCACACCAATTTGAGCACTCAAGCTCGGCCACCCCCTGCCAATTTATCTTCTCCACTTCCCTAGAATAATCCTAGAGGACCTGGTCTTCTTCAAAGACCAATCTTAGTTTCCTAAGTGGAGGATTCAAAGAGGCGTTTCAAAGAAGAGGTAATATCAATTACCGATCTTTTCAATTTCTTTCTTATTCAACTTCTCCTTCTTTAGTTGTTTCATGATAAAGTAATAACATCAGTATTACTTACATACTGATATGTTATTATAAATATGAAACAACCCTATTTCACCATCTATCCATCCTACGGAAAAAGAAATCACCGCGCGTGCGTACGTACGGAATACCGTCTCCACGACGCGATGAGATTCATTCTCCATGTTAACCATTTAAGAATGATTATAATGTATATATAAGAAATAATAATTAAATATATGACATTATAAAGATACTGGATTTATGTATATATATACATATTTATGTCATCTACTTACTTCCATTTCAAGACAATAAGGAAAGGAAAACAGCGTTCATGCGTACGTACGGACTACCGTCTCCATGAACGGTGTTTTTCATTTTATTTATCTACCTATTATATATATATATGTATACTGAATATATATGATATATAAATCATATTTTATATTCTGGAAGTAAGTAAATCATGATATAAGTAATAATGATGTCAAGAACAACAAGTCAAAACACCTACGATAAATGAAACGATTTTACCCAAAACGCTTCTTTAACATGGAATTTACAAAAGAACGGGTAATATAATGTCATAAGTGAACCATATATGATATCATAACAATGAATATGATTCTGTAATAAGTCAATAACATGATTTAAATCATTATACAGGAGGTTCGGACACTTACAAAGCAAGTCGGACCTAAGGTAAGGGAAATATCACAATCTCATTTTTATCCGAGATTGTTTTTACTTTGGTAATTACTGGGGTGTATTTTATCATCCACATCCATGTTTCCTAAATATGTAATGTTATTTACATCCACCTACAATTGTTTAAATCAAATGTTACCCTTCGGTGAGTTTTTAGTAAAAGATATGAAAGGAATCTTTTGTCGTTTTTCATACGAGGTAATTTTTGACTTTTCCGACAAAAGTACGAGAAGAATGTTTTTTTAACTTATACGGAACGAACAGATTTATAATGTTTTATAAAGCCTTATTTTCATGAAGCTTCCTCCAAAACATTTCATGACTATTTTCAATAAAATCTCTTTCTTTTAAAATTGCATGATGTTTTGTGAAAAGAAATTGATTTTGAAGAAGAAAGGATATTTTCCTCAAGAATTCAATTCAAGTGTTTTATCAAAATTATTTTCCATATAAGATAATAAAGGGTTCGGTTTCTATCCATATTTTTACATTGATTTGACTATGTTGTGATGAAATTATGTTTATGAATTCCTTTATCTTATATGAATGGTTTTATGATGTCATGTTGTTTAAGAATCCCATTTTTATTACATGGGTTATGCAATGATGTATGATTTATGATTTTGTGGCACACATAAGAAAGGATTCATTAAGAGATGGGTGGGACCTATATCTCCCTCCAATGCATTGGGTAAATATTTCATATCTCATGAGATAGACATGGCTGGAATGGTAGGTTATACCGGTTCAGTGAAACAGGACTGAAACGAGGATTACTCGATTCAGAAAGGGACTTTGTCCACTAAGATAGTCTTGGCAATGAGTCATGACTAACAAGAAATGATTTTCCATGATTATGTGTGAATGCCACAAAGTTTCATGTTTTAAGTTATGATTATTGTGATTACATTTCACTGCCATGATTTACCCCATGTTAAGATACTATGATCTCTTTTGCAGGTTATGATTTTCAAAAAGATATGATATGATTTTTATTTCTTTTGTATACCCTTACTGAGCATTTGAGCTCACCCTTTTATGTTTTCTTTTCCCCAGGATATAAAGAAAGGTTTTAGGTAAAAAAAAACGGGGAAGATCTTTATGGGAGATATTGAAGATCTTTCACCACGATTAGAAGATTACGTTCCGAGTTTCCAAAGACACTAAACTATTACGATCCTTGTGTGTGTGTGTTTTTGTTATGTACTAAGTATTCCGCAAAAGTAATGTAATGTCCATGTACGTCAAGCTACGGGTCTCTACAGTTGGTATCAGAGGAAAGGTTTAGTCAACCTTTGGAAACTAGGATGCGAAAACGTTAGTGAGATCCCTAGAGATATTTCTATGGTATGTCTAGGGATGTCCTTAGGGATAAGTATACGTATAGGTTATAGTAATAGAATTACGCTAACGATCATATAATTAAACCTAAGATGTTGGATATTGAAGGTACTCCCCCTTTATTATGTTGTTTTCCCTAGCATGATTTTTGCCTCTCACACTATTCTTTTTGGGTTTTAGACGATGGCTGGAACCCGAAGGAACCGTGTTGATCAATGCAACGGACAATGCAATGATTGCCCTCCTGAACAAACAAATGTTATGGGAGATGGAGTGCAAAATCTTATTGCTATACTTACACAAGCTATGAATCATTCTGGACTTCCAAATGAGCAGAGAAGGGAACAATATTCTATTGAGTCCTTCATGAGGCAACGTCCACCTTCTTTCAGTGGGACTTCCGATCCACTTGTTGCTGAACAATGGATCAGTACCACTGAAAAGATATTTTCAGTTCTTCAATGTTCTGAACATGATAAAGTCATCTTAGCAGTATATCGTTTGGAAGGTGAAGCTGATCAATGGTGGAATCTTATCAAGAATACGAGGCCAAGGGATGAAATTGAGTCCATGGAATGGGACGAGTTCAAGAACTTGTTTTTCAGTAAGTACTTCCCTCGTATTCTTCGAACAAAGATGGAAAAGGAGTTTATTGAGCTGAAGCAGAAGGATGATGAATCTGTTGGTATATACGAAGCGAATTTTACAAGACTTGCAAGGTATGCATCTGGCATTATCATCCAACCTGAAAGTAAAGTTGATCGATTTTTCAGTGGCTTAAAACCAAGTCTTCGAAGGGCATTAGCTATAAGAGACTTTAGTAGCTATGAAGAAATTGTGCGTTGTGCTATCAAGGTAGAAATGGAAGTTGGTGTTACATATCCATCTCATGGTTTTGACAAGAAACGAAAGATGGAGTTCAAGGAGAAATCTCATAATAATGGTGAAAAGAAGATGAATGTTTCCTTATGCACAAAGTGTGGAAAGAAGCATGGTGGAGATTGTCTTAAAGGAACTAGAAAATGTTTTAAGTGTGGAAAAGAAGGTCATCGAGCAGCTGAGTGTCGAAGTAATGGAAAAAGGGTTTCTAATGATGTGAATAAAGCAAACACTGCAGAGAACGCACCACCAACACTTCAATGCTTCAAGTGCAAGGAAATGGGGCATTATGCTAATAATTGCCCTAATCCAAGGGTTAGTGATGATCAACATGAGCAACCACTGAAGGCAAAGGACAAAGGGAAGTCACATGCGATCACTATTGGCGATGTTGAATATGATAACGATGTGGTGGAATGATTAAGTGTTTATGTAATGGGATTCCAAAATAATGTTGTATCATGGAGTATTGGAATATTTATGTATTGGTTTAATGTGGTATTCAAAGTGATTGAGATATTTTTGGAAATAAGATGATATGCGCATAATGAAGGGAAAACAAGAAAATGAAATGTTTAACAGTATTCATGAGCTCATGATTGATATAAGGACTAATTGATATCATGGTTTGAGTATAAATAATTTTGAGGATTTTGGTATGTGGAAAGTGTTAACTTTTAACTGCACTCATGTTTTCACTAAGGTATTCAAGAGAATACACGATTAAGGACTTTGAATGTTTGGAATGTGACCAACAAGACATATCTTATGATATGTGGGGATCAACGACAGTATTAAATCTCTGGTAATCGATATCACTATATTATGAGAGTGGACTGCAGTATTATGTATAAGCCTAATGATTAGACTGGATTATGTTGGACATAAGTTAGTATTGTTTAAGGATATAAGATTTTCGATATTATTGATGGGATGTTATAGTAACGTAATTTTAGAAAAAGGGACAACCTGCAGGACGGGCGAAAGCCCATCGCTTCGGACAAGGCTGTAGGAATCGAACCCACAACCAAAGTGCGACTGGCCTTTATCGCCTACCACTGACCTACAGGAAGTCCCTGTTTAGTAGAAACTAGTTTTATTATATTAAGCAGTATGATATATGAAGTATAAGTCCATTTTAGGAACTATATATGATTAATCTCACTATAGATCGACTTATGTATATAATTTTTGCTAACCTTTTGTTTGAGACAGATGGAATGACCCGTCATTCTATCACATGATCTGATAACACTTCACGAATAACAAATTCAACTTCATTTAATTAAGAGATGAAGTGGAAATTGTTCTAGGCACGAAAAATAGTGAGATTGTACCAAAATAAAAAAGTATTTATTCCAATTCAAATTTTCAACTTTAGGGAAATGATCTTGAAAACCAAAAATGTTGTCCTAGTGATCTTATACCTGATGAATCGGATGGTACCTTAGATCGTCACAAATTTATGGATTTGTGATTATTGGCTTTTCCATAGCCATGTTCTCTACCACTCTCCATCAGAACATGATGGTTAGATTTCTCTTCCATATCCATATTTTCACCTATGTGGAAACCCAATGATTAGTTTATTTGGGTAACCGTTACGTTTCATACTTTTGTTTTTAAAGATTGGTTTTGATATTCCTTTTTACAATGTGGGTTTCTATTAAAGAAACTTTCAAATAGTAAACCATTTATAACCCCGACGAATTTCGAGGGCGAAATTCATTTTAAGGGGGGTAGAATGTAACAGCCCAAGATTTTATAAAAAAATATTCTTTTTAATTTCATTAATGTCTTGTGTTGTACGCTACACCAAAAGGAGCTTGCACAACACGCATCCTTGACTTGCCTTGCATTACACGCAATCGCGACCTTCCTCGATAGCGTGTGTAATACGCAATACCGAGTTTCACTAAACAACGATATGCTATTAAAATATTATTAAAACTAGCCGGTATGAATAGTAATAACCACTTTTTAAAATTCTGTAAATCTTATTTTTCAAAATGAACTTCATTTTTGGATTCGGAGTATCGAATTTAGCCTAAGGTGAAATTTTGGTACTTTTCGGATAACTTTCATATTCTGATGAATAGTGAAAATTACAAAATTATAATTAAAAACAACTTTTTTTAATCGAAATAATTAATAGTGATAAATCATTAATTTGAGTGGTTTTAAAGTATATTTAGAATATATTTTTACAATTTAATACAATGTTGGTCATTGGATGTAATTTCACATTTAAACTATACATAAACAAGTGTCAATCTTTTGATAGATATTGTTTCTTAAAAACACGCTATTTGTTTTAACAGCGGGATTTAATTATAAAATTAATTAATGCAACTTTTATGTTATGAATTTGGTAAAATAGACTTCATTTTTGAATTCGGAATATGAAATATAGCTTGGGATGAAATTTTGGCATTGTTCTAAAAAACATCAATTTTTGATGAATAGTGAAACTACTAAGCGGTAGGTTAAAAACTGAATTTTGCATAAAACTTAATTTTACCGCTTCTGTGAATGGAATTTCGAAAATCCGAGAGACACGGTTAATATCAAGGACTAAAATGTGGTTCAATGAGATGAAAATAATTTTTTGGTGAATAGTAACTTTTTACTTTTTTTACCACGGTTAATAGTAAATAGGGTAACTAAGGATAAATATGATATTAATATTACCCTAACACATGTCCTAATTCTATTGGACAAGTGTAATTCGACCAAAAACAAACTTAGGAATAAAATATGACCATTTAGGCCCACTTGGATTAGATTAGGACATTTATTATTAATTTATTTAAAGAAAGGTTAAAATAGTGAAAATCAAAGTTTAATAAGTAAATCATTTTTAATATGGGGTTATACATAAGATAAATTCAATTGTAAATATTCATTAGAAAGATAAAAAGATTTAATACATGATGGTATTTTATTTGTAATTTTTAGACATCAAATAATTTAATTTATTTATGACACAACGATGATGCAGTAATTATCTTATTAATGAAATATTGACATAATTGATGTTATAAACACCAAAATAAATGTAATTTGAGATTTTTTATGAATTCCACTAATTTTATAGGTTACTATGATATATTAATGTTGATTTAATCAACTTGTTTCGAACATTTAATTCTGTTATGACTTTCACAAAAATCATATATCAAATAGTGTCAAAATTGACACAAAATAGTTTTTAAATCAAATATTATATTATTAATTGTTATTGTATTCCTAAAAATCTAAGGTTCGGCCAAATGACTTAGATAAGGATATATATATTAATAATAAACAATTTGGGGTTCGTTTGGCATGTTATGGTAAGTGTATTAACCATATAGTGAAAGAAAACAAAAAGACATGGTAAAAGTTAAATTATTTAACTTAGAGTTAAATCTAATTGATAAGGTTAAAATAATATCCTAAACCTGTCTAAATTCTATTGGTTGATAGGATTTCGACCCATACCCACTTTATCTTCGAAATAAGACCCTTTGGAACCATTATAAACCGATTTTGACTTTAATATAAAATAATATTTTGAGATATTCCTAAGGTGCCCCTCTCCTCCCCTATAAAAGGACACCTCCTCCCCCTCCTCCTCACACCAATTTGAGCACTCAAGCTCGGCCAACCCCTGCCAATTTATCTTCTCCACTTCCCTAGAATAATCCTAGAGGACCTGGTCTTCTTCAAAGACCAATCTTAGTTTCCTAAGTGGAGGATTCAAAGAGGCGTTTCAAAGAAGAGGTAATATCAATTACCGATCTTTTCAATTTCTTTCTTATTCAACTTCTCCTTCTTTAGTTGTTTCATGATAAAGTAATAACATCAGTATTACATACATACTTATATGTTATTATAAATATGAAACAACCCTATTTCACCATCTATCCATCCTACGGAAAAAGAAATCACCGCGCGTGCGTACGTACGGAATACCGTCTCCACGACGCGATGAGATTCATTCTCCATGTTAACCATTTAAGAATGATTATAATGTATATATAAGAAATAATAATGAAATATATGACATTATAAAGATACTGGATTTATGTATATATATATATACATATTTATTTCATCTACTTACTTCCATTTCAAGACAATAAGGAAGGGAAAACAGCGTTCATGCGTACGTACGGACTACCGTCTCCATGAACGGTGTTTTTCATTTTATTTATCTACCTATTATATATATATATGTATACTGAATATATATGATATATAAATCATATTTTATATTCTAGAAGTAAGTAAATCATGATATAAGTAATAATGATGTCAAGAACAACAAGTCAAAACACCTACGATAAATGAAACGATTTTACCCAAAACGCTTCTTTAACATGGAATTTACAAAAGAACGGGTAATATAATGTCATAAGTGAACCATATATGATATCATAACAATGAATATGATTCTGTAATAAGTCAATAACATTATTTAAATCATTATACAGGAGGTTCGGACACTTACAAAGCAAGTCGGACCTAAGGTAAGGGAAATATCACAATCTCATTTTTATCCGAGATTGTTTTTACTTTGGTAATTACTGGGGTGTATTTTATCATCCACATCCATGTTTCCTCAATATGTAATGTTATTTACATCCACCTACAATTGTTTAAATCAAATTTTACCCTTCGGTGAGTTTTTAGTAAAAGATATGAAAGGAATCTTTTGTCGTTTTTCATACGAGGTAATTTTTGACTTTTCCGACAAAAGTACGAGAAGAATGTTTTTTTAACTTATACGGCACGAACGGATTTATACTGTTTTATAAAGCCTTATTTTCATGAAGCTTCCTCCAAAACATTTCATGACTATTTTCAATAAAATCTCTTTCTTTTAAAATTGCATGATGTTTTGTGAAAAGAAATTGATTTTGAAGAAGAAAGGATATTTTCCTCAAGAATTCAATTCAAGTGTTTTATCAAAATTATTTTCCATATAAGATAATAAAGGGTTCGGTTTCTATCCATATTTTTACATTTATTTGACTATGTTGTGATGAAATTATGTTTATGAATTCCTTTATCTTATATGAATGGTTTTATGATGTCATGTTGTTTAAGAATCCCATTTTTATTACATGGGTTATGCAATGATGTATGATTTATGATTTTGTGGCACACATAAGAAAGGATTCATTAAGAGATGGGTGGGACCTATATCTCCCTCCAATGCATTGGGTAAAGATTTCATATCTCATGAGATAGACATGGCTGGAATGGTAGGTTATACCGGTTCAGTGAAACAGGACTGAAACGAGGATTACTCGATACAGAAAGGGACTTTGTCCACTAAGATAGTCCTGGCAATGAGTCATGACTGACAAGAAATGATTTTCCATGATTATGTGTGAATGCCACAAAGTTTCATGTTTTAAGTTATGATTATTGTGGTTACATTTCACTGCCATGATTTACCCCATGTTAAGATACTATGATCTCTTTTGCAGGTTATGATTTTCAAAAAGATATGATATGATTTTTATTTCTTTTGTATACCCTTACTGAGCATTTGAGCTCACCCTTTTATGTTTTCTTTTCCCCAGGATATAAAGAAAGGTTTTAGGTAAAAAAAAAGGGGAAGATCTTTATGGGAGATATTGAAGATCTTTCACCACGATTAGAAGATTACGTTCCGAGTTTCCAAAGACACTAAACTATTACGATCCTTGTGTGTGTGTGTTTTTGTTATGTACTAAGTATTCCGCAAAAGTAATGTAATGTCCATGTACGTCAAGCTACGGGTCTCTATCCTGGGGAAAAGAAAACATAAAAGGGTGAGCTCAAATGCTCAGTAAGGGTAAACAAAAGAAATATCAATCACATCGTATTCATAAGAACATAACATTTTGGAAATCTTAACCTGCAAAAGAGAGCATAATTTCATAACATGGGATAAATCATAGTAGTGAAATGAAATCATAACTTAAAACATTACTCATTGTGGCATACACACATAATCATAGAGAATCATTTCTTGTTAGTCAAGACTCATTGCCAAGACTATCTTAGTGGACAAAGTCCCTTTCTGAATCGAGTAATCCTCGTTTCAGTCCTGTTTCACTGAACCGGTATAACCTACCATTCCAGCCATGTCTATCTCATGAGATATAAAATCTTTACCCAATGCATTGGAGGGAGATATAGGTCCCACCCATCTCTTAATGAATCCTTTCTTATGTGTGCCACAAAATCATAAATCATACATCATTGCATAACCCATGTAATAAAAATGGGATTCTTAAACAACATGACATCATAAAACCATTCATATAAGATAAAGGAATTCATAATCATAATTCCATCACAACATAGTCAAATCAATGTAAAAATTTGGATAGAAACAGAACCCTTTATTATCTTAGATGGAAAATAATTTTGATAAAACACTTGAATTGAATTCTTGAGGAAAATATCCTTTCTACTTCAAAATCAATTTCTTTTCACAAAACATCATGCGATTTTAAAAGAAAGAGATTTTATTGAAAATAGTCATGAAATCTTTTAGAGGAATCTTCATGAAAATAAGGCTTTATAAAATAGTAGAAATCCGTTCGTGCCGTATAATTTAAAAAAAACATTCTTCGTACTTTTGTCGGAAAAGTCAAAAAAATAACTCGTACGAAAAAAGATTCCTTTCATACATATTACTAAAAACTCACCGAAGGGTAAAAATGGATTTAAACAATTGTAGGTGGATGAAAATAGTATTACATATTGATGAAACATGGATGTGGATGATAAAATACACCCCAGTAAATACTTACGAATAAACAATCTCGGATAAAAATGAGATTGTGATATTTCCCTTACCTTAGGTCCGACTTGCTTTGTAAGTGTCAGAACCTCCTGTATAATGATTTAAATCATGTTATTGACTTATTAAAGAATCATATTCATTGTTATGATATCATATATGGTTCACTTATGACATTATATTACCCGTTCTTTTGTAAATTCCATGTTAAAGAACGTTTTGGGTAAAAATCGTTTCATTTATCGTAGGTGTTTTGACTTGTTGTTCTTGACATTATTATTACTTATATCATGATTTACTTACTTACAGAATATAAAATATGATTTATATATCATATATATTCAGTATATATATATATATTAGATATTTAAATGAAATGAAAAACACCGTTCATGGAGACGGTAGTCCGTACGTACGCATGAACGCTGTTTTTCTTTCCTTATTGTCTTGAATGGAATTAAGTAGATGACATTCATATGTATATATATACATAAATCCAGTATATTTATAATGTCATATATTTCATTATTATTTCTTATATATACATTATAATCATTCTTAAATGGTTAACATGGAGAATGAATCTCATCGCGTCGTGGAGACGGTATTCCGTACGTACGCACGCGCAGTGATTTCTTTTTCCGTAGGATGGATAGATGGTGAAATAGGGTTGTTTCATATTTATAATAACATATCAGTATGTAAGTAATACTGATGTTATTACTTTATCATGAAACAACTAAAGAAGGAGAAGTTGAATAAGAAAGAAATTGAAAAGATCGGTAATTGATATTACCTCTTCTTTGAAACGCCTCTTTGAATCCTCCACTTAGGAAACTAAGATTGGTCTTTGAAGAATACCAGGTCCTCTAGGATTATTCTAGGGAAGTGGAGAAGGGATTTTGGCAGGGGTTGGCCGAGCTTGAGTGCTCAAATTGGTGTGAGGAGGAGGGGGAGGAGGTGCCCTTTTATAAGGGAGGAGAGGGGCACCTTAGGAATATCTCAAAATATTATTTTATATTAAAGTCAAAATCAGTTTATAATGGTTCCAAAGAGTCTTATTTCGAAGCTAAAGTGGGGATGGGTCGAAATCCTATCAACCAATAGGATTTAGACAAGTTTAGGGTATTATTTTAACCTTATCAATTAGATTTAACTCTAAGTTAAATAATTTAACTTTTACCGTGTCTTTTTGTTTTCTTTCACTATATGGTTAATAAACTTACTATAACATGCCAAACGAACCCCAAATTGTATATTATTAATACATATATCCTTATCTAAGTCATTTGGCCGAACCTTAGATTTTTAGGAATAAAATAACAATTAATAATATAATATTTGATTTAAAAACTATTTTGTGTCAATTTTGACACTATTTGATATATGATTTTTGTGAAAGTCATAACAGAATTATATGTTAGAACCAAGTTGATTAAATCAACACTAATATATCATAGTAACCTATAAAATTAGTGGAATTCATAAAAAGTCTTAAATTACATTTATTTTGGTATTTATATTATCAATTATGTCAATATTTCATTAATAAGATAATTAATGCATCATCTTTGTGTCATAAATAAATTATATTATTTGATGTCTAAAAATTAAAAATAAAATCCCATCATGTAGGAAATCTTTTTATCTTTCTAATGAATATTTACAATCGAATTTATCTTATGTATAACCCCATATTATAAATGATTTACTTATTAAACTTTGATTTTAACTATTTTAACCCTTCTTTAAATAAATTAATAATAAATGTCCTAATCTAATCCAAGTGGGCCTAAATGGTCATATTTTATTCCTAAGTTTGTTTTTGGTCGAATTACACTTGTCCAATAGAATTAGGACATGTGTTAGGGTAATATTAATATCATATTTATCCTTAGTTACCCTATTTACTATTAACCGTGGTAAAAAAAGTAAAAAGTTACTATTCACCAAAAAATTATTTTCATCTCATTGAACCACATTTTAGTCCTTGATATTAACCGTGTCTCTCGGATTTTCGAAATTCCATTCACAGAAGCGGTAAAATTAAGTTTTATGCAAAATTCAGTTTTTAACCTACCACTTAGTAGTTTCACTATTCATCAAAAATTGATGTTTTTCAGAACAATGCCAAAATTTCATCCCAAGCTATATTTCATATTCCGAATTCAAAAATGAAGTCTATTTTACCAAATTCATAACATAAAAGTTGCATTAACTAATTTTATAATTAAATCCCGCTGTTAAAACAAATAGCGTGTTTTTAAGAAACAATATCTATCAAAAGATTGACACTTGTTTATGTATAGTTTAAATGTGAAATTACATCCAATGACCAACATTGTATTAAATTGTAAAAATATATTCTAAATATACTTTAAAACCACTCAAATTAATGATTTATCACTATTAATTATTTCGATTAAAAAAAGTTGTTTTTAATTATAATTTAGTAATTTTCACTATTCATCAGAATATGAAAGTTATCCGAAAAGTACCAAAATTTCACCTTAGGCTAAATTCGATACTCCGAATCCAAAAATGAAGTTCATTTTGAAAAATAAGATTTACAGAATTTTAAAAAGTGGTTATTACTATTCATACCGGCTAGTTTTAATAATATTTTAATAGCATATCGTTGTTTAGTGAAACTCGGTATTGCGTATTACACACGCTATCGAGGAAGGTCGCGATTGCGTGTAATGCAAGGCAAGTGAAGGATGCGTGTTGTGCAAGCTCCTTTTGGTGTAGCGTACAACACAAGACATTAATGAAATTAAAAAGAATATTTTTTTATAAAATCTTGGGCTGTTACATTCTACCCCCCTTAAAATGAATTTCGCCCTCGAAATTCGTCGGGGTTATAAATGGTTTACTATTTGAAAGTTTCTTTAATAGAAACCCACATCGTAAAAAGGAATATCAAAACCAATCTTTAAAAACAAAAGTATGAAACGTAACGATTACCCAAATAAACTAATCATTGGGTTTCCACATAGGTGAAAATATGGATATGGAAGAGAAATCTAACCATCATGTTCTGATGGAGAGTGGTAGAGAACATGGCTATGGAAAAGCCAATAATCACAAATCCATAAATTTGTGACGATCTAAGGTACCATCCGATTCATCAGGTATAAGATCACTAGGACAACATTTTTGGTTTTCAAGATCATTTCCCTAAAGTTGAAAATTTGAATTGGAATAAATACTTTTTTATTTTGGTACAATCTCACTATTTTTCGTGCCTAGAACAATTTCCACTTCATCTCTTAATTAAATGAAGTTGAATTTGTTATTCGTGAAGTGTTAGCAGATCATGTGATAGAATGACGGGTCATTCCATCTGTCTCAAACAAAAGGTTAGCAAAAATTATATACATAAGTCGATCTATAGTGAGATTAATCATATATAGTTCCTAAAATGGACTTATACTTCATATATCATACTGATTAATATAATAAAACTAGTTTCTACTAAACAGGTACTTCCTGTAGGCCAGTGGTAGGCGATAAAGGCCAGTCACACTTCGGTTGTGGGTTCGATTCCCACAGCCTTGTCCGAAGCGATGGGCTGTCGCCCGTCCTGCAGGTTGTCCTTTTTCTAAAACTACATTACTATAACATCACATAAATAATATCAAAAAAAAGTTCTATACTTAAATAATACTAACTTATGGTTAACATAATCCATTACAATATTTAGGCTTATCTAAAATACTTCGGTCCAAGCTCATAGTATAAAGAAAATGATTACTTGAAATGTCGCCAACCAAGCATGTGAATACCATCATTTATCCCCCATATATCTTGTTGGTCACATTCCAATCATGTGAATACTTTAATGGTGTATTCTCTTGAAAAATATGAATACCCATTAAACCTTAGTGAAAACACGAATGCTGTCAAAAGTTAACTCTTTCCACATACCAAAATCCAAAAAATTCAATATACTCAAACCATGATATAACCTTCTCCTTATATCAGTCATGAGCTCATGAATACTATCAAACATTTTATTTTCTCCTTATCCCTTCATTATGCACATATCATCTACATTCCAAAAATATCTGAATAACCTTTCATGGATACTGGTAACATTAATCAGACAACAATGTAACAATCCTTACATGTCTCTTTATTCCATAGTGCCATGAGATTACTTATACAACATTACACATGATAAACATGTAATCATTCCACTACATTCTTAAACCATTGACCGAGCTTCAACAATTCTTTCATCTCACATATCATTTGTAGTCTCTTCATCATCATCCACATAAATACTTCCCATACGACCATACTAATTATCTTCATGAGAATTTCCCTTAGGGCATTGGTTTTCATAATGCCCGTACATTCCTCATTTAAAACATTTAACCATTGTTGATGTCGTAGCAATACCATTATCTTCATCCATGTTGTTAACTGAACCTTTTCCTTTGCATTTACTTGCTTTGTGTCCTTCTTTTCCACACCCAAAGCATCTTCCAGTTCCTTTGAAACATTCTCCTTGATGCCTCTTCCCACATGATTTACATAGGGGAAATTGAACTTTCTTTCCTCTATGATCATCATGGAACTCCATCTTTCTCTTATTAGTCGAGTCAGGAAACTTACCAAATTTTACTTTATTGATCATGTTGTGAGATTGCCGATTCGGCATAATAATGATGTTTGGACATCCAAATCCCATTACATTTGGTTGCTCATGAAGAATATCATTCCATTGTCCATCATATCCTCCATTATTGTGAATCATCTTGTTTCCAGCCATTTTCTAAAACCCAAACAGAATAGTGTTAGATGAAAAAATCGTAATAAAGGGGGAGTAACTTAAATATCTATCATCTTTGGTTAAATCTAATATCGTTACCATAGTTCTAGAACTATATCCTATATGTATACTTATCCTTAGGGGCATCCCTAGACATACCTTAGAAATATCTCTAGGGATCTCACTAACGTTTTCGCATCCTAGTTTCCAAAGGTTGACTAAACCTTTCCTCTGATACCAACTGTAGCGGTCTGGAATTACTTCCAGTGGACTATAATTGATACCTATCAGGGCACTCCATGGGCGGCTACACCCCCTGGGCGGGACAGACCACCATCCCCAGTGGCAGCCATTTCCTCATGAAGCCCTTGGGCGGAGAGCCATGCTTCGTCCAACGCTCACATGTGAGAGTTCCCAAGGATCGGATACATTCCTACCTCCTTTGCCTCTGATACCAACTGTAGAGACCCGTAGCTCGACGTACATTGACATTACATTACATTTGCGGAATACTTAGTACATACACACAAGGATCGTAATAGTTTAGTGTCTTTGGAAACTCGGAACGTAATCTTCTAATCGTGGTGAAAGATCTTCAAAATCTCCTATAAAGATCTTCCCTTTTTTTACCTAAAACCTTTCTTTATATCCTGGGGAAAAGAAAACATAAAAGGGTGAGCTCAAATGCTCAGTAAGGGTAAACAAAAGAAATATCAATCACATCGTATTCATAAGAACATAACATTTTGGAAATCTTAACCTGCAAAAGAGAGCATAATTTCATAACATGGGATAAATCATAGTAGTGAAATGAAATCATAACTTAAAACATTACTCATTGTGGCATACACACATAATCATAGAGAATCATTTCTTGTTAGTCAAGACTCATTGCCAAGACTATCTTAGTGGACAAAGTCCCTTTCTGAATCGAGTAATCCTCGTTTCAGTCCTGTTTCACTGAACCGGTATAACCTACCATTCCAGCCATGTCTATCTCATGAGATATAAAATCTTTACCCAATGCATTGGAGGGAGATATAGGTCCCACCCATCTCTTAATGAATCCTTTCTTATGTGTGCCACCAAATCATAAATCATACATCATTGCATAACCCATGTAATAAAATGGAATTCTTAAACAACATGACATCATAAAACAATTCATATAAGATAAAGGAATTCATAAAAATATTTCCATCACAACATAATCAAATCCATGTAATAATAGGGATAAAAACAGAACCCTTTTATTATCTTAGATGGAAAATAATTTTGATAAAATACTTGAACTCCATTCTTGAGGAAAATATCCTTTCTACTTCAAAAACATTTTTCCTTTCATAACATGTCATACGACTTTAAAATAAAAGAAGTTGCTTAAAAATAAACTTGAAAACTTTTAAATGAAGTTTCTTGGAAATAATGTTTTAAAAATCCATTCATGCCGTATAAGTTAAAAAAAACATTCTTCGTACTTTTGTCGGAAAAGTCAAAAAGTACCACGTACGACAAAAGATTCCTTTCATAGATATTACTAAAAACTCACCGAAGGGTAAAAATGGATTTAAACAATTGTAGGTGGATGGAAATAATATTACATATTGATGAAACATGGATGTGGATGATAAAATACACCCCAGTAAATACTTACGAATAAACAATCTCGGATAAAAATGAGATTGTGATATTTCCCTTACCTTAGGTCCGACTTGCTTTGTAAGTGTCCGAACCTCCTGTATAATGATTTAAATCATGTTATTGACTTATTACAGAATCATATTCATTGTTATGATATCATATATGGTTCACTTATGACATTATATTACCCGTTCTTTTGTAAATTCCATGTTAAAGAACGTTTTGGGTAAAAATCGTTTCATTTATCGTAGGTGTTTTGACTTGTTGTTCTTGACATTATTATTACTTATATCATGATTTACTTACTTATAGAATATAAAATATGATTTATATATCATATATATTCAGTATATATATATATATATATATTAGATATTTAAATGAAATGAAAAACACCGTTCATGGAGACGGTAGTCCGTACGTACGCATGAACGCTGTTTTTCTTTCCTTATTGTCTTGAATGGAATTAAGTAGATGACATTCATATGTATATATATACATAAATCCAGTATCTTTATAATGTCATATATTTCATTATTATTTCTTATATATACATTATAATCATTCTTAAATGGTTAACATGGAGAATGAATCTCATCGCGTCGTGGAGACGGTATTCCGTACGTACGCACGCGCGGTGATTTCTTTTTCCGTAGGATGGATAGATGGTGAAATAGGGTTGTTTCATATTTATAATAACATATCAGTATGTAAGTAATACTGATGTTATTACTTTATCATGAAACAACTAAATAAGGAGAGGTTGAATAAGAAAGAAATTGAAAAGATCGGTAATTGATATTACCTCTTCTTTGAAACGCCTCTTTGAATCCTCCACTTAGGAAACTAAGATTGGTCTTTGAAGAAGACCAGGTCCTCTAGGATTATTCTAGGGAAGTGGAGAAGGAATTTTGGCAGGGGTTGGCCGAGCTTGAGTGCTCAAATTGGTGTGAGGAGGAGGGGGAGGAGGTGCCCTTTTATAAGGGAGGAGAGGGGCACCTTAGGAATATCTCAAAATATTATTTTATATTAAAGTCAAAATCAGTTTATAATGGTTCCAAAGGGTCTTATTTCGAAGCTAAAGTGGGGATGGGTCGAAATCCTATCAACCAATAGGATTTAGAAAAGTTTAGGGTATTATTTTAACCTTATAAATTAGATTTAACTCTAAGTTAAATAATTTAACTTTTACCGTGTCTTTTTGTTTTCTTTCACTATATGGTTAATAAACTTACTATAACATGCCAAACGAACCCCAAATTGTATATTATTAATACATATATCCTTATCTAAGTCATTTGGCCGAACATTAGATTTTTAGGAATAAAATAACAATTAATAATATAATATTTGATTTAAAAACTATTTTGTGTCAATTTTGACACTATTTGATATATGATTTTTGTGAAAGTCATAACAGAATTATATGTTAGAACCAAGTTGATTAAAGCAACACTAATATATCATAGTAACCTATAAAATTAGTGGAATTCATAAAAAGTCTTAAATTACATTTATTTTGGTATTTATATTATCAATTATGTCAATATTTCATTAATAAGATAATTAATACATCATCTTTGTGTCATAAATAAATTATATTATTTGATGTCTAAAAATTAAAAATAAAATACCATCATGTAGGAAAGATTTTTATCTTTCTAATGAATATTTACAATCTAATTTATCTTATGTATAACCCCATATTATAAATGATTTACTTATTAAACTTTGATTTTAACTATTTTAACCCTTCTTTAAATAAATTAATAATAAATGTCCTAATCTAATCCAAGTGGGCCTAAATGGTCATATTTTATTCCTAAGTTTGTTTTTGGTCGAATTACACTTGTCCAATAGAATTAGGACATGTGTTAGGGTAATATTAATATCATATTTATCCTTAGTTACCCTATTTACTATTAACCGTGGTAAAAAAAGTAAAAAGTTACTATTCACCAAAAAATTATTTTCATCTCATTGAACCACATTTTAGTCCTTGATATTAACCGTGTCTCTCGGATTTTCGAAATTCCATTCACAGAAGCGGTAAAATTAAGTTTTATGCAAAATTCAGTTTTTAACCTACCACTTAGTAGTTTCACTATTCATCAAAAATTGATGTTTTTCAGAACAATGCCAAAATTTCATCCCAAGCTATATTTCATATTCCGAATTCAAAAATAAAGTCTATTTTACCAAATTCATAACATAAAAGTTGCATTAATTAATTTTATAATTAAATCCCGCTGTTAAAACAAATAGCGTGTTTTTAAGAAACAATATCTATCAAAAGATTGACACTTGTTTATGTATAGTTTAAATGTGAAATTACATCCAATGACCAACATTGTATTAAATTGTAAAGTTGTTTTTAATTATAATTTAGTAATTTTCACTATTAAGAGATGGGTGTTTTGCAGGTTAAGATTTCCAAAAGCTATGTTCTTATGTATATGATGTGATTGATATTTCCTAAGATGTTAGATATTGAGGGTGCTCCCCCTTTACTATGTTGTCTTCCCTAGCATGATTTTTGATTCTCACAAAATTATTTTTGTGTTTTAGTTAATGGAGGGAACCAAAAGGAATTCGGTTAACATTGAATCCAATGGACAAATTGGTGACTATGAGCAACAAAATTGTGTAATGCCTAGAGAGAAAGATGTTGTGATTATGCCGAATCAATCATCGCGATATATGATTAACAAGGTGAAATTTAGTGGAATGCCTAATTCTTCAAAGAAGAGGAAGATAGACTATTATGCATGTTCGCATGTTGAGGAGCATAAAGAAAGGAAGATTGAGATTTCTAAAGAAGGGAAGAAGAACCTTGAGGAATACCTCAAATGGAGGGACCGATGTTATCTGTGTGGAGAAAAGGGTCATAGAGTGACAGACTGTTATGGAGTTCAATGTCTTATTTGTGGAGAACATGGGCATTACCCAACTCAATGCCCTGACCTAGAAAGTTACTTCTAAATCAAGGAAGGACTTATTCCAGGATAATCATTGATGTGGATGGACTGAAGTGTTTATGTATTGGTATTCAAGAATAATGTTGTTGAGGTACTTTTATGGTGTACTGGAATATTTATGTATTGCTCTAATGTGGTATTCGAAGTGATTGAGGTATTTTTGGAAAAAAGATGATATGCGCATAATGAAGGGAAAATGAAATATTTAATAGTATTCATGAGCTCATGATTAATATAAGGACTAAGTGATATCATGGTTTGAGTATATAGAATTTTGAGGATTTTGGTATGTGGAAAGTGTTAACTTTTTTCACTAAGGTATTCAAGAGAATACACGATTAAGGACTTTGAGTGTTTGGAATGTGACCAACAAGACATATCTTATGATATGTGGGGATCAACGACACTATTAAATCTCTGGAAATCGTTGTCACTATATTATGAGAGTGGACTGCAGTATTATGTATAAGCCTAAAGATTAGACTGGATTATGTTGGACATAAGTTAGTATTGTTTAAGGATAGAAGATTTTCGATATTATTGATGGGATGTTATAGTAACGTAGTTTTAGAAAAAGGGACAACCTGCAGGACGGGCGACAACCCATCGCTTCGGACAAGGCTGTAGGAATCGAACCCACAACCGAAGTGCGACTGGCCTTTATCGCCTACCACTGACCTACAGGAAGTCCCTGTTTAGTAGAAAATAGTGTTATTATATTAAGCAGTATGATATATGAAGTATAAGCCCATTTTAGGAACCATATATGATCCCACTATAGATCGACTTATGTATATAAATTTTTCTAACCTTTTGAGACAGATGGAATGACCCGTCATTCTATCACATGATCTGCTAACACTTCACGAATAACAAATTCAACTTCATTTATTTAAGAGATGAAGTGGAAATTGTTCAAGGCACGAACAACAGTGAGATTGTACCAAAATAAAGTATTTATTAAAATTCAAATTTTCAACTTTAGGGGAAATGATCTTGAAAACCAAAAATGTTGTCCTAGTGATCTTATACCTGATGAATCAGATGGTACCTTATATCATCACAAATCTATGGATTTGTGATTACTGGCTTTTCCATAGCCATGTTCTCTACCACTCTCCATCAGAACATGATGGTTAGATTTCTCTTCCCTATCCATATTTTCACCTATGTGGAAACCCAGTGATTAGTTTATTTGGGTAATCGTTACATTTCATACTTTAGTTTTTAAAGCCAAGTTTTGGTATTCCCTTTTACGATGTGGGTTTCTATTAAAGAAACTTTCGAATAGTAAACCATTTATAACCCCGACGAATTTCGAGGGCGAAATTCATTTTAAGGGGGGTAGAATGTAACAGCCCGAGATTTTATGAAAAATATTCTTTTTTATTTTACTAATGTCTTGTGTTGTACGCTACACCAAAAGGAGCTTGCACAACACGCATCCTTGACTTGCCTTGCATTACACGCAATCGCGACCTTCCTCGATAGCGTGTGTAATACGCAATACTGAGTTTCACTAAACAACGATATGCTATTAAAATATTATTAAAACTAGCCGTTATAAATAGTAATAACCACTTTTTGAAACTTTTTAAATTTTATTTTTCAAAATGGAATTCATTTTTAGATTCGGAGTATCGAATTTAGCCTAAGGTGAAATTTTGGTACTTTTCGGACAACTTTCATATTCTGATGAATAGTGAAAATTACTAAATTATAATTAAAAACAACTTTTTTAATCGAAATAATTAATAGTGATAAATCATTAATTTGAGTGGTTGTAAAGTATATTTGGAATATATTTTTACAATTTAATACAATGTTGGTCATTGGATGTAATTGCACATTTAAACCAGACATAAACAAGTGTCAATCTTTTGATAGATATTGTTTCTTAAAAACACGCTATTTGTTTTAACAGCGGGATTTAATTATAAAATTAATTAATGCAACTTTTATGTTATGAATTTGGTAAAATAGACTTCATTTTTGAATTCGGAATATGAAATATAGCTTGGGATGAAATTTTGGCATTATTCTGAAAAACATCAATTTTTGATGAATAGTGAAACCACTAAGTGGTAGGTTAAAAACTGAATTTTGCATAAAACTTAATTTTACCGCTTCTGTGAATGGAATTTCGAAAATCCGAGAGACACGGTTAATATCAAGGACTAAAATGTGGTTCAATGAGATGAAAATAATTTTTTGGTGAATAGTAACTTTTTACTTTTTTTTACCGCGGTTAATAGTAAATAGGGTAACTAAGGGTAAATATGATATCACTATTACCCTAACACATGTCCTAAAACCATGATATCACTTAGTCCTTATATCAATCATGAGCTCATGAATACTGTCAAACATTTCATTTTCCCCTTATCCCTTCATTATGCGCATATCATCTTCATTCCAAAAATATCTGAATA
Organism: Viscum album; assembly: GCA_963277665.1. Lineage (NCBI taxonomy): Eukaryota > Viridiplantae > Streptophyta > Magnoliopsida > Santalales > Viscaceae > Viscum > Viscum album. The sequence goes on along the minus strand of OY728138.1, from coordinate 1,677,088,425 downwards.
ACCTTTCATGGATACTGGTAACATTAATCAGACAACAATGTTACAATCCTTACATGTCTCTTTATTCCATAGTACCATGAGATTACTTATACAAAATTACACATGATAAACATATAATCATTCCACTACATTCTTAAACCATTGACCGAGATTCAACAATTCTTTCATCTCACATACCATTGGTAGTCTCTTCATCATCATCAACATAAATACTTCCCATACGACCATACTGATTATCTTCATGAGACTTTCCCTTAGGGCATTGGTTTTCATAATGCCCGTACATTCCACATTTAAAACACTTAACCATTTTTGATGTCGTAGCAATACCATTATCCTCATCCCTGGTATTAACTGAACCTTTTCCTTTGCACTTACTGGCTTTGTGTCCTTCTTTTCCACACCCAAAGCATCTTCCAGTTCCTTTGAAACATTCTCCTTGATGCCTCTTCCCACATGATTTACATAGGGGAAATTGAACTTTCTTTCCTCTATGATCATCATGAAACTCCATCTTTCTCTTATTAGCCGAGTCAGGAAACTTACCAAATTTTACTTTATTGATCATATTATGAGATTGCTGATTCGGCATAATAATGATGTTTGGACTTCCAAATCCCATTTCATTTGGTTGCTCATAAAGAATATCATTCCATTGTCCATCATTTCCTCCATTATCGTGAATCACCTTGTTTCCAGCCATTTTCTAAAACCCAAAAAGAATAGCGTGAGAGGCAAAAATCATGCTAGGGAAAACAACATAATAAAGGGGGAGTACCTTGAACATCTAACATCTTAGGTTTAATTCTATGATCGTTAGCGTAGTTCTAGTACTATAACCTATACGTATACTTAACCTTAGGGACATCCCTAGACATACCTTAGAAATATCTCAAGGGATCTCACTAACGTTTTCGCATCCTAGTTTCCAAAGGTTGACTAAACCTTTCCTCTGATACCAACTGTAGAGACCCGTAGCTTGACGTACATTGACATTACATTACATTTGCGGAATACTTAGTACATACACACAAGGATCGTAATAGTTTAGTGTCTTTGGAAACTCGGAACGTAATCTTCTAATCGTGGTGAAAGATCTTCAAAATCTCCTATAAAGATCTTCCCTTTTTTTACCTAAAACCTTTATTTATATCCTGGGGAAAAGAAAACATAAAAGGGTGAGCTCAAATGCTCAGTAAGGGTAAACAAAAGAAATATCAATCACATCGTATTCATAAGAACATAACATTTTGGAAATCTTAACCTGCAAAAGAGAGCATAATTTCATAACATGGGATAAATCATAGTAGTGAAATGAAATCATAACTTAAAACATTACTCATTGTGGCATACACACATAATCATAGAGAATCATTTCTTGTTAGTCAAGACTCATTGCCAAGACTATCTTAGTGGACAAAGTCCCTTTCTGAATCGAGTAATCCTCGTTTCAGTCCTGTTTCACTGAACCGGTATAACCTACCATTTCAGCCATGTCTATCTCATGAGATATAAAATCTTTACCCAATGCATTGGAGGGAGATATAGGTCCCACCCATCTCTTAATGAATCCTTTCTTATGTGTTCCACAAAATCATAAATCATACATCATTGCATAACCCATGTAATAAAAATGGGATTCTTAAACAACATGACATCATAAAACCATTCATATAAGATAAAGGAATTCATAAATATAATTCCATCACAACATAGTCAAATCAATGTAAAAATTTGGATAGAAACAGAACCCTTTATTATCTTAGATGGAAAATAATTTTGATAAAACACTTGAATTGAATTCTTGAGGAAAATATCCTTTCTACTTCAAAATCAATTTCTTTTCACAAAACATCATGCGATTTTAAAAGAAAGAGATTTTATTGAAAATAGTCATGAAATCTTTTAGAGGAAGCTTCATGAAAATAAGGCTTTATAAAATAGTAGAAATCCGTTCGTGCCGTATAATTTAAAAAAAACATTCTTCGTACTTTTGTCGGAAAAGTCAAAAAAATACCTCGTACGAAAAAAGATTCCTTTCATACATATTACTAAAAACTCACCGAAGGGTAAAAATGGATTTAAACAATTGTAGGTGGATGAAAATAATATTACATATTGATGAAACATGGATGTGGATGATAAAATACACCCCAGTAAATACTTACGAATAAACAATCTCGGATAAAAATGAGATTGTGATATTTCCCTTACCTTAGGTCCGACTTGCTTTGTAAGTGTCCGAACCTCCTCTTCTTTGAAGCGCCTTTTGGAGACCTCCTCTTAGGGAACTAAAATTGGTCTTTGAGTAAGACCAGAACCTCTAGGATGTTTCTAGGGAAGTGGAGAAGAGATTTTGGCAGGGGTTGGCCGAGCTTGAGTGCTCAAATTGGTGTGAGGAGGAGGGGGAGGAGGTGCCCTTTTATAAGGGAGGAGAGGGGCACCTTAGGAATATCTCAAAATATTATTTTATATTAAAGTCAAAATCAGTTTATAATGGTTCCAAAGGGTCTTATTTCGAAGCAAAATTGGGGATGGGTCGAAATCCTATCAACCAATAGGATTTAGACAAGTTTAGGGTATTATTTTAACCTTATCAATTAGATTTAACTCTAAGTTAAATAATTTAACTTTTACCGTGTCTTTTTGTTTTCTTTCACTATATGGTTAATAAACTTACTATAACATGCCAAAAGAACCCCAAATTGTATATTATTAATACATATATCCTTATCTAAGTCATTTGGCCGAACCTTAGATTTTTAGGAATAAAATAACAATTAATAATATAATATTTGATTTAAAAACTAATTTGGGTCAATTTTGACACTATTTGATATATGATTTTTGTGAAAGTCATAACAGAATTATATGTTAGAACCAAGTTGATTAAATCAACACTAATATATCCTAGTAACCTATAAAATTAGTGGAATTCATAAAAAGTCTTAAATTACATTTATTTTGGTATTTATATTATCAATTATGTCAATATTTCATTAATAAGATAATTAATGCATCATCTTTGTGTCATAAATAAAATATATTATTTGATGTCTAAAAATTTAAAATAAAATACCATCATGTAGGAAATCTTTTTATCTTTCTAATGAATATTTACAATCGAATTTAGCTTATGTATAACCCCATATTATAAATGATTTACTTATTAAACATTGATTTTAACTATTTTAACCCTTCTTTAAATAAATTAATAATAAATGTCCTAATCTAATCCAAGTGGGCCTAAATGGTCATATTTTATTCCTAAGTTTGTTTTTGGTCGAATTACACTTGTCCAATAGAATTAGTACATGTGTTAGGGTAATATTAATATCATATTTATCCTTAGTTACCCTATTTACTATTAACCATGGTAAAAAAAGTAAAAAGTTACTATTCACCAAAAAATTATTTTCATCTCATTGAACCACATTTTAGTCCTTGATATTAACCGTGTCTCTCGGATTTTCGAAATTCCATTCACAGAAGCGGTAAAATTAAGTTTTATGCAAAATTCAGTTTTTAACCTACCACTTAGTAGTTTCACTATTCATCAAAAATTGATGTTTTTCAGAACAATGCCAAAATTTCATCCCAAGCTATATTTCATATTCCGAATTCAAAAATGAAGTCTATTTTACCAAATTCATAACATAAAAGTTGCATTAATTAATTTTATAATTAAATCCCGCTGTTAAAACAAATAGCGTGTTTTTAAGAAACAATATCTATCAAAAGATTGACACTTGTTTATGTATAGTTTAAATGTGAAATTACATCCAATGACCAACATTGTATTAAATTGTAAAAATATATTCTAAATATACTTTAAAACCACTCAAATTAATGATTTATCACTATTAATTATTTCGATTAAAAAAAGTTGTTTTTAATTATAATTTAGTAATTTTCACTATTCATCAGAATATGAAAGTTATCCGAAAAGTACCAAAATTTCACCTTAGGCTAAATTCGATACTCCGAATCCAAAAATGAAGTTCATTTTGAAAAATAAGATTTACAGAATTTTAAAAAGTGGTTTTTACTATTCATACCGGCTAGTTTTAATAATATTTTAATAGCATATCGTTGTTTAGTGAAACTCGGTATTGCGTATTACACACGCTATCGAGGAAGGTCGCGATTGCGTGTAATGAAAGGCAAGTCAAGGATGCGTGTTGTGCAAGATCCTTTTGGTGTAGCGTACAACACAAGACATTAAAAGTTAACATGAGTGCAATTAAAAGTTAACACTCAAAAGTTAAATTACATTACTTTTGCGGAATACTTAATACATAACAAAAACACACACTAAAGGATCGTAATAGTTTAGTGTCTTTGGAAACTCGGAACGTAATCTTCTAATCGTGGTGAAAGATCTTGGTATGTAATATTATTTTCTCTACAGTTGGTAATAGTTTAGTGTCTTTGACTATGTTGTGATGGAATGACCCGTCATTCTATCACATGATCTGCTAACACTTCATGAATGACAAATTCAACTTCATTTATTTAAGAGATGAAGTGGAAATTGTTCAAGGCACGAACAACAGTGAGATTGTACCAAAATAAAGTAAGTATTTATTCTAATTCAAATTTTCAACTTTAGGGAAATGATCTTGAAAACCAAAAATGTTGTCCTAGTGATCTTATACCTGAGGAATCAGATGATACCTTATATCATCACAAATTTATGGATTTGTGATTTTTGGATTTTCCATAGCCATGTTCTCTACCACTCTCCATCAGAACATGATGGTTAGATTTTTCTTCCATATCCATATTTTTACCTATGTGGAAACCCAACAATTAGTTTATTTGGGTAATCGTTACATTTCATACTTTAGTTTTTAAAGCCAAGTTTTGGTATTCCTTTTTACGATGTGGATTTCTATTAAAGAAACTTTCGAATAGTAAACCATTTATAACCCCGACGAATTTCGAGGGCGAAATTCATTTTAAGGGGGGTAGAATGTAACACCCCGAGATTTTATGAAAAAATATTATTTTTAATGTCTTGTGTTGTACGCTACACCAAAAGAAGCTTGCACAACACACATCCTTGACTTGCCTTGCATTACACGCAATCGCAACCTTCCTCGATAGCGTGTGTAGTACGAAACAATGATATGCTATTAAAATATTATTAAAACTAGCCATTATGAATAGTAATAACCACTTTTTAAATTTTAGAAATTTTAGCTCTCAAAATGGACTTCATTTTTGGATTCGGAGTATCGAATTTAGCCTAAGGTGAAATTTTGGTACTTTTCGGATAACTTTCATATTCTGATGAATAGTGAAAATTACTAAATTATAATTAAAAACAACTTTTTTAATCGAAATAATTAATAGTGATAAATTATTAATTTGAGTGGTTTTAAAGTATATTTAGAATATATTTTTACAATTTAATACAATGTTGGTCATTGGATGTAATTTCATATTTAAACCAGACATAATCAAGTGTCAATCTTTTGATAGATATTGTTTCTTAAAAACATGCTATTTGTTTTAACAGCGGGATTTAATTATAAAATTAATTAATGCAAATTCTATGATATGAATTTGGTAAAATAGACTTCATTTTTGAATTCGGAATATGAAATATAGCTTAGGATGAAATTTTGGCATTGTTCTGAAAAACATCAATTTTTGATGAATAGTGAAACTACTAAGTGGTAGGTTAAAAACTGAATTTTGCATAAAACTTAATTTTACCGCTTCTGTGAATGAAATTTCAAAAATCCGACAGACACGGTTGATATCAGTAAGTAAAATTTGGTTCAATGAGATAAAAATAATTTTTGGTGAATAGTAACTTTTTACTTTTTCTTACCGCGGTTAATAGTAAATAGGGTAACTAAGGGTAAATATGATATTAATATTACCCTAACACATGTCCTAATTCTATTGGACAAGTCTAATTTGACCAAAAACAAACTTAGGAATAAAATATGACCATTTAGGCCCACTTGGATTAGATTAGGACATTTATTATTATTTAATTCAAAGAAGAGTTAAAAGAGTTAAAATCAAAGTTTATTTACTAAAACATTTTTAATATAGGGTTATACATAAGATAAATTCAATTGTAAATATTCATTAGAAATCTAAAAATATTTACTACATAATGGTATTTTATTTGTAATTTTTAGACATCAAATAATTTAATTTATTTATGACACAAAGATGATGCAGTAATTATCTTATTAATGAAATATTGATATAATTGATGTTATAAACACAAAAATAAATTTAATTTAAGACTTTTTATGAATTCAACTAATTTTCTAGGTTACTATGATATATTAGTGTTGATTTAATCAACTTGGTTCGAACATATAATTCTGTTATGACTTTCACAAAAATCATATATCAAATAGTGTCAAAATTGACACAAAATAGTTTTTAAATAAAATATTATATTATTAATTGTTATTTTATTCCTAAAAATCTAAGGTTCGGCCAAATGACTTAGATAAGGATATATGTATTAATAATATACAATTTGGGGTTCGTTTGGCATGTTATAGTAAGTTTATTAACCATATAGTGAAAGAAAACAAAAAGACACGGTAAAAGATAAATTATTTAACTTAGAGTTAAATCTAATTGATAAGGTTAAAATAATACCCTAAACTTGTCTAAATCCTATTGGTTGATAGGATTTCGACCCATCCCCACTTTAGCTTTGAAATAAGACCCTTTGGAACCATTATAAACCGATTTTGACTTTAATATAAAATAATATTTTGAGATATTCCTAAGGTGCCCCTCTCCTCCCCTATAAAAGGACACCTCCTCCCCCTCCTCCTCACACCAATTTGAGCACTCAAGCTCGGCCAACCCCTGCCAATTTCTCCTCTTCACTTCCCTAGAAACATCCTAGAGGTTCTGGTCTTCCTCAAAGACCAATTTTAGTGCCCTAAGAGGAGGTCTCAAAGAGGCACTTCAAAGAAGAGGTAATTACCGTTACCAATTCTTTCATCTTTATTTCTTCTTCCACTTATTCTTCTTAGGTTGTTTCATTATGAAGTAATAACATAAGTATCACTCATATACTGATATGTTATTATAAGTATGAAACAACCCTATTTCACCATCTATCCATCCTACGGAAAAAGAAATCACCGCGCGTGCGTACGTACGGAATACCGTCTCCACGCCGTGGTGTAATCTATTTTCCACCACCACCTTACATGGATGGGTATAATGGTGTAAAGAATAACTATACATAGTTATTACAACATCATATTGATTCTGATATATTGTATAATCCACTCCAATTCAATTCAATATTTATAGAAATGATATCATCGCTCGTGCGTACGTACGGAATACCGTCTCCACGACGCGATGAGATTCATTCTCCATGTTAACCATTTAAGAATGACTATAAAGTATATATAAGAAATAATAATGAAATATATGACATTATAAAGCTACTGGATTTATGTATATATATATGTATGTCATCTACTTACTTCCATTTCAAGACAATAAGGAAAGTAAAACAGCGTTCATGCGTACGTACGGACTACCGTCTCCATGAACGGTGTTTTTCATTTCATTTATCTATCTATTATATATATATATATACTGAATATATATGATATATAAATCATATTTTATATTCTGGAATAAGTAAATCATGATATAAGTAATAATGATGTCAAGAACAACAAGTGAAAACACCTACGATAAATGAAACGATTTTACCCAAAACGCTTCTTTAACATGGAATTTACAAAAGAACGGGTAATATAATGTCATAAGTGAACCATATATGATATAATAACAATGAATATGATTCTGTAATAAGTCAATAACATGATTTAAATCATTATACAGGAGGTTCGGACACTTACGAAGCAAATCGGACCTAAGGTAAGGGAAATATCACAATCTCATTTTTATCCGAGATTGTTTATTCGTAAGTATTTACTGGGGTGTATTTTATCATCCACATCCATGTTTTATCAATATGTAATATTATTTCCATCCACCTAAAATTGTTTAAATCCATTTTTACCCTTCGGTGAGTTTTTAGTAATACGTATGAAAGGAATCTTATGTCGTTTTTCGTACGAGGTACTTTTTGACTTTTCCGACAAAAGTACGAAGAATGTTTTTTTAACTTATACGGCACGAACGGATTTATACTGTTTTATAAAGCCTTATATTCATGAAGCTTCCTCTAAAATATTTCATGACTATTTTCAATAAAATCTCTTTCTTTTAAAATTGCATGTTGTTTTGTGAAAAGAAATTGATTTTGAAAAAGAAAGGATATTTTCCTCAAGAATTCAATTCAAGTGTTTTATCAAAATTATTTTCCATATAAGATAATAAAGGGTTCTGTTTCTATCCATATTTTTACATTGATTTGACTATTTTGTGATGGAAACATTTTTATGAATTCCTTTATCTTATATGAATTGTTTTATGATGTCATGTTGTTTAAGAATCCCATTTTTTTTATTACATGGGTTATGTGATGATGTATGATTTATGATTATGTGGCACACATAAGAAAGGATTCATTATAAGATTGGTGGGACCTATATCTCCCTCCAATGCATTGGGTAATGATTTTATATCTCATGAGATAGACATGGCTGGAATGGTAGGTTATACCGGTTCAGTGAAACAGGACTGAAACGAGGATTACTCGATTCAGAAAGGGACTTTGTCCACTAAGATAGTCTTGGCAATGAGTCATGACTAACAAGAAATGATTTCCATGATTATGTGTGCATTCCACAAAGTTTCAAGTTTCATGTTATGATTATGGTGATCTCATTTTCACTTCTATGATTTGTTCCATGTTAAGATATTATGATCTCTTTTGCAGGTTATGATTTTCAAAAAGATATGATATGATTTTTATTTCTTTTGTATACCCTTATTGAGCATTTGAGCTCACCCTTTTATGTTTTCTTTTCCCAGGATATAAAGAAAGGTTTTAGGTAAAAAAAAAGGAAGATCTTTATGGGAGATATTGAAGATATTTCACCACGATTAGAAGATTATGTTCCAAGTTTCCAAAGACACTAAACTATTACGATCCTTGTGTGTGTGTTTTTGTTATGTACTAAGTATTCCGCAAAAGTAATGTAATGTCAATGTACGTCAAGCTTCGGGTCTCTACAGTTGGTATCAGTATTACTTACATACTGATATGTTATTATAAATATTAAACAACCCTATTTCACCATCTATCCATCCTACGGAAAAAGAAATCACCGCGCGTGCGTACGTACGGAATACCGTCTCCACGACGCGATGAGATTCATTCTCCATGTTAACCATTTAAGAATGATTATAATGTATATATAAGAAATAATAATGAAATATATGACATTATAAAGATACTGGATTTATGTATATATATACATATGAATGTCATCTACTTAATTCCATTCAAGACAATAAGGAAAGAAAAACAGCGTTCATGCGTACATACGGACTACCGTCTCCATGAACGGTGTTTTTCATTTCATTTAAATATCTAATATATATATATACTGAATATATATGATATATAAATCATATTTTATATTCTGTAAGTAAGTAAATCATGATATAAGTAATAATAATGTCAAGAACAACAAGTCAAAACACCTACGATAAATGAAACGATTTTTACCCAAAACGTTCTTTAACATGGAATTTACAAAAGAACGGGTAATATAATGTCATAAGTGAACCATATATGATATCATAACAATGAATATGATTCTTTAATAAGTCAATAACATGATTTAAATCATTATACAGGAGGTTCGGACACTTACAAAGCAAGTCGGACCTAAGGTAAGGGAAATATCACAATCTCATTTTTATCCGAGATTGTTTATTCGTAAGTATTTACTGGGGTGTATTTTGTCATCCACATCCATGTTTCATCAATATGTAATATTATTTTCATCCACCTACAATTGTTTAAATCCATTTTTACCCTTCGGTGAGTTTTTAGTAATATGTATGAAAGGAATCTTTTTTCGTACGAGGTATTTTTTTGACTTTTCCGACAAAAGTACGAAGAATGTTTTTTTTAAATTATACGGCACGAACGGATTTCTACTATTTTATAAAGCCTTATTTTCATGAAGCTTCCTCTAAAAGATTTCATGACTATTTTCAATAAAATCTCTTTCTTTTAAAATCGCATGATGTTTTGTGAAAAGAAATTGATTTTGAAGTAGAAAGGATATTTTCCTCAAGAATTCAATTCAAGTGTTTTATCAAAATTATTTTCCATCTAAGATAATAAAGGGTTCTGTTTCTATCCAAATTTTTACATTGATTTGACTATGTTGTGATGGAATTATGTTTATGAATTCCTTTATCTTATATGAATGGTTTTATGATGTCATGTTGTTTAAGAATCCCATTTTTATTACATGGGTTATGCAATGATGTATGATTTATGATTTTGTGGCACACATAAGAAAGGATTCATTAAGAGATGGGTGGGACCTATATCTCCCTCCAATGCATTGGGTAAAGATTTTATATCTGATGAGATAGACATGGCTGGAATGGTAGGTTATACCGGTTCAGTGAAACAGGACTGAAACGAGGGTTACTCGATTCAGAAAGGGACTTTTTCCACTAAGATAGTCTTGGCAATGAGTCATGACTAACAAGAAATGATTTTACATGATTATGTGTGCATGCCACAAAGTTTCAAGTTTCATGTTATTATTATGGTGATCTCATTTTCACTTCTATGATTTGTTCCATGTTAAGATATTATGATCTCTTTTGCAGGTTATGATTTTCAAAAAGATATGATATGATTTTTATTTCTTTTGTATACCCTTACTGAGCATTTGAGCTCACCCTTTTATGTCTTCTTTTCCCCAGGATATAAATAAAGGTTTTAGGTAAAAAAAAAGGGAAGATATTTATGGGAGATATTGAAGATCTTTCACCACGATTAGAAGATTACGTTCCGAGTTTCCAAAGACACTAAACTATTACGATCCTTTAGTGTGTGTTTTTGTTATGTACTAAGTATTCCGCAAAATTAATGTAATGTCCATGTACGATAAGCTTCTTCTTCAAAATTATTAATGTTTCCACATACCAAGTTTAGCCTAACGTACATGGACATTACAATAATACCAAATGTAGAGACCCGTATCTTGACGTACATTGACATTACATTACATTTGCGGAATACTTAGTACATACACACAAGGATCGTAATAGTTTAGTGTCTTTGGAAACTCGGAACGTAATCTTCTAATCGTGGTGAAAGATCTTCAAAATCTCCTATAAAGATCTTCCCTTTTTTTACCTAAAACCTTTCTTTATATCCCGGGGAAAAGAAAACATAAAAGGGTGAGCTCAAATGCTCAGTAAGGGTAAACAAAAGAAATATCAATCACATCGTATTCATAAGAACATAACATTTTGGAAATCTTAACCTGAAAAAGAGAGCATAATTTCATAACATGGGATAAATCATAGTAGTGAAATGAAATCATAACTTAAAACATTACTCATTGTGGCATTCACACATAATCATAGAGAATAATTTCTTGTTAGTCAAGACTCATTGCCAAGACTATCTTAGTGGACAAAGTCCCTTTCTGAATCGAGTAATCCTCGTTTCAGTCCTGTTTCACTGAACCGGTATAACCTACCATTCCAGCCATGTCTATATCATGAGATATAAAATCTTTACCCAATGCATTGGAGGGAGATATAGGTCCCACCCATCTCTTAATGAATCCTTTCTTATGTGTGCCACAAAATCATAAATCATACATCATTGCATAACCCATGTAATAAAAATGGGATTCTTAAACAACATGACATCATAAAACCATTCATATAAGATAAAGGAATTCATAAACATAATTCCATCACAACATAGTCAAATCAATGTAAAAATTTGGATAGAAACAGAACCCTTTATTATCTTAGATGGAAAATAATTTTGATAAAACACTTGAATTTAATTCTTGAGGAAAATATCCTTTCTACTTCAAAATCAATTTCTTTTCACAAAACATCATGCGATTTTAAAAGAAAGAGATTTTATTGAAAATAGTCATGAAATCTTTTAGAGGAAGCTTCATGAAAATAAGGCTTTATAAAATAGTAGAAATCCGTTCGTGCCGTATAATTTAAAAAAAACATTCTTCGTACTTTTGTCGGAAAAGTCAAAAAAATACCTCGTACGAAAAAAGATTCCTTTCATACATATTACTAAAAACTCACCGAAGGGTAAAAATGGATTTAAACAATTGTAGGTGGATGAAAATAATATTACATATTGATGAAACATGGATGTGGATGATAAAATACACCCCAGTAAATACTTACGAATAAACAATCTCGGATAAAAATGAGATTGTGATATTTCCCTTACCTTAGGTCCGACTTGCTTTGTAAGTGTCCGAACCTCCTGTATAATGATTTAAATCATGTTATTGACTTATTACAGAATCATATTCATTGTTATGATATCATATATGGTTCACTTATGACATTATATTACTCGTTCTTTTGTAAATTCCATGTTAAAGATCGTTTTGGGTAAAAATCGTTTCATTTATCGTAGGTGTTTTGACTTGTTGTTCTTGACATTATTATTACTTATATCATGATTTAATTACTTATAGAATATAAAATATGATTTATATATCATATATATTCAGTATATATATATATATATATTAGATATTTAAATGAAATGAAAAACACCGTTCATGGAGACGGTAGTCCGTACGTACGCATGAACGCTGTTTTTCTTTCCTTATTGTCTTGAATGGAATTAAGTAGATGACATTCATATGTATATATATACATAAATCCAGTATCTTTATAATGTCATATATTTCATTATTATTTCTTATATATACATTATAATCATTCTTAAATGGTTAACATGGAGAATGAATCTCATCGCGTCGTGGAGACGGTATTCCGTACGTACGCACGCGCGGTGATTTCTTTTTCCGTAGGATGGATAGATGGTGAAATAGGGTTGTTTCATATTTATAATAACATATCAGTATGTAAGTAATACTGATGTTATTACTTTATCATGAAACAACTAAAGAAGGAGAAGTTGAATAAGAAAGAAATTGAAAAGATCGGTAATTGATATTACCTCTTCTTTGAAACGCCTCTTTGAATCCTCCACTTAGGAAACTAATATTGGTCTTTGAAGAATACCAGGTCCTCTAGGATTATTCTAGGGAAGTGGAGAAGTGATTTTGGCAGGGGTTGGCCGAGCTTGAGTGCTCAAATTGGTGTGAGGAGGAGGGGGAGGAGGTGCCCTTTTATAAGGGAGGAGAGGGGCACCTTAGGAATATCTCAAAATATTATTTTATATTAAAGTCAAAATCAGTTTATAATGGTTCCAAAGGGTCTTATTTCGAAGCTAAAGTGGGGATGGGTCGAAATCCTATCAACCAATAGGATTTAGACAAGTTTAGGGTATTATTTTAACCTTATCAATTAGATTTAACTCTAAGTTAAATAATTTAACTTTTACCGTGTCTTTTTGTTTTCTTTCACTATATGGTTAATAAACTTACTATAACATGCCAAACGAACCCCAAATTGTATATTATTAATACATATATCCTTATATAAGTCATTTGGACGAACCTTAGATTTTTAGGAATAAAATAACAATTAATAATATAATATTTGATTTAAAAACTATTTTGTGTCAATTTTGACACTATTTGATATATGATTTTTGTGAAAGTCATAACAGAATTATATGTTAGAACCAAGTTGATTAAATCAACACTAATATATCATAGTAACCTATAAAATTAGTGGAATTCATAAAGAGTCTTAAATTACATTTATTTTGGTATTTATATTATCAATTATGTCAATATTTCATTAATAAGATAATTAATGCATCATCTTTGTGTCATAAATAAATTATATTATTTGATGTCTAAAAATTAAAACTAAAATACCATCATGTAGGAAATCTTTTTATCTTTCTAATGAATATTTACAATTGAATTTATCTTATGTATAACCCCATATTATAAATGATTTACTTATTAAACTTTGATTTTAACTATTTTAACCCTTCTTTAAATAAATTAATAATAAATGTCCTAATCTAATCCAAGTGGGCCTAAATGGTCATATTTTATTCCTAAGTTTGTTTTTGGTCGAATTACACTTGTCCAATAGAATTAGGACATGTGTTAGGGTAATATTAATATCATATTTATCCTTAGTTACCCTATTTACTATTAACCGTGGTAAAAAAAAGTAAAAAGTTACTATTCACCAAAAAATTATTTTCATCTCATTGAACCACATTTTTGTCCTTGATATTAACCGTGTCTCTCGGATTTTCGAAATTCCATTCACAGAAGCGGTAAAATTAAGTTTTATGCAAAATTCAGTTTTTAACCTACCACTTAGTAGTGTCACTATTCATCAAAAATTGATGTTTTTCAGAACAATGCCAAAATTTCATCCCAAGCTATATTTCATATTCCGAATTCAAAAATGAAGTCTATTTTACCAAATTCATAACATAAAAGTTGCATTAATTAATTTTATAATTAAATCCCGCTGTTAAAACAAATAGCGTGTTTTTAAGAAACAATATCTATCAAAAGATTGACACTTGTTTATGTATAGTTTAAATGTGAAATTACATCCAATGACCAACATTGTATTAAATTGTAAAAATATATTCTAAATATACTTTAAAACCACTCAAATTAATGATTTATCACTATTAATTGTTTCGATTAAAAAAAGTTGTTTTTAATTATAATTTAGTAATTTTCACTATTCATCAGAATATGAAAGTTATCCGAAAAGTACCAAAATTTCACCTTAGGCTAAATTCGATACTCCGAATCCAAAAATGAAGTTCATTTTGAAAAATAAGATTTACAGAATTTTAAAAAGTGGTTATTACTATTCATACCGGCTAGTTTTAATAATATTTTAATAGCATATCGTTGTTTAGTGAAACTCGGTATTGCGTATTACACATGCTATCGAGGAAGGTCGCGATTGCGTGTAATGCAAGTCAAGTCAAGGATGCGTGTTGTGCAAGCTCCTTTTGGTGTAGCGTACAACACAAGACATTAATGAAATTAAAAAGAATATTTTTTTATAAAATCTTGGGCTGTTACATTCTACCCCCCTTAAAATGAATTTCGCCCTCGAAATTCGTCGGGGTTATAAATGGTTTACTATTTGAAAGTTTCTTTAATAGAAACCCACATCGTAAAAAGGAATATCAAAACCAATCTTTAAAAACAAAAGTATGAAACGTAACGGTTACCCAAATAAACTAATCATTGGGTTTCCACATAGGTGAAAATATGGATATGGAAGAGAAATCTAACCATCATGTTATGATGGAGAGTGGTAGAGAACATGGCTATGGAAAAGCCAATAATCACAAATCCATAAATTTGTGACGATCTAAGGTACCATCCGATTCATCAGGTATAAGATCACTAGGACAACATTTTTGGTTTTCAAGATCATTTCCCTAAAGTTGAAAATTTGAATTGGAATAAATACTTTTTTATTTTGGTACAATCTCACTATTTTTCGTGCCTAGAACAATTTCCACTTCATCTCTTAATTAAATGAAGTTGAATTTGTTATTCGTGAAGTGTTAGCAGATCATGTGATAGAATGACGGGTCATTCCATCTGTCTCAAACAAAAGGTTAGCAAAAATTATATACATAAGTCGATCTATAGTGAGATTAATCATATATAGTTCCTAAAATGGACTTATACTTCATATATCATACTGCTTAATATAATAAAACTAGTTTCTACTAAATAGGGACTTTCTGTAGGCCAGTGGTAGGCGATAAAGGCCAGTCACACTTCGGTTGTGGGTTCGATTCCCACAGCCTTGTCCGAAGCGATGGGCTGTCGCCCGTCCTGCAGGTTGTCCTTTTTCTAAAACTACATTACTATAACATCACATAAATAATATCAAAAAAAAGTTCTATACTTAAATAATACTAACTTATGGTTAACATAATCCATTACAATCTTTAGGCTTATCTAAAATACTTCGGTCCAAGCTCATAGTATAAAGAAAATGATTACTTGAAATGTCGCCAACCAAGCATGTGAATACCATCATTTATCCCCCATATATCTTGTTGGTCACATTCCAATCATGTGAATACTTTAATGGTGTATTCTCTTGAAAAATATGAATACCCATTAAACCTTAGTGAAAACATGAATGCTGTCAAAAGTTAACTCTTTCCACATACCAAAATCCAAAAATTCAATATACTCAAACCATGATATAACCTTCTCCTTATATCAGTCATGAGCTCATGAATACTATCAAACATTTTATTTTCTCCTTATCCCTTCATTATGCGCATATCATCTACATTCCAAAAATATCTGAATAACCTTTCATGGATACTGGTAACATTAATCAGACAACAATGTAACAATCCTTACATGTCTCTTTATTCCATAGTGCCATGAGATTACTTATACAACATTACACATGATAAACATGTAATCATTCCACTACATTCTTAAACCATTGACCGAGCTTCAACAATTCTTTCATCTCACATATCATTTGTAGTCTCTTCATCATCATCCATATAAATACTTCCCATACGACCATACTGATTATCTTCATGAGACTTTCCCTTAGGGCATTGGTTTTCATAATGCCCGTACATTCCACATTTAAAACATTTAACCATTGTTGATGTCGTAGCAATACCATTATCCTCATCCATGTTGTTAACTGAACCTTTTCCTTTGCATTTACTTGCTTTGTGTCCTTCTTTTCCACACCCAAAGCATCTTCCAGTTCCTTTGAAACATTCTCCTTGATGCCTCTTCCCACATGATTTACATAGGGGAAATTGAACTTTCTTTCCTCTATGATCATCAAGGAACTCCATCTTTCTCTTATTAGTCGAGTCAGGAAACTTACCAAATTTTACTTTATTGATCATGTTGTGAGATTGCTGATTCGGCATAATAATGATGTTTGGACATCCAAATCCCATTACATTTGGTTTCTCATGAAGAATATCATTCCATTGTCCATCATAACCTCCATTATTGTGAATCATCTTGTTTCCAGCCATTTTCTAAAACCCAAACAGAATAGTGTTAGATGAAAAAATCGTAATAAAGGGGGAGTAACTTAAATATCTATCATCTTTGGTTTAATCTAATATTGTTACCATAGTTCTAGAACTATATCCTATACGTATACTTATCCTTAGGGGTATCCCTAGACATACCTTAGAAATATCTCTAGGGATCTCACTAACGTTTTCGCATCCTAGTTTCCAAAGGTTGACTAAACCTTTCCTCTGATACCAACTGTAGAGACCCGAAGCCTAACGTACATGTACATTACATTACTTTTGCGGAATACTTAGTACATAACAAAAACACACACACAAGGATCGTAATAGTTTAGTGTCTTTGGAAACTCGGAACGTAAACTTCTAATTGTGGTGGAAGATCTTCAACATCTCCCATAAAGATCTTCCTTTTTTTTACCTAAAACCTTTCTTTATATCCTGGGGAAAAGAAAACATAAAAGGGTGAGCTCAAATGCTCAGTAAGGGTAAACAAAGGAAATATCAATCACATCATATACATAAGAACATAGCTTTTGGAAATCTTAACCTGCAAAAGAGCTCATAATATCATAACATGGGATAAATCATAGAAGTGAAAATGAAATCATAACTTAAACATTACTCATTGTGGCATACACACATAATCATAGAGAATCATTTCTTGTTAGTCAAGACTCATTGCCAAGACTATCTTAGTGGACAAAGTCCCTTTCTGAATCGAGTAATCCTCGTTTCAGTCCTGTTTCACTGAACCGGTATAACCTACCATTCCAGCCATGTCTATCTCATGAGATATAAAATCTTTACCCAATGCATTGGAGGGAGATATAGGTCCCACCCATCTTATAATGAATCCTTTCTTATGTGTGCCACATAATCATAAAACATACATCATCGCATAACCCATGTAATAAAAATGGGATTCTTAAACAACATGACATCATAAAACAATTCATATAAGATAAAGGAATTCATAAAAATGTTTCCATAAAAACATAATCAAATCCATGTAATAATAGGGATAAAAACAGAACCCTTTTATTATCTTAGATGGAATATAATTTTGATAAAACACTTGAACTTCATTCTTGAGGAAAATATCCTTTCTACTTCAAAAACATTTTTCCTTTCATAACATGTCATAAAACTTTAAAATAAAAGAAGTTGATTAAAAATAAACTTGAAAACTTGTAAAGGAATATTCTTGGAAATAATGTTTTAAAAATCCATTCATGCCGTATAAGTTAAAAAAAACATTCTTCGTACTTTTGTCGGAAAAGTCAAAAAGTACCTCGTACGAAAAACGACAAAAGATTCCTTTTATTTCTTTTACTAAAAACTCACCGAAGGGTAAAAATGGATTTAAAAAATTGTAGGTGGATGAAAATAATATTACATATTGATGAAACATGGATGTGGATGATAAAATACACCCCAGTAAATACTTACGAATAAACAATCTCGGATAAAAATGAGATTGTGATATTTTCCCTTACCTTAGGTCCGACTTGCTTTTTAAGTGTCCGAACCTCCTGTATAATGATTTAAATAATGTCATTGACTTATTAAAGAATCATATTCATTGTTATGATATCATATATGGTTCACTTATGACTTTATATTATCCGTTCTTTTGTAAATTCCATGTTAAAGAAGCGTTTTGGGTAAAATCGTTTCATTTATCGTAGGTGTTTTGACTTGTTGTTCTTGACATTATTATTACTTATATCATGATTTACTTACTTCCAGAATATAAAATATGATTTATATATCATATATATTCAGTATATATATATATATATATAATAGGTAGATAAATAAAATGAAAAACACCGTTCATGGAGACGGTAGTCCGTACGTACGCATGAACGCTGTTTTCCTTTCCTTATTGTCTTGAAATGGAAGTAAGTAGATGACTTACATATGTATATATATACATAAATCCAGTAGCTTTATAATGTCATATATTTCATTATTATTTCTTATATATACATTATAATCATTCTTAAATGGTTAACATGGAGAATGAATCTCATCGCGTCGTGGAGACGGTATTCCGTACGTACGCACGAGCGATGATATCATTTCTATAAATATTGAATTGAATTGGAGTGGATTATACAATATATCAGAATCAATATGATGTTATAATAACTATGTATAGTTATTCTTTACACCATAATACCCATCCATGTAAGGTGGTGGTGGAAAATAGATTACACCACGGCGTGGAGACGGTATTCCGTACGTACGCACGCGCGGTGATTTCTTTCTCCGTAGGATGGATAGATAGTGAAATAGGGTTGTTTCATACTTATAATAACATATCAGTATATGAGTGATACTGATGTTATTACTTCATAATGAAACAACCTAATAATAAGAAGTGGAAGAAGAAATAAAGATGAAAGAATTGGTAACGGTAATTACCTCTTCTTTGAAGCGCCTTTTGGAGACCTCCTCTTAGGGAACTAAAATTGGTCTTTGAGTAAGACCAGAACCTCTAGGATGTTGCTAGGGAAGTGGATAAGAGATTTTGGCAGGGGTTGGCCGAGATTGAGTGCTCAAATTGGTGTGAGGAGGAGGGGGAGGAGGTGTCCTTTTATAGGGGAGGAGAGGGGCACCTTAGGAATATCTCAAAATATTATTTTATATTAAAGTCAAAATCGGTTTATAATGGTTCCAAAGGGTCTTATTTCGAAGCTAAAGTGGGGATGGTTCGAAATCCTATCAACCAATAGAATTTAGACAAGTTTAGGATATTATTTTAACCTTATCAATTAGATTTAACTCTAAGTTAAATAATTTAACTTTTACCATGTCTTTTTGTTTTCTTTCACTATATGGTTAATACACTTACTATAACATGCCAAACGAACCCCAAATTGTTTATTATTAATATATATATCCTTATCTAAGTCATTTGGCTGAACCTTAGATTTTTAGGAATAAAATAACAATTAATAATATAATATTTGATTTAAAAACTATTTTGTGTCAATTTTGACACTATTTGATATATGATTTTTGTGAAAGTAATATCAGAATTATATTTTCGAACCAAGTTGAGTAAATCCACACTAATATATCATAGTAACCTATAAAATTAGTGGAATTCATAAAAAGTCTCAAATTACATTTATTTTGGTGTTTATAACATCAATTATGTCAATATTTCATTAACAAGATAATTACTGCATCATCTTTGTGTCATAAATAAATTAAATTATTTGATGTCTAAAAATTACAAATAAACTACCATCATGTAGGAAATCTTTTTATCTTTCTAATTAATATTTATAGTCGAATTTATCTTATGTATAACCCCATATTAAAAATGATTTACTTATTAAACTTTGATTTTAACTATTTTAACCTTTCTTTAAATAAATTAATAATAAATGTCCTAATCTAATCCAAGTGGGCCTAAATGGTCATATTTTATTCCTAAGTTTGTTTTTGGTCGAATTACACTTGTCCAATAGAATTAGGACATGTGTTAGGGTAATAGTAATATCATATTTACCCTTAGTTACCCTATTTACTATTAACCGCGGTAAAAATAGTAAAAAGTTACTATTCACCAAAAAATTATTTTTATCTCATTGAACCACATTTTAGTCCTTGATATTAACCGTGTCTCTCGGATTTTCGAAATTCCATTCACAGAAGCGGTAAAATTAAGTTTTATGCAAAATTCAGTTTTTAACCTACCACTTAGTAGTTTCACTATTCATCAAAAATTGATGTTTTTCAGAACAATGCCAAAATTTCATCCCAAGCTATATTTCATATTCCGAATTCAAAAATGAAGTCTATTTTACCAAATTCATAACATAAAAGTTGCATTAATTAATTTTATAATTAAATCCCGCTGTTAAAACAAATAGCGTGTTTTTAAGAAACAATATCTATCAAAAGATTGACACTTGTTTATGTCTAGTTTAAATGTGAAACTACATCCAATGACCAACATTTTATTAAATTGTAAAAATATATTCTAAATATACTTTAAAACCACTCAAATTAATGATTTATCACTATTAATTATTTCGATTAAAAAAGTTGTTTTTAATTATAATTTAGTAATTTTCACTATTCATCAGAATATGAAAGTTATCCGAAAAGTACCAAAATTTCACCTTAGGCTAAATTCGATACTCCGAATCCAAAAATAAAGTTCATTTTGAAAAATAAGATTTACTGGATTTCAAAAAGTGGTTATTACTATTCATAACGGCTAGTTTTAATAATATTTTTATAGCATATCGTTGTTTAGTGAAACTCGGTATTGCGTACTACACACGCTATCGAGGAAGGTCGCGATTGCGTGTAATGCAAGTCAAGTCAAGGATGTGTGTTGTGCAAGCTCCTTTTGGTGTAGCGTACAACACAAGACATTAATAAAATTAAAAAGAATATTTTTTTTTATAAAAGCTTGGGCTGTTACATTCTACCCCCCTTAAAATGAATTTCGCCCTCAAAATTCGTCGGGGTTATAAATGGTTTACTATTTGAAAGTTTCTTTAATAGAAACCCACATCGTAAAAGGGAATACCAAAACTTGGCTTTAAAAACTAAAGTATGAAATGTAACGATTACCCAAATAAACTAATCACTGGGTTTCTACATAGGTGAAAATATGGATATGGAAGAGAAATCTAACCATCATGTTCTGATGGAGAGTGGTAGAGAACATGGCTATGGAAAATCCAGTAATCACAAATCCATAAATTTGTGACGATCTAAGGTACCATCTGATTCATCAGGTATAAGATCACTAGGACAACATTTTTGGTTTTCAAGATCATTTCCCTAAAGTTGAAAATTTGAATTAGAATAAATACTTACATTATTTTGATACAATATCACTGTTGTTCGTGCCTTGAACAATTTCCACTTCATCTCTTAAATAAATGAAGTTGAATTTGTTATTCGTGAGGTATTAGCAACTGAACGTGTCTTTTTGTTTTCTTTAGAGACCCGAAGCCTGACGTACATGGACATTACATTACTTTTGCGGAATACTTGGTACATAACAAAAACACACACTAAAGGATCGTAATAGTTTAGTGTCTTTGGAAACTCGGAACGTAATCTTCTAATCGTGGTGAAAGATCTTCAATATCTCCCATAAATATCCATGTACGTTAGAGACCCGAAGCCTGACGTACATGAACATTACATTACTTTTGCGGAATACTTAATACATAACAAAAATATACACACAAGGATCGTAATAGTTTAGTGTCTTTGAAAACTCGGAACGTAATCTTCTAATCCTGGTGAAAGATCTTCAAAATCTCCCACAAAGATCTTCCTTTTTTTTACCTAAAACCTTTCTTTATATCCTGGGGAAAAGAAAACATAAAAGGGTGAGCTCAAATGCTCAGTAAGGGTAAACAAAAGAAATATCAATCACATAATTTTCATAAGAACATAACATTTTTGGAAATCTTAACCTGCAAAAGAGAGCATAATTTCATAACATGGGATAAATCATAGTTGTGAAAATGAAACCCTTACTTAAAACATTACTCATTGTGGCATACACACATAATCATAGAGAATCATTTCTTGTTAGTCAAGACTCATTGCCAAGACTATCTTAGTGGACAAAGTCCCTTTCTGAATCGAGTAATCCTCGTTTCAGTCCTGTTTCACTGAATCGGTATAACCTACCATTCCAGCCATGTCTATCTCATGAGATATGAAATCTTTACCCAATGAATTGGAGGGAGATATAGGTCCCACCCATCTCTTAATGAATCCTTTCTTATGTGTGCCACAAAATCATAAATCATACATCATTGCATAACCCATGTAATAAAAATGGGATTCTTAAACAACATGACATCATAAAACCATTCATATAAGATAAAGGAATTCATAAACATAATTTCATCACAACATAGTCAAATCAATGTAAAAATATGGATAGAAACAGAACC
This sequence comes from Viscum album, assembly GCA_963277665.1. Lineage (NCBI taxonomy): Eukaryota > Viridiplantae > Streptophyta > Magnoliopsida > Santalales > Viscaceae > Viscum > Viscum album. The sequence goes on along the minus strand of OY728138.1, from coordinate 1,677,065,346 downwards.
CTTTATTATCTTATATGGAAAATAATTTTGATAAAACACTTGAATTGAATTCTTGAGGAAAATATCCTTTCTTCTTCAAAATCAATTTCTTTTCACAAAACATCATGCAATTTTAAAAGGAAGAGATTTTATTGAAAATAGTCATGAAATCTTTTAGAGGAAGCTTCATGAAAATAAGGCTTTATAAAACAGTATAAATCCGTTCGTGCCGTATAAGTTAAAAAAAACATTCTTCGTACTTTTTTCGGAAAAGTCAAAAAGTACCTCGTATGAAAAACGAAAAACGATTCCTTTCATATCCTTTACTAAAAACTCATAGAAGGGTAAAATTGGATTTAAACAATTGTAGGTGGATGGAAATAAAATTACATATTGAGGGAACATGGATGTGGATGATAAAATACACCCCAGTAAATACTTACGAATAAACAATCTCGGATAAAAATGAGATTGTGATATTTCCCTTACCTTAGGTCCGACTTGCTTTGTAAGTGTCCAAACCTCCTGTATAATGATTTAAATCATGTTATTGACTTATTACAGAATCATATTCATTGTTATGATATCATATATGGTTCACTTATGACTTTATATTACCCGTTCTTTTGTAAATTCCATGTTAAAGAAGCGTTTTGGGTAAAATCGTTTCATTTATCGTAGGTGTTTTGACTTGTTGTTCTTGACATCATTATTACTTATATCATGATTTACTTACTTCCAGAATATACAATATGATTTATATATCATATATATTCAGTATATATATATATATATAATAGATAGATAAATAAAATGAAAAACACCGTTCATGGAGACGGTAGTCCGTACGTACGCATGAACGCTGTTTTTCTTTCCTTATTGTCCTGAAATGGAAGTAAGTAGATGACATACATATGTATATATATACATAAATACAGTAGCTTTATAATGTCATATATTTCATTATTATTTCTTATATATACATTATAATCATTCTTAAATGGTTAACATGGAGAATGAATCTCATCGCGTCGTGGAGACGGTAGTCCGTACGTACGCACGAGCGATGATATCATTTCAATAAATATTGAATTGAATTGGAGTGGATTATACAATATATCAGAATCAATATGATGTTGTAATAACTATGTATAGTTATTCTTTACACCATTATACCCATCCATGTAAGGTGGTGGTGGAAAATAGATTACACCATGGCGTGGAGACGGTATTCCGTACGTACGCACGCGCGGTGATTTCTTTTTCCGTAGGATGGATAGATGGTGAAATAGGGTTGTTTCATACTTATAATAACATATCAGTATATGAGTGATACTGATGTTATTACTTCATAATGAAACAACCTAAGAAGAAGAAGTGGAAGAAGAAATAAAGATGAAAGAATTGGTAACGGTAATTACCTCTTCTTTGAAGTGCCTCTTTGAGACCTCCTCTTAGGGCACTAGAATTGGTCTTTGAGGAAGACCAGAACCTCTAGGATGTTGCTAGGGAAGTGGAGAAGGAATTTTGGCAGGGGTTGGCCGAGCTTGAGTGCTCAAATTGGTGTGAGGAGGAGGGGGAGGATGTGTCCTTTTATAGGGGAGGAGAGGGGCACCTTAGGAATTCTTAAAAATATTAATTTATAATAAATCTAACCCCACTTAAAAACCTCCAAAAATGACTCATATTCGAAGATTAGATGAGATAGGGTTGTAATCTCATCAACCAATCAAATTTAGACATGTTTGGATCTTATTTTAAACCTTATCAATTAGATTTAACTCTAAGTTAAATAATTTTACTTTTACCGTGTCTTTTTGTTTTCTTTCACTATATGGTTAATACACTTACTATAACATGCCAAACGAACCCCAAATTGTTTATTATTAATATATATATCCTTATCTAAGTCATTTGGCCGAACCTTAGATTTTTAGGAATAAAATAACAATTAATAATATAATATTTGATTTAAAAACTATTTTGTGTCAATTTTGACACTATTTGATATATGATTTTTGTGAAAGTCATAACAGAATTAAATGTTCGAACCAAGTTGATTAAATCAACATTAATATATCATAGTAACCTATAAAATTAGTGGAATTCATAAAAATTCTCAAATTACATTTATTTTGGTGTTTATAACATCAATTATGTCAATATTTCATAAATAAGATAATTACTGCATCATCTTTGTGTCATAAATTAATTAAATTATTTGATGTCTAAAATTTACAAATAAAATACCATTATGTAGGAAATATTTTTATCTTTCTAATGAATATTTATAGTCGAATTTATCTTATGTATAACCCCATATTAAAAATGATTTACTTATTAAACTTTGATTTTAACTATTTTAACTTTTCTTTAAATAAATTAATAATAAATGTCCTAATCTAATCCAAGTGGGCCTAAATGGTCATATTTTATTCCTAAATTTGTTTTTGGTCGAATTACACTTGTCCAATAGAATTAGGACATGTGTTAGGGTAATAGTAATATCATATTTACCCTTAGTTACCCTATTTACTATTAACCGCGGTAAAAATAGTAAAAAGTTACTATTCACCAAAAAATTATTTTTATCTCATTGAACCACATTTTAGTCCTTGATATTAACCGTGTCTCTCGGATTTTCGAAATTCCATTCACAGAAGCGGTAAAATTATGTTTTATGCAAAATTCAGTTTTTAACCTACCACTTAGTAGTTTCACTATTCATCAAAAATTGATGTTTTTCAGAACAATGCCAAAATTTCATCCCAAGCTATATTTCATATTCCGAATTCAAAAATGAAGTCTATTTTACCAAATTCATAACATAAAAGTTGCATTAATTAATTTTATAATTAAATCCCGCTGTTAAAACAAATAGCGTGTTTTTAAGAAACAATATCTATCAAAAGATTGACACTTGTTTATGTCTAGTTTAAATGTGAAACTACATCCAATGACCAACATTGTATTAAATTGTAAAAATATATTCTAAATATACTTTAAAACCACTCAAATTAATGATTTATCACTATTAATTATTTCGATTTAAAAAGTTGTTTTTAATTATAATTTAGTAATTTTCACTATTCATCAGAATATGAATTTTATCCGAAAAGTACCAAAATTTCACCTTAGGCTAAATTCGATACTCCGAATCCAAAAATAAAGTTCATTTTGAAAAATAAGATTTACTGGATTTCAAAAAGTGGTTATTACTATTCATAACGGCTAGTTTTAATAATATTTTTATAGCATATCGTTGTTTAGTGAAACTCGGTATTGCGTACTACACACGCTATCGAGGAAGGTCGCGATTGCGTGTAATGCAAGTCAAGTCAAGGATGTGTGTTGTGCAAGCTCCTTTTGGTGTAGCGTACAACACAAGACATTAATAAAATTAAAAAGAATATTTTTTTTTTATAAAATCTTGGGCTGTTACATTCTACCCCCCTTAAAATGAATTTCGCCCTCGAAATTCGTCGGGGTTATAAATGGTTTACTATTTGAAAGTTTCTTTAATAGAAACCCACATCGTAAAAGGGAATACCAAAACATGGCTTTAAAAACTAAAGTATGAAATGTAACGATTACCCAAATAAACTAATCACTGGGTTTCCACATAGGTGAAAATATGGATATGGAAGAGAAATCTAACCATCATGTTCTGATGGAGAGTGGTAGAGAACATGGCTATGGAAAATCCAGTAATCACAAATCCATAAATTTGTGACGATCTAAGGTACCATCTGATTCATCAGGTATAAGATCACTAGGACAACATTTTTGGTTTTCAAGATCATTTCCCTAAAGTTGAAAATTTGAATTAGAATAAATACTTACTTTATTTTGATACAATATCACTGTTGTTCGTGCCTTGAACAATTTCCACTTCATCTCTTAAATAAATGAAGTTGAATTTGTTATTCGTGAAGTGTTAGCAGATCATGTGATAGAATGACGGGTCATTCCATCTGTCTCAAACAAAAGGTAAGCAAAAGTTATTAAATATACATAAGTCATTCTATAGTGAGTTTAATCATATATAGTTCCTAAAATGGACTTATACTTCATATATCATACTGCTTAATATAATAAAACTAGTTTCTACTAAACAGGGACTTCCTATAGGCCAGTGGTAGGCGATAAAGGCCAGTCGCACTTTGGTTGTGGGTTCGATTCCTACAGCCTTGTCCGAAGCGATGGGCTGTCGCCCGTCCTGCAGGTTGTCCCTTTTTCTAAAACTACGTTACTATAACATCCCATCAATAATATCGAAAATCTTCTATCCTTAAACAATACTAACTTATGTCCAACATAATCCAGTCTAATCTTTAGGCTTATAATACTGCAGTCCACTCTCATAATATAGTGACAACGATTACCAGAGATTTAATACTGTCGTTGATCCCCACATATCATAAGATATGTCTTGTTGGTCACATTACAAACATTCAAAGTCCTTAATCGTGTATTCTCTTGAATACCTTAGTGAAAACATGAGTGCAGTTAAAAGTTAACACTTTCCACATACCAAAATCCTCAAAATTATTTATACTCAAACCATGATATCACTTAGTCCTTATATCAATCATGAGCTCATGAATACAATCAAACATCTCATTATCTTCTTATCCTTTCATTATGCACTTATCATCTACTTTCCAAAAGTATCTGAATAACCTTTCATGGTTACTGGTAACATTAATCAGACAACAATGTAACAATCCTTACATGTCTCTTTATTCCATAGTACCATGAGATTACTAATACAACATTACACATGATAAACATGTAATCATTCCACTACATTCTTAAACCATTAACCGAGCTTCAACAATTCTTTCATCTCACATATCATTTGTAGTCTCTTCATCATCATCCACATAAATACTACCCATATGGCCATACTGATTCTCTTCATGAGTCTTTCCCTTAGGACATTGGTTTGCATAATGCCCATACATTCCACATTTAAAACACTTAACCATTTTTGATGTCGTAGCAATACCATTATCCTCATCCATGGTGTTAACTGAACCTTTTCCTTTGCACTTACTTGCTTTGTGTCCTTCTTTTCCACACCCAAAGCATCTTCCAGTTCCTTTGAAACATTCTCCTTGATGCCTCTTCCCACATGAATTACATAGGGGAAATTGAACTTTCTTTCCTCTATGATCATCATGAAACTCCATCTTTCTCTTATTAGTCGAGTCAGGAAACATACCAAATTTTACTTTATTGATCATATTATGAGATTGCTGATTCGGCATAATAATTATGTTTGGACTTCCAAATCCCATTTCATTATGAAGAATATCATTCCATTTTCCATCATTTCTTCCATTATCGTGAATCACCTTGTTTCCAGCCATTTTCTAAAACCCAAAAAGAATAGCGTGAGAGGCAAAAATCATGCTAGGGAAAACAACATAATAAAGGGGGAGTACCTTGAACATCTAACATCTTAGGTTTAATTCTATGATCGTTAGCGTAGTTCTAGTACTATAACCTATACGTATACTTAACCTTAGGGACATCCCTAGACATACCTTAGAAATATCTCTAGGGATCTCACTAACGTTTTCGCATCCTAGTTTCCAAAGGTTGACTAAACCTTTCCTCTGATACCAACTGTAGCGGTCTGGAATTACATGTACTAAGTATTCCGCAAAAGTAATGTAATGTCCATGTACGTCAAGATACGGGTCTTTACAGTTGGTATCAGAGGCAAAGGAGGTAGGAATGTATCCGATCCTTGGGAACTCTCACATGTGAGCGTTGGACGAAGCATGGCTCTCCGCCCAAGGGCTTCATGAGGAAATGGCTGCCACTGGGGATGGTGGTGTGTCCCGCCCAGGGGGTGTAGCCGCCCATGGAGTGCCCTGATAGGTATCAATTATAGTCCACTGGAAGTAATTCCAGACCGCTACAGTTGGTATCAGAGGAAAGGTTTAGTCAACCTTTGGAAACTAGGACGCGAAAACATTAGTAAGATCCCTAGAGATATTTCTAAGGTATGTCTAGGGATGCCCCTAAGGATAAGTATACGTATAGGATATAGTTCTAGAACTATGGTAACGATATTAGATTAAACCAAAGATGATAGATATTTAAGTTACTCCCCCTTTATTACGATTTTTGCATCTAACACTATTCTGTTTGGGTTTTAGAAAATGGCTGGAAACAAGATGATTCACAATAATGGAGGATATGATGGACAATGGAATGATATTCTTCATGAGCAACCAAATGAAATGGGATTTGGATGTCCAAACATCATTATTATGCCGAATCAGCAATCTCACAACATGATCAATAAAGTAAAATTTGGTAAGTTTCCCGACTCGACTAATAAGAGAAAGATGGAGTTCCATGATGATCATAGAGGAAAGAAAGTTCAATTTCCCCTATGTAAATCATGTGGGAAGAGGCATCAAGGAGAATGTTTCAAAGGAACTGGAAGATGCTTTGGGTGTGGAAAAGAAGGACACAAAGCAAGTAAGTGCAAAGGAAAAGGGTCGGTCAACACCATGGATGAGGATAATGGTATTGCTACGACATCAAAAATGGTTAAGTGTTTTAAATGTGGAATGTATGGGCATTATGCAAACAAATTCCCTAAGGGAAAGACTCATGAAGAGAATCAGTATGGTCATATGGGAAGTATTTATGTGGATGATGATGAAGAGACTACCAATGATATGTGAGATGAAAGAATTGTTGAAGCTCTGTCAATGGTTTAAGAATGTAGTGGAATGATTACATGTTTATCATGTGTAATGTTGTATAAGTAATCTCATGGTACTATGGAATAAAGAGACATGTAAGGATTGTAACATTGTTGTCTGATTAATGTTACCAGTATCCATGAAAGGTTATTTAGATATTTTTGGAATGAAGATGATATGCGCATAATGAAGGGATAAGGAGAAAATGAAATGTTTAATAGTATTCATGAGCTCATGATTGATATAAGGACTAAGTGATATCATGGTTTGAGTATATAGAATTTTGAGGATTTTGGTATGTGGAAAGTGTTAACTTTTAACTGCACTCATGTTTTCACTAAGGTATTCAAGAGAATACACGATTAAGGACTTTGAATGTTTGGAATGTGACCAACAAGACATATCTTATGATATGTGGGGATCAACGACAGTATTAAATCTCTAGTAATCGTTGTCACTATATTATGAGAGTGGACTGCAGTATTATAAGCCTAAATAATAGACTGGATTATGTTGGACATAAGTTAGTATTGTTTAAGGATAGAAGATTTTCGATATTATTGATGGGATGTTATAGTAACGTAGTTTTAGAAAAAGGGACAACCTGCAGGACGGGCGACATCCCATCGCTTCGGACAAGGCTGTAGGAATCGAACCCACAACCGAAGTGCGACTGGCCTTTATCGACTTCCACTGACCTATAGGAAGTCCCTGTTTAGTAGAAACTAGTTTTATTATATTAAGCAGTATGATATATGAAGTATAAGTCCATTTTAGGAACTATATATGATTAATCTCACTATAGAATGACTTATGTATATTTAATAACTTTTGCTTACCTTTTGTTTGAGACAGATGGAATGACCCGTCATTCTATCACATGATCTGCTAACACTTCACGAATAACAAATTCAACTTCATTTATTTAATAGATGAAGTGGAAATTGTTCAAGGCACGAACAACAGTGATATTGTATCAAAATAAAGTAAGTATTTATTCTAATTCAAATTTTCAACTTTAGGGAAATGATCTTGAAAACCAAAAATGTTGTCCTAGTGATCTTATACCTGATGAATCAGATGGTACCTTAGATCATCACAAATTTATGGATTTGTGATTACTGGCTTTTCCATAGCCATGTCCTCTACCACTCTCCATCAGAACATGATGGTTAGATTTCTCTTCCATATCCATATTTTCACCTATGTGGAAACCCAATGATTAGTTTATTTGGGTAACCGTTACGTTTCATACTTTTGTTTTTAAAGATTGGTTTTGATATTCCTTTTTACGATGTGGGTTTCTATTAAAGAAACTTCGAAATAGTAAACCATTTATAACCCCGACGAATTTCGAGGGCGAAATTCATTTTAAGGGGGGTAGAATGTAACAGCCCAAGATTTTATAAAAAATATTCTTTTAATTTTATTAATGTCTTGTGTTGTACGCTACAGAAAAAGGAGCTTGCACAACACACATCATTGTCTTGACTTGCATTACACGCAATCGCGACCTTCCTCGATAGCGTGTGTAATACGCAATACCGAGTTTCACTAAACAACGATGTGCTATTAAAATATTATTAAAACTAGCCGTTATGAATAGTAATAACCACTTTTTAAAATTCTGTAAATCTTATTTTTCAAAATGAACTTCATTCTTGGATTCGGAGTATCGAATTTAGCCTAAGGTGAAATTTTGGTACTTTTCGGATAACTTTCATATTCTGATGAATAGTGAAAATTACTAAATTATAATTAAAAACAACTTTTTTAATCGAAATAATTAATAGTGATAAATTATTAATTTGAGTGGTTTTAAAGTATATTTAGAATATATTTTTACAATTTAATACAATGTTGGTCATTGGTTGTAATTTCACATTTAAACCAGACATAATCAAGTGTCAATCTTTTGATATATATTGTTTCCTAAAAACACGCTATTTATTTTAACAGCAGGATTTAATTATAAAATTAATTAATGCAACTTCTATGTTATGAATTTGGTAAAATAGATTTCATTTTTGAATTCGGAATATGAAATATAGCTTAGGATGAAATTTTGGCATTGTTCTGAAAAACATCAATTTTTGATGAATAGTGAAACTACTAAGTGGTAGTTAAAAAAACTGAATTTTTCATAAAACTTAATTTTTCCGCTTCTGTGAATGGAATTTCAAAAATCCGAGAGACACAGTTAATATCAAGGACTAAAATGTGGTTCAATGAGATGAAAATAATTTTTTGGTGAATAGTAACTTTTTACTTTTTTTACCACGGTTAATAGTAAATAAGGTAACTAAGGGTAAATATGATATTAATATTACCCTAACACATGTCCTAATTCTATTGGACAAGTGTAATTCGACCAAAAACAAACTTTGGAATAAAATATGACCATTTAGGCCCACTTGGATTAGATTAGGACATTTATTATTAATTTATTTAAAGAAGGGTTAAAATAGTTAAAATCAAAGTTTAATACGTAAATCATTTTTAATATGGGGTTATACATAAGATAAATTCGACTATAAATATTCATTAGAAAGCTAAAAAGATTTCCTACATAATGGTATTTTATTTATAATTTTTAGACATTAAATAATTTAATTTATTTATGACACAACAATGATGCCGTAATTATCTTATTAATGAAATATTGACATAATTGATGTTATAAACACCAAAATAAATGTAATTCGAGATTTTTATGAATTACACTAATTTTATAGGTTACTATGATATATTAATGTTGATTTAATCAACTTGGTTCGAACATTTAAGTCTGTTATGACTTTCACAAAAATCATATATCAAATAGTGTCAAAATTGACACAAAATAGTTTTTAAATCAAATATTATATTATTAATTGTTATTGTATTCCTAAAAATCTAAGGTTCGGCCAAATGACTTTGATAAGGATATATATATTAATAATAAACAATTTGGGGTTCGTTTGGCAAGTTATAGTAAGTGTATTAACCATATAGTGAAAGAAAACAAAAAGACACGGTAAAAGTTAAATTATTTAACTTAGAGTTAAATCTAATTGATAAGGTTTAAAATAATATCCAAACATGTCTAAATTTGATTGGTTTATGAGATTACAACCCTATCTCATCTAATCTTCGAATATGAGTCATTTTTGGAGGTTTTTAAGTGGGGTTAGATTTATTATAAATTAATATTTTTAAGAATTCCTAAGGTGCCCCTTTCCTCCCCTATAAAAGGACACCTCCTCCCCCTCCTCCTCACACCAATTTGAGCACTCAAGCTCGGCCAAACCCTGCCAATTTATCCTCTCCACTTACCTAGAAACATCCTAGAGGTTCTGGTCTTCCTCAAAGACCAATTTTAGTGCCCTAAGAGGAGGTCTCAAAGAGGCACTTCAAAGAAGAGGTAATTACCGTTACCAATTCTTTCATCTTTATTTCTTCTTCCACTTCTTCTTCTTAGGTTGTTTCATTATGAAGTAATAACCTCAGTATCACTCATATACTGATATGTTATTATAAGTATGAAACAACCCTATTTCACCATCTATCCATCTTACGGAAAAAGAAATCACTGCGCGTGCGTACGTACGGAATACCGTCTCCACGCCGTGGTGTAATCTATTTTCCACCACCACCTTACATGGATGGGTATAATGGTGTAAAGAATAACTATACATAGTTATTACAACATCATATTGATTCTGATATATTGTATAATGCACTCCAATTCAATTCAATATTTATAGAAATGATATCATCGCTCGTGCGTACGTACGGAATACCGTCTCCACGACGCGATGAGATTCATTCTCCATGTTAACCATTTAAGAATGATTATAATGTATATATAAGAAATAATAATGAAATATATGACATTATAAAGCTACTGGATTTATTCATATATATACATATGTATGTCATCTACTTACTTCCATTTCAAGACAATAAGGAAAGGAAAACAGCGTTCATGCGTACGTACGGACTACCGTCTCCATGAACGGTGTTTTTCATTTTATTTATCTACCTATTATATATATATATATACTGAATATATATGATATATAAATCATATTTTATATTCTGGAAGTAAGTAAATCATGATATAAGTAATAATGATGTCAAGAACAACAAGTCAAAACACCTACGATAAATGAAACGATTTTACCCAAAACGCTTCTTTAACATGGAATTTACAAAAGAACGGGTAATATAATGTCATAAGTGAACCATATATGATATCATAACAATGAATATGATTCTGTAAAAAGTCAATAACATGATTTAAATCATTATACAGGAGGTTCAGACACTTACATAGCAAGTCGGACCTAAGGTAAGGGAAATATCACAATCTCATTTTTATCCGAGATTGTTTATTCGTAAGTATTTACTGGGGTGTATTTTATCATCCATGTTCCCTCAATATGTAATATTATTTCCATCCACCTACAATTGTTTAAATCCAATTTTACCCTTCTATGAGTTTTTAGTAAAGGATATGAAAGGAATCTTTTTTCGTTTTTCGTACGAGGTACTTTTTGACTTTTCCGACAAAAGTACGAAGAATGTTTTTTTTAACTTATACGGCACGAACGGATTTATACTGTTTTATAAAGCCTTATTTTCATGAAGATTCCTCTAAAAGATTTTAATGACTATTTTCAATAAAATCTCTTTCTTTTAAAATTGCATGATGTTTTGTGAAAAGAAATTGATTTTGAAGAAGAAAGGATATTTTCCTCAAGAATTCATTTCAAGTGTTTTATCAAAATTATTTTCCATCTAAGATAATAAAGGGTTCTGTTTCTATCCATATTTTTACATTGATTTGACTATGTTGTGATGGAATTATGTTTATGAATTCCTTTATCTTATATTAATGGTTTTATGATGTCATGTTGTTTAAGAATCCCATTTTTATTACATGGGTTATGCAATGATGTATGATTTATGATTTTGTGGCACACATAAGAAAGGATTCATTAAGAGATGGGTGGGACCTATATCTCCCTCCAATGCATTGGGTAAAGATTTTATATCTCATGAGATAGACATGGCTGGAATGGTATGTTATACCGGTTCAGTGAAACAGGACTGAAACGAGGATTACTCGATTCAGAAAGGGACTTTGTCCACTAAGATAGTCTGGCAATGAGTCTTGACTAACAAGAAATGATTCTCTATGATTATGTGTGTATGCCACAATGAGTAATGTTTTAAGTTATGATTTCATTTTCACTTCTATGATTTATCCCATGTTATGATATTATGAGCTCTTTTGCAGGTTAAGATTTCCAAAAGTTATGTTCTTATGAATATGATGTGATTGATTTTCTTTTGTATACCCTTACTGAGCATTTGAGCTCACCCTTTTATGTTTTCTTTTCCCCAGGATATAAATAAAGGTTTTAGGTAAAAAAAAGGGAAGATATTTATGGGAGATATTGAAGATCTTTCACCACGATTAGAAGATTACGTTCCGAGTTTCCAAAGACACTAAACTATTACGATCCTTTAGTGTGTGTTTTTGTTATGTACCAAGTATTCCGCAAAAGTAATGTAATGTCCATGTACCTTATCAATAGTAACTTTTAACTGCACTCATGTTTAAAATAAGATCCAAACATGTCTAAATTTGATTGGTTGATGAGATTACAACCCTATCTAATCTAATCTTCGAATATGAGTCATTTTTGGAGGTTTTTAAGTGGGGTTAGATTTATTATAAATTAATATTTTTAAGAATTCCTAAGGTGCCCCTCTCCTCCCCTATAAAAGGACACCTCCTCCCCCTCCTCCTCACACCAATTTGAGCACTCAATCTCGGCCAACCCCTGCCAAAATTCCTTCTCCACTTCCCTAGCAACATCCTAGAGGTTCTGGTCTTCCTCAAAGACCAATTCTAGTGCCCTAAGAGGAGGTCTCAAAGAGGCACTTCAAAGAAGAGGTAATTACCGTTACCAATTCTTTCATCTTTATTTCTTCTTCCACTTCTTCTTCTTAGGTTGTTTCATTATGAAGTAATAACATCAGTATCACTCATATACTGATATGTTATTATAAGTATGAAACAACCCTATTTCACCATCTATCCATCCTACGGAAAAAGAAATCACCGCGCGTGCGTACGTACGGAATACCGTCTCCACGCCGTGGTGTAATCTATTTTCCACCACCACCTTACATGGATGGGTATAATGGTGTAAAGAATAACTATACATAGTTATTACAACATCATATTGATTCTGATATATTTTATAATCCACTCCAATTCAATTCAATATTTATTGAAATGATATCATCGCTCGTGCGTACGTACGGACTACCGTCTCCACGATGCGATGAGATTCATTCTCCATGTTAACCATTTAAGAATGATTATAATGTATATATAAGAAATAATAATGAAATATATGACATTATAAAGCTACTGGATTTATGTATATATATACATATGTATGTCATCTACTTACTTCCATTTCAGGACAATAAGGAAAGAAAAACAGCGTTCATGCGTACGTACGGACTACCGTCTCCATGAACGGTGTTTTTCATTTTATTTATCTATCTATTATATATATATATATACTGAATATATATGATATATAAATCATATTGTATATTCTGGAAGTATGTAAATCATGATATAAGTAATAACCACTTTTTGAAATCCAGTAAATCTTATTTTTCAAAATGAACTTTATTTTTGGATTCGGAGTATCGAATTTAGCCTAAGGTGAAATTTTGGTACTTTTCGGATAACTTTCATATTTTGATGAATAGTGAAAATGACTAAATTTTAATTAAAAACAAATTTTTTAATCGAAATAATTAATAATGATAAATTATTAATTTGAGTGATTTTAAAGTATATTTAGAATATATTTTTACAATTTAATACAATTTTGGTCATTGAATGTAATTTCACATTTAAACTAGACATAAACAAGTGTCAATCTTTTGATAGATATTGTTTCTTAAAAAAACACGCTATTTGTTTTAACAGCGGGATTTAATTATAAAATTAATTAATGCAACTTTTATGTTATGAATTTGGTAAAATAGACTTCATTTTTGAATTCGGAATATGAAATATAGCTTGGGATGAAATTTTGGCAATGTTCTGAAAAACATCAATTTTTGATGAATAGTGAAACTACTAAGTGGTAGGTTAAAAACTGAATTTTGCATAAAACATAATTTTACCGCTTCTGTGAATGGAATTTCGAAAATCCGAGAGACACGGTTAATATCAAGGACTAAAATGTGGTTCAATGAGATGAAAATAATTTTTTGGTGAATAGTAACTTTTTACTAAATAATATTACATATTGATGAAACATGGATGTGGATGATAAAATACACCCCAGTAAATACTTACGAATAAACAATCTCGGATAAAAATGAGATTGTGATATTTCCCTTACCTTAGGTCCGACTTGCTTTGTAAGTGTCCGAACCTCCTGTATAATGATTTAAATCATGTTATTGACTTATTACAGAATCATATTCATTGTTATGATATCATATATGGTTCACTTATGACATTATATTACCCGTTCTTTTGTAAATTCCATGTTAAAGAAGCGTTTTGGGTAAAATCGTTTCATTTATCGTAGGTGTTTTGACTTGTTGTTCTTGACATCATCATTACTTATATCATGATTTACTTACTTCCAGAATATAAAATATGATTTATATATCATATATATTCAGTATATATATATATAATAGGTAGATAAATAAAATGAAAAACACCGTTCATGGAGACGGTAGTCCGTACGTACGCATGAACGCTGTTTTCCTTTCCTTATTGTCTTGAAATGGAAGTAAGTAGATGACATAAATATGTATATATATACATAAATCCAGTAGCTTTATAATGTAATATATTTCATTATTATTTCTTATATATACTTTATAATCATTCTTAAATGGTTAACATGGAGAATGAATCTCATCGCGTCGTGGAGACGGTAGTCCGTACGTACGCACGAGCGATGATATCATTTCTATAAATATTGAATTGAATTGGAGTGGATTATACAATATATCAGAATCAATATGATGTTGTAATAACTATGTATAGTTATTCTTTACACCATTATACCCATCCATGTAAGGTGGCGGTGGAAAATAGATTACACCACGGCGTGGAGACGGTATTCCGTACGTACGCACGCGCGGTGATTTCTTTTTCCGTAGGATGGATAGATGGTGAAATAGGGTTGTTTCATACTTATAATAACATATCAGTATATGAGTGATACTGATGTTATTACTTCATAATGAAACAACCTAAGAAGAAGAAGTGGAAGAAGAAATAAAGATGAAAGAATTGGTAACGGTAATTACCTCTTCTTTGAAGCGCCTTTTGGAGACCTCCTCTTAGGGAACTAAAATTGGTCTTGGAGTAAGACCAGAACCTCTAGGATGTTTCTAGGGAAGTGGAGAAGAGATTTTGGCAAGGGTTGGCCGAGCTTGAGTGCTCAAATTGGTGTGAGGAGGAGGGGGAGGAGGTGTCCTTTTATAGGGGAGGAGAGGGGCACCTTAGGAATTCTTAAAAATATTAATTTATAATAAATCTAACCACACTTAAAAACCTCCAAAAATGACTCATATTCGAAGATTAGATGAGATATGGTTGTAATCTCATCAACCAATCAAATTTAGACATGTTTGGATATTATTTTAAACCTTATCAATTAGATTTAACTCTAAGTTAAATAATTTAACTTTTACCGTGTCTTTTTGTTTTCTTTCACTATATGGTTAATAAACTTACTATAACATGCCAAAAGAACCCCAAATTGTTTATTATTAATATATATATCCTTATCTAAGTCATTTGGCCGAACCTTAGATTTTTAGGAATAAAATAACAATTAGTAATATAATATTTGATTTAAAAACTATTTTGTGTCAATTTTGACACTATTTGATATATGATTTTTGTGAAAGTCATAACAGAATTAAATGTTCGAACCAAGTTGATTAAATCAACATTAATATATCATAGTAACCTAGAAAATTAGTGGAATTCATAAAAAATCTCAAATTACATTTATTTTGGTGCTTATAACATCAATTATGTCAATATTTCATTAAAAAGATAATTACTGCATCATCGTTGTGTCATAAATAAATTAAATTATTTGATGTCTAAAAATTACAAATAAAATACCATCATGTAGGAAATCCTTTTAGCTTTCTAATGAATATTTACAATTGAATTTATCTTATGTATAACCCCATATTAAAAATGATTTACTTATTAAACTTTGATTTTAACTATTTTAACCCTTCTTTAAATAAATTAATAATAAATGTCCTAATCTAATCCAAGTGGGCCTAAATGGTCATATTTTATTCCTAAGTTTGTTTTTGGTCGAAATACACTTGTCCAATAGGATTAGGACATGTGTTAGGGTAATATTAATATCATATTTACCCTTAGTTACCCTATTTACTATTAACCGCGGTAAAAAAAGTAAAAAGTTACTATTCACCAAAAAATTATTTTCATCTCATTGAACCACATTTTAGTCCTTGATATTAACCGTGTCTCTCGGATTTTCGAAATTACATTCACAGAAGCGGTAAAATTATGTTTTATGCAAAATTCAGTTTTTAACCTACCACTTAGTAGTTTCACTATTCATCAAAAATTGATGTTTTTCAGAACAATGCCAAAATTTCATCCTAAGCTATATTTCATATTCCGAATTCAAAAATGAAGTCTATTTTACCAAATTCATAACACAAAAGTTGCATTAATTAATTTTATAATTAAATCCCGCTGTTAAAACAAATATCGTGTTTTTAAGAAACAATATCTATCAAACGATTGACACTTGATTATGTCTGGTTTAAATGTGAAATTACAACCAATGACCAACATTGTATTAAATTGTAAAAATATATTCTAAATATACTTTAAAACCACTCAAATTAATAATTTATCACTATTAATAATTTCGATGAAAAAAGTTGTTTTTAGTAATTTTCACTATTCATCAGAATATGAAAGTTATCCGAAATGTACCAAAATTTCACCTTAGGCTAAATTCGATACTCCGAATCCAAAAATGAAATCCATTTTGAAAAATAAAATTTACAAAATTTCAAAAAGTGGTTATTACTATTCATAACGGCTAGTTTTAATAACATTTTAATAGCATATCGTTGTTTAGTGAAACTCGGTATTGCGTATTACACACGCTATCGTGGAAGGCTGTGATTGCGTGTAATGCAAGGCAAGACAAGGATGCGTGTTGTGCAAGCTCCTTTTGGTGTAGCATACAACACAAAACATTAATAAAATTAAAAAGAATATTTTTTTTAACTTATACGGCATGAATGGATTTTTAAAACATTATTTCCAAGAAGCTTCCTTTACAAGTTTTCAAGTTTATTTTTAATGAACTTCTTTTATTTTAAAGTTTTATGACATGTTATGAAAGGAAAAATGTTTTTGAAGTAGAAAGGATATTTTCCTCAAGAATGAAGTTCAAGTGTTTTATCAAAATTATATTCCATCTAAGATAATAAAAGGGTGCTGTTTTTATCCCTATTATTACATGGATTTGATTATGTTTTGATGGAAACATTTTTATGAATTCCTTTATCTTATATGAATTGTTTTATGATGTCATGTTGTTTAAGAATCCCATTTTTATTACATGGGTTATGCGATGATGTATGTTTTATGATTATGTGGCACACATAAGAAAGGATTCATTATAAGATGGGTGGGACCTATATCTCCCTCCAATGCATTGGGTAAAGATTTTATATCTCATGAGATAGACATGGCTGGAATGGTAGGTTATACCGGTTCAGTGAAACATGACTGAAACGAGGATTACTCGATTCAGAAAGGGACTTTGTCCACTAAGATAGTCTTGGCAATGAGTCTTGACTAACAAGAAATGATTCTCTATGATTATGTGTGTATGCCACAATGAGTAATGTTTTAAGTTATGATTTCATTTCACTACTATGATTTATCCCATGTTATGAAATTATGCTCTCTTTTGCAGGTTAAGATTTTCAAAAATGTTATGTTCTTATGAAAATTATGTGATTGATATTTCTTTTGTTTACCCTTACTGAGCATTTGAGCTCACCCTTTTATGTTTTATTTTCCCCAGGACATAAAGAAAGGTTTTAGGTATAAAAAAAGGAAGATCTTTATGGGAGATGTTGAAGATCTTTCCCCACGATTAGAAGATTTTATTCCGAGTTTCCAAAGACACTAAACTATTACGGTCCTTGTGTGTGTGTTTTTGTTATGTACTAAGTATTCCGCAAAAGTAATGTAATGTCCATGTACGTCAGGCTCCGGGTCTTTATAGTTGGTACCAAGTATCCCTTCATGTGTAATGTTGTATAAGAAATCTCATGGTACTATGGAATAAAGAGACATCTGAGGATTGTTACACTGTTGTTTTTCCTTGAGTTATGAAAGTGTATGATTAATGGTACCACTATCCATGAAAGGTTATTCAGATATTTTTGGAATGTAGATGATATGCGCATAATGAAGGGATAAGGTGAAAATTAAATGTTTGATAGTATTCATGAGCTCATGATTGATATAAGAACTAAGTGATATCCTGGTTTGAGTACATAGAATTTTGAGGATTTTGGTATATGGAAAGTGTTAACTTTTAACTGCACTCATGTTTTCACTAAGGTATTCAAGAGAATACACGATTAAGGACTTTGAATGTTTGAAATGTGACCAACAAGACATATCTTATGTGGGGATCAACGACAGTATTAAATCTCTGGTAATCGTTGTCACTATATTATGAGAGTGGACTGCAGTATTATGTATAAGCCTAAAGATTAGACTGGATTATGTTGGACATAAGTTAGTATTGTTTAAGGATAGAAGATTTTCGATATTATTGATGGGATGTTATAGTGACGTAGTTTTAAAAAAAGGACAACCTGCAGGACGGGCGACAGCCCATCGCTTCGGACAAGGCTGTAGGAATCGAACCCACAACCGAAGTGCGACTGGCCTTTATCGCCTACCACTGACCTACAGGAAGTCCCTGTTTAGTAGAAACTAGTTTTATTATATTAAGCAGTATGATATATGAAGTATAAGTCCATTTTAGGAACCATATATGATTAATCTCACTATAGATCGACTTATGCATATAATTTTTGCTAATCTTTTGTTTGAGACAGATGGAATGACCCGTCATTCTATCACATGATCTGCTAACACTTCATGAATGACAAATTCAACTTCATTTATTTAAGAGATGAAGTGGAAATTGTTCAAGGCACGAACAACAGCGAGATTGTACCAAAATAAAGTAAGTATTTATTCTAATTCAAATTCTTTAACTTTAGGGAAATGATCTTGAAAACCAAAAATGTTGTCCTAGTTCTCTTATACCTGATGAATCAGATGGTACCTTAGATCGTCACATATTTATGGATTTGTGATTACTGGCTTTTCCATAGCCATGTTCTCTACCACTCTCCATCAGAACATGATGGTTAGATTTCTCTTCCATATCCATATTTTCACCTATGTGGAAACCCAGTGATTAGTTTATTTGGGTAATCGTTACATTTAATACTTTAGTTTTTAAAGCCAAGTTTTGGTATTCCCTTTTACGATGTGGGTTTCTATTAAAGAAACTTTCAAATAGTAAACCATTTATAACCCCGACGAATTTCGAGGGCGAAATTCATTTTAAGGGGGGTAGAATGTAACAGCCCAAGATTTTATAAAAAATATATTCTTTTTTTATTTTACTAATGTCTTGTGTTATACGCTACACTAAAAGGAGCTTGCACAACACGCATCCTTGACTTGCCTTGCATTACACGCAATCACAACCTTCCTCGATAGCGTGTGTGGTACATAATCCTGAGTTTCACGAAACAATGATATGCTATTAAAATATTATTAAAACTAGCCGTTATGAATAGTAATAACCACTTTTTAAATTTTAGAAATTTTAAAATGGACTTCATTTTTGGATTCGGAGTATCGAATTTAGCCTAAGGTGAAATTTTGGTACTTTTCGGATAACTTTCATATTCTGATGAATAGTGAAAATTACTAAATTATAATTAAAAAACAAATTTTTTAATCGAAATAATTAATAGTGATAAATCATTAATTTTAGTGGTTTTAAAGTATATTTAGAATATATTTTTACAATTTAATACAATGTTGGTCATTGGATGTAATTTCACATTTAAACCAGTTATAAACAAGTGTCAATCTTTTGATAGTTATTATCTCTTAAAAACACGCTATTTGTTGTAACAGCAGAAATTAATTATAAAATTAATTAATGCAACTTATATGTTTGGAATTTTGTAAAATAGAAATCATTTTTGAATTCGGAATATCAATTATAGCCTAGGGTGAAATTTTGGTACTTTTCTGAAAACTTTCAATTTTTGATGAATAGTGAAACCACTAAGTGGTAGGTTAAAAACTGAATTTTGCATAAAACTTAATTTTACCGCTTCTGTGAATGGAATTTCGAAAATCCGAGAGACACGGTTAATATCAAGGACTAAAATGTGGTTCAATGAGATGAAAATAATTTTTTGGTGAATAATAACTTTTTACTTTTTTTTTACCACGGTTAATAGTAAATAGGGTAACTAAGGGTAAATATGTTATTAATATTACCCTAACACATGTCCTAATTCTATTGGACAAGTGTAATTCGACCAAAAACAAACTTAGGAATAAAATATGACCATTTAGGCCCACTTGTATTAGATTAGGACATTTATTATTAATTTATTTAAAGAAAGGTTAAAATAGTTAAAATCAAAGTTTAATAAGTAAATCATTTTTAATATGGGGTTATACATAAGATAAATTCGATTGTAAATATTAATTAGAAAGCTAAAAAGATTTCCTACATGATGGTATTTTATTTGTAATTTTTAGACATCAAATAATTTAATTTATTTATGACACAACGATGATGCAGTAATTATCTTATTAATGAAATATTGACATAATTGATGTTATAAACACCAAAATAAATGTAATATGAGATTTTTTATGAATTCCACTAATTTTATAGGTTACTATGATATATTAGTGTTGATTTAATCAACTTTTTTCGAACATATAATTCTGTTATGACTTTCACAAAAATCATATATCAAATAGTGTCAAAATTGACACAAAATAGTTTTTAAATCAAATATTATATTATTAATTGTTATTTTATTCCTAAAAATCTAAGGTTCGGAAAAATGACTTAGATAAGGATATATGTATTAATAATATACAATTTGGGGTTCTTTTGGCATGTTATAGTAAGTTTATTAACCATATAGTGAAAGAAAACAAAAAGACACGGTAAAAGTTAAATTATTTAACTTAGAGTTAAATCTAATTGATAAGGTTAAAATAATATCTTAAACTTGTTTAAATTCTATTGGTTGATAGTATTTCGACCCATCCCCACTTTAGCTTCGAAATAAGACCCTTTGGAACCATTATAAACCGATTTTGACTTTAATATAAAATAATATTTTGAGATATTCCTAAGGTGCCCCTCTCCTCCCCTATAAAAGGACATCTCCTCCCCCTCCTCCTCACACCAATTTGAGCACTCAAGCTCGGCCAACCCCTGCCAAAATATCTTCTCCACTTCCCTAGCAACATCCTAGAGGTTCTGGTCTTCCTCAAAGACCAATTTTAGTGCCCTAAGTGGAGGTCTCAAAGAGGCACTTCAAAGAAGAGGTAATTACCGTTACCAATTCTTTCATCTTTATTTCTTCTTCCACTTCTTCTTCTTAGGTTGTTTCATTATGAAGTAATAACATCAGTATCACTCATATACTGATATGTTATTATAAGTATGAAACAACCCTATTTCACCATCTATCCATCCTACGGAAAAAGAAATCACCGCGCGTGCGTACGTACGGAATACCGTCTCCACGCCGTGGTGTAATCTATTTTCCACCACCACCTTACATGGATGGGTATAATGGTGTAAAGAATAACTATACATAGTTATTACAAAATCATATTGATTCTGATATATTGTATAATCCACTCCAATTCAATTCAATATTTATAGAAATGATATCATCGCTCGTGCGTACGTACGGAATACAGTCTCCACGACGCGATGAGATTCATTCTCCATGTTAACCATTTAAGAATGATTATAATGTATATATAAGAAATAATAATGAAATATATGACATTATAAAGCTACTGGATTTATGTATATATATATACATATGTATGTCATCTACTTACTTCCATTTCAAGACAATAAGAAAGGAAAACAGCGTTCATGCGTACGTACGGACTACCGTCTCCACGAACGGTGTTTTTCATTTTATTTATCTACCTATTATATATATATATATACTGAATATATATGATATATAAATCATATTTTATATTCTGGAAGTAATTAAATCATGATATAAGTAATAATGATGTCAAGAACAACAAGTCAAAACACCTACGATAAATGAAATGATTTTACCCAAAACGCTTCTTTAACATGGAATTTACAAAAGAACGGGTAATATAATGTCATAAGTGAACCATATATGATATCATAACAATGAATATGATTCTGTAATAAGTCAATAACATGATTTAAATCATTATACAGGAGGTTCGGACACTTACAAAGCAAGTCGGACCTAAGGTAAGGAAAATATCACAATCTCATTTTTATCCGAGATTGTTTATACTTTGGTATTTACTGGGGTGTATTTTAACATCCACATCCATGTTCCCTCAATATGTAATATTGTTTCCATCCACTTAAAATAGTTTAAATCCAATTTTACCCATCGGTGAGTTTTTAGTAATGAATATGAAAGGAATCTTTTGTCGTTTTTTTATACGAGGTACTTTTTGACTTTTCCGACAAAAGTACGAAGAATGTTTTTTTTAACTTATACAGCACGAACGGATTTATACTGTTTTATAAAGCCTTATTTTTATGAAGATTCCTCTAAAAGATTTCATGACTATTTTCAATAAAATCTCTTTCTTTTAAAATTGCATGATGTTTTGTGAAAAGAAATTGATTTTGAAGAAGAAAGGATATTTTCCTCAAGAATTCATTTCAAGTGTTTTATCAAAATTATTTTCCATCTAAGATAATAAAGGGTTCTGTTTCTATCCATATTTTTACATTGATTTGACTATGTTGTGATGGAATTATGTTTATGAATTCCTTTATCTTATATGAATGGTTTTATGATGTCATGTTGTTTAAGAATCCCATTTTTATTACATGGGTGATGCAATGATGTATGATTTATGATTTTGTGGCACACATAAGAAAGGATTCATTAAGAGATGGGTGGGACCTATATCTCCCTCCAATGCATTAGGTAAAGATTTTATATCTCATGAGATAGACATGGCTGGAATGGTAGGTTATACCGGTTCAGTGAAACAGGACTGAAACGAGGATTACTCGATTCAGAAAGGGACTTTGTCCACTAAGATAGTCTTGGCAATAAGTCTTGACTAACAAGAAATGATTCTCTATGATTATGTGTGTATGCCACAATGAGTAATGTTTTAAGTTATGATTTCATTTCACTACTATGATTTATCCCATGTTATGAAATTATGCTCTCTTTTGCAGGTTAAGATTTCCAAAAAAGTTATGTTCTTATGAAAATTATGTGATTGATATTTCTTTTGTTTACCCTTACTGAGCATTTGAGCTCACCCTTTTATGTTTTCTTTTCCCCAGGATATAAAGAAAGGTTTTAGGTAAAAAAAAAGGGATGGCCTTTATGGGAGATATTGAAGAACTTTCACCACGATTAGAAGATTACGTTCCGAGTTTCCAAAGACACTAAACTATTACGATCCTTTAGTGTGTGTTTTTGTTATGTACTAAGTATTCCGAAAATGTAATGTAATGTCCATGTACGTCAGGCTTCGGGTCTCTACAGTTGGTATAGAATGACGGGTCATCTCCAAAAGTTATGTTCTATTCATTGGTCTTGCACAACACGCATCCTTGACTTGCCTTGCATTACACGCAATCGCGACCTTCCTCGATAGCGTGTGTAATACGCAATACCGAGTTTCACTAAACAACGATATGCTATTAAAATATTATTAAAACTAGCCGGTATGAATAGTAATAACCACTTTTTAAAATTCTGTAAATCTTATTTTTCAAAATGAACTTCATTTTTGGATTCGGAGTATCGAATTTAGCCTAAGGTGAAATTTTGGTACTTTTCGGATAACTTTCATATTCTGATGAATAGTGAAAATTACTAAATTATAATTAAAAACAACCTTTTTTAATCGAAATAATTAATAGGGATAAATCATTAATTTGAGTGGTTTTAAAGTATATTTAGAATATATTTTTACAATTTAATACAATGTTGGTCATTGGATGTAATTTCACATTTAAACTATACATAAACAAGTGTCAATCTTTTGATAGATATTGTTTCTTAAAAACACGCTATTTGTTTTAACATCGGGATTTAATTATAAAATTAATTAATGCAACTTTTATGTTATGAATTTGGTAAAATAGACTTCATTTTTGAATTCGGAATATGAAATATAGCTGGGGATGAAATTTTGGCATTGTTCTGAAAAACATCAATTTTTGATGAATAGTGAAACTACTAAGTGGTAGGTTAAAAACTGAATTTTGCATAAAACTTAATTTTACCTCTTCTGTGAATGGAATTTCGAAAATCCGAGAGACACGGTTAATATCAAGGACTAAAATGTGGTTCAATGAGATGAAAATAATTTTTTGGTGAATAGTAACTTTTTACTTTTTTTACCACGGTTAATAGTAAATAGGGTAACTAAGGATAAATATGATATTAATATTACCCTAACACATGTCCTAATTCTATTGGACAAGTGTAATTCTACCAAAAACAAACTTAGGAATAAAATATGACCATTTAGGCCCACTTGGATTAGATTAGGACATTTATTATTAATTTATT
Organism: Viscum album; assembly: GCA_963277665.1. Classification (NCBI taxonomy): domain Eukaryota; kingdom Viridiplantae; phylum Streptophyta; class Magnoliopsida; order Santalales; family Viscaceae; genus Viscum; species Viscum album. The sequence goes on along the minus strand of OY728138.1, from coordinate 1,677,040,645 downwards.
TAAAGAAGGGTTAAAATAGTTAAAATCAAAGTTTAATAAGTAAATCATTTATAATATGGGGTTATACATAAGATAAATTCGATTGTAAATATTCATTAGAAAGATAAAACTATTTCCTACATGATGGTATTTTATTTTTAATTTTTAGACATCAAATAATATAATTTATTTATGACACAAAGATGATGCATTAATTATCTTATTAATGAAATATTGACATAATTGATGCTATAAACACCAAAATAAATGTAATTTGAGACTTTTTATGAATTCCAATAATTTTCTAGGTTACTATGATATATTAATGTTGATTTAATTAACTTGGTTCGAACATTTAATTCTGTTATGACTTTCACAAAAATCATATATCAAATAGTGTCAAAATTGACACAAAATAGTTTTTAAATCAAATATTATATTATTAATTGTTATTTTATTCCTAAAAATCTAAGGTTCGGCCAAATGACTTAGATAATAATATATGTATTAATAATATACAATTTGGGGTTCGTTTGGCATGTTATAGTAAGTTTATTAACCATATAGTGAAAGAAAACAAAAAGACACAGTAAAAGTTAAATTATTTAACTTAGAGTTAAATCTAATTGATAAGGTTAAAATAATACCCTAAACTTGTCTAAATCCTATTGGTTGATAGGATTTCGACCCATCCCCACTTTAGCTTCGAAATAAGACCCTTTGGAACCATTATAAACTGATTTTGACTTTAATATAAAATAATATTTTGAGGTATTCCTAAGGTGCCCCTCTCCTCCCTTATAAAAGGACACCTCCTCCCCCTCCTCCTCACACCAATTTGAGCACTCAAGCTCGGCCAACCCCTGACATTTTCTCTTCTCCACTTCCCTAGAATAATCCTAGAGGACCTGGTCTTCTTCAAAGACCAATCTTAGTTTCCTAAGTGGAGGATTCAAAGAGGCGTTTCAAAGAAGAGGTAATATCAATTACCGATCTTTTCAATTTCTTTCTTATTCAACTTCTCCTTCTTTAGTTGTTTCATGATAAAGTAATAACATCAGTATTACTTACATACTGATATGTTATTATAAATATGAAACAACCCTAATTCACCTTCTATCCATCCTACGGAAAAATGAAATCACCGCGCGTGCGTACGTACGGAATACCGTCTCCACGCCGTGGTGTAATCTATTTTTCCACCATCACCTTACAAGGATGGTTATAATGGTGTAATAAGTAACTATATATGATTATTATGAAGTAATATTGATACTGAAATAATATATATATATACTCCAATAAAATTCCACGATCATAGGAACGATATCATCACTCGTGCGTACGTACGGAATACCGTCTCCACGATGTGATGCGACTCGTTCTACATGATCTTAATTTCATAATGATTATATAAATGAATTGAATGAATGAATATGGTATATACTACACTAATACCATTCTGTAAATGAATTATCTATAACCTAAAGATAAGAATAAGAATTTATTCGACAAAACACGCATAAGAACAAAAAGTTATAAAGACCCGAGTAACAAGTAACAATGAAATATTACTAACAAGAAGCTAATAATATGACCATATATGATATCATATCAATATGTATGATTCTGGAATAACTCAATAACATTATTTAAACCATTATACAGGAGCTTCGGACACGAACAAAGCAAATCGGACCTAAGGTAAGGGAAATATCACAATCTCATTTTTATCCGAGATTGTTTATTCGTAAGTATTTACTGGGGTGTATTTTATCATCCACATCCATGTTCCCTCAATATGTAATATTGTTTCCATCCACTTGAAATAGTTTAAATCCAATTTTACCCTTAGGTGTGTTTTTAGTAAAGAATATGAAAGGAATCTTTTGTCGTTTTTCCGTACGAGGTACTTTTTGACTTTTCCGACAAAAGTACGAAGAATGTTTTTTTTAACTTATACGGCATGAATGGATTTTTGAAACATTATTTCCAAGAAGCTTACTTTACAAGTTTTCAAGTTTATTTTTAATCAACTTATTTTATTTTAAAGTTGTATGACATGTTATGAAAGGAAAAATGTTTTTTGAAGAAGAAAGGATATTTTCCTCAAGAATGGAGTTCAAGTGTTTTATCAAAATTATTTTCCATCTAAGATAATAAAGGGTTCTGTTTTATCCCTGTTATTAAATTGATTTGATCATGTTGTGATGGAATTATTTTTATGAATTCCTTTATCTTATATGAATTGATTTATGATGTCATGATGTTTCAAGAATCCCATTTTTTGTTACATGTGTTATACGATGATGTATGATTTATGATTATGTGGAACACATAAGAAAGGATTCATTATAAGATGGGTGGGACCTATATCTCCCTCCAATGCATTGGGTAAAGATTTTATATCTCATGAGATAGACATGGCTGGAATGGTAGGTTATACCGGTTCAGTGAAACAGGACTGAAACGAGGATTACTCGATTCAGAAAGGGACTTTGTCCACTAAGATAGTCTTGGAAATGAGTCTTGACTAACAAGAAATGATTCTCTATGATTATGTGTGTATGCCACAATGAGTAATGTTTTAAGTTATGATTTCATTTCACTACTATGATTTATCCCATGTTATGAAATTATGCTCTCTTTTGCAGGTTAAGATTTCCAAAAATGTTATGTTCTTATGAAAATTATGTGATTGATATTTCCTTTGTTTACCCTTACTGAGAATTTGAGCTCACCCTTTTATGTTTTCTTTTCCCCAGGATATAAAGAAAGGTTTTAGGTAAAATAAAAAGGAAGATCTTTATGGGAGATGTTGAAGATCTTTCCCCACGATTAGAAGATTATAGTCCGAGTTTCCAAAGACACTAAACTATTACGGTCCTTGTGTGTGTGTTTTTGTAATGTACTAAGTATTCCGCAAAAGTAATGTAAAGTCCATGTACGTCAGGCTTCGGTTCTGAAAAACATCAATTTTTGATGAATAGTGAAACTACTAAGTGGTAGGTTAAAAACTGAATTTTGCATAAAACTTAATTTTACCGCTTCTGTGAATGGAATTTCAAAAATCTGAGAGACACGGTTAATATCAAGGACTAAAATGTGGTTCAATGAGATGAAAATAATTTTTTGGTGAATAGTAACTTTTTACTTTTTTTACCGCGGTTAATAGTAAATAGGGTAACTAAGGGTAAATATGATATCACTATTACCCTAACACATGTCCTAATTCTATTGGACAAGTGTAATTCGACCAAAAACAAACTTAGGAATAAAATATGACCATTTAGGCCCACTTGGATTAGATTAGGACATTTATTATTAATTTATTTAAAGAAAGGTTAAAATAGTTAAAATCAAAGTTTAATAAGTAAATCATTTTTAATATGGGGTTATACATAAGATAAATTCGACTATAAATATTCATTAGAAAGATAAAAAGATTTCCTACATAATGGTATTTTATTTGTAAATTTTAGACATCAAATAATTTAATTAATTTATGACACAAAGATGATGAAGTAATTATCTTATTTATGAAATATTGACATAATTGATGTTATAAACACCAAAATAAATGTAATTTGAGAATTTTTATGAATTCCACTAATTTTATAGGTTACTATGATATATTAATGTTGATTTAATCAACTTGGTTCGAACATTTAATTCTGTTATGACTTTCACAATAATCATATATCAAATAGTGTCAAAATTGACACAAAATAGTTTTTAAATCAAATATTATATTATTAATTTTTATTTTATTCCTAAAAATCTAAGGTTCGGCCAAATGACTTAGATAAGGATATATATATTAATAATAAACAATTTGGGGTTCGTTTGGCATGTTATAGTAAGTGTATTAACCATATAGTGAAAGAAAACAAAAAGACACGGTAAAAGTTAAATTATTTAACTTAGAGTTAAATCTAATTGATAAGGTTTAAAATAATATCCAAACATGTCTAAATTTGATTGGTTTATGAGATTACAACCCTATCTCATCTAATCTTCTAATATGAGTCATTTTTGGAGGATTTTAAGTGGGGTTAGATTTATTATAAATTAATATTTTTAAGAATTCCTAAGGTGCCCCTCTCCTCCCCTATAGAAGGACACCTCCTCCCCCTCCTCCTCACACCAATTTGAGCACTCAAGCTCGGCCAACCCCTGCCACAATTCCTTCTCCACTTCCCTAGCAACATCCTAGAGGTTCTGTTCTTCCTCAAAGACCAATTCTAGTGCCCTAAGAGGAGGTCTCAAAGAGGCACTTCAAAGAAGAGGTAATTACCGTTACCAATTCTTTCATCTTTATTTCTTCTTCCACTTCTTCTTCTTAGGTTGTTTCATTATGAAGTAATAACATCAGTATCACTCATATACTGATATGTTATTATAAGTATGAAACAACCCTATTTCACCATCTATCCATCCTACGGAAAAAGAAATCACCGCGCGTGCGTACGTACGGAATACCGTCTCCACGCCGTGGTGTAATCTATTTTCCACCACCACCTTACATGGATGGGTATAATGGTGTAAAGAATAACTATACATAGTTATTACAACATCATATTGATTCTGATATATTGTATAATCCACTCCAATTCAATTCAATATTTATTGAAATGATATCATCGCTCGTGCGTACGTACGGACTACCGTCTCCACGACGCGATGAGATTCATTCTCCATGTTAACCATTTAAGAATGATTATAATGTATATATGAGAAATAATAATGAAATATATGACATTATAAAGCTACTGGATTTATGTATATATATACATATGTATGTCATCTACTTACTTCCATTTCAAGACAATAAGGAAAGAAAAACAGCGTTCATGCGTACGTACGGACTACCGTCTCCATGAACGGTGTTTTTCATTTTATTTATATATCTATTATATATATATATATACTGAATATATATGATATATAAATCATATTTTATATTCTGGAAGTAAGTAAATCATGATATAAGTAATAATGATGTCAAGAACAACAAGTCAAAACACCTACGATAAATGAAACGATTTTACCCAAAACGCTTCTTTAACATGGAGTTTACAAAAGAACGGGTAATATAATGTCATAAGTGAACCATATATGATATCATAACAATGAATATGATTCTGTAATAAGTCAATAACATGATTTAAATCATTATGCAGGAGGTTCGGACACTTACAATGCAAGTCGGACCTAAGGTAAGGGAAATATCACAATCTCATTTTTATCCGAGGTTGTTTATTCATAAGTATTTACTGGGGTGTATTTTATCATCCACATCCATGTTTCATCAATATGTAATATTATTTCCATCCACCTACAATTTTTTAAATCCATTTTTACCCTTCGGTGAGTTTTTAGTAAAAGAAATGAAAGGAATCTTTTGATGTTTTTCGTACGAGGTACTTTTTGACTTTTCCGACAAAAGTACGAAGAATGTTTTTTTTAACTTATACGGCACGAACGGATTTATACTGTTTTATAAAGCCTTATTTTCATGAAGCTTCCTCTAAAAGATTTCATGAATATTTTCAATAAAATCTCTTCCTTTTAAAATTGCATGATGTTTTGTGAAAAGAAATTGATTTTGAAGAAGAAAGAATATTTTCCTCAAGAATTCAATTCAAGTGTTTTATCAAAATTATTTTCCATATAAGATAATAAAGGGTTCTGTTTCTATCCATATTTTTACATTGATTTGACTATGTTGTGATGAAATTATGTTTATGAATTCCTTTATCTTATATGAATGGTTTTATGATGTCATGTTGTTTAAGAATCCCATTTTTATTACATAGGTTATGCAATGATGTATGATTTATGATTTTGTGGCACACATAAGAAAGGATTCATTAAGAGATGGGTGGGACCTATATCTCCCTCCAATGAATTGGGTAAAGATTTCATATCTCATGAGATAGACATGGCTGGAATGGTAGGTTATACCGATTCAGTGAAACAGGACTGAAACGAGGATTACTCGATTCAGAAAGGGACTTTGTCCACTAAGATAGTCTTGGAAATGAGTCTTGACTAACAAGAAATGATTCTCTATGATTATGTGTGTATGCCACAATGAGTAATGTTTTAAGTAAGGGTTTCATTTTCACTACTATGATTTATCCCATGTTATGAAATTATGCTCTCTTTTGCAGGTTAAGATTTCCAAAAATGTTATGTTCTTATGAAAATTATGTGATTGATATTTCTTTTGTTTACCCTTACTGAGCATTTGAGCTCACCCTTTTATGTTTTCTTTTCCCCAGGATATAAAGAAAGGTTTTAGGTAAAAAAAAGGAAGATCTTTGTGGGAGATTTTGAAGATCTTTCACCAGGATTAGAAGATTACGTTCCGAGTTTCCAAAGACACTAAACTATTACGATCCTTGTGTGTATATTTTTGTTATGTATTAAGTATTCCGCAAAAGTAATGTAATGTTCATGTACGTTAGGCTTCGGGTCTCTAAAAAAGTAAAAATATGTCGTAGCAATATTTATAGAAATGATATCATCGCTCGTGCGTACGTACGGAATACCGTCTCCACGACGCGATGAGATTCATTCTCCATGTTAACCATTTAAGAATGATTATAATGTATATATAAGAAATAATAATGAAATATATGACATTATAAAGCTACTGGATTTATGTATATATATACATATGTAAGTCATCTACTTACTTCCATTTCAAGACAATAAGGAAAGGAAAACAGCGTTCATGCGTACGTACGGACTACCGTCTCCATGAACGGTGTTTTTCATTTTATTTATCTACCTATTATATATATATATATATACTGAATATATATGATATATAAATCATATTTTATATTCTGGAAGTAAGTAAATCATGATATAAGTAATAATAATGTCAAGAACAACAAGTCAAAACACCTACGATAAATGAAACGATTTTACCCAAAACGCTTCTTTAACATGGAATTTACAAAAGAACGGATAATATAAAGTCATAAGTGAACCATATATGATATCATAACAATGAATATGATTCTGTAATAAGTCAATGACATTATTTAAATCATTATACAGGAGGTTCGGACACTTACAAAGCAAGTCGGACCTAAGGTAAGGGAAATATCACAATCTCATTTTTATCCGAGATTGTTTATTCGTAAGTATTTACTGGGGTGTATTTTATCATCCACATCCATGTTTCATCAATATGTAATATTGTTTATTCGTACGTACGCATGAACGCTGTTTCATCAATATGTAATATTACGTTCCGAGTTTCCAAAGACACTAAACTATTACGATCCTTGTGTGTATATTTTTGTTATGTATTAAGTATTCCGCAAAAGTAATGTAATGTTCATGTACGTTAGGCTTCGGGTCTCTACAGTTGGTATCAAAGGGAGACCCGAAGCTTATCGTACATGGAAATTACATTAATTTTGCGGAATACTTAGTACATAACAAAAATACACACTAAAGGATCGTAATAGTTTAGTGTCTTTGGAAACTCGGAACGTAATCTTCTAATCGTGGTGAAAGATCTTCAATATCTCCCATAAATATCTTCCCTTTTTTTTTACCTAAAACCTTTATTTATATCTTGGGGAAAAGAAAACATAAAAGGGTGAGCTCAAATTCTCAGTAAGGGTATACAAAAGAAATAAAAATCATATCATATCTTTTTGAAAATCATAACCTGCAAAAGAGATCATAATATCTTAACATGGAACAAATCATAGAAGTGAAAATGAGATCACCATAATCATAACATGAAACTTGAAACTTTGTGGCATGCACACATAATCATGGAAAATCATTTCTTATTAGTCATGACTCATTGCCAAGACTATCTTTGTGGACAAAGTCCCTTTCTGAATCGAGTAACCCTCGTTTCAGTCCTGTTTCACTGAACCGGTATAACCTACCATTCCAGCCATGTCTATCTCATGAGATATAAAATCTTTACCCAATGCATTGGAGGGAGATATAGGTCCCACCCATCTTATAATGAATCCTTTCTTATGTGTGCCACATAATCATAAATCATACATCATCGTATAACCCATGTAATAAAAATGGGATTCTTAAACAACATGACATCATAAAACAATTCATATAAGATAAAGGAATTCATAAAAATGTTTCCATCAAAACATAATCAAACCCATGTAATAATAGGGATAAAAACAGAACCCTTTTATTATCTTAGATGGAAAATAATTTTGATAAAACACTTGAACTCCATTCTTGATGAAAATATCCTTTCTTCTTCAAAAACATTTTTCCTTTCATAACATGCCATAAAACTTTAAAATAAAAGAAGTAGATTAAAAATAAACTTGAAAACTCGTAAAGGAAGCTTCTTGGAAATAATGTTTTAAAAATCCATTCATGCCGTATAAGTTAAAAAAAACATTCTTCGTACTTTTGTCGGAAAAGTCAAAAAGTACCTCGTACGAAAAACGACAAAAGATTCCTTTCATACATATTACTAAAAACTCACCGAAGGGTAAAAATGGATTTAAACAATTGTAGGTGGATGGAAATAATATTACATATTGATGAAACATGGATGTGGATGATAAAATACACCCCAGTAAATACTTACGAATAAACAATCTCGGATAAAAATGAGATTGTGATATTTCCCTTACCTTATGTCCGACTTGCTTTGTAAGTGTCCGAACCTCCTGTATAATGATTTAAATCATGTTATTGACTTATTCCAGAATCATATTCATTGTTATGATATCATATATGGTTCACTTATGACATTATATTACCCGTTCTTTTGTAAATTCCATGTTAAAGAAGCATTTTGGGTAAAATCGTTTCATTTATCGTAGGTGTTTTGACTTGTTGTTCTTGACATCATTATTACTTATATCATGATTTACTTACTTCCAGAATATAAAATATGATTTATATATCATATATATTCAGTATATATATATATATAATAGATAGATAAATAAAATGAAAAACACCGTTCATGGAGACGGTAGTCCGTACGTACGCATGAACGCTATTTTCCTTTCCTTATTGTCTTGAAATTGAAGTAAGTAGATGAAATACATATGTATATATATACATAAATCCAGTAGCTTTATAATGTCATATATTTCATTATTATTTTTTATATATACTTTATAATCATTCTTAAATGGTTAACATGGAGAATGAATCTCATCGCGTCGTGGAGACGGTAGTCCGTACGTACGCACGAGCGATGATATCATTTCTATAAATATTGAATTGAATTGGAGTGGATTATACAATATATCAGAATCAATATGATGTTGTAATAACTATGTATAGTTATTCTTTACACCATTATACCCATCCATGTAAGGTGGTGGTGGAAAATAGATTACACCACGGCGTGGAGACGGTATTCCGTACGTACGCACGCGCGGTGATTTCTTTTTCCGTAAGATGGATAGATGGTGAAATAGGGTTGTTTCATACTTATAATAACATATCAGTATATGAGTGATACTGAGGTTATTACTTCATAATGAAACAACCTAAGAAGAAGAAGTGGAAGAAGAAATAAAGATGAAAGAATTGGTAACGGTAATTACCTCTTCTTTGAAGTGCCTCTTTGAGACCTCCTCTTAGGGCACTAGAATTGGTCTTTGAGGAAGACCAGAACCTCTAGGATGTTTCTAGGAAAGTGGAGAAGAGATTTTGGCATGGGTTTGCCGAGCTTGAGTGCTCAAATTGGTGTGAGGAGGAGGGGGAGGAGGTTTCCTTTTATAAGGGAGGAGAGGGGCACCTTAGGAATATCTCAAAATATTATTTTATATTAAAGTCAAAATAGGTTTATAATGGTTCCAAAGGGTCTTATTTATAAGCTAAGGTGGGTATGGGTCGAAATACTATCAACCAATAGAATTTAGACAAGTTTAGGATATTATTTTAACCTTATCAATTAGATTTAACTCTAAGTTAAATAATTTAACGTTTACCATGTCTTTTTGTTTTCTTTCACTATATGGTTAATAAACTTACTATAACATGCCAAACGAACCCCAAATTGTTTATTATTAATATATATATCCTTATCTAAGTCATTTGGCCGAACCTTAGATTTTTAGGAATACAATAACAATTAATAATATAATATTTGTTTTAAAAACTATTTTGTGTCAATTTTGACACTATTTGATATATGATTTTTTTTGAAAGTCATAACAGAATTAAATGTTCGAACCAAGTTGATTAAATCAACATTAATATATCATAGTAACCTAGAAAATTAGTGTAATTTATAAAAAATCTCAAATTACATTTATTTTGGTGTTTATAACATCAATTATGTCAATATTTCATTAATAAGATAATTACTGCATCATCGTTGTGTCATAAATAAATTAAATTATTTTATGTCTAAAAATTACAAATAAAATACCATCATGTAGTAAATCTTTTTAGCTTTCTAATGAATATTTACAATCGAATATATCTTATTTATAACCCCATATTAAAAATGATTTACTTATTAAACTTTGATTTTAACTATTTTAACCCTTCTTTAAATAAATTAATAATAAATGTCCTAATCTAATCCAAGTGGGCCTAAATGGTCATATTTTATTCCTAAGTTTGTTTTTGGTCGAATTACACTTGTCCAATAGAATTAGGACATGTGTTAGGGTAATATTAATATCATATTTACCCTTAGTTACCTTATTTACTTTTAACCGTGGTAAAAAAAGTAAAAAGTTACTATTCACCAAAAAATTATTTTCATCTCATTGAACCACATTTTAGTCCTTGATATTAACCGTGTCTCTCGGATTTTTGAAATTCCATTCACAGAAGCGGAAAAATTAAGTTTTATGAAAAATTCAGTTTTTTTAACTACCACTTAGTAGTTTCACTATTCATCAAAAATTGATGTTTTTCAGAACAATGCCAAAATTTCATCCTAAGCTATATTTCATATTCCGAATTCAAAAATGAAATCTATTTTACCAAATTCATAACATAGAAGTTGCATTAATTAATTTTATAATTAAATCCTGCTGTTAAAATAAATAGCGTGTTTTTAGGAAATTCCATTTTAGAGGAAGCTTCATGAAAATAAGGCTTTATAAAACAGTATAAATCCGTTTGTGCCGTATAAGTTAAAAAAAAAATTCTTCTCGTACTTTTGTCGGAAAAGTCAAAAATTACCTCGTATGAAAAACGACAAAAGATTCCTTTCATATCTTTTACTAAAAACTCACCGAAGGGTAAAATTGGATTTAAACAATTGTAGGTGGATGTAAATAACATTACATATTGAGGAAACATGGATGTGGATGATAAAATACACCCCAGTAATTACCAAAGTAAAAACAATCTCGGATAAAAATGAGATTGTGATATTTCCCTTACCTTAGGTCCAATTTGCTTCGTATGTGTCCGAACCTCCTGTATAATGATTTAAATAATGTCATTGACTTATTACAGAATCATATTCATTGTCATGATATCATATATGGTTTACTTATGACATTATATTACCCGTTCTTTTGTAAATTCCATGTTAAAGAAGCGTTTTGGGTAAAATCGTTTCATTTATCGTAGGTGTTTTGACTTGTTGTTCTTGACATCATTATTACTTATATCATGATTTACTTACTTTCAGAATATAAAATATGATTTATATATCATATATATTCAGTATATATATATATATAATAGGTAGATAAATAAAATGAAAAACACCGTTCATGGAGACGGTAGTCCGTACGTACGCATGAACGCTGTTTTCCTTTCCTTATTGTCTTGAAATGGAAGTAAGTAGATGACATACATATGTATATATATACATAAATCCAGTAGCTTTATAATGTCATATATTTCATTATTATTTCTTATATATACATTATAATCATTCTTAAATGGTTAACATGGAGAATGAATCTCATCGCGTCGTGGAGACGGTATTCCGTACGTACGCACGAGCGATGATATCATTTCTATAAATATTGAATTGAATTGGAGTGGATTATACAATATATCAGAATCAATATGATGTTTTAATAACTATGTATAGTTATTCTTTACACCATTATACCCATCCATGTAAGGTGGTGGTGGAAAATAGATTACACCACGGCGTGGAGACGGTATTCCGTACGTACGCACGCGCGGTGATTTCTTTTTCCGTAGGATGGATAGATGGTGAAATAGGGTTGTTTCATACTTATAATAACATATCAGTATATGAGTGATACTGATGTTATTACTTCATAATGAAACAACCTAAGAAGAAGAAGTGGAAGAAGAAATAAAGATGAAAGAATTGGTAACGGTAATTACCTCTTCTTTGAAGTGCCTCTTTGAGACCTCCTCTTAGGGCACTAAAATTGGTCTTTGAGGAAGACAAGAACCTCTAGGATGTTGCTAGGGAAGTGGAGAGGAGAAATTGGCAGGGGTTGGCCGAGCTTGAGTGCTCAAATTGGTGTGAGGAGGAGGGGGAGGAGGTGTCCTTTTATAGGGGAGGAGAGGGGCACCTTAGGAATATCTCAAAATATTATTTTATATTAAAGTCAAAATCGGTTTATAATGGTTCCAAAGGGTCTTATTTCGAAGCTAAAGTGGGGATGGGTCGAAATCCTATCAACCAATAGGATTTAGATAAGTTTAGGGTATTATTTTAACCTTATCAATTAGATTTAACTCTAAGTTAAATAATTTAACTTTTACCGTGTCTTTTTGTTTTATTTCACTATATGGTTAATAAACTTACTATAACATGCCAAACGAACCCCAAATTGTTTATTATTAATATATATCCTTATCTAAGTCATTTGGCCAAACCTTAGATTTTTAAGAATAAAATAACAATTAATAATATAATATTTGATTTAAAAACTATTTTGTGTCAATTTTGACACTATTTGATATATGATTTTTGTGAAAGTCATAACAGAATTATATGTTCGAACCAAGTTGATTAAATCAACATTAATATAACATAGTAACCTAGAAAATTAGTGGAATTCATAAAAAGTCTCAAATTACATTTATTTTGGTGTTTATAACATCAATTATGTCAATATTTCATTAACAAGATAATTACTGCATCATCTTTGTGTCATAAATAAATTAAATTATTTGATGTCTAAAAATTACAAATAAAATACCATCATGTAGGAAATCTTTTTATCTTTCTAATGAATATTTATAGTCGAATTTATCTTATGTATAACCCCATATTAAAAATGATTTACTTATTAAACTTTAATTTTAACTATTTTAACCCTTCTTTAAATAAATTAATAATAAATGTCCTAATCTAATCCAAGTGGGCCTAAATGGTCATATTTTATTCCTAAGTTTGTTTTTGGTCGAATTACACTTGTCCAATAGAATTAGGACATGTGTTAGGGTAACATTAATATCATATTTACCCTTAGTTACCCTATTTACTATTAACCGTGGTAAAAAAGTAAAAAGTTACTATTCACCAAAAATTTATTTTCATCTCATTGAACCACATTTTAGTCCTTGATATTAACCGTGTCTCTCGGATTTTCGAAATTCAATTCACAGAAGCGGTAAAATTAAGTTTTATGCAAAATTCGGTTTTTAACCTACCACTTAGTAGTTTCACTATTCATCAAAAATTGATGTTTTTCAGAACAATGCCAAAATTTCATCCCAAGCTATATTTCATATTCCGAATTCAAAAATGAAGTCTATTTTACCAAATTCATAACATAAAAGTTGCATTAATTAATTTTATAATTAAATCCCGCTGTTAAAACAAATAGCGTGTTTTTAAGAAACAATATCTATCAAAAGATTGACACTTGTTTATGTCTAGTTTAAATGTGAAATTACATCCAATGAACAACATTGTATTAAATTGTAAAAATATATTCTAAATATACTTTAAAACCACTCAAATTAATGATTTATCACTATTAATTATTTCGATTAAAAAAGTTGTTTTTAATTATAATTTAGTAATTTTCACTATTCATCAGAATATGAAAGTTATCCGAAAAGTACCAAAATTTCACCTTAGGCTAAATTCGATACTCCGAATCCAAAAATAAAGTTAATTTTGAAAAATAAGATTTACTGGATTTCAAAAAGTGGTTATTACTATTCATAACGGCTAGTTTTAATAATATTTTTATAGCATATCGTTGTTTAGTGAAACTCGGTATTGCTTACTACACACGCTATCGAGGAAGGTCGCGATGCGTGTAATGCAAGTCAAGTCAAGGATGTGTGTTGTGCAAGCTCCTTTTGGTGTAGCGTACAACACAAGACATTAATAAAATTAAAAAGAATATTTCTTTATAAAATCTTGGGCTGTTACATTCTACCCCCCTTAAAATGAATTTCGCCCTCGAAATTCGTCGGGGTTATAAATGGTTTACTATTCGAAAGTTTCTTTAATAGAAACCCACATCGTAAAAAGGAATATCAAAACCAATCTTTAAAAACAAAAGTATGAAACGTAACGGTTACCCAAATAAACTAATCATTGGGTTTCCACATAGGTGAAAATATGGATATGGAAGAGAAATCTAACCATCATGTTCTGATGGAGAGTGGTAGAGAACATGGCTATGGAAAAGCCAGTAATCACACATCCTTGACTTGATATAAAGAGACATGTAAGGATTGTTACATTGTTGTCTGATTAATGTTACCAGTAACCATGAAAGGTTATTCAGATACTTTTGGAAAGTAGATGATAAGTGCATAATGAAAGGATAAGAAGATAATGAGATGTTTGATTGTATTCATGAGCTCATGATTGATATAAGGACTAAGTGATATCATGGTTTGAGTATAAATAATTTTGAGGATTTTGGTATGTGGAAAGTGTTAACTTTTAACTGCACTCAAGTTTTCACTAAGGTATTCAAGAGAATACACGATTAAGGACTTTGAATGTTTGTAATGTGACCAACAAGACATATCTTATGATATGTGGGGATCAACGACAGTATTAAATCTCTGGTAATCGTTGTCACTATATTATGAGAGTGGACTGCAGTATTATAAGCCTAAAGATTAGACTGGATTATGTTGGACATAAGTTAGTATTGTTTAAGGATAGAAGATTTTTGATATTATTGATGGGATGTTATAGTAACGTAGTTTTAGAAAAAGGGACAACCTGCAGGACGGGCGACAGCCCATCGCTTCGGACAAGGCTGTAGGAATCGAACCCACAACCAAAGTGCGACTGGCCTTTATCGCCTACCACTGGCCTACAGGAAGTCCCTGTTTAGTAGAAACTAGTTTTATTATATTAAGCAGTATGATATATGAAGTATAAGTCCATTTTAGGAACTATATATGATTAAACTCACTATAGAATGACTTATGTATATTTAATAACTTTTGCTTACCTTTTGTTTGAGACAGATGGAATGACCCGTCATTCTATCACATGATCTGCTAACACTTCACGAATAACAAATTCAACTTCATTTATTTAAGAGATGAAGTGGAAATTGTTCAAGGCACGAACAACAGTGATATTGTATCACTTGAAATCAAAAATGGCTTCCACTGGGGATGGTGGTGTGTCCCGCCCAGGGGGTGTAGCCGCCCATGGAGTTCCCTGATAGGTATCAATTGTAGTCCACTGGAAGTAATTCTAGACCGCTACAGTTGGTATCAGAGGAAAGGTTTAGTCAACCTTTGGAAACTAGGATGCGAAAACGTTAGTGAGATCCCTAGAGACATTTCTAAGGTATGTCTAGGGATGCCCCTAAGGATAAGTATACGTATAGGATATAGTTCTAGAACTATGGTAACGATATTAGATTAAACCAAAGATGATAGATATTTAAGTTACTCCCCCTTTATTACGATTTTTGCATCTAACACTATTCTGTTTGGGTTTTAGAAAATGGCTGGAAACAAGATGATTCACAATAATGGAGGATATGATGGACAATGGAATGATATTCTTCATGAGCAACCAAATGAAATGGGATTTGGATGTCCAAACATCATTATTATGCCGAATCAGCAATCTCACAACATGATCAATAAAGTAAAATTTGGTAAGTTTCCTGACTCGACTAATAAGAGAAAGATGGAGTTCCATGATGATCATAGAGGAAAGAAAGTTCAATTTCCCCTATGTAAATCATGTGGGAAGAGGCATCAAGGAGAATGTTTCAAAGGAACTGGAAGATGCTTTGGGTGTGGAAAAGAAGGACACAAAGCAAGTAAGTGCAAAGGAAAAGGGTCGGTCAACACCATGGATGAGGATAATGGTATTGCTACGACATCAAAAATGGTTAAGTGTTTTAAATGTGGAATGTATGGGCATTATGCAAACAAATGCCCTAAGGGAAAGACTCATGAAGAGAATCGGTATGGTCATATGGGAAGTATTTATGTGGATGATGATGAAGAGACTACCAATGATATGTGAGATGAAAGAATTGTTGAAGCTCTGTCAATGGTTTAAGAATGTAGTGGAATGATTACATGTTTATCATGTGTAATGTTGTATAAGTAATCTCATGGTACTATGGAATAAAGAGACATGTAAGGATTGTAACATTGTTGTCTGATTAATGTTACCAGTATCCATGAAAGGTTATTTAGATATTTTTGGAATGAAGATGATATGCGCATAATGAAGGGATAAGGAGAAAATGAAATGTTTAATAGTATTCATGAGCTCATGATTGATATAAGGACTAAGTGATATCATGGTTTGAGTATATAGAATTTTGAGGATTTTGGTATGTGGAAAGTGTTAACTTTTAACTGCACTCATGTTTTCACTAAGGTATTCAAGAGAATACATGATTAAGGACTTTGAATGTTTGGAATGTGACCAACAAGATATATCATATGATATATGGGGATCAACGATGGTGTTAAATCTCTGGTAATCATTTTCACTATATTATGAGAGTCGACTGCAGTATTATGGATAAGCCTAAAGATTGGAATGGATTATGTTGGACACAAGTTAGTATTGTTTGTTTTTTTCGATATTATTGATGGGATGTTATAGTATTATAGTTTTGGAAAAAAGGACAACCTGCAGGACGGGCGACAGCCCATCGCTTCGGACAAGGCTGTAGGAATCGAACCCACAACCGAAGTGCGACTGGCCTTTATCGACTACCACTGACCTATAGGAAGTCCCTGTTTAGTAGAAACTAGTTTTATTATATTAAGCAGTATGATATATGAAGTATAAGTCCATTTTAGGAACTATATATGATTAATCTCACTATAGAATGACTTATGTATATTTAATAACTTTTGCTTACCTTTTGTTTGAGACAGATGGAATGACCCGTCATTCTATCACATGATCTGCTAACACTTCACGAATAACAAATTCAACTTCATTTATTTAAGAGATGAAGTGGAAATTGTTCAAGGCACGAACAACAGTGATATTGTATCAAAATAAAGTAAGTATTTATTCTAATTCAAATTTTCAACTTTAGGGAAATGATCTTGAAAACCAAAAATGTTGTCCTAGTGATCTTATACCTGATGAATCAGATGGTACCTTAGATCATCACAAATTTATGGATTTGTGATTACTGGCTTTTCCATAGCCATGTCCTCTACCACTCTCCATCAGAACATGATGGTTAGATTTCTCTTCCATATCCATATTTTCACCTATGTGGAAACCCAATGATTAGTTTATTTGGGTAACCGTTACGTTTCATACTTTTGTTTTTAAAGATTGGTTTTGATATTCCTTTTTACGATGTGGGTTTCTATTAAAGAAACTTTGAAATAGTAAACCATTTATAACCCCGACGAATTTCAAGGGCGAAATTCATTTTAAGGGGGGTAGAATGTAACAGCCCAAGATTTTATAAAAAATATTCTTTTAATTTTATTAATGTCTTGTGTTGTACGCTACAGAAAAAGGAGCTTGCACAACACACATCCTTGTCTTGACTTACATTACACGCAATCACGACCTTCCTCGATAGCGTGTGTAATACGCAATACCGAGTTTCTCTAAACAACGATGTGCTATTAAAATATTATTAAAACTAGCCGTTATGAATAGTAATAACCACTTTTTAAAATTCTGTAAATCTTATTTTTCAAAATGAACTTCATTCTTGGATTCGGAGTATCGAATTTAGCCTAAGGTAAAATTTTGGTACTTTTCGGATAACTTTCATATTCTGATGAATAGTGAAAATTACTAAATTATAATTAAAAACAACTTTTTTAATCGAAATAATTAATAGTGATAAATTATTAATTTGAGTGGTTTTAAACTATATTTAGAATATATTTTTACAATTTAATACAATGTTGGTCATTGGTTGTAATTTCACATTTAAACCAGACATAATCAAGTGTCAATCTTTTGATATATATTGTTTCCTAAAAACACGCTATTTATTTTAACAGCAGGATTTAATTATAAAATTAATTAATGCAACTTCTATGTTATGAATTTGGTAAAATAGATTTCATTTTTGAATTCGGAATATGAAATATAGCTTAGGATGAAATTTTGGCATTGTTCTGAAAAACATCAATTTTTGATGAATAGTGAAACTACTAAGTGGTAGTTAAAAAAACTGAATTTTTCATAAAACTTAATTTTTCCGCTTCTGTGAATGGAATTTCAAAAATCCGAGAGACACGGTTAATATCAAGGACTAAAATGTGGTTCAATGAGATGAAAATAATTTTTTGGTGAATAGTAACTTTTTACTTTTTTTACCACGGTTAATAGTAAATAAGGTAACTAAGGGTAAATATGATATTAATATTACCCTAACACATGTCCTAATTCTATTGTACAAGTGTAATTCGACCAAAAACAAACTTAGGAATAAAATATGACCATTTAGGCCCACTTGGATTAGATTAGGACATTTATTATTAATTTATTTAAAGAAGGGTTAAAATAGTTAAAATCAAAGTTTAATAAGTAAATCATTTTTAATATGGGGTTATACATAAGATATATTCGATTGTAAATATTCATTAGAAAGCTAAAAAGATTTACTACATGATGGTATTTTATTTGTAATTTTTAGACATAAAATAAAATAATTTATTTATGACACAACGATGATGCAGTAATTATCTTATTAATGAAATATTGACATAATTGATGTTATAAACACCAAAATAAATGTAATTTGAGATTTTTTATGAATTCCACTAATTTTCTAGGTTACTATGATATATTAATGTTGATTTAATCAACTTGGTTCGAACATTTAATTCTGTTATGACTTTCAAAAAAAATCATATATCAAATAGTGTCAAAATTGACACAAAATAGTTTTTAAAACAAATATTATATTATTAATTGTTATTGTATTCCTAAAAATCTAAGGTTCGGCCAAATGACTTAGATAAGGATATATATATTAATAATAAACAATTTGGATTTCGTTTGGCATGTTATAGTAAGTTTATTAACCATATAGTGAAAGAAAACAAAAAGACATGGTAAACGTTAAATTATTTAACTTAGAGTTAAATCTAATTGATAAGCTTAAAATAATATCCTAAACTTGTCTAAATTCTATTGGTTAATAGGATTTTGACCCATCCCCACCTTATCTTCGAAATAAGACCCTTTGGAACCATTATAAACCGATTTTGACTTTAATATAAAATAATATTTTGAGATATTCCTAAGGTGCCCCTCTCCTCCCTTATAAAAGGACACCTCCTCCCCCTCCTCCTCACACCAATTTGAGCACTCAAGCTCGGCCAACCCCTGCCAAAATCTCTTCTCCACTTCCCTAGCAACATCCTAGACGTTCTGGTCTTCCTCAAAGACCAATTCTAGTGCCCTAAGAGGAGGTCTCAAAGAGGCACTTCAAAGAAGAGGTAATTACTGTTACCAATTCTTTCATCTTTATTTCTTCTTCCACTTCTTCTTCTTAGGTTGTTTCATTATGAAGTAATAACCTCAGTATCACTCATATACTGATATGTTATTATAAGTATGAAACAACCCTATTTCACCATCTATCCATCTTACGGAAAAAGAAATCACCGCGCGTGCGTACGTACGGAATACCGTCTCCACGCCGTGGTGTAATCTATTTTCCACCACCACCTTACATGGATGGGTATAATGGTGTAAAGAATAACTATACATAGTTATTACAACATCATATTGATTCTGATATATTGTATAATCCACTCCAATTCAATTCAATATTTATAGAAATGATATCATCGCTCGTGCGTACGTACGGACTACCGTCTCCACGACGCGATGAGATTCATTCTCCATGTTAACCATTTAAGAATGATTATAAAGTATATATAAAAAATAATAATGAAATATATGACATTATAAAGCTACTGGATTTATGTATATATATACATATGTATTTCATCTACTTACTTCCATTTCAAGACAATAAGGAAAGGAAAATAGCGTTCATGCGTACGTACGGACTACCGTCTCCATGAACGGTGTTTTTCATTTTATTTATCTATCTATTATATATATATATATACTGAATATATATGATATATAAATCATATTTTATATTTTGGAAGTAAGTAAATCATGATATAAGTAATAATGATGTCAAGAACAACAAGTCAAAACACCTACGATAAATGAAACGATTTTACCCAAAATGCTTCTTTAACATGGAATTTACAAAAGAACGGGTAATATAATGTCATAAGTGAACCATATATGATATCATAACAATGAATATGATTCTGGAATAAGTCAATAACATGATTTAAATCATTATACAGGAGGTTCGGACACTTACAAAGCAAGTCGGACATAAGGTAAGGGAAATATCACAATCTCATTTTTATCCGAGATTGTTTATTCGTAAGTATTTACTGGGGTGTATTTTATCATCCACATCCATGTTTCATCAATATGTCATATTATTTCCATCCACCTACAATTGTTTAAATCCATTTTTACCCTTCGGTGAGTTTTTAGTAATATGTATGAAAGGAATCTTTTGTCGTTTTTCGTACGAGGTACTTTTTGACTTTTCCGACAAAAGTACGAAGAATGTTTTTTTTAACTTATACGGCATGAATGGATGTTTAAAACATTATTTCCAAGAAGCTTCCTTTACAAGTTTTCAAGTTTATTTTTAATCAACTTCTTTTATTTTAAAGTTGTATGGCATGTTATGAAAGGAAAAATGTTTTTGAAGAAGAAAGGATATTTTCCTCAAGAATGGAGTTCAAGTGTTTTATCAAAATTATTTTCCATCTAAGATAATAAAAGGGTTCTGTTTTTATCCCTATTATTACATGGGTTTTATTATGTTTTGATGGAAACATTTTTATGAATTCCTTTATCTTATATGAATTGTTTTATGATGTCATGTTGTTTAAGAATCCCATTTTTATTACATGGGTTATGCGATGATGTATGATTTATGATTATGTGGCACACATAAGAAAGGATTCATTATAAGATGGGTGGGACCTATATCTCCCTCCAATGCATTGGGTAAAGATTTTATATCTCATGAGATAGACATGGATGGAATGGTAGGTTATACCGGTTCAGTGAAACAGGACTGAAACGAGGGTTACTCGATTCAGAAAGGGACTTTGTCCACTAAGATAGTCTTGGCAATGAGTCATGACTAACAAGAAATAATTTTCCATGATTATGTGTGCATGCCACAAAGTTTCAAGTTTCATGTTATGATTATGGTGATCTCATTTTCACTTCTATGATTTGTTCCATGTTAAGATATTATGATCTCTTTTGCAGGTTATGATTTTCAAAAAGATATGATATGATTTTTATTTCTTTTGTATACCCTTACTGAGCATTTGAGCTCACCCTTTTATGTTTTCTTTTCCCCAGGATATAAATAAAGGTTTTAGGTAAAAAAAAGGGAAGATATTTATGGGAGATATTGAAGATCTTTCACCACGATTAGAAGATTACGTTCCGAGTTTCCAAAGACACTAAACTATTACGATCCTTTAGTGTGTGTTTTTGTTATGTACTAAGTATTCCGCAAAATTAATGTAATGTCCATGTACGATAAGCTTCGGGTCTCTACAACTGTAGAGACCCGTATCCTGACGTACATTGAGATTCATTAAATTTGCGGAATACTTAATACATAACAAAAACACACACTAAAGGATCGTAATAGTTTAGTGTCTTTGGAAACTCGGAACGTAATCTTCTAATCGTGGTGAAAGTTCTTCAATATCTCCCATAAAGGTCATCCCTTTTTTTTTACCTAAAACCTTTCTTTATATCCTGGAGAAAAGAAAACATAAAAGGGTGAGCTCAAATGCTCAGTAAGGGTAAACAAAAGAAATATCAATCACATAATTTTCATAAGAACATAACTTTTTTGGAAATCTTAACCTGCAAAAGAGAGCATAATTTCATAACATGGGATAAATCATAGTAGTGAAATGAAATCATAACTTAAAACATTACTCATTGTGGCATACACACATAATCATAGAGAATCATTTCTTGTTAGTCAAGACTCATTGCCAATACTATCTTAGTGGACAAAGTCCCTTTCTGAATCGAGTAATCCTCGTTTCAGTCCTGTTTCACTGAACCGGTATAACCTACCATTCCAGCCATGTCTATCTCATGAGATATAAAATCTTTACCCAATGCATTGGAGGGAGATATAGGTCCCACCCATCTCATAATGAAACCATTCTTATGTGTGCCACACAATCATAAATCATACATCATTGCATAACCCATGTAATAAAAATGGGATTCTTAAACAACATGACATCATAAAACCATTCATATAAGATAAAGGAATTCATAAAAATAATTCCATCACAACATAGTCAAATCAATGTAAAAATATGGATAGAAACAGAACCCTTTATTATCTTAGATGGAAAATAATTTTGATAAAACACTTGAAATGAATTCTTGAGGAAAATATCCTTTTTTTCTTCAAAATCAATTTCTTTTCACAAAAAATCGTGCAATTTTAAAAGAAAAAGATTTTATTGAAAATTGTCATGAAATATTTTAGAGGAAGCTTCATGAAAATAAGGCTTTATAAAACAGTATAAATCCGTTTGTGCCGTATAAGTTAAAAAAAACATTCTTCTCGTACTTTTGTCGGAAAAGTCAAAAATTACCTCGTATGAAAAACGACAAAAGATTCCTTTCATATCTTTTACTAAAAACTCAACGAAGGGTAAAATTGGATTTAAACAATTGTAGGTGGATGTAAATAACATTAAATATTGAGGAAACATGGATGTGGATGATAAAATACACCCCAGTAATTACCAAAGTAAAAACAATCTCGGATAAAAATGAGATTGTGATATTTCCCTTACCTTAGGTCCGACTTGCTTTGTAAGTGTCCGAACCTCCTGTATAATGATTTAAATCATGTTATTGACTTATTACAGAATCATATTCATTGTTATGATATCATTTATGGTTCACTTATGACATTATATTACCCGTTCTTTTGTAAATTCCATGTTAAAGAAGCGTTTTGGGTAAAATCGTTTCATTTATCGTAGGTGTTTTGACTTGTTGTTCTTGACATCATTATTACTTATATCATGATTTACTTACTTCCAGAATATAAAATATGATTTATATATCATATATATTCAGTATATATATATATATAATAGATAGATAAATAAAATGAAAAACACCGTTCATGGAGACGGTAGTCCGTACGTACGCATGAACGCTGTTTTTCTTTCCTTATTGTCCTGAAATGGAAGTAAGTAGATGACATACATATGTATATATATACATAAATCCAGTAGCTTTATAATGTCATATATTTCATTATTATTTCTTATATATACATTATAATCATTCTTAAATGGTTAACATGGAGAATGAATCTCATCGCGTCGTGGAGACGGTAGTCCGTACGTACGCACGAGCGATGATATCATTTCAATAAATATTGAATTGAATTGGAGTGGATTATACAATATATCAGAATCAATATGATGTTGTAATAACTATGTATAGTTATTCTTTACACCATTATACCCATCCATGTAAGGTGGTGGTGGAAAATAGATTACACCACGGCGTGGAGACGGTATTCCGTACGTACGCACGCGCGGTGATTTCTTTTTCCGTAGGATGGATAGATGGTGAAATAGGGTTGTTTCATACTTATAATAACATATCAGTATATGAGTGATACTGATGTTATTACTTCATAATGAAACAACCTAAGAAGAAGAAGTGGAAGAAGAAATAAAGATGAAAGAATTGGTAACGGTAATTACCTCTTCTTTGAAGTGCCTCTTTGAGACCTCCTCTTAGGGCACTAGAATTGGTCTTTGAGGAAGACCAGAACCTCTAGGATGTTGCTAGGGAAGTGGAGAAGGAATTTTGGCAGGGGTTGGCCGAGCTTGAGTGCTCAAATTGGTGTGAGGAGGAGGGGGAGGAGGTGTCCTTTTATAGGGGAGGAGAGGGGCACCTTAGGAATTCTTAAAAATATTAATTTATAATAAATCTAACCCCACTTAAAACCTCCAAAAATGACTCATATTCGAAGATTAGATGAGATAGGGTTGTAATCTCATCAACCAATCAAATTTAGACATGTTTGGATCTTATTTTAAACCTTATCAATTAGATTTAACTCTAAGTTAAATAATTTTACTTTTACCGTGTCTTTTTGTTTTCTTTCACTATATGGTTAATACACTTACTATAACATGCCAAACGAACCCCAAATTGTTTATTATTAATATATATATCCTTATCTAAGTCATTTGGCCGAACCTTAGATTTTTAGGAATAAAATAACAATTAATAATATAATATTTGATTTAAAAACTATTTTGTGTCAATTTTGACACTATTTGATATATGATTTTTGTGAAAGTCATAACAGAATTAAATGTTCGAACCAAGTTGATTAAATAAACATTAATATATCATAGTAACCTATAAAATTAGTGGAATTCATAAAAATTCTCAAATTACATTTATTTTGGTGTTTATAACATCAATTATGTCAATATTTCATAAATAAGATAATTACTGCATCATCTTTGTGTCATAAATTAATTACATTATTTGATGTCTAAAATTTACAAATAAAATACCATTATGTAGGAAATCGTTTTATCTTTCTAATGAATATTTATAGTCGAATTTATCTTATGTATAACCCCATATTAAAAATGATTTACTTATTAAACTTTGATTTTAACTATTTTAACCTTTCTTTAAATAAATTAATAATAAATGTCCTAATCTAATCCAAGTGGGCCTAAATGGTCATATTTTATTCCTAAGTTTGTTTTTGGTCGAATTACACTTGTCCAATAGAATTAGGACACGTGTTAGGGTAATATTAATATCATATTTACCCTTAGTTACCCTGTTTACTATTAACCGTGGTAAAAAAAGTAAAAAGTTACTATTCACCAAAAAATTATTTTCATCTCATTGAACCACATTTTAGTCCTTGATATTAACCGTGTCTCTCGGATTTTCGAAATTCCATTTACAGAAGCGGTAAAATTAAGTTTTATGAAAAATTCAGTTTTTAACCTACCACTTAGTAGTTTCACTATTCATCAAAAATTGATGTTTTTCAGAACAATGCCAAAATTTCATCCTAAGCTATATTTCATATTCCGAATTCAAAAATGAAATCTATTTTACCAAATTCATAACATAGAAGTTGCATTAATTAATTTTATAATTAAATCCCGCTGTTAAAATAAATAACGTGTTTTTAGGAAACAATATATATCAAAAGATTGACACTTGATTATGTCTGGTTTAAATGTGAAATTACAACCAATGACCAACATTGTATTAAATTGTAAAAATATATTCTAAATATACTTTAAAACCACTCAAATTAATGATTTATCACTATTAATTATTTCGATTAAAAAAGTTGTTTTTTAATTATAATTTAGTAATTTTCACTATTCATCAGAATATGAAAGTTATCCGAAAAGTACCAAAATTTCACCTTAGGCTAAATTCGATACTCCGAATCCAAAAATAAAGTTCATTTTGAAAAATAAGATTTACTGGATTTCAAAAAGTGGTTATTACTATTCATAACGGCTAGTTTTAATAATATTTTTATAGCATATCGTTGTTTAGTGAAACTCGGTATTGCGTACTACACACGCTATCGAGGAAGGTCGCGATTGCGTGTAATGCAAGTCAAGTCAAGGATGTGTGTTGTGCAAGCTCCTTTTGGTGTAGCGTACAACACAAGACATTAGTGAAATAAAAAAGAATATTTTTCATAAAATCTCGGGCTGTTACATTCTACCCCCCTTAAAATGAATTTCGCCCTCGAAATTCGTCGGGGTTATAAATGGTTTACTATTCGAAAGTTTATTTAATAGAAACCCACATCGTAAAAGGGAATACCAAAACTTGGCTTTAAAAACTAAAGTATGAAATGTAACGATTACCCAAATAAACTAATCACTAGGTTTCCACATAGGTGAAAATATGGATATGGAAGAGAAATCTAACCATCATGTTCTGATGGAGAGTGGTAGAGAACATGGCTATGGAAAAGCCAGTAATCACAAATCCATAAATTTGTGACGATCTAAGGTACCATCTGATTTATCAGGTATAAGAGAACTAGGACAACATTTTTGGTTTTCAAGATCATTTCCCTAAAGTTAAAGAATTTGAATTAGAATAAATACTTACTTTATTTTGGTACAATCTCACTGTTGTTCGTGCCTTTAACAATTTCCACTTCATCTCTTAAATAAATGAAGTTGAATTTGTTATTCGTGAAGTGTTAGAAGATCATGTGATAGAATGACGGGTCATTCCATCTGTTTCAAACAAAAGGTTAGCAAAATTATATACATAAGTCGATCTATAGTGAGATTAATCACATATGGTTTCTAAAATGGACTTATACTTCATATATCATACTGCTTAATATAATAAAACTAGTTTCTACTAAACAGGGACTTCCTGTAGGCCAGTGGTAGGCGATAAAGGCCAGTCGCACTTCGGTTGTGGGTTCGATTCCTACAGCCTTGTCCGAGGCGATGGGTTGTCGCCCGTCCTGCAGGTTGTCCCTTTTTCTAAAACTACGTTACTATAACATCCCATCAATAATATCGAAAATCTTCTATCCTTAAACAATACTAACTTATGTCCAACATAATCCAGTCTAATCTTTAGGCTTATAATACTGCAGTCCACTCTCATAATATAGTGACAACGATTACCAGAGATTTAATACTGTCGTTGATCCCCACATATCATAAGATATGTCTTGTTGGTCACATTACAAACATTCAAAGTCCTTAATCATGTATTCGCTTGAATACCTTAGTGAAAACATGAATGCAGTTTAAAGTTAACACTTTCCACATACCAAAATCCTCAAAATTCTATATACTCAAACCATGATATCACTTAGTCCTTATATCAATCATGAGCTCATGAATACAATCAAACATCTCATTATCTTCTTATCCTTTCATTATGCACTTATCATCTACTTTCCAAAATATTTGAATCACTTTTCATAGTTATTGGTACCTTAAAATTATTGAGAACCACAATAGACCAATACTTAAATATTTCAACACACCATAAAAGTACCTCATCAACATTATTCTTGAATACCAATACATAAACACTTTAGTCCATCCACATCAATGATTATCCTGGAATAAGTCCTTCCTTGATTTATAAGTAACTTTTTAGGTCAGGGCATTGAGTTGGGTAATGCCCATGTTCTCCACAAATAAGACATTGAACTCCATAACAGTCTGTCACTCTATGACCCTTTTCTCCACACAGATAACATCGGTCCCTCCATTTGAGGTATTCCTCAAGGTTCTTCTTCCCTTCTTTAGAAATCCCAATCTTCCTTTCTTTATGCTCCTCAACATGCGAACATGCATAATAGTCTATCTTCCTCTTCTTTGAAGAATTAGGCATACCACTAAATTTCACCTTGTTAGTCATATATCGCGATGATTGATTCGGCATAATCACAACATCTTTCTCTCTAGGCATTACACAATTTTGTTGCTCATAGTCACCAATTTGTCCATTGGATTCAATGTTAACTGAATTCCTTTTGGTTCCCTCCATTAACTAAAACACAAAAATAATTTTGTGAGAATCAAAAATCATGCTAGAGAAAACAACATAGTAAAGGGAAAGTATCCTCAATACCTAAATTCTTAGGTTTAATCTAATATCATTACCATAGTTCTAGGAATATATCCTATACGTATACTTATCCTTAGGGACATCCCTAGACATACCTTAGAAATATCTCTAGGGATCTCACTAACGTTTTCGCATCCTAGTTTCCAAAGGTTGACTAAACCTTTCCTCTGATACCAACTGTAGAGACCCGAAGCCTAACGTACATGAACATTACATTACTTTTGCGGAATACTTAATACATAACAAAAATATACACACAAGGATCGTAATAGTTTAGTGTCTTTGGAAACTCGGAACGTAATCTTCTAATCCTGGTGAAAGATCTTCAAAATCTCCCACAAAGATCTTCCTTTTTTTTACCTAAAACCTTTATTTATATCCTGGGGAAAAGAAAACATAAAAGGGTGAGCTCAAATGCTCAGTAAGGGTAAACAAAAGAAATATCAATCACGTAATTTTCATAAGAACATAACATTTTTGGAAATCTTAACCTGCAAAAGAGAACATAATTTCATAACATGGGATAAATCATAGTAGTGAAAATGAAACCCTTACTTAAAACATTACTCATTGTGTCATACACACATAATCATAGAGAATCATTTCTTGTTAGTCAAGACTCATTGCCAAGACTATCTTAGTGGACAAAGTCCCTTTCTGAATCGAGTAATCCTCGTTTCAGTCCTGTTTCACTGAACCGGTATAACCTACCATTCCAGCCATGTCTATCTCATGAGATATGAAATCTTTACCCAATGCATTGGAGGGAGATATAGGTCCCACCCATCTCTTAATGAATCCTTTCTTATGTGTGCCACAAAATCATAAATCATACATCATTGCATAACCCATGTAATAAAAATGGGATTCTTAAACAACATGACATCATAAAACCATTCATATAAGATAAAGGAATTCATAAACATAATTTCATCACAACATAGTCAAATCAATGTAAAAATATGGATAGAAACAGAACCCTTTATTATCTTATATGGAAAATAATTTTGATAAAACACTTGAATTGAATTCTTGAGGAAAATATCCTTTCTTCTTCAAAATCAATTTCTTTTCACAAAACATCATGCAATCTTAAAAGGAAGAGATTTTATTGAAAATAGTCATGAAATCTTTTAGAGGAAGCTTCATGAAAATAAGGCTTTATAAAACAGTATAAATCCGTTCGTGCCGTATAAGTTAAAAAAAACATTCTTCGTACTTTTTTCGGAAAAGTCAAAAAGTACCTCGTATGAAAAACGAAAAACGATTCCTTTCATATCCTTTACTAAAAACTCATAGAAGGGTAAAATTGGATTTAAACAATTGTAGGTGGATGGAAATAAAATTACATATTAAGGGAACATGGATGTGGATGATAAAATACACCCCAGTAAATACTTACGAATAAACAATCTCGGATAAAAATGAGATTGTGATATTTCCCTTACCTTAGGTCCGACTTGCTTTGTAAGTGTCCGAACCTCCTGTATAATGATTTAAATCATGTTATTGACTTATTACAGAATCATATTCATTGTTATGATATCATATATGGTTCACTTATGACATTATATTACCCGTTCTTTTGTAAATTCCATGTTAAAGAAGCGTTTTGGGTAAAATCGTTTCATTTATCGTAGGTGTTTTGACTTGTTGTTCTTGACATCATTATTACTTATATCATGATTTACTTACTTCCAGAATATAAAATATGATTTATATATCATATATATTCAGTATATATATATATATATAATAGATAGATAAATAAAATGAAAAACACCGTTCATGGAGACGGTAGTCCGTACGTACGCATGAACGCTGTTTTTCTTTCCTTATTGTCCTGAAATGGAAGTAAGTAGATGACATACATATGTATATATATACATAAATCCAGTAGCTTTATAATGTCATATATTTCATTATTATTTCTTATATATACATTATAATCATTCTTAAATGGTTAACATGGAGAATGAATCTCATCGCGTCGTGGAGACGGTAGTCCGTACGTACGCACGAGCGATGATATCATTTCAATAAATATTTAATTGAATTGGAGTGGATTATAAAATATATCAGAATCAATATGATGTTGTAATAACTATGTATAGTTATTCTTTACACCATTATACCCATCCATGTAAGGTGGTGGTGGAAAATAGATTACACCACGGCGTGGAGACGGTATTCCGTACGTACGCACGCGCGGTGATTTCTTTTTCCGTAGGATGGATAGATGGTGAAATAGGGTTGTTTCATACTTATAATAACATATCAGTATATGAGTGATACTGATGTTATTACTTCATAATGAAACAACCTAAGAAGAAGAAGTGGAAGAAGAAATAAAGATGAAAGAATTGGTAACGGTAATTACCTCTTCTTTGAAGTGCCTCTTTGAGACCTCCTCTTAGGGCACTAGAATTGGTCTTTGAGGAAGACCAGAACCTCTAGGATGTTGCTAGGGAAGTGGAGAAGGAATTTTGGCAGGGTTTGTCCGATCTTGAGTGCTCAAATTGGTGTGAGGAGGAGGGGGAGGAGGTGTCCTTTTATAGGGGAGGAGAGGGGCACCTTAGGAATTCTTAAAAATATTAATTTATAATAAATCTAACCCCACTTAAAAACCTCCAAAAATAACTCATATTCGAAGATTAGATGAGATAGGGTTGTAATCTCATCAACCAATCAAATTTAGACATGTTTGGATCTTATTTTAAACCTTATCAATTAGATTTAACTCTAAGTTAAATAATTTTACTTTTACCGTGTCTTTTTGTTTTCTTTCACTATATGGTTAATACACTTACTATAACATGCCAAACGAACCCCAAATTGTTTATTATTAATATATATATCCTTATATAAGTCATTTGGCAGAACCTTAGATTTTTAGGAATAAAATAACAATTAATAATATAATATTTGATTTAAAAACTATTTTGTGTCAATTTTGACACTATTTGATATATGATTTTTGTGAAAGTCATAACAGAATTAAATGTTCGAACCAAGTTGATTAAATCAACATTAATATATCATAGTAACCTATAAAATTAGTGGAATTCATAAAAATTCTCAAATTACATTTATTTTGGTGTTTATAACATCAATTATGTCAATATTTCATAAATAAGATAATTACTGCATCATCTTTGTGTCATAAATTAATTAAATTATTTGATGTCTAAAATTTACAAATAAAATACCATTATGTAGGAAATCTTTTTATTTTTCTAATGAATATTTATAGTCGAATTGATATTATGTATAACCCCATATTAAAAATGATTTTCTTATTAAACTTTGATTTTAACTATTTTAACCTTTCTTTAAATAAATTAATAATAAATGTCCTAATCTAATCCAAGTGGGCCTAAATGGTCATATTTTATTCCTAAGTTTGTTTTTGGTCGAATTACACTTGTCCAATAGAATTAGGAGATGTGTTAGGGTAATAGTAATATCATATTTACCCTTAGTTACCCTATTTACTATTAACCGCGGTAAAAATAGTAAAAAGTTACTATTCACCAAAAAATTATTTTTATCTCATTGAACCACATTTTAGTCCTTGATATTAACCGTGTCTCTCGTATTTTCGAAATTCCATTCACAGAAGCGGTAAAATTAAGTTTTATGCAAAATTCGGTTTTTAACCTACCACTTAGTAGTTTCACTATTCATCAAAAATTGATGTTTTTCAGAACAATGCCAAAATTTCATCCCAAGCTATATTTCATATTCCGAATTCAAAAATGAAGTCTATTTTACCAAATTCATAACATAAAAGTTGCATTAATTAATTTTATAATTAAATCCCGCTGTTAAAACAAATAGCGTGTTTTTAAGAAACAATATCTATCAAAAGATTGACACTTGTTTATGTCTAGTTTAAATGTGAAACTACATCCAATGACCAACATTGTATTAAATTGTAAAAATATATTCTAAATATACTTTAAAACCACTCAAATTAATGATTTATCACTATTAATTATTTCGATTAAAAAATTTGTTTTTAATTATAATTTAGTAATTTTCACTATTCATCAGAATATGAAAGTTTTCCGAAAAGTACCAAAATTTCACCTTAGGCTAAATTCGATACTCCGAATCCAAAAATGAAGTTCATTTTGAAAAATAAGATTTATAGAATTTTAAAAAGTGGTTATTACTATTCATAACGGCTAGTTTTAATAATATTTTAATAGCATATCGTTGTTTAATGCAACTCAGTATTGCGTATTACACAAGCTATCGAGGAAGGTCGCGATTGCGTGTAATGCAAGGCAAGTCAAGGATGTGTGTTGTGCAAGCTCCTTTTGGTGTAGCGTACAACACAAGACATTAATAAAATTAAAAAGAATATAAAATCATGGGCTGTTACATTCTACCCCCCTTAAAATGAATTTCTCCCTCGAAATTCGTCGGGGTTATAAATGGTTTACTATTTGAAAGTTTCTTTAATAGAAACCCACATCGTAAAAGGGAATACCAAAACTTGGCTTTAAAAACTAAAGTATGAAATGTAACGATTACCCAAATAAACTAATCACTGGGTTTCCACATAGGTGAAAATATGGATATGGAAGAGAAATCTAACCATCATGTTCTGATGGAGAGTGGTAGAGAACATGGCTATGGAAAATCCAGTAATCACAAATCCATAAATTTGTGACGATCTAAGGTACCATCTGATTCATCAGGTATAAGATCACTAGGACAACATTTTTGGTTTTCAAGATCATTTCCCTAAAGTTGAAAATTTGAATTAGAATAAATACTTACTTTATTTTGATACAATATCACTGTTGTTCGTGCCTTGAACAATTTCCACTTCATCTCTTAAATAAATGAAGTTGAATTTGTTATTCGTGAAGTGTTAGCAGATCATGTGATAGAATGACGGGTCATTCCATCTGTCTCAAACAAAAGGTAAGCAAAAGTTATTAAATATACATAAGTCATTCTATAGTGAGTTTAATCATATATAGTTCCTAAAATGGACTTATACTTCATATATCATACTGCTTAATATAATAAAACTAGTTTCTACTAAACAGGGACTTCCTGTAGGCCAGTGGTAGGCGATAAAGGCCAGTCGCACTTTGGTTGTGGGTTCGATTCCTACAGCCTTGTCCGACGCGATGGGCTGTCGCCCGTCCTGCAGGTTGTCCTTTTTCTAAAACTATATTACTATAACATCCCATCAATAATATCGAGAAAACTTCGATCCTTAAACAATACTAACTTATGTTCAACATAATCCATTCCAATATTTAGGCTTATACATAATACTGCAGTCCACTCTCATAATATAGTGACAACGATTACCAGAGATTTAATACTGTCGTTGATCCCCACATATCATAAGATATGTCTTGTTGGTCACATTACAAACATTCAAAGTCCTTAATCGTGTATTCTCTTGAATACCTTAGTGAAAACATGAGTGCAGTTAAAAGTTAACACTTTCCACATACCAAAATCCTCAAAATTATTTATACTCAAACCATGATATCACTTAGTCCTTATATCAATCATGAGCTCATGAATACAATCAAACATCTCATTATCTTCTTATCCTTTCATTATGCACCTATCATCTACTTTCCAAAAGTATCTGAATAACCTTTCATGGTTACTGGTAACATTAATCAGACAACAATGTAACAATCCTTACATGTCTCTTTATTCCATAGTACCATGAGATTTCTTATACAACATTACACATGATAAACATGTAATCATTCCACTACATTCTTAAACCATTAACCGAGCTTCAACAATTCTTTCATCTCACATATCATTTGTAGTCTCTTCATCATCATCCACATAAATACTACCCATATGGCCATACTGATTCTCTTCATGAGTCTTTCCCTTAGGACATTGGTTTGCATAATGCCCATACATTCCACATTTAAAACACTTAACCATTTTTGATGTCGTAGCAATACCATTATCCTCATCCATGGTGTTAACTGAACCTTTTCCTTTGCACTTACTTGCTTTGTGTCCTTCTTTTCCACACCCAAAGCATCTTCCAGTTCCTTTGAAACATTCTCCTTGATGCCTCTTCCCACATGAATTACATAGGGGAAATTGAACTTTCTTTCCTCTATGATCATCATGAAACTCCATCTTTCTCTTATTAGTCGAGTCAGGAAACATACCAAATTTTACTTTATTGATCATATTATGAGATTGCTGATTCGGAATAATAATTATGTTTGGACTTCCAAATCCCATTTCATTATGAAGAATATCATTCCATTTTCCATCATTTCTTCCATTATCGTGAATCACCTTGTTTCCAGCCATTTTCTAAAACCCAAAAAGAATAGCGTGAGAGGTAAAAATCATGCTAGGGAAAACAACATAATAAAGGGGGAGTACCTTGAACATCTAACATCTTAGGTTTAATTCTATGATCGTTAGCGTAGTTCTAGTACTATAACCTATACGTATACTTAACCTTAGGGACATCCCTAGACATACCTTAGAAATATCTCTAGGGATCTCACTAACGTTTTCGCATCCTAGTTTCCAAAGGTTGACTAAACCTTTCCTCTGATACCAACTGTAGAGACCCGAAGCCTAACGTACATGAACATTACATTACTTTTGCGGAATACTTAATACATAACAAAAATATACACACAAGGATCGTAATAGTTTAGTGTCTTTGGAAACTCGGAACGTAATCTTCTAATCCTGGTGAAAGATCTTCAAAATCTCCCACAAAGATCTTCCTTTTTTTTTACCTAAAACCTTTCTTTATATCCTGGGGAAAAGAAAACATAAAAGGGTGAGCTCAAATGCTCAGTAAGGGAAAACAAAAGAAATATCAATCACATAATTTTCATAAGAACATAACATTTTTGGAAATCTTAACCTGCAAAAGAGAGCATAATTTCATAACATGGGATAAATCATAGTAGTGAAAATGAAACCCTTACTTAAAACATTACTCATTGTGGCATACACACATAATCATAGAGAATCATTTCTTGTTAGTCAAGACTCATTGCCAAGACTATCTTAGTGGACAAAGTCCCTTTCTGAATCGAGTAATCCTCGTTTCAGTCCTGTTTCACTGAACCGGTATAACCTACCATTCCAGCCATGTCTATCTCATGAGATATGAAATCTTTACCCAATGCATTGGAGGGAGATATAGGTCCCACCCATCTCTTAATGAATCCTTTCTTATGTGTGCCACAAAATCATAAATCATACATCATTGCATAACCCATGTAATAAAAATGGGATTCTTAAACAACATGACATCATAAAACCATTCATATAAGATAAAGGAATTCATAAACATAATTTCATCACAACATAGTCAAATCAATGTAAAAATATGGATAGAAACAGAACCCTTTATTATCTTATATGGAAAATAATTTTGATAAAACACTTGAATTGAATTCTTGAGGAAAATATCCTTTCTTCTTCAAAATCAATTTCTTTTCACAAAACATCATGCAATTTTAAAAGGAAGAGATTTTATTGAAAATAGTCATGAAATATTTTAGAGGAAGCTTCATGAAAATAAGGCTTTATAAAACAGTATAAATCCGTTCGTGCCGTATAAGTTAAAAAAAACATTCTTCGTACTTTTTTCGGAAAAGTCAAAAAGTACCTCGTATGAAAAACGAAAAACGATTCCTTTCATATCCTTTACTAAAAACTCATAGAAGGGTAAAATTGGATTTAAACAATTGTAGGTGTATGGAAATAAAATTACATATTGAGGGAACATGGATGTGGATGATAAAATACACCCCAATAAATACTTACGAATAAACAATCTCGGATAAAAATGAGATTGTGATATTTCCCTTACCTTAGGTCCGACTTTCTTTGTAAGTGTCCGAACCTCCTGTATAATGATTTAAATCATGTTATTGACTTATTACAGAATCATATTCATTGTTATGATATCATATATGGTTCACTTATGACATTATATTACCCGTTCTTTTGTAAATTCCATGTTAAAGAAGCGTTTTGGGTAAAATCGTTTCATTTATCGTAGGTGTTTTGACTTGTTGTTCTTGACATCATTATTACTTATATCATGATTTACTTACTTCCAGAATATACAATATGATTTATATATCATATATATTCAGTATATATATATATATAATAGATAGATAAATAAAATGAAAAACACCGTTCATGGAGACGGTAGTCCGTACGTACGCATGAACGGTGTTTTTCTTTCCTTATTGTCCTGAAATGGAAGTAAGTAGATGACATACATATGTATATATATACATAAATCCAGTAGCTTTATAATGTCATATATTTCATTATTATTTCTTATATATACATTATAATCATTCTTAAATGGTTAACATGGAGAATGAATCTCATCGCGTCGTGGAGACGGTAGTCCGTACGTACGCACGAGCGATGATATCATTTCAATAAATATTGAATTGAATTGGAGTGGATTATACAATATATCAGAATCAATATGATGTTGTAATAACTATGTATAGTTATTCTTTACACCATTATACCCATCCATGTAAGGTGGTGGTGGAAAATAGATTACACCACGGCGTGGAGACGGTATTCCGTACGTACGCACGCGCGGTGATTTCTTTTTCCGTAGGATGGATAGATGGAGAAATAGGGTTGTTTCATACTTATAATAACATATCAGTATATGAGTGATACTGATGTTATTACTTCATAATGAAACAACCTAAGAAGAAGAAGTGGAAGAAGAAATAAAGATGAAAGAATTGGTAACGGTAATTACCTCTTCTTTGAAGTGCCTCTTTGAGACCTCCTCTTAGGGCACTAGAATTGGTCTTTGAGGAAGACCAGAACCTCTAGGATGTTTCTAGGGAAGTGGAGAAGGAATTTTGGCAGGGTTTGTCTGAGCTTGAGTGCTCAAATTGGTGTGAGGAGGAGGGGGAGGAGGTGTCCTTTTATAGGGGAGGAGAGGGGCACCTTAGAAATTCTTAAATATTTTAATTTATAATAAATCTAACCCCACTTAAAAACCTCCACAAATGACTCATATTCGAAGATTAGATGATATAGGGTTGTAATCTCATCAACCAATCAAATTTAGACATGTTCGGATCTTATTTTAAACCTTATCAATTAGATTTAACTCTAAGTTAAATAATTTTACTTTTACCGTGTCTTTTTGTTTTCTTTCACTATATGGTTAATACACTTACTATAACATGCCAAACGAACCCCAAATTGTTTATTATTAATATATATATCCTTATCTAAGTCATTTGGCAGAACCTTAGATTTTTAGGAATAAAATAACAATTAATAATATAATATTTGATTTAAAAACTATTTTGTGTCAATTTTGACACTATTTGATATATGATTTTTGTGAAAGTCATAACAGAATTAAATGTTCGAACCAAGTTGATTAAATCAACATTAATATATCATAGTAACCTATAAAATTAGTGGAATTCATAAAAATTCTCAAATTACATTTATTTTGGTGTTTATAACATCAATTATGTCAATATTTCATAAATAAGATAATTACTGCATCATCTTTGTGTCATAAATTAATTAAATTATTTTATGTCTAAAATTTACAAATAAAATACCATTATGTAGGAAATATTTTTATCTTTCTAATGAATATTTATAGTCGAATTTATCTTATGTATAACCCCATATTAAAAATGATTTACTTATTAAACTTTGATTTTAACTATTTTAACCTTTCTTTAAATAAATTAATAATAAATGTCCGAATCTAATCCAAGTGGGCCTAAATGGTCATATTTTATTCCTAAGTTTGTTTTTGGTCGAATTACACTTGTCCAATAGAATTAGGACATGTGTTAGGGTAATAGTAATATCATATTTACCCTTAGTTACCCTATTTACTATTAACCGCGGTAAAAATAGTAAAAAGTTACTATTCACAAAAAAATTATTTTTATCTCATTGAACCACATTTTAGTCCTTGATATTAACCGTGTCTCTCGAATTTTCGAAATTCCATTCACAGAAGTAGTAAAATTAAGTTTTATGCAAAATTCAGTTTTTAACCTACCACTTAGTAGTTTCACTATTCATCAAAAATTGATGTTTTTCAGAACAATGCCAAAATTTCATTTCTTGTTAGTCATGACTCATTTCCAAGACTATCTTAGTGGACAAAGTCCCTTTATGAATCGAGTAACCCTCGTTTCAGTCCCGTTTCACTGAACCGGTATAACCTACCATTTCAGCCATGTCTATCTCATGAGATATAAAATCTTTACCCAATGCATTGGAGGGAGATATAGGTCCCACCCATATCTTAATGAATCCTTTCTTATGTGTTCCACAAAATCATAAATCATACATCATTGCATAACCCATGTAATAAAAATGGGATTCTTAAACAACATGACATCATAAAACCATTCATATAAGATAAAGGAATTCATAAACATAATTCCATCACAACATAGTAAAATCAATGTAAAAATATGGATAGAAACAGAACCCTTTATTGTCTTATATGGAAAATAATTTTGATAAAACACTTGAATTGAATTCTTGAGGAAAATATCCTTTCTTATTCAAAATAAATTTCTTTTCACAAAACATCATGCAATTTTAAAAGAAAGAGATTTTATTGAAAATAGTCATGAAATATTTTAGAGGAAGCTTCATGAAAATAAGGCGTAAAAATCCGTTCGTGCCGTATAAGTTAAAGACATTCTTCTCGTACTTTTGTCGGAAAAGTCAAAAAGTACCTCGTACAAAAAAAACGACAAAAGATTCCTTTCATATCTTTTACTAAAAACTCACCGAAGGGTAAATTTGGATTTAAACAATTGTAGGTGGATGGAAATAACATTACATATTGAGGAAACATGGATTTAGATGATAAAATACACCCCAGTAACTTTCAAAGTACAAACAATCTCGGATAAAAATGAGATTGTGATATTTTCCCTTACCTTATGTCCGACTTGCTTTGTAAGTGTCCGAACCTCCTGTATAATGATTTAAATCATGTTATTGACTTATTCTAGAATCATATTCATTGTTATGATATCATATATTGTTCACTTATGACATTATATTACCCGTTCTTTTGTAAATTCCATGTTAAAGAAGCGTTTTGGGTAAAATCGTTTCATTTATCGTAGGTGTTTTGACTTGTTGTTCTTGACATCATTATTACTTATATCATGATTTACTTACTTCCAGAATATAAAATATGATTTATATATCATATATATTCAGTATATATATATATAATAGATAGATAAATAAAATGAAAAACACCGTTCATGGAGACGGTAGTCCGTACGTACGCATGAACGCTGTTTTTCTTTCCTTATTGTCTTAAAATGGAAGTAAGTAGATGACATACATATGTATATATATACATAAATCCAGTAGCTTTATAATGTCATATATTTCATTATTATTTCTTATATATACATTATAATCATTCTTAAATGGTTAACATGGAGAATGAATCTCATCGCGTCGTGGAGACGGTAGTCCGTACGTACGCACGAGCGATGATATCATTTCTATAAATATTGAATTGAATTGGAGTGGATTATAAAATATATCAGAATCAATATGATGTTGTAATAACTATGTATAGTTATTCTTTACACCATTATACCCATCCATGTAAGGTGGTGGTGGAAAATAGATTACACCACGGCGTGGAGACGGTATTCCGTACGTACGCACGCGCTGTGATTTCTTTTTCCGTAGGATGGATAGATGGTGAAATAGGGTTGTTTCATACTTATAATAAAATATCAGTATATGAGTGATACTGATGTTATTACTTCATAATGAAACAACCTAAGAAGAAGAAGTGGAAGAAGAAATAAAGATGAAAGAATTGGTAACGGTAATTACCTCTTCTTTGAAGTGCCTCTTTGAGACCTCCTCTTAGGGCACTAGAATTGGTCTTTGAGGAATACCAGAACCTATAGGATGTTGCTAGGGAAGTGGAGAAGATATTTTGTCAGGGGTTGGCCGAGCTTGAGTGCTCAAATTGGTGTGAGGAGGAGGGGGAGGAGGTGTCCTTTTATAGGGGAGGAGAGGGGCACCTTAGGAATATCTCAAAATATTATTTTATATTAAAGTCAAAATCGGTTTATAATGGTTCCAAAGGGTCTTATTTCGAAGCTAAAGTGGGGATGGGTCGAACTCCTATCAACCAATAGAATTTAGACAAGTTTAGGATATTATTTTAACCTTATCAATTAGATTTAACTCTATGTTAAATAATTTAACTTTTACCATGTCTTTTTGTTTTCTTTAACTATATGGTTAATAAACATACTATAACATGCCAAACGAACCCCAAATTGTTTATTATTAATATATATATCCTTATATAAGTCATTTGGCCAAACCTTAGATTTTTAGGAATACAATAACAATTAATAATATAATATTTGATTTAAAAACTATTTTGTGTCAATTTTGACACAATTTGATATATGATTTTTTTGAAAGTCATAACAGAATTAAATGTTCGAACCAAGTTGATTAAATCAACATTAATATATCATAGTAACCTAGAAAATTAGTGTAATTCATAAAAAATCTCAAATTACATTTATTTAGGTGTTTATAACATCAATTATGTCAATATTTCATTAATAAGATAATTACTGCATCATCGTTGTGTCATAAATAAATTAAATTATTTTATGTCTAAAAATTACAAATAAAATACCATCATGTAGGAAATCTTTTTAGATTTCAAATGAATATTTACAATCGAATTTATCTTATGTATAACCCCATATTAAAAATGATTTACTTATTAAACTTTGATTTTAACTATTTTAACCTTTCTTTAAATAAATTAATAATAAATGTCCTAATCTAATCCAAGTGGGCCTAAATGGTCATATTTTATTCCTAAGTTTGTTTTTGGTCGAATTACACTTTTCAAATAGAATTAGGACATGTGTTAGGGTAATAGTAATATCATAGTTACCCCTAGTTACCCTATTTACTATTAACCGTGGTAAAAAAAGTAAAAAGTTACTATTCACCAAAAAATTATTTTCATCTCATTGAACCACATTTTAGTCCTTGATATTAACCGTGTCTCTCGGATTTTTGAAATTCCATTCACAGAAGCGGTAAAATTGGATTTAAACAATTGTAGGTGGATGGAAATAATATTACATATTGAGGGAACATGGATGATAAAATACACCCCAGTAAATACTTACGAATAAACAATCTCGGATAAAAATGAGATTGTGATATTTCCCTTACCTTAGGTCCGACTTGCTTTGTAAGTGTCCGAACCTCCTGTATAATGATTTAAATCATGTTATTGACTTTTTACAGAATCATATTCATTGTTATGATATCATATATGGTTCACTTATGACATTATATTACCCGTTCTTTTGTAAATTCCATGTTAAAGAAGCGTTTTGGGTAAAATCGTTTCATTTATCGTAGGTGTTTTGACTTGTTGTTCTTGACATCATTATTTCTTATATCATGATTTACTTACTTCCAGAATATAAAATATGATTTATATATCATATATATTCAGTATATATATATATAATAGGTAGATAAATAAAATGAAAAACACCGTTCATGGAGACGGTAGTCCGTACGTACGCATGAACGCTGTTTTCCTTTCCTTATTGTCTTGAAATGGAAGTAAGTAGATGACATACATATGTATATATATACATAAATCCAGTAGCTTTATAATGTCATATATTTCATTATTATTTCTTATATATACATTATAATCATTCTTAAATGGTTAACATGGAGAATGAATCTCATCGCGTCGTGGAGACGGTATTCCGTACGTACGCACGAGCGATGATATCACTTCTATAAATATTGAATTGAATTGGAGTGGATTATACAATATATCAGAATCAATATGATGTTGTAATAACTATGTATTGTTATTCTTTACACCATTATACCCATCCATGTAAGGTGGTGGTGGAAAATAGATTACACCACGGCGTGGAGACGGTATTCCGTACGTACGCACGCGCGGTGATTTTTTTTTTCCGTAGGATGGATAGATGGTGAAATAGGGTTGTTTCATACTTATAATAACATATCAGTATATGAGTGATACTGATGTTATTACTTCATAATGAAACAACCTAAGAAGAAGAAGTGGAAGAAGAAATAAAGATGAAAGAATTGGTAACGGTAATTACCTCTTCTTTGAAGTGCCTCTTTGAGACCTCCTCTTAGGGCACTAGAATTGGTCTTTGAGGAAGACAAGAACCTCTAGGATGTTTCTAGGTAAGTGGAGAGGATAAATTGGCAGGGGTTGGCCGAGCTTGAGTGCTCAAATTGTTGTGAGGAGGAGGGGGATGAGGTGTCCTTTTATAGGGGAGGAAAGGGGCACCTTAGGAATTCTTAAAAAAGTTAATTTATAATAAATCTAACCCCACTTAAAAACCTCCAAAAATGACTCATATTCGAAGATTAGATGAGATAGGGTTGTAATCTCATAAACCAATCAAATTTAGACATGTTTGGATATTATTTTAAACCTTATCAATTAGATTTAACTCTAAGTTAAATAATTTAACTTTTACCGTGTCTTTTTGTTTTCTTTCACTATATGGTTAATACACTTACTATAACATGACAAACGAACCCCAAATTGTTTATTATTAATATATATATCCTTTTCTAAGTCATTTGGCCGAACCTTAGATTTTTAGGAATACAATAACAATTAATAATATAATATTTGTTTTAAAAACTATTTTGTGTCAATTTTGACACTATTTGATATATGATTTTTTTTGAAAGTCATAACAGAATTAAATGTTCGAACCAAGTTGATTAAATCAACATTAATATATCATAGTAACCTAGAAAATTAGTGGAATTCATAACAAATCTCAAATTACATTTATTTTGGTGTTTATAACATCAATTATGTCAATATTTCATTAATAAGATAATTACTGCATCATCGTTGTGTCATAAATAAATTAAATTATTTTATGTCTAAAAATTACAAATAAATTACCATCATGTAGTAAATCTTTTTAGCTTTCTAATGAATATT
Source organism: Viscum album (assembly GCA_963277665.1). NCBI lineage: Eukaryota > Viridiplantae > Streptophyta > Magnoliopsida > Santalales > Viscaceae > Viscum > Viscum album. The sequence goes on along the minus strand of OY728138.1, from coordinate 1,676,997,446 downwards.
TACAATCGAATATATCTTATGTATAACCCCATATTAAAAATGATTTACTTATTAAACTTTGATTTTAACTATTTTAACCTTTCTTAAAATAAATTAATAATAAATGTTCTAATCTAATCCAAGTGGGCCTAAATGGTCATATTTTATTCCTAAGTTTGTTTTTGGTCGAATTAAACTTGTACAATAGAATTTGGACATGTGTTAGGGTAATAGTAATATCATATTTACCCTTAGTTACCCTATTTACTATTAACCGCGGTAAAAAAAGTAAAAAGTTACTATTCACTAAAAAATTATTTTCATCTCATTGAACCACATTTTAGTCCTTGATATTAACCGTGTCTCTCGGATTTTTGACATTCCATTCACAGAAGCGGAAAAATTAAGTTTTATGAAAAATTCAGTTTTTTTAACTACCACTTAGTAGTTTCACTATTCATCAAAAATTGATGTTTTTCAGAACAATGCCAAAATTTCATCCTAAGCTATATTTCATATTCCGAATTCAAAAATGAAATCTATTTTACCAAATTCATAACATAGAAGTTGCATTAATTAATTTTATAATTAAATCCTGCTGTTAAAATAAATAGCGTGTTTTTAGGAAACAATATATATCAAAAGATTGACACTTGATTATGTCTGCTTTAAATGTGAAATTACAACCAATGACCAACATTGTATTAAATTGTAAAAATATATTCTAAATATACTTTAAAACCACTCAAATTAATAATTTATCACTATTAATTATTTCGATTAAAAAAGTTGTTTTTAATTATAATTTAGTAATTTTCACTATTCATCAGAATATGAAAGTTATCCGAAAAGTACCAAAATTTCACCTTAGGCTAAAATCGATACTCCGAATCCAAGAATGAAGTTCATTTTGAAAAATAAGATTTACAGAATTTTAAAAAGTGGTTATTATTATTCATAACGGCTAGTTTTAATAATATTTTAATAGCACATCGTTGTTTAGTGAAACTCGGTATTGCGTATTACACACACTATCGAGGAAGGTCGCGATTGCGTGTAATGCAAGGTAAGACAAGGATGCGTGTTGTGCAAGCTCCTTTTGGTGTAGCGTACAATACAAGACATTAATAAAATTAAAAAGAATATTTTTTCATAAAATCTTGGGCTGTTACATTCTACCCCCCTTAAAATGAATTTCGCCCTCGAAATTCGTCGGGGTTATAAATGGTTTACTACTCGAAAGTTTCTTTAATAGAAACCCACATCGTAAAAAGGAATACCAAAACTTGGATTTAAAAAAAACTAAAGTATGAAATGTAACGATTACCCAAATAAACTAATCACTGGGTATCCACATAGGTGAAAATATGGATATGGAAGAGAATTCTAACCATCATGTTCTGATGGAGAGTGGTAGAGAACATGGCTATGGAAAATCCAGTAATCACAAATCCATAAATTTGTGATGATCTAAGGTACCATCTGATTCATCAGGTATAAGATCACTAGGACAACATTTTTGGTTTTCAAGATCATTTCCCTAAAGTTGAAAATTTGAATTAGAATAAATACTTACTTTATTTTGATACAATATCACTGTTGTTCGTGCCTTGAACAATTTCCACTTCATCTCTTAAATAAATGAAGTTGAATTTGTTATTCGTGAAGTGTTAGCAGATCATGTGATAGAATGACGGGTCATTCCATCTGTCTCAAACAAAAGGTAAGCAAAAGTTATTAAATATACATAAGTCATTCTATAGTGAGATTAATCATATATAGTTCCTAAAATGGACTTATACTTCATATATCATACTGCTTAATATAATAAAACTAGTTTCTACTAAACAGGGACTTCCTATAGGTCAGTGGTAGTCGATAAAGGCCAGTCGCACTTCGGTTGTGGGTTCGATTCCTACAGCCTTGTCCGAAGCGATGGGCTGTCGCCCGTCCTGCAGGTTGTCCCTTTTTCTAAAACTACGTTACTATAACATCCCATCAATAATATCGAAAATCTTCTATCCTTAAACAATACTAACTTATGTCCAACATATCCTTTCTACTTCAAAATCAATTTCTTTTCACAAAACATCATGCGATTTTAAAAGAAAGAGATTTTATTGAAAATAGACATGAAATATTTTAGAGGAAGCTTCATGAAAATAAGGCTTTATAAAATAGTAGAAATCCGTTTGTGCCGTATAATTTAAAAAAAACATTCTTCGTACTTTTGTCGGAAAAGTCAAAAAAATACCTCGTACGAAAAAAGATTCCTTTCATACATATTACTAAAAACTCACCGAAGGGTAAAAATGGATTTAAACAATTGTAGGTGGATGAAAATAATATTACATATTGATGAAACATGGATGTGGATGATAAAATACACCCCAGTAAATACTTACGAATAAACAATCTCGGATAAAAATGAGATTGTGATATTTCCCTTACCTTAGGTCCGACTTGCTTTGTAAGTGTCCGAACCTCCTGTATAATGATTTAAATCATGTTATTGACTTATTACAGAATCATATTCATTGTTATGATATCATATATGGTTCACTTATGACATTATATTACCCGTTCTTTTGTAAATTCCATGTTAAAGAACGTTTTGGGTAAAAATCGTTTCATTTATCGTAGGTGTTTTGACTTGTTGTTCTTGACATTATTATTACTTATATCATGATTTACTTACTTACAGAATATAAAATATGATTTATATATCATATATATTCAGTATATATATATATATTAGATATTTAAATGAAATGAAAAACACCGTTCATGGAGACGGTAGTCCGTACGTACGCATGAACGCTGTTTTTCTTTCCTTATTGTCTTGAATGGAATTAAGTAGATGACATTCATATGTATATATATACATAAATCAAGTATCTTTATAATTTCATATATTTCATTATTATTTCTTATATATACATTATAATCATTCTTAAATGGTTAACATGGAGAATGAATCTCATCGCGTCGTGGAGACGGTATTCCGTACGTACGCACGCGCGGTGATTTCTTTTTCCGTAGGATGGATAGATGGTGAAATAGGGTTGTTTCATATTTATAATAACATATCAGTATGTAAGTAATACTGATGTTATTACTTTATCATGAAACAACTAAAGAAGGAGAAGTTGAATAAGAAAGAAATTGAAAAGATTGGTAATTGATATTACCTCTTCTTTGAAACGCCTCTTTGAATCCTCCACTTAGGAGACTAAGATTGGTCTTTGAAGAAGACCAGGTCCTCTAGGATTATTCTAGGGAAGTGGAGAAGGGATTTTGGCAGGGGTTGGCCGAGCTTGAGTGCTCAAATTGGTGTGAGGAGGAGGGGGAGGAGGTGCCCTTTTATAAGGGAGGAGAGGGGCACCTTAGGAATATCTCAAAATATTATTTTATATTAAAGTCAAAATCAGTTTATAATGGTTCCAAAGGGTCTTATTTCGAAGCTAAAGTGGGGATGGGTCGAAATTCTATCAACCAATAGGATTTAGACAAGTTTAGGGTATTATTTTAACCTTATCAATTAGATTTAACTCTAAGTTAAATAATTTAACTTTTACCGTGTCTTTTTGTTTTCTTTCACTATATGGTTAATAAACTTACTATAACATGCCAAACGAACCCCAAATTGTATATTATTAATACATATATCCTTATCTAAGTCATTTGTCCGAACCTTAGATTTTTAGGAATAAAATAACAATTAATAATATAATATTTGATTTAAAAACTATTTTGTGTCAATTTTGACACTATTTGATATATGATTTTTGTGAAAGTCATAACAGAATTATATGTTAGAACCAAGTTGATTAAATCAACACTAATATATCATAGTAACCTATAAAATTAGTGGAATTCATAAAAAGTCTTAAATTACATTTATTTTGGTATTTATATTATCAATTATGTCAATATTTCATTAATAAGATAATTAATGCATCATCTTTGTGTCATAAATAAATTATATTATTTGATGTCTAAAAATTAAAAATAAAATACCATCATGTAGGAAATCTTTTTATCTTTCTGATGAATATTTACAATCGAATTTATCTTATGTATAACCCCATATTATAAATGATTTACTTATTAAACTTTGATTTTAACTATTTTAACCCTTCTTTAAATAAATTAATAATAAATGTCCTAATCTAATCCAAGTGGGCCTAAATGGTCATATTTTATTCCTAAGTTTGTTTTTGGTCGAATTACACTTGTCCAATAGAATTAGGACATGTGTTAGGGTAATATTAATATCATATTTATCCTTAGTTACCTTATTTACTATTAACCGTGGTAAAAAAAGTAAAAAGTTACTATTCACCAAAAAATTATTTTCATCTCATTGAACCACATTTTAGTCCTTGATATTAACCGTGTCTCTCGGATTTTCGAAATTCCATTCACAGAAGCGGTAAAATTAAGTTTTATGCAAAATTCAGTTTTTAACCTACCACTTAGTAGTTTCACTATTCATCAAAAATTGATGTTTTTCAGAACAATGCCAAAATTTCATCCCAAGCTATATTTCATATTCCGAATTCAAAAATGAAGTCTATTTTACCAAATTCATAACATAAAAGTTGCATTAATTAATTTTATAATTAAATCCCGCTGTTAAAACAAATAGCGTGTTTTTAAGAAACAATATCTATCAAAAGATTGACACTTGTTTATGTATAGTTTAAATGTGAAATTACATCCAATGACCAACATTGTATTAAATTGTAAAAATATATTCTAAATATACTTTAAAACCACTCAAATTAATGATTTATCACTATTAATTATTTCGATTAAAAAAAGTTGTTTTTAATTATAATTTAGTAATTTTCGCTATTCATCAGAATATGAAAGTTATCCGAAAAGTACCAAAATTTCACCTTAGGCTAAATTCGATACTCCGAATCCAAAAAATGATGTTCATTTTGAAAAATAAGATTTACAGAATTTTAAAAAGTGGTTATTACTATTCATACCGGCTAGTTTTAATAATATTTTAATAGCATATCGTTGTTTAGTGAAACTCGGTATTGCGTATTACACACGCTATCGAGGAAGGTCGCGATTGCGTGTAATGCAAGGCAAGTCAAGGATGCGTGTTGTGCAAGCTCCTTTTGGTGTAGCGTACAACACAAGGCATTAATGAAATTAAAAAGAATATTTTTTTATAAAATCTTGGGCTGTTACATTCTACCCCCCTTAAAATGAATTTCGCCCTCGAAATTCGTCGGGGTTATAAATGGTTTACTATTTGAAAGTTTCTTTAATAGAAACCCACATCGTAAAAAGGAATATCAAAACCAATCTTTAAAAACAAAAGTATGAAACGTAACGGTTACCCAAATAAACTAATCATTGGGTTTCCACATAGGTGAAAATATGGATATGGAAGAGAAATATAACCATCATGTTCTGATGGAGAGTGGTAGAGAACATGGCTATGGAAAAGCCAATAATCACAAATCCATAAATTTGTGACGATCTAAGGTACCATCCGATTCATCAGGTATAAATTTGTGAGCGTTGGACGAAGCATGGCTCTCCGCCCAAGGGCTTCATGAGGAAATGGCTGCCACTGGGGATGGTGGTGTGTCCCGCCCAGGGGGTGTAGCCGCCCTTGGAGTGCCCTGATAGGTATCAATTATAGTCCACTGGAAGTAATTCCAGACCGCTACAGTTGGTATCAGAGGAAAGGTTTAGTCAACCTTTGGAAACTAGGATGCGAAAACGTTAGTTAGATCCCTAGAGATATTTCTAAGGTATGTCTAGGGATGCCCCTATGGATAAGTATACGTATAGGATATAGTTCTAGAAATATGGTAACAATATTAGATTAAACTAAAGATGATAGATATTTAAGTTACTCCCCCTTTATTACGATTTTTGCATCTAACACTATTCTGTTTGGGTTTTAGAAAATGGCTGGAAACAAGATGATTCACAATAATGGAGGATATGATGGACAATGGAATGATATTCTTCATGAGCAACCAAATGAAATGGGATTTGGATGTCCAAACATCATTATTATGCTGAATCAGCAATCTCACAACATGATCAATAAAGTAAAATTTGGCAAGATTCCTGACTCGACTAATAAGAGAAAGATGGAGTTCCATGATGATCATAGAGGAAAGAAAGTTCAATTTCCCCTATGTAAATCATGTGGGAAGAGGCATCAAGGAGAATGTTTCAAGGGAACTGGAAGATGCTTTGGGTGTGGAAAAGAAGGACACAAAGCAAGTAAGTGCAAAGGAAAAGGGTCGGTTAACACCATGGATGAGGATAATGGTAATGCTATGACATCAAAAATGGTTAAGTGTTTTAAATGTGGAATGTATGGGCATTATGAAAAAAAATGCCCTAAGGGAAAGACTCATGAAGAGAATCAGTATGGTCATATGGGTAGTATTTATGTGGATGATGATGAAGAGACTACAAATGATATGTGAGATGAAAGAATTTTTGAAGCTCGGTCAATGGTTTAAGAATGTAGTGGAATGATTACATGTTTATCATGTGTAATGTTGTATAAGTAATCTCATGGCACTATGGAATAAAGAGACATGTAAGGATTGTTACATTGTTGTCTGATTAATGTTACCAGTATCCATGAAAGGTTATTCAGATATTTTTGGAATGTAGATGATATGCGCATAATGAAGGGATAAGGAGAAAATAAAATGTTTGATAGTATTCATGAGCTCATGACTGATATAAGGAGAAGGTTATATCATGGTTTGAGTATATTGAATTTTTGGATTTTGGTATGTGGAAGGAGTTAACTTTTGACAGCATTCATGTTTTCACTAAGGTTTAATGGGTATTCATATTTTTCAAGAGAATACACCATTAAAGTATTCACATGATTGGAATGTGACCAACAAGATATATGGGGGATAAATGATGGTATTCACATGCTTGGTTGGCGACATTTCAAGTAATCATTTTCTTTATACTATGAGCTTGGACCGAAGTATTTTAGATAAGCCTAAAGATTGTAATGGATTATGTTAACCATAAGTTAGTATTATTTAAGTATAGAACTTTTTTTTGATATTATTTATGTGATGTTATAGTAATGTAGTTTTAGAAAAAGGACAACCTGCAGGACGGGCGATAGCCCATCGCTTCGGACAAGGCTGTGGGAATCGAACCCACAACCGAAGTGTGACTGGCCTTTATCGCCTACCACTGGCCTACAGGAAGTCCCTGTTTAGTAGAAACTAGTTTTATTATATTAAGCAGTATGATATATGAAGTATAAGTCCATTTTAGGAACTATATATGATTAATATCACTATAGATCGACTTATGCATATAATTTTTGCTAATCTTTTGTTTGAGACAGATGGAATGACCCGTCATTCTATCACATGATCTGCTAACACTTCATGAATGACAAATTCAACTTCATTTATTTAAGAGATGAAGTGGAAATTGTTCAAGGCACGAACAACAGTGAGATTGTACCAAAATAAAGTAAGTATTTATTCTAATTCAAATTTTCAACTTTAGGGAAATGATCTTGAAAACCAAAAATGTTGTCCTAGTGATCTTATACCTGAGGAATCAGATGATACCTTATATCATCACAAATTTATGGATTTGTGATTTTTGGCTTTTCCATAGCCATGTTCTCTACCACTCTCCATCAGAACATGATGGTTAGATTTTTCTTCCATATCCATATTTTTACCTATGTGGAAACCCAACAATTAGTTTATTTGGGTAATCGTTACATTTCATACTTTAGTTTTTAAAGCCAATATTTGGTATTCCTTTTTACGATGTGGGAAACTTTCGAATAGAAAACCATTTATAACCCCGACGAATTTCGAGGGCGAAATTCATTTTAAGGGGGGTAGAATGTAACAGCCCAAGATTTTATGAAAAATATTCTTTTTAATTTTATTAATGTCTTGTGTTGTACGCTACACCAAAAGGAGCTTGCACAACACGCATCCTTGACTTGCCTTGCATTACACGCAATCACAACCTTCCTCGATAGTGTGTGTAGTACGCAATAACGAGTTTCACTAAACAGCGATATGCTATTAAAACTAGCCGTTATGAATAGTAATAACCACTTTTTGAAATTTTATAAATTTTATTTTTCAAAATGGACTTCATTTTTTGGATTCGGAGTATCGAATTTAGCCTAAGGTGAAATTTTGGTACTTTTCGGATAACTTTCATATTCTGATGAATAGTGAAAATTACTAAATTATAATTAAAAACAACTTTTTTAATCGAAATAGTTAATAGTGATAAATTATTAATTTGAGTGGTTTTAAAGTATATTTAGAATATATTTTTACAATTTAATACAATATTGGTCATTGGTTGTAATTTCACATTTAAACTATACATAAACAAGTGTCAATCTTTTGATAGATATTGTTTCTTAAAAACACGCTATTTGTTTTAACAGCGGGATTTAATTATAAAATTAATTAATGCAACTTTTATGTTATGAATTTGGTAAAATAGACTTCATTTTTGAATTCGGAATATGAAATATAGCTTGGGATGAAATTTTGGCATTGTTCTGAAAAACATCAATTTTTGATGAATAGTGAAACTACTAAGTGGTAGGTTAAAAACTGAATTTTGCATAAAACTTAATTTTACCGCTTCTGTGAATGGAATTTCGAAAATCCGAGAGACACGGTTAATATCAAGGACTAAAATGTGGTTCAATGAGATGAAAATAATTTTTTGGTGAATAGTAACTTTTTACTTTTTTTACCACGGTTAATAGTAAATAGGGTAACTAAGGATAAATATGATATTAATATTACCCTAACACATGTCCTAATTCTATTGGACAAGTGTAATTCGACCAAAAACAAACTTAGGAATAAAATATGACCATTTAGGCCCACTAGGATTAGATTAGGACATTTATTATTAATTTATTTAAAGAAGGGTTAAAATAGTTAAAATCAAAGTTTAATAAGTAAATCATTTTTAATATGGGGTTATACATAAGATAAATTCGATTGTAAATATTCATTAGAAAGATAAAAAGATTTCCTACATGATGGTATTTTATTTGTAATTTTTAGACATCAAATAATTTAATATATTTATGACACAACGATGATGCAGTAATTATCTTATTAATGAAATATTGACATAATTGATGTTATAAACACCAAAATAAATGTAATTTGAGATTTTTTATGAATTCCACTAATTTTCTAGGTTACTATGATATATTAATGTTTATTTAATCAACTTGGTTCGAACATTTAATTCTGTTATGACTTTCACAAAAATCATATATCAAATAGTGTCAAAATTGACACAAAATAGTTTTTAAATCAAATATTATATTATTAATTGTTATTTTATTCCTAAAAATCTAAGGATCGGCCAAATGACTTAGATAAGGATATATATATTAATAATAAACAATTTGGGGTTCGTTTTTCATGTTATAGTAATTGTATTAACCATATAGTGAAAGAAAACAAAAAGACACGGTAAAAGTTAAATTATTTAACTTAGAGTTAAATCTAATTGATAAGGTTTAAAATAAGATCCAAACATGTCTAAATTTGATTGGTTGATGGTATTACAACCCTATCTCATCTAAGATTCGAATATGAGTCATTTTTGGAGGTTTTTAAGTGGGGTTAGATTTATTATAAATTAATATTTTTAAGAATTCCTAAGGTGCCCCTCTCCTCCCCTATAAAAGGACACCTCCTCCCCCTCCTCCTCACACCAATTTGAGCTCTCAAGCTCGGCCAACCCCTGACAAAATCTCTTCTCCACTTCCCTAGAAACATCCTAGAGGTTCTGGTCTTCCTCAAAGACCAATTTTAGTGCCCTAAGAGGAGGTCTCAAAGAGGCGCTTCAAAGAAGAGGTAATTACCGTTACCAATTCTTTCATCTTTATTTCTTCTTCCACTTCTTCTTCTTAGGTTGTTTCATTATGAAGTAATAACATCAGTATCACTCATATAATGATATGTTATTATAAGTATGAAAAAACCCTATTTCACCATCTATCCATCCTACGGAGAAAGAAATCACCGCGCGTGCGTACGTACGGAATACCGTCTCCACGCCGTGGTGTAATCTATTTTCCACCACCACCTTACATGGATGGGTATTATGGTGTAAAGAATAACTATACATAGTTATTATAACATCATATTGATTCTGATATATCGTATTATCCACTCCAATTCAGTTCAATATTTATGGAAATGATATGATCGCTCGTGCGTACGTACGGACTACCGTCTCCACGACGCGATGAGATTCATTCTCCATGTTAACCATTTAAGAATGGTTATAAAGTATATATAAGAAATAATAATGAAATATATGACATTATAAAGCTACTGGATTTATGTATATATATATATGTATGTCATCTACTTACTTCCATTTCAAGACAATAAGGAAAGTAAAACAGCGTTCATGCGTACGTACGGACTACCGTCTCCATGAACGGTGTTTTTCATTTTATTTATCTATCTATTATATATATATATACTGAATATATATGATATATAAATCATATTTTATATTCTGGAAGTAAGTAAATCATGATATAAGTAATAATTATGTCAAGAACAACAAGTCAAAACACCTACGATAAATGAAACGATTTTACCCAAAACGCTTCTTTAACATGGAATTTACAAAAGAACGGGTAATATAATGTCATAAGTGAACCATATATGATATCATAACAATGAATATGATTCTGTAATAAGTCAATGACATTATTTAAATCATTATACAGGAGGTTCGGACACATACGAAGCATATTGGACCTAAGGTAAGGGAAATATCACAATCTCATTTTTATCCGAGATTGTTTAATTCGTAAGTATTTACTGGGGTGTATTTTATCATCCACATACATGTTTCATCAATATGTAATACTACTTCCATCCACCTACAATTGTTTAAATCCATTTTTACCCTTCGGTGAGTTTTTAGTAAAGAATATGAAAGGAATATTTTGTCGTTTTTTTTCGTACGAGGTACTTTTTGACTTTTCCGACAAAAGTACGAGAAGAATGTTTTTTTAACTTATACGACATGAATGGATTTTTACAACATTATTTCCAAGAAGCTTCCTTTACAAGTTTTCAAGTTTATTTTTAATCAACTTCTTTTATTTTAAAGTCGTATGACATGTTATGAAAGGAAAAATGTTTTTAAAGTAGAAAGGATATTTTCCTCAAGAATGGAGTTCAAGTGTTTTATCAAAATTATTTTCCATATAAAATAATAAAGGGTTCTGTTTTTATCCCTATTATTACATGGATTTGATTATGTTGTGATGGAAACATTTTTATGAATTCCTTTATCTTATATGAATTGTTTTATGATGTCATGTTGTTTAAGAATCCCATTTTTTTTATTACATAAGTTATGTGATGATGTATGATTTATGATTATGTGGCACACATAAGAAAGGATTCATTATAAGATGGGTGGGACCTATATCTCCCTCCAATGCATTGGGTAATGATTTTATATCTCATGAGATAGACATGGCTGGAATGGTAGGTTATACCGGTTCAGTGAAACAGGACTGAAACGAGGATTACTCGATTCAGAAAGGGACTTTGTCCACTAAGATAGTCTTGGCAATGAGTCATGACTAACAAGAAATGATTTCCATGATTATGTGTGCATGCCACAAAGTTTCAAGTTTCATGTTATGATTATGGTGATCTCATTTTCACTTCTATGATTTGTTCCATGTTAAGATATTATGATCTCTTTTGCAGGTTATGATTTTCAAAAAGATATGATATGATTTTTATTTCTTTTGTATACCCTTACTGAGCATTTGAGCACACCCTTTTATGTTTTATTTTCCCAGGATATAAAGAAAGGTTTTAGGTAAAAAAAGGAAGATCTTTATGGGAGATATTGAAGATCTTTCACCACGATTAGAAGATTACGTTCCGAGTTTCCAAAGACACTAAACTATTACGATCCTTTAGTGTGTGTTTTTGTTATGTACTAAGTATTCCGCAAAATTAATGCAATGTCCATGTACGATAAGCTTCGGGTCTCTACAGTTGGTATCAAAGGGAGGTTTCGATCCTCCGACCTGTGGAAACTTGACATTACATTACTTTTGCGGAATACTTAGTACATAACAAAAACACACACACAAGGATCGTAATAGTTTAGTGTCTTTGGAAACTTGGAACATAATCTTCTAATCGTGGTGAAATATCTTCAATATCTCCCATAAAGATCTTCCTTTTTTTTTTACCTAAAACCTTTCTTTATATCCTGGGAAAAGAAAACATAAAAGGGTGAGCTCAAATGCTCAGTAAGGGTATACAAAAGAAATAAAAATCATATCATATCTTTTTGAAAATCATAACCTGCAAAAGAGATCATAATATCTTAACATGGAACAAATCATAGAAGTGAAAATGAGATCACCGTAATCATAACATGAAACTTGAAACTTTGTGGAATGCACACATAATCATGGAAATCATTTCTTGTTAGTCATGACTCATTGCCAAGACTATCTTAGTGGACAAAGTCCCTTTCTGAATCGAGTAATCCTCGTTTCAGTCCTGTTTCACTGAACCGGTATAACCTACCATTCCAGCCATGTCTATCTCATGAGATATAAAATCATTACCCAATGAATTGGAGGGAGATATAGGTCCCACCCATCTTATAATGAATCCTTTCTTATGTGTGCCACATAATTATAAATCATACATCATCACATAACCCATGTAATAAAAAAAATGGGATTCTTAAACAACATGACATCATAAAACAATTCATATAAGATAAAGGAATTCATAAAAATGTTTCCATCACAACATAATCAAATCCATGTAATAATAGGGATAAAAACAGAACCCTTTATTATTTTATATGGAAAATAATTTTGATAAAACACTTGAACTCCATTCTTGAGGAAAATATCCTTTCTACTTTAAAAACATTTTTCGTTTCATAACATGTCATACGACTTTAAAATAAAAGAAGTTGATTAAAAATAAACTTGAAAACTTGTAAAGGAAGCTTCTTGGAAATAATGTTGTAAAAATCCATTCATGTCGTATAAGTTAAAAAAAACATTCTTCTCGTACTTTTGTCGGAAAAGTCAAAAAGTACCTCGTACGAAAAAAAACGACAAAAGATTCCTTTCATATTCTTTACTAAAAACTCACCGAAGGGTAAAAATGGATTTAAACAATTGTAGGTGGATGGAAGTAGTATTACATATTGATGAAACATGGATGTGGATGATAAAATACACCCCAATAAATACTTACGAATTAAACAATCTCGGATAAAAATGAGATTGTGATATTTCCCTTACCTTAGGTCCAATATGCTTTGTATGTGTCCGAACCTCCTGTATAATGATTTAAATAATGTCATTGACTTATTACATAATCATATTCATTGTTATGATATCATATATGGTTCACTTATGACATTATATTACCCGTTCTTTTGTAAATTCCATGTTAAAGACGCGTTTTGGGTAAAATCGTTTCATTTATCGTAGGTGTTTTGACTTGTTGTTCTTGACATCATTATTACTTATATCATGATTTACTTACTTCCAGAATATAAAATATGATTTATATATCATATATATTCAGTATATATATATATATAATAGATAGATAAATAAAATGAAAAACACCGTTCATGGAGACGGTAGTCCGTACGTACGCATGAACGCTGTTTTACTTTCCTTATTGTCTTGAAATGGAAGTAAGTAGATGACATACATATATATACATATACATAAATCCAGTAGATTTATAATGTCATATATTTCATTATTATTTCTTATATATACTTTATAACCATTCTTAAATGGTTAACATGGAGAATGAATCTCATCGCGTCGTGGAGACGGTAGTCCGTACGTACGCACGAGCGATCATATCATTTCCATAAATATTGAACTGAATTGGAGTGGATTATACGATATATCAGAATCAATATGATGTTATAATAACTATGTATAGTTATTCTTTACACCATAATACCCATCCATGTAAGGTGGTGGTGGAAAATAGATTACACCACGGCGTGGAGACGGTATTCCGTACGTACGCACGCGCGGTGATTTCTTTCTCCGTAGGATGGATAGATAGTGAAATAGGGTTGTTTCATACTTATAATAACATATCAGTATATGAGTGATACTGATGTTATTACTTCATAATGAAACAACCTAAGAAGAAGAAGTGGAAGAAGAAATAAAGATGAAAGAATTGGTAACGGTAATTACCTCTTCTTTGAAGCGCCTCTTTGAGACCTCCTCTTAGGGCACTAAAATTGGTCTTTGAGGAAGACCAGAACCTCTAGGATGTTTCTAGGGAAGTGGAGAAGAGATTTTGGCAGGGGTTGGCCGAGCTTGAGAGCTCAAATTGGTGTGAGGAGGAGGGGGAGGAGGTGTCCTTTTATAGGGGAGGAGAGGGGCACCTTAGGAATTCTTAAAAATATTAATTTATAATAAATCTAACCCCACTTAAAAACCTCCAAAAATGACTCATATTCGAATCTTAGATGAGATAGGGTTGTAATCCCATCAACCAATCAAATTTAGACATGTTTGGATCTTATTTTAAACCTTATCAATTAGATTTAACTCTAAGTTAAATAATTTAACTTTTACCGTGTCTTTTTGTTTTCTTTCACTATATGGTTAATAAACTTACTATAACATGCCAAACGAACCCCAAATTGTTTATTATTAATATATATATCCTTATCTAAGTCATTTGGCCGAACCTTAGATTTTTAGGAATAAAATAACAATTAATAATATAATATTTGATTTAAAAACTATTTTGTGTCAATTTTGACACTATTTGATATATGATTTTTGTGAAAGTCATAACAGAATTAAATGTTCGAACCAAGTTGATTAAATAAACATTAATATATCATAGTAACCTAGAAAATTAGTGGAATTCATAAAAAATCTCAAATTACATTTATTTTGGTGTTTATAACATCAATTATGTCAATATTTCATTAATAAGATAATTACTGCATCATCGTTGTGTCATACATAAATTAAATTATTTGATGTCTAAAAATTACAAATAAAATACCATCATGTAGGAAATCTTTTTATATTTCTAATGAATATTTACAATCGAATTTATCTTATGTATAACCCCATATTAAAAATGATTTACTTATTAAACTTTGATTTTGACTATTTTAACCCTTCTTTAAATAAATTAATAATAAATGTCCTAATCTAATCCAAGTGGGCCTAAATGGTCATATTTTATTCCTAAGTTTGTTTTTGGTCGAATTACACTTGTCCAATAGAATTAGGACATGTGTTAGGGTAATATTAATATCATATTTATCCTTAGTTACCCTATTTACTATTAACCGTGGTAAAAAAAGTAAAAAGTTACTATTCACCAACAAATTATTTTCATCTCATTGAACCACATTTTAGTCCTTGATATTAACCGTGTCTCTCGGATTTTAGAAATTCCATTCACAGAAGCGGTAAAATTAAGTTTTATGCAAAATTCAGTTTTTAACCTACCACTTAGTAGTTTCACTATTCATCAAAAATTGATGTTTTTCAGAACAATGCCAAAATTTCATCCCAAGCTATATTAGAACCAAGTTGATTAAATCAACACTAATATATCATAGTAACCTATAAAATTAGTGGAATTCATAAAAAGTCTTAAATTACATTTATTTTGGTATTTATATTATCAATTATGTCAATATTTCATTAATAAGATAATTAATGCATCATCTTTGTGTCATAAATAAATTATATTATTTGATGTCTAAAAATTAAAAATAAAATACCATCATGTAGGAAATCGTTTTATCTTTCTAATGAATATTTACAATCGAATTTATCTTATGTATAACCCCATATTATAAATGATTTACTTATTAAACTTTGATTTTAACTATTTTAACCCTTCTTTAAATAAATTAATAATAAATGTCCTAATCTAATCCAAGTGGGCCTAAATGGTCATATTTTATTCCTAAGTAATGTCGAATTACTGAGCATTTGAGCTCATTGCCAAGACTATCTTAGTGGACAAAGTCCCTTTCTGAATCGAGTAATCCTCGTTTCAGTCCTGTTTCACTGAACCGGTATAACCTACCATTTCAGCCATGTCTATCTCATGAGATATGAAATCTTTACCCAATGCATTGGAGGGAGATATAGGTCCCACCCATCTCTTAATGAATCCTTTCTTATGTGTGCCACAAAATCATAAATCATACATCATTGCATAACCCATGTAATAAA
Source organism: Viscum album (assembly GCA_963277665.1). Classification (NCBI taxonomy): domain Eukaryota; kingdom Viridiplantae; phylum Streptophyta; class Magnoliopsida; order Santalales; family Viscaceae; genus Viscum; species Viscum album. Next base: position 1,676,981,146 of record OY728138.1, on the reverse strand, counting down.
AATGGGATTCTTAAACAACATGACATCATAAAACCATTCATATAAGATAAAGGAATTCATAAACATAATTCCATCACAACATAGTCAAATCAATGTAAAAATATGGATAGAAACAGAACCCTTTATTATCTTATATGGAAAATAATTTTGATAAAACACTTGAATTGAATTCTTGAGGAAAATATCCTTTCTTCTTCAAAATCAATTTCTTTTCACAAAACATCATGCAATTTTAAAAGAAAGAGATTTTATTGAAAATAGTCATGAAATCTTTTAGAGGAATCTTCATGAAAATAAGGCTTTATAAAACAGTATAAATCCGTTCGTGCCGTATAAGTTAAAAAAAACATTCTTCGTACTTTTATCGGAAAAGTCAAAAAGTACCTCGTACGGAAAAACGACAAAAGATTCCTTTCATATTCTTTACTAAAAACTCATCGAAGGGTAAAATTGGATTTAAACTATTGTAAGTGGATGGAAATAATATCACATATTGAGGAAACATGGACGTGGATGATAAAATACACCCCAGTAAATACTTACAAATAAACAATCTCGGATAAAAATGAGATTGTGATATTTCCCTTACCTTAGGTCCAATTTGCTTCGTATGTGTCCGAACCTCCTGTATAATGATTTAAATAATGTCATTGACTTATTACAGAATCATATTCATTGTTATGATATCATATATGGTTCACTTATGACATTATATTACCCGTTCTTTTGTAAATTCCATGTTAAAGAAGCGTTTTGGGTAAAATCGTTTCATTTATCGTAGGTGTTTTGACTTGTTGTTCTTGACATCATTATTACTTATATCATGATTTACTTACTTCCAGAATATAAAATATGATTTATATATCATATATATTCAGTATATATATATATATAATAGATAGATAAATAAAATGAAAAACACCGTTCATGGAGACGGTAGTCCGTACGTACGCATGAACGCTGTTTTTCTTTCCTTATTGTCTTGAAATGGAAGTAAGTAGATGACATAAATATGTATATATATACATAAATCCAGTAGCTTTATAATGTCATATATTTCATTATTATTTCTTATATATACATTATAATCATTCTTAAATGGTTAACATGGAGAATGAATCTCATCGCGTCGTGGAGACGGTAGTCCGTACGTACGCACGAGCGATGATATCATTTCTATAAATATTGAATTGAATTGGAGTGGATTATACAATATATCAGAATCAATATGATGTTGTAATAACTATGTATAGTTATTATTTACACCATTATACCCATCCATGTAAGGTGCTGGTGGAAAATAGATTACACCACGGCGTGGAGACGGTATTCCGTACGTACGCACGCGCAGTGATTTCTTTTTCCATAGGATGGATAGTTGGTGAAATAGGGTTGTTTCATACTTATAATAACATATCAGTATATGAGTGATACTGATGTTATTACTTCATAATGAAACAACCTAAGAAGAATAAGTGGAAGAAGAAATAAAGATGAAAGAGTTGGTAACGGTAATTACCTCTTCTTTGAAGTGCCTCTTTGAGACCTCCTCTTAGGGAACTAGAATTGGTCTTTGAGGAAGACCAGAACCTCTAGGATGTTGCTAGGGAAGTGGAGAAGGAATTTTGTCAGGGGTTGGCCGAGCTTGAGTGCTCAAATTGGTGTGAGGAGGAGGGGGAGGAGGTGTCCTTTTATAGGGGAGGAGAGGGGCACCTTAGGAATATCTCAAAATATTATTTTATATTAAAGTCAAAATCAGTTTATAATGGTTCCAAAGGGTATTATTTCGAAGCTAAAGTGGGGATGGGTCGAAATCCTATCAACCAATAGAATTTAGACAAGTTTAGGATATTATTTTAACCTTATCAATTAGATTTAACTCTAAGTTAAATAATTTAACTTTTATCATGTCTTTTTGTTTTCTTTCACTATATGGTTAATACACTTACTATAACATGCCAAACGAACCCCAAATTGTTTATTATTAATATATATATCCTTATCTAGGTCATTTGGCCGAACCTTAGATTTTTAGGAATACAATAACAATTAATAATATAATATTTGATTTAAAAACTATTTTGTGTCAATTTTGACACTATTTGATATATGATTTTTGTGAAAGTCATAACAGAATTAAATGTTCGAACCAAGTTGATTAAATCAACATTAATATATCATAGTAACCTATAATATTAGTTGAATTCATAAAAAATCTCAAATTACATTTATTTTGGTGTTTATAACATCAATTATGTCAATATTTCATTAATAAGATAATTACTGCATCATCGTTGTGTCATAAATAAATTAAATTATTTTATGTCTAAAAATTACAAATAAAATACCATCATGTAGGAAATCTTTTTATATTTCTAATTAATATTTACAATCGAATTTATCTTATGTATATCCCCATATGAGAAATGATTTACTTATTAAACTTTCATTTTAACTATTTTAACCCTTCTTTAAATAAATTAATAATAAATGTCCTAATCTAATCCAAGTGGGCCTAAATGGTCATATTTTATTCCTAAGTTTGTTTTTGGTCGAATTAAACTTGTCCAATAGAATTAGGACATGTGTTAGGGTAATATTAATATCATATTTACCCTTAGTTACCCTATTTACTATTAACCGTGGTAAAAAAAGTAAAAAGTTACTATTCACCAAAAAATTATTTTCATCTCATTGAACCACATTTTAGTCCTTGATATTAACTGTGTCTCTCGGATTTTCGAAATTCAATTCACAGAAGCGGTAAAATTAAGTTTTATGCAAAATTCCGTTTTTAACCTACCACTTAGTGGTTTCACTATTCATCAAAAATTGAAAGTTTTCAGAAAAATGCCAAAATTTCATCCTAAGCTATATTTCATATTCCGAATTCAAAAATGAAGTCTATTTTACCAAATTCATAACATAGAAGTTGCATTAATTAATTTTATAATTAAATCCCGCTGTTAAAACAAATAGCGTGTTTTTTAAGAATCAAAATCTATCAAAAGATTGACATTTGATTATGTCTGGTTTAAATGTGAAATTACAACCAATAGCCAACATTGTATTAAATTGTAAAAATATATTCTAAATATACTTTAAAACCACTCAAATTAATAATTTATCACTATTAATTATTTCGATTAAAAAAAGTTGTTTTTAATTATAATTTAGTAATTTTCACTATTCATTAGAATATGAAAGTTATCCGAAAAGTACCAAAATTTCACCTTAGGCTAAATTCGATACTCCGAATCCAAAAATAAAGTTCATTTTGAAAAATAAGATTTACTGGATTTGAAAAAGTGGTTATTACTATTCATAACGGCTAGTTTTAATAATATTTTTATAGCATATCGTTGTTTAGTGAAACTCGGTATTGCGTACTACACACGCTATCGAGGAAGGTCGTGATTGCGTGTAATGCAAGGCAAGTCAAGGATGTGTGTTGTGCAAGCTCCTTTTGGTGTAGCGTACAACACAAGGCATTAGTGAAATAAAAAAGAATATTTTTCATAAAATCTTGGGCTGTTACATTCTACCCCCCTTAAAATGAATTTCGCCCTCGAAATTCGTCGGGGTTATAAATGGTTTACTATTTGAAAGTTTCTTTAATAGAAACCGACATCGTAAAATGGAATACCAAAACTAAAGTATGAAATGTAACGATTACCCAAATAAACTAATCACTGGGTTTCCACATAGGTGGAAATATGGATATGGAAGAGAAATATAACCATCATGTTCTGATGGAGAGTGGTAGAGAACATGGCTATGGAAACTAGATTATAATTAAAAACAACTTTTTTAATCGAAATAATTAATAGTGATAAATCATTAATTTGAGTGGTTTTAAAGTATATTTAGAATATATTTTTACAATTTAATACAATGTTGGTCATTGGATGTAGTTTCACATTTAAACTAGACATAAACAAGTGTCAATCTTTTGATAGATATTGTTTCTTAAAAACACGCTATTTGTTTTAACAGCGGGATTTAATTATAAAATTAATTAATGCAACTTCTATGTTATGAATTTGGTAAAATAGAATTCATTTTTGAATTCGGAATATGAAATATAGCTTAGGATGAAATTTTGGCATTTTTCTGAAAACCTTCATTTTTTGATGAATAGTGAAACTACTAAGTGGTAGTTAAAAAAAAACTGAATTTTTCATAAAACTTAATTTTACCACTTTTTTGAATGGAATTTCGAAAATCCGAGAGACACGGTTAATATCAAGGACTAAAATGTGGTTCAATGAGATGAAAATAATTTTTGGTGAATAGTAACTTTTTACTTTTTTTTACCGCGGTTAATAGTAAATAGGGTAACTAAGGGTAAATATGATATTAATATTACCCTAAAACATGTCCTAATTCTATTGGAAAAGTATAATTCGACCAAAAACAAACTTAGGAAGAAAATATGACCATTTAGGCCCACTTGGATTAGATTAGGACATTTATTATTATTTAATTCAAAGAAGAGTTAAAAGAGTTAAAATCAAAGTTTATTTACTAAAATATTTTTAATATGGGGTTATACATACGATAAATTTGATTGTAAATATTCATTAGAAAGCTAAAAGGATTTCCTACATGATGGTATTTTATTTTGAATTTTTAGACATCAAATAATTTAATTTATTTATGACACAACGATGATGCAGTAATTATCTTATTAATGAAATATTGACATAATTGATGTTATAAACACCCAAATAAATGTAATTTGAGTTTTTTATGAATTCCACTAATTTTCTAGGTTACTATGATATATTAATGTTTATTTAATCAACTTGGTTCGAACATTTAATTCTGTTATGACTTTCACAAAAATCATATATCAAATAGTGTCAAAATTGACACAAAATAGTTTTTAAATCAAATATTATATTATTAATTGTTATTTTATTCCTAAAAATCTAGGGTTCGTCCAAATGACTTAGATAAGGATATATATATTAATAATAAACAATTTGGGGTTCGTTTGGCATGTTATAGTAAGTGTATTAACCATATAGTGAAAGAAAACAAAAAGACACGGTAAAAGTTAAATTATTTAACTTAGAGTTAAATCTAATTGATAAGGTTAAAATAATACCCTAAACTTGTCTAAATCCTATTGGTTGATGGGATTTCGACCCCTCCCCACCTTATCTTCGAAATAAGACCCTTTGGAACCATTATAAACCGATTTTGACTTTAATATAAAATAATATTTTGAGATATTCCTAAGGTGCCCCTCTCCTCCCTTATAAAAGGACACCTCCTCCCCCTCCTCCTCACACCAATTTGAGCACTCAAGCTCGGCCAAACCCTGCCAATTTCTCCTCTCCACTTCCCTAGCAACATCCTAGAGGTTCTGGTCTTCCTCAAAGACCAATTTTAGTGCCCTAAGAGGAGGTCTCAAAGAGGCACTTCAAAGAAGAGGTAATTACCGTTACCAATTCTTTCAACTTTATTTCTTCTTCCACTTCTTCTTCTTAGGTTGTTTCATTATGAAGTAATAACATCAGTATGACTCATATACTGATATGTTATTATAAGTATGAAACAACCCTATTTCACCATCTATCCATCCTACAGAAAAAGAAATCACCGCGCGTGCGTACGTACGGAATACCGTCTCCACGCCGTGGTGTAATCTATTTTCCACCACCACCTTACATGGATGGGTATAATGGTGTAAAGAATAACTATACATAGTTATTACAAAATCATATTGATTCTGATATATTGTATAATCCACTCCAATTCAATTCAATATTTATTGAAATGATATCATCGCTCGTGCGTACGTACGGACTACCGTCTCCACGACGCGATGAGATTCATTCTCCATGTTAACCATTTAAGAATGATTATAATGTATATATAAGAAATAATAATGAAATATATGACATTATAAGGCTAATGGATTTATGTATATATATACATATGTATGTCATCTACTTACTTCCATTTCAAGACAATAAGGAAAGGAAAACAGCGTTCATGCGTACGTACGGACTACCGTCTCCATGAACGGTGTTTTTCATTTTATTTATCTACCTATTATATATATATATATACCGAATATATATGATATATAAATCATATTTTATATTCTGGAAGTAAGTAAATCATGATATAAGTAATAATGATGTCAAGAACAACAAGTCAAAACACCTACGATAAATGAAACGATTTTACCCAAAACGCTTCTTTAACATGGAATTTACAAAAGAACGGGTAATATAATGTCATAAGTGAACCATATATGATATCATAACAATGAATATGATTCTGTAATAAGTCAATAACATGATTTAAATCATTATACAGGAGGTTCGGACACTTACAAAGCAAGTCGGACCTAAGGTAAGGGAAATATCACAATCTCATTTTTATCCGAGATTGTTTATTCGTAAGTATTTACTGGGGTGTATTTTATCATCCACATCCATGTTCCCTCAATATGTAATTTTATTTCCATCCACCTACAATTGTTTAAATCCAATTTTACCCTTCTATGAGTTTTTAGTAAAGGATATGAAAGGAATCGTTTTTCGTTTTTCATACGAGGTACTTTTTGACTTTTCCGAAAAAAGTACGAAGAATGTTTTTTTAACTTATACGGCACGAACGGATTTATACTGTTTTATAAAGCCTTATTTTCATGAAGCTTCCTCTAAAAGATTTCATGACTATTTTCAATAAAATCTCTTCCTTTTAAAATTGCATGATGTTTTGTGAAAAGAAATTGATTTTGAAGAAGAAAGGATATTTTCCTCAAGAATTCAATTCAAGTGTTTTATCAAAATTATTTTCCATATAAGATAATAAAGGGTTCTGTTTCTATCCATATTTTTACATTGATTTGACTATGTTGTGATGAATTTATGTTTATGAATTCCTTTATCTTATATGAATGGTTTTATGATGTCATGTTGTTTAAGAATCCCATTTTTATTACATGGGTTATGCAATGATGTATGATTTATGATTTTGTGGCACACATAAGAAAGGATTCATTAAGAGATGGGTGGGACCTATATCTCCCTCCAATGCATTGGGTAAAGATTTCATATCTCATGAGATAGACATGGCTGGAATGGTAGGTTATACCGATTCAGTGAAACAGGACTGAAACGAGGATTACTCGATTCAGAAAGGGACTTTGTCCACTAAGATAGTCTTGGCAATGAGTCTTGACTAACAAGAAATTATTCTCTATGATTATGTGTGTATGCCACAATGAGTAATGTTTTAAGTAAGGGTTTCATTTTCACTACTATGATTTATTACATGTTATGAAATTATGCTCTCATTTGTGATTATTGGCTTTTCCATAGCCATGTTCTCTACCACTCTCCATCAGAACATGATGGTTAGATTTCTCTTCCATATCCATATTTTCACCTATGTGGAAACCCAATGATTAGTTTATTTGGGTAACCGTTACGTTTCATACTTTTGTTTTTAAAGATTGGTTTTGATATTCCTTTTTACGATGTGGGTTTCTATTAAAGAAACTTTCAAATAGTAAACCATTTATAACCCCGACGAATTTCGAGGGCGAAATTCATTTTAAGGGGGGTAGAATGTAACAGCCCAAGATTTTATAAAAAAATATTCTTTTTAATTTCATTAATGTCTTGTGTTGTACGCTACACCAAAAGGAGCTTGCACAACATGCATCCTTGACTTGCCTTGCATTACACGCAATCGCGACCTTCCTCGATAGCGTGTGTAATACGCAATACCGAGTTTCACTAAACAACGATATGCTATTAAAATATTATTAAAACTAGCCGGTATGAATAGTAATAACCACTTTTTAAAATTCTGTAAATCTTATTTTTCAAAATGAACTTCATTTTTGGATTCGGAGTATCGAATTTAGCCTAAGGTGAAATTTTGGTACTTTTCGGATAACTTTCATATTCTGATGAATAGTGAAAATTACTAAATTATAATTAAAAACAACTTTTTTTAATCGAAATAATTAATAGTGATAAATCATTAATTTGAGTGGTTTTAAAGTATATTTAGAATATATTTTTACAATTTAATACAATGTTGGTCATTGGATGTAATTTCACATTTAAACTATACATAAACAAGTGTCAATCTTTTGATAGATATTGTTTCTTAAAAACACGCTATTTGTTTTAACAGCGGGATTTAATTATAAAATTAATTAATGAAACTTTTATGTTATGAATTTGGTAAAATAGACTTCATTTTTGAATTCGGAATATGAAATATAGCTTGGGATGAAATTTTGGCATTGTTCTGAAAAACATCAATTTTTGATGAATAGTGAAACTACTAAGTGGTAGGTTAAAAACTGAATTTTGCATAAAACTTAATTTTACCGCTTCTGTGAATGGAATTTCGAAAATCCGAGAGACACGGTTAATATCAAGGACTAAAATGTGGTTCAATGAGAAGAAAATAATTTTTTGGTGAATAGTAACTTTTTACTTTTTTTACCACGGTTAATAGTAAATAGGGTAACTAAGGATAAATATGATATTAATATTACCCTAACACATGTCCTAATTCTATTGGACAAGTGTAATTCGACCAAAAACAAACTTAGGAATAAAATATGACCATTTAGGCCCACTTGGATTAGATTAGGACATTTATTATTAATTTATTTAAAGAAGGGTTAAAATAGTTAAAATCAAAGTTTAATAAGTAAATCATTTATAATATGGGGTTATACATAAGATAAATTCGATTGTAAATATTAATTAGAAAGATGAAAAGATTTCCTACATGATGGTATTTTATTTTTAATTTTTAGAGATCAAATAATATAATTTAGTTATGACACAAAGATGATGCATTAATTATCTTATTAATGAAATATTGACATAATTGATAATATAAATACCAAAATAAATGTAATTTAAGACTTTTTATGAATTCCACTAATTTTATAGGTTACTATGATATATTAGTGTCGATTTAATCAACTTGGTTCTAACATATAATTCTGTTATGACTTTCACAAAAATCATATATCAAATAGTGTCAAAATTGACACAAAATAGTTTTTAAATCAAATATTATATTATTAATTGTTATTTTATTCCTAAAAATCTAAGGTTCGGCCAAATGACATAGATAAGGATATATGTATTAATAATATACAATTTGGGCTTCGTTTGGCATGTTATAGTAAGTTTATTAACCATATAGTGAAAGAAAACAAAAAGACACGGTAAAAGTTAAATTATTTAACTTAGAGTTAAATCTAATTGATAAGGTTAAAATAATACCCTAAACTTGTCTAAATCCTATTGGTTGATAGGATTTCGACCCATCCCCACTTTAGCTTCGAAATAAGACCCTTTGGAACCATTATAAACTGATTTTGACTTTAATATAAAATAATATTTTGAGATATTCCTAAGGTGCCCCTCTCCTCCCTTATAAAAGGGCACCTCCTCCCCCTCCTCCTCACACAAATTTGAGCACTCAAGCTCGGCCAACCCCTGCCAAAATCCCTTCTCCACTTCCCTAGAATAATCCTAGAGGACCTGGTCTTCTTCAAAGACCAATCTTAGTTTCCTAAGTGGAGGATTCAAAGAGGCGTTTCAAAGAAGAGGTAATATCAATTACCGATCTTTTCAATTTCTTTCTTATTCAACTTCTCCTTCTTTAGTTGTTTCATGATAAAGTAATAACATCAGTATTACTTACATACTGATATGTTATTATAAATATGAAACAACCCTATTTCACCATCTATCCATCCTACGGAAAAAGAAATCACCGCGCGTGCGTACGTACGGAATACCGTCTCCACGACGCGATGAGATTCATTCTCCATGTTAACCATTTAAGAATGATTATAATTTATATATAAGAAATAATAATGAAATATATGAAATTATAAAGATACTTGATTTATGTATATATATACATATGAATGTCATCTACTTAATTCCATTCAAGACAATAAGGAAAGAAAAACAGCGTTCATGCGTACGTACGGACTACCGTCTCCATGAACGGTGTTTTTCATTTCATTTAAATATCTAATATATATATATATACTGAATATATATGATATATAAATCATATTTTATATTCTGTAAGTAAGTAAATCATGATATAAGTAATAATAATGTCAAGAACAACAAGTCAAAACACCTACGATAAATGAAACGATTTTTACCCAAAACGTTCTTTAACATGGAATTTACAAAAGAACGGGTAATATAATGTCATAAGTGAACCATATATGATATCATAACAATGAATATGATTCTGTAATAAGTCAATAACATGATTTAAATCATTATACAGGAGGTTCAGACACTTACAAAGCAAGTCGGACCTAAGGTAAGGGAAATATCACAATCTCATTTTTATCCGAGATTGTTTATTCGTAAGTATTTACTGGGGTGTATTTTATCATCCACATCCATGTTTCATCAATATGTAATATTATTTTCATCCACCTACAATTGTTTAAATCCATTTTTACCCTTCGGTGAGTTTTTAGTAATATGTATGAAAGGAATCTTTTTTCGTACGAGGTATTTTTTTGACTTTTCCGACAAAAGTACGAAGAATGTTTTTTTTAAATTATACGGCACGAACGGATTTCTACTATTTTATAAAGCCTTATTTTCATGAAGCTTACTCTAAAAGATTTCATGACTATTTTCAATAAAATCTCTTTCTTTTAAAATCGCATGATGTTTTGTGAAAAGAAATTGATTTTGAAGTAGAAAGGATATTTTCCTCAAGAATTCAATTCAAGTGTTTTATCAAAATTATTTTCCATCTAAGATAATAAAGGGTTCTGTTTCTATCCAAATTTTTACATTGATTTGACTATGTTGTGATGGAATTATGTTTATGAATTCCTTTATCTTATATGAATGGTTTTATGATGTCATGTTGTTTAAGAATCCCATTTTTATTACATGGGTTATGCAATGATGTATGATTTATGATTTTGTGGCACACATAAGAAAGGATTCATTAAGAGATGGGTGGGACCTATATCTCCCTCCAATGCATTGGGTAAAGATTTTATATCTCATGAGATAGACATGGCTGGAATGGTAGGTTATACCGGTTCAGTGAAACAGGACTGAAACGAGGATTACTCGATTCAGAAAGGGACTTTGTCCACTAAGATAGTCTTGGCAATGAGTCTTGACTAACAAGACATAATCATAAATCATACATCATTGCATAACCCATGTAATAAAAATGGGATTCTTAAACAACATGACATCATAAAACCATTCATATAAGATAAAGGAATTCATAAACATAATTCCATCACAACATAGTCAAATCATTGTAAAAATATGGATAGAAACAGAACCCTTTATTATCTTAGATGAAAAATAATTTTAATAAAACACTTGAACTCCATTTTTGAGGAAAATATCCTTTCTACTTCAAAAACACTTTTCCTTTCTTAACATGTCATAAAATTTTAAACTAAAATAAGTTGATTAAAAATAAACTTGAAAACTTGTAAAGGAAGCTTCTTGGAAATAATGTTTTAAAAATACATTCATGCCGTATAACTTAAAAAAACATTCTTTGTACTTTTGTCGGAAAAGTCAAAAAGTACCTCGTACGAAAAACGACAAAAGATTCCTTTAATATTCTTTACTAAAAACTCACCAAAGGGTAAAATTGGATTTAAAAAATTGTATGTGGATGGAAATAACATTACATATTGAGGAAACATAGATTTGGATGATAAAATACACCCCAGTAAATACCAACGTATAAACAATCTCGGATAAAAATGAGATTGTGATATTTCCCTTACCTTATGTCCGACTTGCTTTGTAAGTGTCCAAACCTACTGTATAATGATTTAAATCATGTTATTGACTTATTACAGAATCATATTCATTGTTATGATATCATATATGGTTCACTTATGACATTATATTACCCGTTCTTTTGTAAATTCCATGTTAAAGAAGCGTTTTGGGTAAAATCGTTTCATTTATCGTAGGTGTTTTGACTTGTTGTTCTTGACATAATTATTACTTATATCATGATTTACTTACTTACAGAATATAAAATATGATTTATATATCATATATATTCAGTATATATATATATATAATAGGTAGATAAATAAAATGAAAAACACCGTTCATGGAGACGGTAGTCCGTACGTACGCATGAACGCTGTTTTCCTTTCTTATTGTCTTGAAATGGAAGTAAGTAGATGACATACATATGTATATATATAAATAAATCCAGTAGCTTTATAATGTCATACATTTCATTATTATTTCTTATATATACATTATAATCATTCTTAAATGGTTAACATGGAGAATGAATCTCATCGCGTCGTGGAGACGGTATTCCGTACGTACGCACGAGCGATGATATCATTTCTATAAATATTGAATTGAATTGGAGTGGATTATACAATATATCAGAATCAATATGATTTTGTAATAACTATGTATAGTTATTCTTTACACCATTATACCCATCCATGTAAGGTGGTGGTGGAAAATAGATTACACCACGGCGTGGAGACGGTATTCCGTACGTACGCACGCGCGGTGATTTCTTTTTCCGTAGGATGGATAGATGGTGAAATAGGGTTGTTTCATACTTATAATAACATATCAGTATATGAGTGATACTGATGTTATTACTTCATAATGAAACAACCTAAGAAGAAGAAGTGGAAGAAGAAATAAAGATGAAAGAATTGGTAACGGTAATTACCTCTTCTTTGAAGTGCCTCTTTGAGACCTCCTCTTAGGGCACTAAAATTGGTCTTTGAGGAAGACCAGAACCTCTAGGATGTTACTAGGGAAGTGGAGAAGATATTTTGGCAGGGGTTGGCCGAGCTTGAGTGCTCAAATTGGTGTGAGGAGGAGGGGGAGGAGATGTCCTTTTATAGGGGAGGAGAGGGGCACCTTAGGAATATCTCAAAATATTATTTTATATTAAAGTCAAAATCGGTTTATAATGGTTCCAAAGGGTCTTATTTCGAAGCTAAAGTGGGGATGGGTCGAAATCCTATCAACCAATAGAATTTAAACAAGTTTAGGATATTATTTTAACCTTATCAATTAGATTTAACTCTAAGTTAAATAATTTAACTTTTACCATGTCTTTTTGTTTTCTTTCACTATATGGTTAATACACTTACTATAACATGCCAAACGAACCCCAAATTGTTTATTATTAAACTATATATCCTTATCTAAGTCATTTGGCCGAACCTTAGATTTTTAGGAATAAAATAACAATTAATAATATAATATTTGATTTAAAAACTATTTTGTGTCAATTTTGACACTATTTGATATATGATTTTTGTGAAAGCCATAAAAGAATTATATGTTCAAACCAAGTTGATTAAATCAACATTAATATATCATAGTAACCTATAAAATTAGTTTAATTCATAAAAAGTCTCAAATTACATTTATTTTTGTGTTTTTAACATCAATTATGTCAATATTTCATTAATAAGATAATTACTGCATCATCTTTGTGTCATAAATAAATTACATTATTTGATGTCTAAAAATTACAAATAAAATATCATCATGTAGGAAATCCTTTTAGCTTTCTAATGAATATTTACAATTGAATTTATCCTATGTATAACCCCATATTAAAAATGATTTACTTATTAAACTTTGATTTTAACTATTTTAACCCTTCTTTAAATAAATTAATAATAAATGTCCTAATCTAATCCAAGTGGGCCTAAATGGTCATATTTTATTCCTAAGTTTGTTTTTGGTCGAATTACACTTGTCCAATAGAATTATGACATGTGTTAGGGTAATATTAATATCATATTTACCCATAGTTACCCTATTTACTATTAACCGTGGTAAAAAAAAAAGTAAAAAGTTACTATTCACCAAAAAATTATTTTCATCTCATTGAACCACATTTTAGTCCTTCATATTAACCGTGTCTCTCGGATTTTCGAAATTCCATTCACAGAAGCGGTAAAATTATGTTTTATGCAAAATTCAGTTTTTAACCTTCCACTTAGTAGTTTCACTATTCATCAAAAATTGATGTTTTTCAGAACATTGCCAAAATTTCATCCCAAGCTATATTTCATATTCCGAATTCAAAAATGAAGTCTATTTTACCAAATTCATAACATAAAAGTTGCATTAATTAATTTTATAATTAAATCCCGCTGTTAAAACAAATAGCGTGTTTTTTTAAGAAACAATATCTATCAAAAGATTGACACTTGTTTATAACTGGTTTAAATGTGAAATTACATCCAACGACCAACATTGTATTAAATTGTAAAAATATATTCTAAATATACTTTAAAACCACTCAAATTAATGATTTATCACTATTAATTATTTCGATTAAAAAAGTTGTTTTTTAATTATAATTTAGTAATTTTCACTATTCATCAGAATATGAAAGTTATCCGAAAAGTACCAAAATTTCACCTTAGGCTAAATTCGATACTCCGAATCCAAAAATAAAGTTCATTTTGAAAAATAAGATTTACTGGATTTCAAAAAGTGGTTATTACTATTCATAACGGCTAGTTTTAATAATATTTTTATAGTATATCGTTGTTTAGTGAAACTCGGTATTGCGTACTATACACGCTATCGAGGAAGGTCGCGATTGCGTGTAATGCAAGGCAAGTCAAGGATGTGTGTTGTGCAAGCTCCTTTTGGTGTAGCGTACAACACAAGACATAAAATTAAAAAGAATATATTGTTTTATAAAATCTTGGGCTGTTACATTCTACCCCCCTTAAAATGAATTTCGCCCTCGAAATTCGTCGGGGTTATAAATGATTTACTATTTGAAAGTTTCTTTAATAGAAACCCACATTGTAAAAGGGAATACCAAAACTTGGCTTTAAAAACTAAAGTATGAAATGTAACGATTACCCAAATAAACTAATCACTGGGTTTCCGCATAGGTGAAAATATGGATATGGAAGAGAAATCTAACCATCATGTTATGATGGAGAGTGGTAGAGAACATGGCTATGGAAAAGCCAGTAATCACAAATCCATAAATTTGTGACGATCTAAGGTACCATCTGATTCATCAGGTATAAGAGAACTAGGACAACATTTTTGGTTTTCAAGATCATTTCCCTAAAGTTAAAGAATTTGAATTAGAATAAATACTTACTTTATTTTGGTACAATCTCACTGTTGTTCATGCCTTGAACAATTTCCACTTCATCTCTTAAATAAATGAAGTTGAATTTGTTATTCGTGAAGTGTTAGCAGATCATGTGATAGAATGAAGGGTCATTACATAAGTCGATCTATAGTGGGATTAATCATATATAGTTCCTAAAATGGTCTTATACTTCATATATCATACTGCTTAATATAATAACACTAGTTTCTACTAAACAGGGACTTCCTGTAGGTCAGTGGTAGGCGATAAAGGCCAGTCGCACTTCGGTTGTGGGTTCGATTCCTACAGCCTTGTCCGAAGCGATGGGCTGTCGTCCGTCCTGCAGGTTGTCCTTTTTCTAAAACTACGTTACTATAACATCCCATCAATAATATCGAAAATCTTCTATCCTTAAACAATACTAACTTATGTCTAACATAATCCAGTCTAATCTTTAGGCTTATAATACTGCAGTCCACTCTCATAATATAGTGACAACGATTACCAGAGATTTAATACTGTCGTTGATCCCCACATATCATAAGATATGTCTTGTTGGTCACGTTCCAAACATTCAAAGTCCTTAATCGTGTATTCTCTTGAATACTTTAGTGAAAACATGAGTGCAGTTAAAAGTTAACACTTTCCATATACCAAAATCCTCAAAATTCTATAACCTACCATTCCAGCCATGTCTATCTCATGAGATATAAAATCTTTACCCAATGCATTGGAGGGAGATATAGGTCCCACCCATCTCTTAATGAATCCTTTCTTATGTGTGCCACAAAATCATAAATCATACATCATTGCATAACCCATGTAATAAAAATGGGATTCTTAAACAACATGACATCATAAAACCATTCATATAAGATAAAGGAATTCATAAACATAATTCCATCACAACATAGTCAAATCAATGTAAAAATTTGGATAGAAACAGAACCCTTTATTATCTTAGATGGAAAATAATTTTGATAAAACACTTGAATTGAATTCTTGAGGAAAATATCCTTTCTACTTCAAAATCAATTTCTTTTCACAAAACATCATGCGATTTTAAAAGAAAGAGATTTTATTGAAAATAGTCATGAAATCTTTTAGAGGAAGCTTCATGAAAATAAGGCTTTATAAAATAGTAGAAATCCGTTCGTGCCGTATAATTTAAAAAAACATTCTTCGTACTTTTGTCGGAAAAGTCAAAAAAAT
This sequence comes from Viscum album, assembly GCA_963277665.1. Taxonomy (NCBI): domain Eukaryota; kingdom Viridiplantae; phylum Streptophyta; class Magnoliopsida; order Santalales; family Viscaceae; genus Viscum; species Viscum album. The sequence goes on along the minus strand of OY728138.1, from coordinate 1,676,964,772 downwards.
ACCTCGTACGAAAAAAGATTCCTTTCATACATATTACTAAAAACTCACCGAAGGGTAAAAATGGATTTAAACAATTGTAGGTGGATGAAAATAATATTACATATTGATGAAACATGGATGTGGATGATAAAATACACCCCAGTAAATACTTACGAATAAACAATCTCGGATAAAAATGAGATTGTGATATTTCCCTTACCTTAGGTCCGACTTGCTTTGTAAGTGTCCGAACCTCCTGTATAATGATTTAAATCATGTTATTGACTTATTACAGAATCATATTCATTGTTATGATATCATATATGGTTCACTTATGACATTATATTACCCGTTCTTTTGTAAATTCCATGTTAAAGAATGTTTTGGGTAAAAATCGTTTCATTTATCGTAGGTGTTTTGACTTGTTGTTCTTGACATTATTATTACTTATATCATGATTTACTTACTTACAGAATATAAAATATGATTTATATATCATATATATTCAGTATATATATATATATTAGATATTTAAATGAAATGAAAAACACCGTTCATGGAGACGGTAGTCCGTACGTACGCATGAACGCTGTTTTTCTTTCCTTATTGTCTTGAAATGGAAGTAAGTAGATGAAATACATATGTATATATATACATAAATCCAGTAGCTTTATAATGTCATATATTTCATTATTATTTCTTATATATACATTATAATCATTCTTAAATGGTTAACATGGAGAATGAATCTCATCGCGTCGTGGAGACGGTATTCCGTACGTACGCACGAGCGATGATATCATTTCTATAAATATTGAATTGAATTTGAGTGTATTATACGATATATCAGAATCAATATGATGTTGTAATAACTATGTATAGTTATTCTTTACACCATTATAACCATCCATGTAAGGTGGTGGTGGAAAATAGATTACACCACGGCGTGGAGACGGTATTCCGTACGTACGCACGCGCGGTGATTTCTTTTTCCGTAGGATGGATAGATGGTGAAATAGGGTTGTTTCATACTTATAATAACATATCATTATATGAGTGATACTGATGTTATTACTTCATAATGAAACAACCTAAGAAGAAGAAGTGGAAGAAGAAATAAAGATGAAAGAATTGGTAACGGTAATTACCTCTTCTTTGAAGTGCCTCTTTGAGACCTCCTCTTAGGGCACTAGAATTGGTCTTTGAGGAAGACCAGAACCTCTAGGATGTTGCTAGGGAAGTGGAGAAGAGATTTTGGCAGGGTTTGGCCGAGCGTGAGCGCTCAAATTGGTGTGAGGAGGAGGGGGAGGAGGTGTCCTTTTATAGGGGAGGAGAGGGGCACCTTAGGAATATCTCAAAATATTATTTTATATTAAAGTCAAAATCGGTTTATAATGGTTCCAAAGGGTCTTATTTCGAAGCTAAAGTGGGGATGGGTCGAAATCCTATCAACCAAAAGAATTTAGACAAGTTTAGGATATTATTTTAACCTTATCAATTAGATTTAACTCTAAGTTAAATAATTTAACTTTTACCATGTCTTTTTGTTTTCTTTCACTATATGGTTAATACACTTACTATAACATGCCAAACGAACCCCAAATTGTTTATTATTAATATATATATCCTCATCTAAGTCATTTGGCCGAACCTTAGATTTTTAGGAATACAATAACAATTAATAATATAATATTTGATTTAAAAACTATTTTGTGTCAATTTTGACACTATTTGATATATGATTTTTGTGAAAGTCATAACAGAATTAAATGTTCGAACAAAGTTGATTAAATCAACATTAATATATCATAGTAACCTAGAAAATTAGTGGAATTCATAAAAAATCTCAAATTACATTTATTTTTGTGTTTATAACATCAATTATGTCAATATTTCATTAATAAGATAATTACTGCATGATCGTTGTGTCATAAATATATTAAATTATTTGATGTCTAAAAATTACAAATAAAATACCATCATGTAGGAAATCTTTTTATCTTTCTAATTAATATTTACAATCGAATTTATCTTATGTATAACCCCATATTAAAAATGCTTTACTTATTAAACTTTGATTTTAACTATTTTAACCTTTCTTTAAATAAATTAATAATAAATGTCCTAATCTAATCCAAGTGGGCCTAAATGGTCATATTTTATTCCTGAGTTTGTTTTTGGTCGAATTACACTTGTCCAATAGAATTAGGACATGTGTTAGGGTAATATTAATATCATATTTATCCTTAGTTACCCTATTTACTATTAACCGTGGTAAAAAAAGTAAAAAGTTACTATTCACCAAAAAATTATTTTCATCTCATTGAACCACATTTTAGTTCTTGATATTAACCGTGTCTCTCGGATTTTCGAAATTCCATTCACAGAAGCGGTAAAATTAAGTTTTATGCAAAATTCAGTTTTTAACCTACCACTTAGTAGTTTCACTATTCATCAAAAATTGATGTTTTTCAGAACAATGCCAAAATTTCATCCCAAGCTATATTTCATATTCCGAATTCAAAAATGAAGTCTATTTTACCAAATTAATAACATAAAAGTTGCATTAATTAATTTTATAATTAAATCCCGCTGTTAAAACAAATAGCGTGTTTTTAAGAAACAATATCTATCAAAAGATTGACACTTGTTTATGTATAGTTTAAATGTGAAATTACATCCAATGACCAACATTGTATTAAATTGTAAAAATATATTCTAAATATACTTTAAAACCACTCAAATTAATGATTTATCACTATTAATTATTTCGATTAAAAAAAGTTGTTTTTAATTATAATTTAGTAATTTTCACTATTCATCAGAATATGAAAGTTATCCGAAAAGTACCAAAATTTCACCTTAGGCTAAATTCGATACTCCGAATCCAAAAATGAAGTTCATTTTGAAAAATAAGATTTACAGAATTTTAAAAAGTGGTTATTACTATTCATACCGGCTAGTTTTAATAATATTTTAATAGCATATCGTTGTTTAGTGAAACTCGGTATTGCGTATTACACACGCTATCGAGGAAGGTCGCGATTGCGTGTAATGCAAGGCAAGTCAAGGATGCGTGTTGTGCAAGCTCCTTTTGGTGTAGCGTACAACACAAGACATTAATGAAATTAAAAAGAATATTTTTTTATAAAATCTTGGGCTGTTACATTCTACCCCCCTTAAAATGAATTTCGCCCTCGAAATTCGTCGGGGTTATAAATGGTTTACCATTTGAAAGTTTCTTTAATAGAAACCCACATCGTAAAAAGGAATATCAAAACCAATCTTTAAAAACAAAAGTATGAAACGTAACGGTTACCCAAATAAACTAATCATTGGGTTTCCACATAGGTGAAAATATGGATATGGAAGAGAAATCTAACCATCATGTTCTGATGGAGAGTGGTAGAGAACATGGCTATGGAAAAGCCAATAATCACAAATCCATAAATTTGTGACGATCTAAGGTACCATCCGATTCATCAGGTATAAGATCACTAGGACAACATTTTTGGTTTTCAAGATCATTTCCCTAAAGTTGAAAATTTGAATTGGAATAAATACTTTTTTATTTTGGTACAATCTCACTATTTTTCGTGCCTAGAACAATTTCCACTTCATCTCTTAATTAAATGAAGTTGAATTTGTTATTTGTGAAGTGTTAGCAGATCATGTGATAGAATGACGGGTCATTCCATCTGTCTCAAACAAAAGGTTAGCAAAAATTATATACATAAGTCGATCTATAGTGAGATTAATCATATATAGTTCCTAAAATGGACTTATACTTCATATATCATACTGCTTAATATAATAAAACTAGTTTCTACTAAACAGGGACTTCCTGTAGGCCAGTGGTAGGCGATAAAGGCCAGTCACACTTCGGTTGTGGGTTCGATTCCCACAGCCTTGTCCGAAGCGATGGGCTGTCGCCCGTCCTGCAGGTTGTCCTTTTTCTAAAACTACATTACTATAAATCATCGCATAACACATGTAACAAAAATGGGATTCTTGAAACATCATGACATCATAAAACAAATCATATAAGGTAAATGACTTCATAAAAATAATTCCCTCATAACATAATCAACTTAATGTAATTAAAGGGATAAAAACAGAACCCTTTATTATCTTAGATGGAAAATAATTTTGATAAAACACTTGAATTGAATTCTTGAGGAAAATATCCTTTCTTCTTCAAAACACTTTTCTTTTCTTAACATGTCATACAATCATAAACTAAAAGAAGTTGATTAAAAATAAACTTGAGAACTTGTAAAGGAAGCTTCTTTGAAATAATGTTTTAAAAATCCATTCATGCCGTATAAGTTAAAAAAAACATTCTTCGTACTTTTGTCAGAAAAGTCAAAAAAGTACCTCGTACGGAAAAACGACAAAAGATTCCTTTCATATTCTTTACTAAAAACTCACCTAAGGGTAAAATTGGATTTAAACTATTGCAAGTGGATGGAGACAATATTACATATTGAGGGAACATGGATGTGGATGATAAAATACACCCCAGTAAATACTTACGAATAAACAATCTCGGATAAAAAATGAGATTGTGATATTTCCCTTACCTTAGGTCCGATTAGCTTTGTACGTGTCCAAAGCTCCTGTATAATGGTTTAAATAATGTTATTGACTTATTCCAGAATCATACATATTGATATGATATCATATATGGTCATATTATTAGCTTCTTGTTAGTAATATTTCATTGTTACTTGTTACTCGGGTCTTTATAACTTTTTGTTCTTATGCGTGTTTTGTCGAATAAATTCTTATTCTTATCTTTAGGTTATAGATAATTCATTTCCAGAATGGTATTAGTGTAGTATATACCATATTCATTCATTCAATTCATTTATATAATCATTATGAAATGAAGATCATGTAGAACGAGTCGCATCACATCGTGGAGACGGTATTCCGTACGTACGCACGAGTGATGATATCGTTCCTATGATCGTGGAATTGTATTGGAGTATATATATATTATTTCAGTATCAATATTACTTCATAATAATCATATGTAGTTACTCATTACACCATTATACCCATCCTTGTAAGGTGATGGTGGAAAATAGATTACACCACGGCGTGGAGACGGTATTCCGTACGTACGCACGCGCGGTGATTTCATTTTTCCGTAGGATGGATAGAAGGTGAATTAGGGTTGTTTCATATTTATAATAACATATCAGTATGTAAGTAATACTGATGTTATTACTTTATCATGAAACAACTAAAGAAGAAGAAGTTGAAGAAGAAAGAAATTGAAAAGATCGGTAATGGATATTACCTCTTCTTTGGAACGCCTCTTTGAATCCTCCACTTAAGGAACTAAGATTGGTCTTTGGAGAAGACCAGAACCTCTAGGATTATTCTAGGAAAGTGGATAGGAGAAAATGGCAGGGGTTGGACGAGCTTGAGTGCTCAAAATTGGTGTGAGGAGGAGGGGGAGGAGGTGCCCTTTTATAAGGGAGGAGAGGGGCACCTTAGGAATTCTTAAAAATATTAATTTAATAAATCTAACCCCACTTAAAAACCTCCAAAAATGACTCATATTCGAAGATTAGATGAGATAGGGTTGTAATCTCATCAACCAATCAAATTTAGACATGTTTGGATCTTATTTTAAACCTTATCAATTAGATTTAACTCTAAGTTAAATAATTTTACTTTTACCGTGTCTTTTTGTTTTCTTTCACTATATGGTTAATACACTTACTATAACATGCCAAACGAACCACAAATTGTTTATTATTAATATATATATCCTTATCTAAGTCATTTTTCCGAACCTTAGATTTTTAGGAATAAAATAACAATTAATAATATAATATTTGATTTAAAAACTATTTTGTGTCAATTTTGACACTATTTGATATATGATTTTTGTGAAAGTCATAACAGAATTAAATGTTCGAACCAAGTTGATTAAATCAACATTAATATATCATAGTAACCTATAAAATTAGTGGAATTCATAAAAATTCTCAAATTACATTTATTTTGGTGTTTATAACATCAATTATGTCAATATTTCATAAATAAGATAATTACTGCATCATCTTTGTGTCATAAATTAATTAAATTATTTGATGTCTAAAATTTACAAATAAAATACCATTATGTAGGAAATATTTTTATCTTTCTAATGAATATTTATAGTCGAATTTATCTTATGTATAACCCCATATTAAAAATGATTTACTTATTAAACTTTGATTTTAACTATTTTAACTTTTCTTTAAATAAATTAATAATAAATGTCCTAATCTAATCCAAGTGGGCCTAAATGGTCATATTTTATTCCTAAATTTGTTTTTGGTCGAATTACACTTGTCCAATAGAATTAGGACATGTGTTAGGGTAATAGTAATATCATATTTACCCTTAGTTACCCTATTTACTATTAACCGCGGTAAAAATAGTAAAAAGTTACTATTCACCAAAAAATTATTTTTATCTCATTGAACCACATTTTAGTCCTTGATATTAACCGTGTCTCTCGGATTTTCGAAATTCCATTCACAGAAGCGGTAAAATTATGTTTTATGCAAAATTCAGTTTTTAACCTACCACTTAGTAGTTTCACTATTCATCAAAAATTGATGTTTTTCAGAACAATGCCAAAATTTCATCCCAAGCTATATTTCATATTCCGAATTCAAAAATGAAGTCTATTTTACCAAATTCATAACATAAAAGTTGCATTAATTAATTTTATAATTAAATCCCGCTGTTAAAACAAATAGCGTGTTTTTAAGAAACAATATCTATCAAAAGATTGACACTTGTTTATGTCTAGTTTAAATGTGAAACTACATCCAATGACCAACATTGTATTAAATTGTAAAAATATATTCTAAATATACTTTAAAACCACTCAAATTAATGATTTATCACTATTAATTATTTCGATTAAAAAAGTTGTTTTTAATTATAATTTAGTAATTTTCACTATTCATCAGAATATGAATTTTATCCGAAAAGTACCAAAATTTCACCTTAGGCTAAATTCGATACTCCGAATCCAAAAATAAAGTTCATTTTGAAAAATAAGATTTACTGGATTTCAAAAAGTGGTTATTACTATTCATAACGGCTAGTTTTAATAATATTTTTATAGCATATCGTTGTTTAGTGAAACTCGGTATTGCGTACTACACACGCTATCGAGGAAGGTCGCGATTGCGTGTAATGCAAGTCAAGTCAAGGATGTGTGTTGTGCAAGCTCCTTTTGGTGTAGCGTACAACACAAGACATTAATAAAATTAAAAAGAATATTTTTTTTTTATAAAATCTTGGGCTGTTACATTCTACCCCCCTTAAAATGAATTTCGCCCTCGAAATTCGTCGGGGTTATAAATGGTTTACTATTTGAAAGTTTCTTTAATAGACATCATAAAACACACACAAAAGGAGCTTGCACAATACGCATCCTTGACTTGCCTTGCATTACACGCAATCGCAACCTTCCTCGATAGCGCGTGTGGTACGTAATACTGAGTTTCACGAAACAATGATATGCTATTAAAATATTATTAAAACTAGCCGTTATGAATAGTAATAACCACTTTTTAAATTTTAGAAATTTTAAAATGGACTTCATTTTTGGATTCGGAGTATCGAATTTAGCCTAAGGTGAAATTTTGGTACTTTTCGGATAACTTTCATATTCTGATGAATAGTGAAAATTACTAAATTATAATTAAAAAACAACTTTTTTAATCGAAATAATTAATAGTGATAAATCATTAATTTGAGTGGTTTTAAAGTATATTTAGAATATATTTTTACAATTTAATACAATGTTGGTCATTGGATGTAATTTCACATTTAAACCAGTTATAAACAAGTGTCAATCTTTTGATAGTTATTATCTCTTAAAAACACGCCTTTTGTTTAGACGATGGGAATTAATTTTTAAATTAATTAATGCAACTGATATGTTTTGAATTTGGTAAAATAGAAATCATTTTTGAGTTCATAATATCAAATATAGCTTAGGCCTAATTTTTGGTATTTTTCTGAAAACTTTCAATTTTTGATGAATAGTGAAACCACTAAGTGGTAGGTTAAAAACTGAATTTTGCATAAAACTTAATTTTACCGCTTCTGTGAATGGAATTTCGAAAATCCGACAGACACGGTTAATATCAAGGAATAAAATGTGGTTCAATGAGATGAAAATAATTTTTGGTGAATAGTAACTTTTTACCTTTTTTTACCACGGTTAATAGTAAATAGGGTAACTAAGGGTAAATATGATATTACTATTACCCTAACACATGTCCTAATTCTATTGGATAAATGTAATTAGACCAAAAACAACCCTATGAATAAACTATGACCATTTAGGCCCACTTGGATTAGATTAGGACATTTATTATTAATTTATTTAAAGAAGGGTTAAAAGAGTTAAAATCAAAGTTTATTTACTAAAACATTTTTAATATGGAGTTATACATAAGATAAATTCGACTATAAATATTCATTAGAAAGATAAAACGAGTTCCTACATAATGGTATTTTATTTGTAATTTTTAGACATTAAATAATTTAATTTATTTATGACACAATGATGATGCAGTAATTATCTTATTAATGAAATATTGACATAATTGATGTTATAAACACCAAAATAAATGTAATTTGAGACTTTTTATGAATTACACTAATTTTCTAGGTTACTATGATATATTATTGTTTATTTAATCAACTTGGTTCGAACATATAATTCTGTTATGACTTCCAAAAAAATCATATATCAAATAGTGTCAAAATTGACACAAAATAGTTTTTAAATAAAATATTATATTATTAATTGTTATTTTATTCCTAAAAATCTAAGGTTCGGCCAAATGACTTAGATAAGGATATATATATTAATAATAAACAATTTGGGGTTCGTTTGGCATGTTATAGTAAGTTTATTAACCATATAGTGTAAGAAAACAAAAAGACACGGTAAAAGTTAAATTATTTAACTTAGAGTTAAATCTAATTGATAAGGTTAAAATAATAACCTAAACTTGTCTAAATTCTATTGGTTGATAGGATTTCGACCCATCCCCACTTTATCTTCTAAATAAGACCCTTTGGAACCATTATAAACCGATTTTGACTTTAATATAAAATAATATTTTGAGATATTCCTAAGGTGCCCCTCTCCTCCCCTATAAAAGGACATCTCCTCCCCCTCCTCCTCACACCAATTTGAGCACTCAAGCTCGGCCAACCCCTGCCAAAATATCTTCTCCACTTCCCTAGCAACATCCTAGAGGTTCTGGTCTTCCTCAAAGACCAATTTTAGTGCCCTAAGAGGAGGTCTCAAAGAGGCACTTCAAAGAAGAGGTAATTACCGTTACCAATTCTTTCATCTTTATTTCTTCTTCCACTTCTTCTTCTTAGGTTGTTTCATTATGAAGTAATAACATCAGTATCACTCATATACTGATATGTTATTATAAGTATGAAACAACCCTATTTCACCATCTATCCATCCTACGGAAAAAGAAATCACCGCGCGTGCGTACGTACGGAATACCGTCTCCACGCCGTGGTGTAATCTATTTTCCACCACCACCTTACATGGATGGGTATAATGGTGTAAAGAATAACTATACATAGTTATTAAAAAATCATATTGATTATGATATATTGTATAATCCACTCCAATTCAATTCAATATTTATAGAAATGATATCATCGCTCGTGCGTACGTACGGAATACCGTCTCCACGACGCGATGAGATTCATTCTCCATGTTAACCATTTAAGAATGATTATAATGTATATATAAGAAATAATAATGAAATATATGAAATTATAAAGCTACTGGATTTATGTATATATATACATATGTATGTCATCTACTTACTTCCATTTCAAGACAATAAGAAAGGAGAACAGCGTTCATGCGTACGTACGGACTACCGTCTCCATGAACGGTGTTTTTCATTTTATTTATCTACCTATTATATATATATATATATACTGAATATATATGATATATAAATCATATTTTATATTCTGGAAGTAAGTAAATCATGATATAAGTAATAATTATGTCAAGAACAACAAGTCAAAACACCTACGATAAATGAAACGATTTTACCCAAAACGCTTCTTTAACATGGAATTTACAAAAGAACGGGTAATATAATGTCATAAGTGAACCATATATGATATCATAACAATGAATATGATTCTGTAATAAGTCAATAACATGATTTAAATCATTATACAGGAGGTTCGGACACTTACAAAGCAAGTCGGACCTAAGGTAAGGAAAATATCACAATCTCATTTTTATCCGAGATTGTTTATACTTTGGTATTTACTGGGGTGTATTTTAACATCCACATCCATGTTCCCTCAATATGTAATATTGTTTCCATCCACTTAAAATAGTTTAAATCCAATTTTACCCATCGGTGAGTTTTTAGTAATGAATATGAAAGGAATCTTTTGTCGTTTTTTTATACGAGGTACTTTTTGACTTTTCCGACAAAAGTACGAAGAATGTTTTTTTTAACTTATACGGCACGAATGGATTTTTACGGTTTTATAAAGCCTTATTTTCATGAACCTTCCTCCAAAATATTTCATGACTATTTTCAATAAAATCTTTTTCTTTTAAAATTGCATGATGTTTTGTGAAAAGAAATTGATTTTGAAGAAAAAAGGATATTTTCCTCAAGAATTCAATTCAAGTGTTTTATCAAAATTATTTTTCATCTAAGATAATAAAGGGTTCTGTTTCTATCCATATTTTTACATTTATTTGACTATGTTGTGATGGAATTATATTTATGAATTCCTTTATCTTATATGAATGGTTTTATGATGTCATGTTGTTTAAGAATCCCATTTTTATTACATGGGTTATGCAATGATGTATGATTTAGGATTTTGTGGCACACATAAGAAAGGATTCATTAAGAGATGGGTTGGACCTATATCTCCCTCCAATGAATTGGGTAAAGATTTTATATCTCATGAGATAGACATGGCTGGAATGGTAGGTTATACCGGTTCAGTGAAACAGGACTGAAACGAGGGTTACTCGATTCAGAAAGGGACTTTGTCCACTAAGATAGTCTTGGAAATGAGTCTTGACTAACAAGAAATGATTCTCTATGATTATGTGTGTATGCCACAAAGTTTAATGTTTTAAGTTATGATTATTGTGATTACATTTCACTGCCATGATTTATCCCATGTTATGAAATTATGCTCTCTTTTGCAGGTTAAGATTTCCAAAATGTTATGTTCTTATGAATATGATGTGATTGATATTTCTTTTGTTTACCCTTACTGAGCATTTGAGCTCACCCTTTTATGTTTTCTTTTCCCCAGGATATAAAGAAAGGTTTTAGGTAAAAAAAAGGAAGATCTTTATGGGAGATTTTGAAGATCTTTCACCACGATTAGAAGATTATATTCCGAGTTTCCAAAGACACTAAACTATTACGGTCCTTTTGTGTGTGTTTTTTCTATGTACTAAGTATTCCGCAAATGTAATGTAATGTCCATGTACGTCAGGCTTCGGGTCGCTACAGTTGGTATCAGAGGAAAGGTTTAGTCAACCTTTGGAAACTAGGACGCGAAAACGTTAGTAAGATCCCTAGAGATATTTCTAAGGTATGTCTAGGGATGCCCCTAAGGATAAGTATACGTATAGGATATAGTTCTAGAACTATGGTAACGATATTAGATTAAACCAAAGATGATAGATATTTAAGTTACTCCCCCTTTACTACGATTTTTGCATCTAACACTATTCTGTTTGGGTTTTAGAAAATGGCTGGAAACAAGATGATTCACAATAATGGAGGATATGATGGACAATGGAATGATATTCTTCATGAGCAACCAAATGAAATGGGATTTGGATGTCCAAACATCATTATTATGCCGAATCAGCAATCTCACAACATGATCAATAAAGTAAAATTTGGTAAGTTTCCTGACTCGACTAATAAGAGAAAGATGGAGTTCCATGATGATCATAGAGGAAAGAAAGTTCAATTTCCCCTATGTAAATCATGTGGGAAGAGGCATCAAGGAGAATGTTTCAAAGGAACTGGAAGATGCTTTGTGTGTGGAAAAGAAGGACACAAAGCAAGTAAATGAAAAGGAAAATGTTTAGTTAACAACACGGATGAGGATAATGGTATTGCTACGACATCAACAATGGTTAAATGTTTTAAATGTGGAATGTGCGGGCATTATGCAAACCAATGCCCTAAGGGAAAGTCTCATGAAGATAATCAGTATGGTCGTATGGGAAGTATTTATGTGGATGATGATGAAGAGACTACAAATGATATGTGAGATGAAATAATTGTTGAAGCTCGGTCAATGGTTTAAGAATGTAGTGGAATGATTACATGTTTATCATGTGTAATGTTGTATAAGTAATCTCATGGTACTATGGAATAAAGAGACATGTAAGGATTGTTACACTGTTGTCTGATTAATGTTACCAGTATCCATGAAAGGTTATTCAGATATTTTTGGAATGTAGATGATATGCGCATAATGAAGGGATAAGGAGAAAATTAAATGTTTGATAGTATTCATGAGCTCATGACTGATATAAGGAGAAGGTTATATCATGGTTTGAGTATATAAAATTTTTAGGATTTTGGTATATGGAAAGTGTTAACTTTTAACTGCACTCATGTTTTCACTAAGGTATTCAAGAGAATACACGATTAAGGACTTTGAATGTTTGAAATGTGACCAACAAGACATATCTTATGTGGGGATCAACGACAGTATTAAATCTCTGGTAATCGTTGTCACTATATTATGAGAGTGGACTGCAGTATTATGTATAAGCCTAAAGATTAGACTGGATTATGTTGGACATAAGTTAGTATTGTTTAAGGATAGAAGATTTTCGATATTATTGATGGGATGTTATAGTGATGTAGTTTTAGAAAAAGGACAACCTGCAGGACGGGCGACAGCCCATCGCTTCGGACAAGGCTGTAGGAATCGAACCCACAACCGAAGTGCGACTGGCCTTTATTGCCTACCACTGACCTACAGGAAGTCCCTGTTTAGTAGAAACTAGTGTTATTATATTAAGCAGTATGATATATGAAGTATAAGACCATTTTAGGAACTATATATGATTAATCCCACTATAGATCGACTTATGTAATGACCCTTCATTCTATCACATGATCTGCTAACACTTCACGAATAACAAATTCAACTTCATTTATTTAAGAGATGAAGTGGAAATTGTTCAAGGCATGAACAACAGTGAGATTGTACCAAAATAAAGTAAGTATTTATTCTAATTCAAATTCTTTAACTTTAGGGAAATGATCTTGAAAACCAAAAATGTTGTCCTAGTTCTCTTATACCTGATGAATCAGATGGTACCTTATATCATCACAAATCTATGGATTTGTGATTACTGGATTTTCCATAGCCATGTTCTCTACCACTCTCCATCAGAACATGATGGTTAGATTTCTCTTCCATATCCATATTTTCACCTATGTGGAAACCCAGTGATTAGTTTATTTGGGTAATCGTTACATTTCATACTTTAGTTTTTAAAGCCAAGTTTTGGTATTCCCTTTTACGATGTGGGTTTCTATTAAAGAAACTTTCAAATAGTAAACCATTTATAACCCCGATTAATTTCGAGGGCGAAATTCATTTTAAGGGGGGTAGAATGTAACAGCCCAAGATTTTATGAAAAATATTCTTTTTTATTTCACTAATGCCTTGTGTTGTACGCTACACCAAAAGGAGCTTGCACAACACGCATCCTTGACTTGCCTTGCATTACACGCAATCGCAACCTTCCTCGATAGCGCGTGTGGTACGTAATACTGAGTTTCACGAAACAATGATATGCTATTAAAATATTATTAAAACTAGCCGTTATGAATAGTAATAACCACTTTTTAAATTTTAGAAATTTTAAAATGGACTTCATTTTTGGATTCGGAGTATCGAATTTAGCCTAAGGTGAAATTTTGGTACTTTTCGGATAACTTTCATATTCTGATGAATAGTGAAAATTACTAAATTATAATTAAAAAACAACTTTTTTAATCGAAATAATTAATAGTGATAAATCATTAATTTGAGTGGTTTTAAAGTATATTTAGAATATATTTTTACAATTTAATACAATGTTGGTCATTGGATGTAATTTCACATTTAAACCAGTTATAAACAAGTGTCAATCTTTTGATAGTTATTATCTCTTAAAAACACGCCTTTTGTTTAGACGATGGGAATTAATTTTTAAATTAATTAATGCAACTGATATGTTTTGAATTTGGTAAAATAGAAATCATTTTTGAGTTCATAATATCAAATATAGCTTAGGCCTAATTTTTGGTATTTTTCTGAAAACTTTCAATTTTTGATGAATAGTGAAACCACTAAGTGGTAGGTTAAAAACTGAATTTTGCATAAAACTTAATTTTACCGCTTCTGTGAATGGAATTTCGAAAATCCGACAGACACGGTTAATATCAAGGACTAAAATGTGGTTCAATGAGATGAAAATAATTTTTGGTGAATAGTAACTTTTTACCTTTTTTTACCACGGTTAATAGTAAATAGGGTAACTAAGGGTAAATATGATATTACTATTACCCTAACACATGTCCTAATTCTATTGGATAAGTGTAATTAGACCAAAAACAACCCTATGAATAAACTATGACCATTTAGGCCCACTTGGATTAGATTAGGACATTTATTATTAATTTAATTAAAGAAGGGTTAAAAGAGTTAAAATCAAAGTTTATTTACTAAACCATTTTTAATATGGAGTTATACATAAGATAAATTCGACTATAAATATTCATAAGAAAGATAAAAAGATTTCCTACATAATGGTATTTTATTTGTAATTTTTAGACATTAAATAATTTAATTTATTTATGACACAATGATGATGCAGTAATTATCGTATTAATGAAATATTGACATAATTGATGTTATAAACACCAAAATAAATGTAATTTGAGACTTTTTATGAATTACACTAATTTTATAGGTTAATATGATATATTATTGTTGATTGAATCAACTTGGTTCGAACATATAATTCTGTTATGACTTCCAAAAAAATCATATATCAAATAGTGTCAAAATTGACACAAAATAGTTTTTATATAAAATATTATATTATTAATTGTTATTTTATTCCTAAAAATCTAAGGTTCAGCCAAATGACTTAGATAAGGATATATATATTAATAATAAACAATTTGGGGTTCGTTTGGCATGTTATAGTAAGTTTATTAACCATATAGTGTAAGAAAACAAAAAGACACGGTAAAAGTTAAATTATTTAACTTAGAGTTAAATCTAATTGATAAGGTTAAAATAATAACCTAAACTTGTCTAAATTCTATTGGTTGATAGGATTTCGACCCATCCCAACTTTAGCTTCTAAATAATACCCTTTGGAACCATTATAAACTGATTTTGACTTTAATATAAAATAATATTTTGAGATATTCCTAAGGTGCCCCTCTCCTCCCCTATAAAAGGACATCTCCTCCCCCTCCTCCTCACACCAATTTGAGCACTCAAGCTCGGCCAACCCCTGCCAAAATATCTTCTCCACTTCCCTAGCAACATCCTAGAGGTTCTGGTCTTCCTCAAAGACCAATTTTAGTGCCCTAAGAGGAGGTCTCAAAGAGGCACTTCAAAGAAGAGGTAATTACCGTTACCAATTCTTTCATCTTTATTTCTTCTTCCACTTCTTCTTCTTAGGTTGTTTCATTATGAAGTAATAACATCAGTATCACTCATATACTGATATGTTATTATAAGTATGAAACAACCCTATTTCACCATCTATCCATCCTACGGAAAAAGAAATCACCGCGCGTGCGTACGTACGGAATACCGTCTCCACGCCGTGGTGTAATCTATTTTCCACCACCACCTTACATGGATGGGTATAATGGTGTAAAGAATAACTATACATAGTTATTACAAAATCATATTGATTCTGATATATTGTATAATCCACTCCAATTCAATTCAATATTTATAGAAATGATATCATCGCTCGTGCGTACGTACGGAATACCGTCTCCACGACGCGATGAGATTCATTCTCCATGTTAACCATTTAAGAATGATTATAATGTATATATAAGAAATAATAATGAAATATATGACATTATAAAGATACTGGATTTATGTATATATATACATATGTATGTCATCTACTTACTTCCATTTCAAGACAATAAGAAAGGAAAACAGCGTTCATGCGTACGTACGGACTACCGTCTCCATGAACGGTGTTTTTCATTTTATTTATCTACCTATTATATATATATATACTGAATATATATGATATATAAATCATATTTTATATTCTGGAAGTAAGTAAATCATGATATAAGTAATAATTATGTCAAGAACAACAAGTCAAAACACCTACGATAAATGAAACGATTTTACCCAAAACGCTTCTTTAACATGGAATTTACAAAAGAACGGGTAATATAATGTCATAAGTGAACCATATATGATATCATAACAATGAATATGATTCTGTAATAAGTCAATAACATGATTTAAATCATTATACAGGAGGTTCGGACACTTACAAAGCAAGTCGGACCTAAGGTAAGGAAAATATCACAATCTCATTTTTATCCGAGATTGTTTATACTTTGGTATTTACTGGGGTGTATTTTAACATCCACATCCATGTTCCCTCAATATGTAATATTGTTTCCATCCACTTAAAATAGTTTAAATCCAATTTTACCCATCGGTGAGTTTTTAGTAATGAATATGAAAGGAATCTTTTGTCGTTTTTTTATACGAGGTACTTTTTGACTTTTCCGACAAAAGTACGAAGAATGTTTTTTTTAACTTATACGGCACGAACGGATTTTTACGGTTTTATAAAGCCTTATTTTCATGAACCTTCCTCCAAAATATTTCATGACTATTTTCAATAAAATATTTTTCTTTTAAAATTGCATGATGTTTTGTGAAAAGAAATTGATTTTGAAGAAAAAAGGATATTTTCCTCAAGAATTCAATTCAAATGTTTTATCAAAATTATTTTTCATCTAAGATAATAAAGGGTTCTCTTTCTATCCATATTTTTACATTGATTTGACTATGTTGTGATGGAATTATATTTATGAATTCCTTTATCTTATATGAATGGTTTTATGATGTCATGTTGTTTAAGAATCCCATTTTTATTACATGGGTTATGCAATGATGTATGATTTATGATTTTGTGGCACACATAAGAAAAGGATTCATTAAGAGATGGGTGGGACCTATATCTCCCTCCAATGAATTGGGTAAAGATTTTATATCTCATGAGATAGACATGGCTGGAATGGTAGGTTATACTGGTTCAGTGAAACAGGACTGAAACGAGGGTTACTCGATTCAGAAAGGGACTTTGTCCACTAAGATAGTCTTGGCAATGAGTCTTGACTAACAAGAAATGATTCTCTATGATTATGTGTGTATGCCACAAAGTTTAATGTTTTAAGTTATGATTATTGTGATTACATTTCACTGCCATGATTTATCCCATGTTATGAAATTATGCTCTCTTTTGCAGGTTAAGATTTCCAAAATGTTATGTTCTTATGAATATGATGTGATTGATATTTCTTTTGTTTACCCTTACTGAGCATTTGAGCTCACCCTTTTATGTTTTCTTTTCCCCAGGATATAAAGAAAGGTTTTAGGTAAAAAAAAAGGAAGATCTTTATGGGAGATTTTGAAGATCTTTCACCACGATTAGAAGATTATATTCTTTATGAGCAACCAAATGAAATGAGATTTGGAAGTCCAAACATCATTATTATGCCGAATCAGCAATCTCATAATATGATCAATAAAGTAAAATTTGGTAAGTTTCCTGACTCGGCTAATAAGAGAAAGATGGAGTTTCATGATGATCATAGAGGAAAGAAAGTTCAATTTCCCCTATGTAAATCATGTGGGAAGAGGCATCAAGGAGAATGTTTCAAAGGAACTGGAAGATGCTTTGGGTGTGGAAAAGGACACAAAGCAAGTAAGTGCAAAGGAAAAGGGTCGGTTAACACCATGGATGAGGATAATGGTATTGCTACGACATCAAAAATGGTTAAGTGTTTTAAATGTGGAATGTATGGGCATTATGCAAACAAATGCCCTAAGGGAAAGACTCATGAAGAGAATCAGTATGGTCATATGGGTAGTATTTATGTGGATGATGATGAAGAGACTACAAATGATATGTGAGATGAAAGAATTTTTGAAGCTCGGTCAATGGTTTGAGAATGTAGTGGAATGATTACATGTTTATCATGTGTAATTTTGGAATAAAGAGACATCTATGGATTGTTACACTGTTGTCTTTCCTTGTGTTTTGAAAGTGTATGATTAATGTTACCAGTATCCATGAAAGGTTATTCAGATATTTTTGGAATGTAGATGATATGCGCATAATGAAGGGATAAGGAGAAAATTAAATGTTTGATAGTATTCATGAGCTCATGATTGATATAAGGACTAAGTGATATCATGGTTTGAGTATATAGAATTTTGAGGATTTTGGTATGTGGAAAGTGTTAACTTTTAACTACACTCATGTTTTCACTATGGTATTCAAGAGAATACACGATTAAGGACTTTGAATGTTTGGAATGTGACCAACAAGACATATCTTATGATATGTGGGGATCAACGACAGTATTAAATCTCTGCTAATCGTTGTCACTATATTATGAGAGTCGACTGCAGTATTATGTATAAGCCTAAAGATTATACTGGATTATGTTGGACATAAGTTAGTATTGTTTAAGGATAGAAGATTTTCGATATTATTGATGGGATGTTATATTAACGTAGTTTTAGAAAAAGGACAACCTGCAGGACGGGCGACAGCCCATCGCTTCGGACAAGGCTGTAGGAATCGAACCCACAACCGAAGTGCAACTGGCCTTTATCGCCTACCACTGACCTACAGGAAGTCCCTGTTTAGTAGAAACTAGTGTTATTATATTAAGCAGTATGATATATGAAGTATAAGCCCATTTTAGGAACCATATATGATTAATCCCACTATAGATCGACTTATGTATATTTAATAACTTTTGCTTACCTTTTGTTTGAGACAGATGGAATGACCCGTCATTCTATCACATGATCTGCTAACACTTCACGAATAACAAATTAAACTTCATTTATTTAAGAGATGAAGTAGAAATTGTTCAAGGCACGAACAATAGTGAGATTTTACCAAAATAAAGTAAGTATTTATTCTAATTCAAATTTTCAACTTTAGGGAAATGATCTTGAAAACCAAAAATGTTGTCCTAGTGATCTTTGGAATGTAGATGATATGCGCATAATGAAGGGATACCAAAAATGTTGTCCTAGTGATCTTTGAAACCCAGTGATTAGTTTATTTGGGTAATCGTTACATTTCACACTTTAGTTTTTAAAGCCAAGTTTTGGTATTCCCTTTTACGATGTGGGTTTCTATTAAAGAAACTTTTGAATAGTAAACCATTTATAACCCCGACGAATTTCGAGGGCGAAATTCATTTTAAGGGGGGTAGAATGTAACAACCCAAGATTTTATAAAAAAATATTCTTTTTAATTTTATTAATGTTGTCATAGTGATCTTTGAAACCCAGTGATTAGTTTATTTGGGTAATCGTTACATTTCACACTTTAGTTTTTAAAGCCAAGTTTTGGTATTCCCTTTTACGATGTGGGTTTCTATTAAAGAAACTTTTGAATAGTAAACCATTTATAACCCCGACGAATTTCGAGGGCGAAATTCATTTTAAGGGGGGTAGAATGTAACAACCCAAGATTTTATAAAAAAATATTCTTTTTAATTTTATTAATGTTTTGTGTTGTACGCTACACCAAAAGGAGCTTGCACAACACACATCCTTGACTTGACTTGCATTACACGCAATCGCGACCTTCCTCGATAGCGTGTGTAGTACGCAATACCGAGTTTCACTAAACAACGATATGCTATAAAAATATTATTAAAACTAGCCGTTATGAATAGTAATAACCACTTTTTGAAATCCAGTAAATCTTATTTTTCAAAATGAACTTTATTTTTGGATTCGGAGTATCGAATTTAGCCTAAGGTGAAATTTTGGTACTTTTCGGATAACTTTCATATTTTGATGAATAGTGAAAATGACTAAATTTTAATTAAAAACAACTTTTTTAATCGAAATAATTAATAATGATAAATTATTAATTTGAGTGATTTTAAAGTATATTTAGAATATATTTTTACAATTTAATACAATTTTGGTCATTGAATATAATTTCACATTTAAACCAGACATAATCAAGTGTCAATCTTTTGATAGATATTGTTTCTTAAAAACACGCTATTTGTTTTAACAGCGGGATTTAATTATAAAATTAATTAGTGCAACTTCTATGTTATGAATTTGGTTAAATAGAGTTCATTTTTGAATTCGGAATATGAAATATAGCTTAGGATGAAATTTTGGCATTTTTCTGAAAACCTTCAATTTTTGATGAATAGTGAAACCACTAAGTGGTAGGTTAAAAACTGAATTTTGCATAAAACTTAATTTTACCGCTTCTGTGAATGGAATTTCGAAAATCCGAGAGACACAGTTAATATCAAGGACCAAAATGTGGTTCAATGAGATGAAAATAATTTTTGGTGAATAGTAACTTTTTACTTTTTTTACCGCGGTTAATAGTAAATAGGGTAACTAAGGGTAAATATGATATTAATATTACCCTAACACATGTCCTAATTCTATTGGACAAGTGTAATTCGACCAAAAACAAACTTAGGAATTAAATATGACCATTTAGGCCCACTTGGATTAGATTAGGACATTTATTATTATTTAATTCAAAGAAGAGTTAAAAGAGTTAAAATCAAAGTTTATTTACTAAAACATTTTTAATATGGGGTTATACATACGATAAATTCGATTGTAAATATTCATTAGAAAGCTAAAAGGATTTCCTACATGATGGTATTTTATTTTGAATTTTTAGACATCACATAATTTAATTTATTTATGACACAACGATGATGCAGTAATTATCTTATTAATGAAATATTGACATAATTGATGTTATAAACACCAAAATAAATGTAATTTGAGATTTTTTATGAATTCCACTAATTTTCTAGGTTATTATGATATCTTAATGTTGATTTAATCAACTTGGTTCGAACATTTAATTCTGTTATGACTTTCACAAAAATCATATATCAAATAGTGTCAAAATTGACACAAAATAGTTTTTAAATCAAATATTATATTATTAATTGTTATTTTATTCCTAAAAATCTAGGGTTCGGCCAAATGACATAGATAAGGATATATATATTAATAATAAACAATTTGGGGTTCGTTTGGCATGTTATAGTAAGTGTATTAACCATATAGTGAAAGAAAACAAAAAGACACGGTAAAAGTTAAATTATTTAACTTAGAGTTAAATCTAATTGATAAGGTTAAAATAATACCCTAAACTTGTCTAAATCCTATTGGTTGATGGGATTTCGACCCCTCCCCACCTTATCTTAGAAATAAGACCCTTTGGAACCATTATAAACCGATTTTGACTTTAATATAAAATAATATTTTGAGATATTCCTAAGGTGCCCCTCTCCTCCCTTATAAAAGGACACCTCCTCCCCCTCCTCCTCACACCAATTTGAGCACTCAAGCTCGGCCAACCCCTGCCAATTTCTCCTCTCCACTTCCCTAGCAACATCCTAGAGGTTCTGGTCTTCCTCAAAGACCAATTTTAGTGCCCTAAGAGGAGGTCTCAAAGAGGCACTTCAAAGAAGAGGTAATTACCGTTACCAATTCTTTCATCTTTATTTCTTCTTCCACTTCTTCTTCTTAGGTTGTTCCATTATGAAGTAATAACATCAGTATCACTCATATACTGATATGTTATTATAAGTATGAAACAACCCTACTTCACCATCTATCCATCCTACGGAAAAAGAAATCACCGCGCGTGCGTACGTACGGAATACCGTCTCCACACCGTGGTGTAATCTATTTTCCACCACCACCTTACATGGATGGGTATAATGGTGTAAAGAATAACTATACATAGTAATTACAACATCATATTGATTCTGATATATTTTATAATCCACTCCAATTCAATTCAATATTTATAGAAATGATATCATCGCTCGTGCGTACGTACGGACTACCGTCTCCACGACGCGATGAGATTCATTCTCCATGTTAACCATTTAAGAATGATTATAATGTATATATAAGAAATAATAATGAAATATATGACATTATAAAGCTACTGGATTTATGTATATATATACATATGTATGTCATCTACTTACTTCCATTTCAAGACAATAAGGAAAGGAAAACAGCGTTCATGCGTACGTACGGACTACCGTCTCCATGAACGGTGTTTTTCATTTTATTTATCTACCTATTATATATATATATATACTGAATATATATGATATATAAATCATATTTTATATTCTGGAAGTAAGTAAATCATGATATAAGTAATAATGATGTCAAGAACAACAAGTCAAAACACCTACGATAAATGAAACGATTTTACCCAAAACGCTTCTTTAACATGGAATTTACAAAAGAACGGGTAATATAATGTCATAAGTGAACCATATATGATATCATAACAATGAATATGATTCTGTAATAAGTCAATAACATGATTTAAATCATTATACAGGAGGTTTGGACACTTACAAAGCAAGTCGGACATAAGGTAAGGGAAATATCACAATCTCATTTTTATCCGAGATTGTTTATTCGTAAGTATTTACTGGGGTGTATTTTATCATCCACATCCATGTTCCCTCAATATGTAATATTATTTCCATCCACCTACAATTGTTTAAATCCAATTTTACCCTTCTATGAGTTTTTAGCCTAAGGTGAAATTTTGGTACATTTCGGATAACTTTCATATTCTGATGAATAGTGAAAATTACTAAATTATAATTAAAAACAACTTTTTTAATCGAAATAATTAATAGTGATAAATTATTAATTTGAGTGGTTTTAAAGTATATTTAGAATATATTTTTACAATTTAATACAATGTTGGTCATTGGACGTAATTTCACATTTAAACCAGACATAAACAAGTGTCAATCTTTTGATAGATATTGTTTCGTAAAAACACGCTATTTGTTTTAAGAGCAGGATTTAATTATAAAATTAATTAATTCAACTTCTATGTTATGAATTTGGTAAAATAGACTTCATTTTTGAATTCGGAATATGAAATATAGCTTAGGATGAAATTTTGGCATTTTTCTGAAAACTTTCAATTTTTGATGAATAGTGAAACCACTAAGTGGTAGGTTAAAAACTGAATTTTGCATAAAACTTAATTTTACCGCTTCTGTGAATGGAATTTCGAAAATCCGAGAGACACGGTTAATATCAAGGACTAAAATGTGGTTCAATGAGATGAAAATAATTTTTTGGTGAATAGTAACTTTTTACTTTTTTTACCACGGTTAATAGTAAATAGGGTAACTAAGGGTAAATATGATATTACTATTACCCTAACACATGTCATAATTCTATTGGACAAGTGTAATTCGACCAGAAACAAACTTAGGAATAAAATATGACCATTTAGGCCCACTTGGATTAGATTAGGACATTTATTATTAATTTATTTAAAGAAGGGTTAAAATAGTTAAAATCAAAGTTTAATAAGTAAATCATTTTTAATATGGGGTTATACATAAGATAAATTAGATTGTAAATATTCATTAGAAAGCTAAAAAGATTTCCTACATGATGGTATTTTATTTTTAATTTTTAGACATCAAATAATATAATTTAGTTATGACACAAAGATGATGCATTAATTATCTTATTAATGAAATATTGACATAATTGATAATATAAATACCAAACTAAATGTAATTTAAGACTTTTTATGAATTCCACTAATTTTATAGGTTACTATGATATATTAGTGTTGATTTAATCAACTTGGTTCTAACATATAATTCTGTTATGACTTTCACAAAAATCATATATCAAATAGTGTCAAAATTGACACAAAATAGTTTTTAAATCAAATATTATATTATTAATTGTTATTTTATTCCTAAAAATCTAAGGTTCGGCCAAATGACTTAGATAAGGATATATGTATTAATAATATACAATTTGGGGTTCGTTTGGCATGTTATAGTAAGTTTATTAACCATATAGTGAAAGAAAACAAAAAGACACGGTAAAAGTTAAATTATTTAACTTAGAGTTAAATCTAATTGATAAGGTTAAAATAATACCCTAAACTTGTCTAAATCCTATTGGTTGATAGGTTTTCGACCCATCCCCACTTTAGATTCGAAATAAGACCCTTTGGAACCATTATAAACTGATTTTGACTTTAATATAAAATAATATTTTGAGATATTCCTAAGGTGCCCCTCTCCTCCCTTATAAAAGGGCACCTCCTCCCCCTCCTCCTCACACCAATTTGAGCACTCAAGCTCGGCCAACCCCTGCCAAAATCCCTTCTCCACTTCCCTAGAATAATCCTAGAGGACCTGGTCTTCTTCAAAGACCAATCTTAGTTTCCTAAGTGGAGGATTCAAAGAGGCGTTTCAAAGAAGAGGTAATATCAATTACCGATCTTTTCAATTTCTTTCTTATTCAACTTCTCCTTCTTTAGTTGTTTCATGATAAAGTAATAACATCAGTATTACTTACATACTGATATGTTATTATAAATATGAAACAACCCTATTTCACCATCTATCCATCCTACGGAAAAAGAAATCACCGCGCGTGCGTACGTACGGAATACCGTCTCCACGACGCGATGAGATTCATTCTCCATGTTAACCATTTAAGAATGATTATAATGTATATATAAGAAATAATAATGAAATAAATGACATTATAAAGATACTGGATTTATGTATATATATACATATGAATGTCATCTACTTAATTCCATTCAAGACAATAAGGAAAGAAAAACAGCGTTCATGCGTACGTACGGACTACCGTCTCCATGAACGGTGTTTTTCATTTCATTTAAATATCTAATATATATATATATACTGAATATATATGATATATAAATCATATTTTATATTCTGTAAGTAAGTAAATCATGATATAAGTAATAATAATGTCAAGAACAACAAGTCAAAACACCTACGATAAATGAAACGATTTTTACCCAAAACGTTCTTTAACATGGAATTTACAAAAGAACGGGTAATATAATGTCATAAGTGAACCATATATGATATCATAACAATGAATATGATTCTGTAATAAGTCAATAACATGATTTAAATCATTATACTGGAGGTTCGGACACTTACAAAGCAAGTCGGACCTAAGGTAAGGGAAATATCACAATCTCATTTTTATCCGAGATTGTTTATTCGTAAGTATTTACTGGGGTTTATTTTATCATCCACATCCATGTTTCCTCAATATGTAATATTATTTCCATCCAAATACAATGGTTTAAATCCAATTTTACCCTTTGGTTAGTTTTTAGTAAAAGATATGAAAGGAATCTTTTGTCGTTTATCGTACGAGGTACATTTTGTCTTTTTCGACAAAAGTACAAAGAATGTTTTTTTAACTTATACGGCACGAACAGATTTCTACTGTTTTATAAAGCCTTATTTTCATGAAGCTTCCTCTAAAAGATTTCATGACTATTTTCAATAAAATCTCTTTCTTTTAAAATTGCATGATGTTTTGTGAAAAGAAATTGATTTTGAAGAAGAAAGGATATTTTCCTCAAGAATTCAATTCAAGTGTTTTATCAAAATTATTTTACATATAAGATAATAAAGGGTTCTGTTTCTATCCATATTTTTACATTGATTTGACTATGTTGTGATGAAATTATGTTTATGAATTCCTTTATCTTATATGAATGGTTTTATGATGTCATGTTGTTTAAGAATCCCATTTTTATTACATGGGTTATGGAATGATGTATGATTTATGATTTTGTGGCACACATAAGAAAGGATTCATTAAGAGATGGGTGGGACCTATATCTCCCTCCAATGCATTGGGTAAAGATTTCATATCTCATGAGATAGACATGGCTGGAATGGTAGGTTATACCGGTTCAGTGAAACAGGACTGAAACGAGGATTACTCGATTCAGAAAGGGACTTTGTCCACTAAGATAGTCTTGGCAATGAGTCTTGACTAACAAGAAATGATTCTCTATGATTATGTGTGTATGCCACAAAGTTTCATGTTTTAAGTTATGATTATTGGGATTTCATTTCACTACTATGATTTATCCCATGTTATGAAATTATGCTCTCTTTTGCAGGTTAAGATTTCCAAAAGTTATGTTCTTATGAATATGATGTGATTGATTTTTCTTTTGTATACCCTTATTGAGCATTTGAGCTCACCCTTTTATGTTTTCTTTTCCCCAGGATATAAAGAAAGGTTTTAGGTATAAAAAGGAAGATCTTTATGGGAGATGTTGAAGATCTTCAATGTTGGTCATTGGTTGTAATTTCACATTTAAACCAGACATAATTAAGTGTCAATCTTTTGATAGAAATTGTTTCTTAAAAACACGCTATTTGTCTTAACAGCGGGATTTAATTATAAAATTAATTAATTCAACTTCTATGTTATGAATTTGGAAAAATAGACTTCATTTTTCAATTCGGAATATGAAATATAGCTTAGGATGAAATTTTGGCATTGTTCTGAAAAACATCAAATTTTGATGAATAGTGAAACTACTAAGTGGTAGGTTAAAAACTGAATTTTTCATAAAACTTAATTTTACCGCTTCTGTGAATGGAATTTCAAAAATCCGAGAGACACGGTTAATATCAAGGACTAAAATGTGGTTCAATGAGATGAAAATAATTTTTTGGTGAATAGTAACTTTTTACTATTTTTACCGCGGTTAATAGTAAATAGGGTAACTAAGGGTAAATATGATATTACTATTACCCTAACACATGTACTAATTCTATTGGACAAGTGTAATTCGACCAAAAACAAACTTAGGAATAAAATATGACCATTTAGGCCCACTTGGATTAGATTAGGACATTTATTATTAATTTATTTAAAGAAAGGTTAAAATAGTTAAAATCAAAGTTTAATAAGTAAATCATTTTTAATATGGGGTTATACATAAGATAAATTCGACTATAAATATTCATTAGAAAGATAAAAAGATTTCCTACATAATGGTATTTTATTTGTAAATTTTAGACATCAAATAATATAATTAATTTATGACACAAAGATGATGCAGTAATTATCTTATTTATGAAATATTGACATAATTGATGTTATAAACACCAAAATAAATGTAATTTGAGAATTTTTATGAATTCCACTAATTTTATAGGTTACTATGATATATTAATGTTGATTGAATCAACTTGGTTCGAACATTTAATTCTGTTATGACTTTTACAAAAATCATATATCAAATAGTGTCAAAATTGACACAAAATAGTTTTTAAATCAAATATTATATTATTAATTGTTATTTTATTCCTAAAAATCTAATTTTCGGCCAAATGCCTTAGATAAGGATATATATATTAATAATAAACAATTTGGGGTTCGTTTGTCATGTTATAGTAAGTGTATTAACCATATAGTGAAAGAAAACAAAAAGACACGGTAAAAGTAAAATTATTTAACTTAGAGTTAAATCTAATTGATAAGGTTTAAAATAAGATCCAAACATGTCTAAATTTGATTGGTTGATGAGATTACAACCCTATCTCATCTAATCTTCGAATATGAGTCATTTTTGTAGGTTTTTAAGTGGGGTATATTTATTATAAATTAATATTTTTAAGAATTCCTAAGGTGCCCCTCTCCTCCCCTATAAAAGGATACCTCCTCCCCCTCCTCCTCACAAAAATTTGAGCACTCAAGCTCGGCCAACCCCTGCCAAAATTCCTTCTCCACTTCCCTAGCAACATCCTAGAGGTTCTGGTCTTCCTCAAAGACCAATTCTAGTGCCCTAAGAGGAGGTCTCAAAGAGGCACTTCAAAGAAGAGGTAATTACCGTTACCAATTCTTTCATCTTTATTTCTTCTTCCACTTCTTCTTCTTAGGTTGTTTCATTATGAAGTAATAACATCAGTATCACTCATATACTTATATGTTATTATAAGTATTAAACAACCCTATTTCACCATCTATCCATCCTACGGAAAAAGAAATCACCGCGCGTGCGTACGTACGGAATACCGTCTCCACGCCGTGGTGTAATCTATTTTCCACCACCACCTTACATGGATGGGTATAATGGTGTAAAGAATAACTATACATAGTTATTACAACATCATATTGATTCTGATATATTGTATAATCCACTCCAATTCAATTCAATATTTATTGAAATGATATCATCGCTCGTGCGTACGTACGGACTACCGTCTCCACGACGCGATGAGATTCATTCTCCATGTTAACCATTTAAGAATGATTATAATGTATATATAAGAAATAATAATGAAATATATGACATTATAAAGCTACTGGATTTATGTATATATATACATATGTATGTCATCTAATTACTTCCATTTCAGGACAATAAGGAAAGAAAAACAGCGTTCATGCGTACGTACGGACTACCGTCTCCATGAACGGTGTTTTTCATTTTATTTATCTATCTATTATATATATATATACTGAATATATATGATATATAAATCATATTGTATATTCTGGAAGTAAGTAAATCATGATATAAGTAATAATGATGTCAAGAACAACAAGTCAAAACACCTACGATAAATGAAACGATTTTACCCAAAACGCTTCTTTAACATGGAATTTACAAAAGAACGGGTAATATAATGTCATAAGTGAACCATATATGATATGATAACAATGAATATGATTCTGTAATAAGTCAATAACATGATTTAAATCATTATACAGGAGTTTCGGACACTTACAAAGCAAGTCGGACCTAAGGTAAGGGAAATATCACAATCTCATTTTTATCCGAGATTGTTTATTCGTCAGTATTTACTGGGGTGTATTTTATCATCCACATCCATGTTCCCTCAATATGTAATTTTATTTCCATCCACCTACAATTGTTTAAATCCAATTTTACCCTTCTATGAGTTTTTAGTAAAGGATATGAAAGGAATCGTTTTTCGTTTTTCATACGAGGTACTTTTTGACTTTTCCGAAAAAAGTACGAAGAATGTTTTTTTTAACTTATACGGCATGAACGGATTTATACTGTTTTATAAAGCCTTATTTTCATGAAGCTTCCTCTAAAATATTTCATGACTATTTTCAATAAAATCTCTTCCTTTTAAAATTGCATGATGTTTTGTGAAAAGAAATTGATTTTGAAGAAGAAAGGATATTTTCCTCAAGAATTCAATTCAAGTGTTTTATCAAAATTATTTTCCATATAAGATAATAAAGGGTTCTATTTCTATCCATATTTTTACATTGATTTGACTATGTTGTGATGAAATTATGTTTATGAATTCCTTTATCTTATATGAACGGTTTTATGATGTCATGTTGTTTAAGAATCCCATTTTTATTACATGGGTTATGCAATGATGTATGATTTATGATTTTGTGGCACACATAAGAAAGGATTCATTAAGAGATGGGTGGGACCTATATCTCCCTCCAATTCATTGGGTAAAGATTTCATATCTCATGATATAGACATGGCTGGAATGGTAGGTTATACCGATTCAGTGAAACAGGACTGAAATGAGGATTACTCGATTCAGAAAGGGACTTTGTCCACTAAGATAGTCTTGGCAATGAGTCTTGACTAACAAGAAATGATTCTCTATGATTATGTGTGTATTCCACAATGAGTAATGTTTTAAGTTATGATTTCATTTTCACTTCCATAGAATTTAAACAAGTTTAGGATATTATTTTAACCTTATCAATTAGATTTAACTCTAAGTTAAATAATTTAACTTTTACCATGTCTTTTTGTTTTCTTTCACTATATGGTTAATACACTTACTATAACATGCCAAACGAACCCCAAATTGTTTATTATTAATATATATATCCTTCTGTGAATGGAATTTCGAAAATCCGAGAGACACAGTTAATATCAAGGACTAAAATGTGGTTCAATGAGATGAAAATAATTTTTTGGTGAATAGTAACTTTTTACTTTTTTTACCACGGTTAATAGTAAATAGGGTAACTAAGGGTAAATATGATATTAATATTACCCTAACACATGTCCTAATTCTATTGGACAAGTGTAATTCGACCAAAAACAAACTTAGGAATAAAATATGACCATTTAGGCCCACTTGGATTAGATTAGGACATTTATTATTAATTTATTTAAAGAAGGGTTAAAATAGTTAAAATCAAAGTTTAATAAGTAAATCATTTTTAATATGGGGTTATACATAAGATAAATTCGACTATAAATATTCATTAGAAAGCTCAAAAGATTTCCTACATGATGGTATTTTATTTGTAATTTTTAGACATCAAATAATATAATTTATTTATGACACAAAGATGATGCAGTAATTATCTTATTAATGAAATATTGACATAATTGATGTTATAAACACCAAAATAAATGTAATTTGAGACTTTTTATGAATTCAACTAATTTTCTAGGTTACTATGATATATTAATGTTGATTTAATCAACTTGGTTCGAACATATAATTCTGTTATGACTTTCACAAAAATCATATATCAAATAGTGTCAAAATTGACACAAAATAGTTTTTAAATCAAATATTATATTATTAATTGTTATTTTATTCCTAAAAATCTAAGGTTCGGCCAAATGACTTAGATAAGGATATATATATTAATAATAAACAATTTGGGGTTCGTTTGGCATGTTATAGTAAGTGTATTAACCATATAGTGAAAGAAAACAAAAAGACACGGTAAAAGTTAAATTATTTAACTTAGAGTTAAATCTAATTGATAAGGTTAAAATAATACCCTAAACTTGTCTAAATCTTATTGGTTGATAGGATTTCGACCCATCCCCACTTTATCTTCGAAATAAGACCCTTTGGAACCATTATAAACCGATTTTGACTTTAATATAAAATAATATTTTGAGATATTCCTAAGGTGCCCCTCTCCTCCCTTATAAAAGGACACCTCCTCCCCCTCCTCCTCACACCAATTTGAGCACTCAAGCTCGGCCAAACCCTGCCAAAATCTCTTCTCCACTTCCCTAGAAACATCCTAGAGGTTATGGAATTACTCAAAGACCAATTTTAGTGCCCTAAGAGGAGGTCTCAAAGTGGCACTTCAAAGAAGAGGTAATTACCGTTACCAATTCTTTCATCTTTATTTCTTCTTCCACTTCTTCTTCTTAGGTTGTTTCATTATGAAGTAATAACATCAGTATCACTCATATACTGATATGTTATTATAAGTATGAAACAACCCTATTTCACCATCTATCCATCCTACGGAAAAAGAAATCACCGCGCGTGCGTACGTACGGAATACCGTCTCCACGCCGTGGTGTAATCTATTTTCCACCACCACCTTACATGGATGGGTATAATGGTGTAAAGAATAACTATACATAGTTATTACAAAATCATATTGATTCTGATATATTGTATAATCCACTCCAATTCAATTCAATATTGATAGAAATGATATCATCGCTCGTGCGTACGTACGGAATACCGTCTCCACGACGCGATGAGATTCATTCTCCCTGTTAACCATTTAAGAATGATTATAATGTATATATAAGAAATAATAATGAAATATATGACATTATAAAGCTACTGGATTTATGTATATATATACATATGTATGTCATCTACTTACTTCCATTTCAAGACAATAAGGAAAGGAAAACAGCGTTCATGCGTACGTACGGACTACCGTCTCCATGAACGATGTTTTTCATTTTATTTATCTACCTATTATATATATATATATACTGAATATATATGATATATAAATCATATTTTATATTCTGGAAGTAAGTAAATCATGATATAAGTAATAATGATGTCAAGAACAACAAGTCAAAACACCTACGATAAATGAAACGATTTTACCCAAAACGCTTCTTTAACATGGAGTTTACAAAAGAACGGGTAATATAATGTCATAAGTGAACCATATATGATATCATAACAATGAATATGATTCTGTAATAAGTCAATAACATGATTTAAATCATTATACAGGAGGTTCGGACACTTACAAAGCAAGTCAGACCTAAGGTAAGGGAAATATCACAATCTCATTTTTATCCGAGATTGTTTATTCGTAAGTATTTACTAGGGTGTATTTTATCATCCACATCCATGTTCCCTCAATATGAAATATTGTTTCCATCCACTTGCAATAGTTTAAATCCAATTTTACCCTTAGGTGAGTTTTTAGTAAAGAATATGAAAGGAATCTTTTGTCGTTTTTCCGTACGAGGTACTTTTTGACTTTTCCGACAAAAGTACGAAGAATGTTTTTTTTATTTAAACGGAACGAACGGATTTTTATGGTTTTATAAAGCCTTATTTTCATGAAGCTTCCTTCAAAATATTTCATGACTATTTTTAATAAAATCTCTTTCTTTTAAAATTGCATGATGTTTTGTGAAAAGAAATTGATTTTGAAGAAGAAAGGATATTTTCCTCAAGAATTCATTTCAAGTGTTTTATCAAAATTATTTTCCATCTAGGATAATAAAGGGTTCTGTTTCTATCCATATTTTATTTTGGTATTTATAGATCTACTTATGTATATAATTTTTGCTAACCTTTTGTTTGAGACAGATGGAATGACCCGTCATTCTATCACATGATCTGATAACACTTCATGAATAACAAATTCAACTTCATTTATTTAAGAGATGAAGTGGAAATTGTTCAAGGCATGAACAACAGTGAGATTGTACCAAAATAAAGTAAGTATTTATTCTAATTCAAATTTTCAACTTTAGGGAAATGATCTTGAAAACCAAAAATGTTGTCCTAGTGATCTTATACCTGATGAATAAGATGGTACCTTATATCATCACAAATCTATGGATTTGTGATTACTGGCTTTTCCATAGCCATGTTCTCTACCACTCTCCATCAGAACATGATGGTTAGATTTCTCTTCCATATCCATATTTTCACCTATGTGGAAATCCAGTGATTAGTTTATTTGGGTAACCATTACGTTTCATACCTTTGTTTTTAAAGATTGGTTTTGGTATTCCTTTTTACGATGTGGGTTTCTATTAAAGAAACTTTCGAATAGTAAACTATTTATAACCCCGACGAATTTCGAGGGCGAAATTCATTTTAAGGGGGGTAGAATGTAACAGCCCGAGATTTTATGAAAACTATTCTTTTTAATTTTATTAATGTCTTGTGTTGTACGCTACAAAAGGAGCTTGCACAACACACATCCTTGACTTGACTTGCATTACACGCAATCACGACCTTCCTCGATAGCGTGTGTAGTACGCAATACCGAGTTTCACTAAACAACGATATGCTATAAAAATATTATTAAAACTAGCCGTTATGAATAGTAATAACCACTTTTTGAAATCCAGTAAATCTTATTTTTCAAAATGAACTTTATTTTTGGATTCGGAGTATCGAATTTAGCCTAAGGTGAAATTTTGGTACTTTTCGGATAACTTTCATATTCTGATGAATAGTGAAAATTACTAAATTATAATTAAAAACAATTTTTTTAATCGAAATAATTTATAGTGATAAATCATTAATTTGAGTGGTTGTAAAGTATATTTAGAATATATTTTTACAATTTAATACAATGTTGGTCATTGGATGTAATTTCACATTTAAACTAGACATAAACAAGTGTCAATCTTTTGATAGATATTGTTTCTTAAAAAAACACGCTATTTGTTTTAACAGCGGGATTTAATTATAAAATTAATTAATGCAACTTTTATGTTATGAATTTGGTAAAATAGACTTCATTTTTGAATTCGGAATATGAAATATAGCTTAGGATGAAATTTTGGCATTATTCTGAAAAACATCAATTTTTGATGAATAGTGAAACTACTAAGTGGTAGGTTAAAAACTGAATTTTGCATAAAACTTAATTTTACCACTTCTGTGAATGGAATTTCAAAAATCCGAGAGACACGGTTAATATCAAGGACTAAAATGTGGTTCAATGAGATGAAAATAATTTTTTGGTGAATAGTAACTTTTTACTTTTTTTACCACGGTTAATAGTAAATAGGGTAACTAAGGGTAAATATGATATTAATATTACCCTAACACATGTCCTAATTCTATTGTACAAGTGTAATTCGACCAAAAACAAACTTAGGAATAAAATATGACCATTTAGGCCCACTTGGATTAGATTAGGACATTTATTATTAATTTATTTAAAGAAGGGTTAAAATAGTTAAAATCCAAGTTTAATAAGTAAATCATTTTTAATATGGGGTTATACATAAGATAAATTCGACTATAAATATTCATTAGAAAGCTAAAACGATTTCCTACATAATGGTATTTTATTTGTAATTTTTAGACATCAAATAAGTTAATTAATTTATGACACAAAGATGATGCAGTAATTATCTTATTTATGAAATATTGACATAATTGATGTTATAAACACCAAAATAAATGTAATTTGAGAATTTTTATGAATTCCACTAATTTTCTAGGTTACTATGATATATTAATGTTGATTTAATCAACTTTGTTCTAACATTTAATTCTGTTATGACTTTCACAAAAATCATATATCAAATAGTGTCAAAATTGACACAAAATAGTTTTTAAATCAAATATTATATTATTAATTGTTATTTTATTCCTAAAAATCTAAGGTTCGGCCAAATGACTTAGATAAGGATATATATATTAATAATAAATAATTTGGGGTTAGTTTGGCATGTTATAGTAAGTTTATTAACCATATAGTGAAAGAAAACAAAAAGACACGGTAAAAGTTAAATTATTTAACTTAGAGTTAAATCTAATTGATAAGGTTTAAAATAAGATCCAAACATGTCTAAATTTGATTGGTTGATGAGATTACCACCCTATCTCATCTAAGCTTCGAATATGAGTCATTTTTGGAGGTTTTTAAGTGGGGTTAGATTTATTATAAATTAATATTTTTAAGAATTCCTAAGGTGCCCCTCTCCTCCCCTATAAAAGGACACCTCCTCCCCCTCCTCCTCACACCAATTTGAACACTCAATCTCGGCCAACCCCTGCCATTTTCTCCTCTCCACTTCCCTAGCAACATCCTAGAGGTTCTGGTCTTCTTCAAAGACCAATTCTAGTGCCCTAAGAGGAGGTCTCAAAGAGGCACTTCAAAGAAGAGGTAATTACCGTTACCAATTCTTTCATCTTTATTTCTTCTTCCACTTCTTCTTCTTAGGTTGTTTCATTATGAAGTAATAACATCAGTATCACTAATATACTGATATGTTATTATAAGTATGAAACAACCCTATTTCACCATCTATCCATCCTACGGAAAAAGAAATCACCGCGCGTGCGTACGTACGGAATACCGTCTCCACGCCGTGGTGTAATCTATTTTCCACCACCACCTTACATGGATGGGTATAATGGTGTAAAGAAAAACTATACATAGTTATTACAAAATAATATTGATTCTGATATATTGTATAATCCACTCCAATTCAATTCAATATTTATGGAAATGATATCATCGCTCGTGCGTACGTACGGACTACCGTCTCCACGACGCGATGAGATTCATTCTCCATGTTAACCATTTAAAAATGATTATAAAGTATATATAAGAAATAATAATGAAATATATGACATTATAAAGCTACTGGATTTATGTATATATATATATATATGTATGTCATCTACTTACTTCCATTTCAAGACAATAAGGAAAGGAAAACAACGTTCATGCGTACGTACGGACTACCGTCTCCATGAACGGTGTTTTTCATTTTATTTATCTATCTATTATATATATATATATACTGAATATATATGATATATAAATCATATTTTATATTCTGGAAGTAAGTAAATCATGATATAAGTAATAATGATGTCAAGAACAACAAGTCAAAACACCTACGATAAATGAAACGATTTTACCCAAAACGCTTCTTTAACATGGAATTTACAAAAGAACGGGTAATATAATGTCATAAGTGAACCATATATGATATCATAACAATGAATATGATTCTTTAATAAGTCAATGACATTATTTAAACCATTATACAGGAGCTTCGGACACGTACAAAGCAAATCGGACCTAAGGTAAGGGAAATATCACAATCTCATTTTTATCCGAGATTGTTTGTACTTTGAAAGTTACTGGGCTGTATTTTATCAACAAAATCCATGTTTCCTCAATATGTAATGTTATTTCCATCCACCTACAATTGTTTAAATCCAAATATACCCTTCGGTGAGTTTTTAGTAAAGAATATGAAAGGAATCTTTTGTCGTTTTTCCGTACGAGGTACTTTTTGACTTTTCCGACAAAAGTACGAAGAATGTTTTTTTTAACTTATACGGCACGAACGGATTTATACTGTTTTATAAAGCCTTATTTTCATGAAGCTTCCTATAAAAGATTTCATGACTATTTTCAATAAAATCTCATTCTTTTAAAATTGCATGATGTTTTGTGAAAAGAAATTGATTTTGAAGAAGAAAGGATATTTTCCTCAAGAATTCAATTCAAGTGTTTTATCAAAATTATTTTCCATCTAAGATAATAAAGGGTTCTGTTTCTATCCATATTTTTACATTGATTTGACTATGTTGTGATGGAATTATGTTTATGAATTCCTTTATCTTATATGAATGGTTTTATGATGTCATGTTGTTTAAGAATCCCATTTTTATTACATGGGTTATGCAATGATGTATGATTTATGATTTTGTGGCACACATAAGAAAGGATTCATTAAGAGATGGGTGGGACCTATATCTCCCTCTAATGCATTGGGTAAAGATTTTATATCTCATGAGATAGACATGGCTGGAATGAATTCTTGAGGAAAATATCCTTTCTTCTTCAAAATCAATTTCTTTTCACAAAACATAATGCAATTTTAAAAGAAAGAGATTTTATTAAAAATAGTCATGAAATCTTTTGGAGGAAGCTTCATGAAAATAAGGCTTTATAAAACCGTAAAAATCCGTTCATGCCGTTTAAGTTTAAAAAAACATTCTTCGTACTTTTGTCGGAAAAGTCAAAAAGTACATCGTACGAAAAACGAAAAAAGATTCCTTTCATATCTTTTACTAAAAACTCACCGAAGGGTAAATTTGGATTTAAACAATTGTAGGTGGATGGAAATAACATTACATATTGAGGAAACATGGATTTTGATGATAAAATACACCCCAGTGACTTTCAAAGTACAAACAATCTCGGATAAAAATGAGATTGTGATATTTCCCTTACCTTAGGTCCGACTTGCTTTGTAAGTGTCCGAACCTCCTGTATAATGATTTAAATCATGTTATTGACTTATTACAGAATCATATTAAATGTTATGATATCATATATGGTTCACTTATGACATTATATTACCCGTTCTTTTGTAAATTCCATGTTAAAGAAGCGTTTTGGGTAAAATCGTTTCATTTATCGTAGGTGTTTTGACTTGTTGTTCTTGACATCATTATTACTTATATCACGATTTACTCACTTCCAGAATATAAAATATGATTTATATATCATATATAATCAATATATATATATATAACAGGTAGATAAATAAAATGAAAAACACCGTTCATGGAGACGGTAGTCCGTACGTACGCATGAACGCTGTTTTCCTTTCCTTATTGTCTTAAAATGGAAGTAAGTAGATGACATACATATGTATATATATACATAAATCCAGTAGCTTTATAATGTCATATATTTCATTATTATTTCTTATATATACATTATAATCATTCTTAAATGGTTAACATGGAGAATGAATCTCATCGCGTCGTGGAGACGGTAGTCCGTACGTACGCACGAGCGATGATATCATTTCCATAATTATTGAATTGAATTGTAGTGGATTATAAAATATATCAGAATCAATATGATGTTATAATAACTATTTATAGTTATTCTTTACACCATTATACCCATCCATGTAAGGTGGTGGCGGAAAAAAGATTACACCACGGCGTGGAGACGGTATTTCGTACGTACGCACGCGCGGTGATTTCATTTTTCCGTAGGATGGATAGATGGTGAAATAGGGTTGTTTCATACTTATAATAACATATCAGTATATGAGTTATACTGATGTTATTACTTCATAATGAAACAACCTAAGAAGAAGAAGTGGAAGAAGCAATAAAGATGAAAGAATTGGTAACGGTAATTACCTCTTCTTTGAAGTGCCTCTTTGAGACCTCCTCTTAGGGCACTAAAATTGGTCTTTGAGGAAGACCAGAACCTCTAGGATGTTTCTAGGGAAGTGGAGAGGAGAAATTGGCAGGGGTTGGTCGAGCTTGAGTGCTCAAATTGGTGTGAGGAGGAGGGGGAGGAGGTGTCCTTTTATAGGGGAGGAGAGGGGCACCTTAGGAATATCTCAAAATATTATTTTATATTAAAGTCAAAATCGGTTTATAATGGTTCCAAAGGGTCTTATTTCGAAGCTAAAGTGGGGATGGGTCGAAATACTATCAACCAATAGGATTTAGACATGTTTAGGGTATTATTTTAACCTTATTAATTAGATTTAACTCTAAGTTAAATAATTTAACTTTTACCGTGTCTTTTTGTTTTCTTTCACTATATGGTTAATAAACTTACTATAACATGCCAAACGAACCCCAAATTGTATATTATTAATACATATATCCTTATCTAAGTCATTTGGCCGAACCTTAGATTTTTAGGAATAAAATATCAATTAATAATATAATATTTGATTTAAAAACTATTTTGTGTCAATTTTGACACTATTTGATATATGATTTTTGTGAAAGTCATAACAGAATTATATGTTCGAACCAAGTTGATTAAATCAACACTAATATATCATAGTAACCTAGAAAATTAGTTTAATTCATAAAAAGTCTTAAATTACATTTATTTTGGTATTTATATTATCAATTATGTCAATATTTCATTAATAAGATAATTACTGCATCATCTTTGTGTCATAAATAAATTACATTATTTGATGTCTAAAAATTACAAATAAAATACCATCATGTAGGAAATCTTTTTATCTTTCTAATGAATATTTATAGTCGAATTTATCTTATGTATAACCCCATATTAAAAATGATTTACTTATTAAACTTTGATTTTAACTATTTTAACCCTTCTTTAAATAAATTAATAATAAATGTCCTAATCTAATCCAAGTGGGCCTAAATGGTCATATTTTATTCCTAAGTTTGCTTTTGGTCGAATTACATTTGTCCAATAGAATTAGGACTTGTGTTAGGGTAATATTAATATCATATTTACCCTTAGTTACCCTATTTACTATTAACCGTGGTAAAAAAAGTAAAAAGTTACTATTCACCAAAAAATTATTTTCATCTCATTGAACCACATTTTAGTCCTTGATATTAACCGTGTCTCTCGGATTTTTGAAATTCAATTCACAGAAGCGGTAAAATTAAGTTTTATGCAAAAATTCAGTTTTTAACCTACCACTTAGTAGTTTCACTATTCATCAAAAATTGATGTTTTTCAGAACAATGCCAAAATTTCATCCCAAGCTATATTTCATATTCCGAATTCAAAAATGAAGTCTATTTTACCAAATTCATAACATAAAAGTTTCATTAATTAATTTTATAATTAAATCCCACTGTTAAAACAAATAGCGTGTTTTTAAGAAACAATATCTATCAAAAGATTGACATTTGTTTATGTCTAGTTTAAATGTGAAATTACATCTAATGACCAACATTGTATTAAATTGTAAAAATATATTCTAAATATACTTTAAAACCACTCAAATTAATGATTTATCACTATTAATTATTTCGATTAAAAAAGTTGTTTTTAATTATAATTTAGTAATTTTCACTATTCATCAGAATATGAAAGTTATCCGAAAAGTACCAAAATTTCACCTTAGGCTAAATTCGATACTCCGAATCCAAAAATGAAGTCCATTTTGAGAGTTAAAATTTCTAAAATTTAAAAAGTGGTTATTACTATTCATAACGGCTAGTTTTAATAATATTTTAATAGCATATCATTGTTTCGTGAAACTCAGGATTACGTACCACACACGCTATCGAGGATGGTTGTGATTGCGTGTAATGCAAGGCAAGTCAAGGATG
Source organism: Viscum album (assembly GCA_963277665.1). NCBI lineage: Eukaryota > Viridiplantae > Streptophyta > Magnoliopsida > Santalales > Viscaceae > Viscum > Viscum album. Next base: position 1,676,924,450 of record OY728138.1, on the reverse strand, counting down.
CGTGTTGTGCAAGCTCCTTTTAGTGTAGCGTATAACACAAGACATTAGTAAAATAAATAAAGAATATATTTTTTATAAAATCTTGGGCTGTTACATTCTACCCCCCTTAAAATGAATTTCGCCCTCGAAATTCGTCGGGGTTATAAATGGTTTACTATTTGAAAGTTTCTTTAATAGAAACCCACATCGTAAAAGGGAATACCAAAACTTGTCTTTAAAAACTAAAGTATGAAATGTAACGATTACCCAAATAAACTAATCACTGGGTTTCCCCAGCCATGTCTATCTCATGAGATATGAAATCTTTACCCAATGCATTGGAGGGAGATATAGGTCCCACCCATCTCTTAATGAATCCTTTCTTATGTGTGCCACATAATCATAAATCTTACATCATCACATAACCCATGTAATAAAAATGGGATTCTTAAACAACATGACATCCTAAAACCATTCATATAAGATAAAGGAATTCATAAACATAATTCCATCACAACATAGTCAAATCAATGTAAAAATATGGATAGAAACAGAACCCTTTATTATCTTAGATGGAAAATAATTTTGATAAAACACTTGAAATGAATTCTTGAGGAAAATATCCTTTCTTCTTCAAAATCAATTTCTTTTCACAATACATCATGCAATTTTAAAAGAAAGAGATTTTATTAAAAATAGTCATGAAATATTTTGGAGGAAGCTTCATGAAAATAAGGCTTTATAAAACCATAAAAATCCGTTCGTTCCGTTTTAAAAAAAAACATTCTTCGTACTTTTGTCGGAAAAGTCAAAAAGTACCTCGTACGAAAAAACGAAAAAAGATTCCTTTCATATCCTTTACTAAAAACTCATCGAAGGGTAAAATTGGATTTAAACAATTGTAGGTGGATGGAAATAATATTACATATTGAGGAAACATGGATGTGGATGATAAAATACACCCCAGTAAATTCTTACGAATAAACAATCTCGGATAAAAATGAGATTGTGATATTTCCCTTACCTTAGGTCCGATTTGCTTTGTTCATGTCCGAAGATCCTGTATAATGGTTTAAATAATGTTATTGACTTATTACAGAATCATATTCATTGTTATGATATCATATATGGTTCACTTATGACATTATATTACCCGTTCTTTTGTAAATTCCATGTTAAAGAAGCGTTTTGGGTAAAATCGTTTCATTTATCGTAGGTGTTTTGACTTGTTGTTCTTGACATCATTATTACTTATATCATGATTTACTTACTTCCAGAATATAAAATATGATTTATATATCATATATATTCAGTATATATATATATATAATAGGTAGATAAATAAAATGAAAAACACCGTTCATGGAGATGGTAGTCCGTACGTACGCATGAACGTTGTTTTCCTTTCCTTATTGTCTTGAAATGGAAGTAAGTAGATGACATACATATGTATATATATACATAAATCCAGTAGCTTTATAATGTCATATATTTCATTATTATTTCTTATATATACATTATAATCATTCTTAAATGGTTAACATGGAGAATGAATCTCATCGCGTCGTGGAGACGGTATTCCGTACGTACGCACGAGCGATGATATCATTTCTATATATATTGAATTGAATTGGAGTGTATTATACAATATATCAGAATCAATATGATGTTGTAATAACTATGTATAGTTATTCTTTACACCATTATACCCATCCATGTAAGGTGGTGGTGGAAAATAGATTACACCACGGCGTGGAGACGGTATTCTGTACGTACGCACGCGCGGTGATTTCTTTTTCCGTAGGATGGATAGATGGTGAAATAAGGTTGTTTCATACTTATAATAACATATCAGTATATGTGTGATACTGATGTTATTACTTCATAATGAAACAACCTAATAAGAAGAAGTGGAAGAAGAAATAAAGATGAAAGAATTGGTAACGGTAATTACCTCTTCTTTGAAGTGCCTCTTTGAGACCTCCTCTTAGGGCACTAAAATTGGTCTTTGAGGAAGACCAGAACCTCTAGGATGTTTCTAGGGAAGTGGAGAGGATAAATTGGCAGGGGTTGGCCGAGCTTGAGTGCTCAAATTGGTGTGAGGAGGAGGGGGAGGAGGTGTCCTTTTATAGGGGAGGAGAGGGGCACCTTAGGAATATCTCAAATTATTATTTTATATTAAAGTCAAAATCGGTTTATAATGGTTCCAAAGGGTCTTATTTCGAAGATAAAGTGGGGATGGGTCGAAATCCTATCAACCAATAGGATTTAGACAAGTTTAGGGTATTATTTTAACCTTATCAATTAGATTTAACTCTAAGTTAAATAATTTAACTTTTACCGTGTCTTTTTGTTTTCTTTCACTATATGGTTAATAAACTTACTATAACATGCCAAACGAACCCCAAATTGTTTATTATTAATATATATATCCTTATCTAAGTCATTTGGCCGAACCTTAGATTTTTAGGAATACAATAACAATTAATAATATAATATTTGATTTAAAAACTATTTTGTGTCAATTTTGACACTATTTGATATATGATTTTTGTGAAAGTCATAACAGAATTATATATTCGAAACAAGTTGATTAAATCAACATTAATATATCATAGTAACCTAGAAAATTAGTGGAATTTATAAAAAGTCTTAAATTACATTTATTTTGGTATTTATATTATCAATTATGTCAATATTTCATTAATAAGATAATTACTGCATCATCTTTGTGTCATAAATAAATTATATTATTTGATGTCTAAAAATTACAAATAAAATACCATCATGTAGGAAATCTTTTTAGCTTTCTAATGAATATTTATAGTCGAATTTATCTTATGTATAACCCCATATAAAAATGATTTACTTATTAAACTTTGATTTTAACTATTTTAACCCTTCTTTAAATAAATTAATAATAAATGTCCTAATCTAATCCAAGTGGGCCTAAATGGTCATATTGTATTCCTAAGTTTGTTTTTGGTCGAATTACACTTGTCCAATAGAATTAGGACATGTGTTAGGGTAATAGTGATATCATATTTACCCTTAGTTACCCTATTTACTATTAACCGCGGTAAAAAAAGTAAAAAGTTACTATTCACCAAAAAATTATTTTCATCTCATTGAACCACATTTTAGTCCTTGATATTAACCGTGTCTCTCGGATTTTTGAAATTCCATTCACAGAAGTGGTAAAATTAAGTTTTATGCAAAATTCAGTTTTTAACCTACCACTTAGTAGTTTCACTATTCATCAAAAATTGATGTTTTTCAGAACAATGCCAAAATTTCATCCTAAGCTATATTTCATATTCCGAATTCAAAAATGAATTCTATTTTACCAAATTCATATCATAGAAGTTGCATTAATTAATTTTATAATTAAATCCCGCTGTTAAAACAAAGAGCGTGTTTTTAAGAAACAATATCTATCAAAAGATTGACACTTGTTTATGTCTAGTTTAAATGTGAAATTATATCCAATGACCAACATTGTATTAAATTGTAAAAATATATTCTAAATATACTCTAAACCCACTCAAATTAATAATTTATCAATATTAATTATTTCGATTGAAAAAGTTGTTTTTAACTAAAATTTAGTAATTTTCACTATTCCGTGCGTACGTACGGAATACCGTCTCCACGCCGTGGTGTAATCTATTTTCCACCATCACCATACAAGGATGGGTATAATGGTGTAATGAGTAACTACATATGATTATTATGAAAGATCTTCAATATCTCCCATAAAGATCTTCCCTTTTTTTTACCTAAAACCTTTCTTTATATCCTGGGGAAAAGAAAACATAAAAGGGTGAGCTCAAATGCTCAGTAAGGGTAAATAAAAGAAAAAAATCAATCACATCATATTCATAAGAACATAACTTTTGGAAATCTTAACCTGCAAAAGAGAGCATAATTTCATAACATGGGATAAATCATAGTAGTGAAAAGAAATCCCAATAATCATAACATAAAACTTGAAACTTTGTGGCATACAGACATAATCATAGAGAATCATTTCTTGTTAGTCAAGACTCATTGCCAAGACTATCTTAGTGGACAAAGTCCCTTTCTGAATCGAGTAACCCTCGTTTCAGTCCTGTTTCACTGAACCGGTATAACCTACCATTCCAGCCATGTCTATCTCATGAGATATAAAATCTTTACCCAATGCATTGGAGGGAGATATAGGTCCCACCCATCTTATAATGAATCATTTCTTATGTGTACCACATAATCATAAACCATACATCATAGCGTAACCCATGTAATAAAAATGGGATTCTTAAACAACATGACATCATAAAACAATTCATATAAGATAAAGGAATTCATAAAAATATTTCCATCACAACATAATAAAATCCATGTAATAATAGGGATAAAAACAGAACCCTTTATTATCTTAGATGGAAAATAATTTTGATAAAACACTTGAACTCCATTCTTGAGGAAAATATCCTTTCTTTTTAAAAAACATTTTTCCTTTCATAACATATCATACAACTTTAAAACAAAATAAGTTGATTAAAAATAAACATGAAAACTTGTAAAGGAAGCTTCTTTGAAGTAATGTTTTAAAAATCCATTCATGCCGTATAAGTTAAAAAAAACATTCTTCGTACTTTTGTCGGAAAAGTCAAAAAGCACCTCGTACGAAAACGACAAAAGATTCCTTTCATATCTTTTACTAAAAACTCACCGAAGGGTAAAATTGGATTTAAACTATTGTAAGTGGATGGAAATAATATTACATATTGATGAAACATGGATGTGGATGATAAAATACACCCCAATAAATACTTACGAATAAACAATCTCGGATAAAAATGAGATTGTGATATTTCCCTTACCTTAGGTCCAATTTGCTTTGTAAGTGTCCGAACCTCCTGTATAATGATTTAAATCATGTTATTGACTTATTACAGAATCATATTCATTGTTATGATATCATATATGGTTCACTTATGACATTATATTACCCGTTCTTTTGTAAATTCCATGTTAAAGAAGCGTTTTGGGTAAAATCGTTTCATTTATCGTAGGTGTTTTGACTTGTTGTTCTTGACATCATTATTACTTATATCATGATTTACTTACTTCCAGAATATAAAATATGATTTATATATCATATATATTCAGTATATATATATATATAATAGGTAGATAAATGAAATGAAAAACACCGTTCATGGAGACGGTAGTCCGTACGTACGCATGAACGCTGTTTTCCTTTCCATATTGTCTTGAAATGGAAGTAAGTAGATGACATACATATGTATATATATACATAAATCCAGTAGCCTTATAATGTCATATATTTCATTATTATTTCTTATATATACATTATAATCATTCTTAAATGGTTAACATGGAGAATGAATCTCATCGCGTCGTGGAGACGGTATTCCGTACGTACGCACGAGCGATGATATCATTTCTATAAATATTGAATTGAATTGGAGTGGATTATACAATATATCAGAAGCAATATGATGTTGTAATAACTATGTATAGTTATTCTTTACACCATTATACCCATCCATGTAAGGTGGTGGTGGAAAATAGATTACACCACGGCGTGGAGACGGTATTCCGTACGTACGCACGCGCGGTGATTTCTTTTTCCGTAGGATGGATAGATGGTGAAATAGGGTTGTTTCATACTTATAATAACATATCAGTATATGAGTGATACTGATGTTATTACTTCATAATGAAACAACCTAAGAAGAAGAAGTGGAAGAAGAAATAAAGATGAAAGAATTGGTAACGGTAATTACCTCTTCTTTGAAGTGCCTCTTTGAGACCTCCTCTTAGGGCACTAGAATTGGTCTTTGAGGAAGACCAGAACCTCTAGGATGTTTCTAGGGAAGTGGAGAAGAGATTTTGGCAGGGGTTGGCCGATCTTGAGTGCTCAAATTGGTGTGAGGAGGAGGGGGAGGAGGTGTCCTTTTATAGGGGAGGAGAGGGGCACCTTAGGAATATCTCAAAATATTATTTTATATTAAAGTCAAAATCGGTTTATAATGGTTCCAAAGGGTCTTATTTCGAAGATAAGGTGGGGAGGGGTCGAAATCCCATCAACCAATAGGATTTAGACAAGTTTAGGATATTATTTTAACCTTATCAATTAAATTTAACTCTAAGTTAAATAATTTAACTTTTACCATGTCTTTTTGTTTTCTTTCACTGTATGGTTAATAAACTTACTATAACATGCCAAACGAACCCCAAATTGTTTATTATTAATATATATATCCTTATCTAAGTCATTTGGCCAAACCTTAGATTTTTAGGAATACAATGACAATTAATAATATAATATTTGATTTAAAAACTATTTTGTGTCAATTTTGACACTATTTGATATATGATTTTTGTGAAAGTCATAACAGAATTAAATTTTCAAACCAAGTTGATTAAATCAACATTAATATATCATAGTAACCAAGAAAATTAGTGGAATTCATAAAAAAGCTCAAATTACATTTATTTTGGTGTTTATAACATCAATTATGTCAATATTTCATTAATAAGATAATTACTGCATCATCGTTGTGTCATAAATAAATTAAATTATTTTATGTCTAAAATTTACAAATAAAATACCATCATGTAGGAAATATTTTTAGATTTCTAATGAATATTTACAATCGAATTTATCTTATGTATAACCCCATATTAAAAATGATTTACTTATTAAACTTTGATTTTAACTATTTTAACCTTTCTTTAAATAAATTAATAATAAATGTCCTAATCTAATCCAAGTGGGCCTAAATGGTCATATTTTATTCCTAAGTTTGTTTTTGGTCGAATTACACTTGTCCAATAGAATTAGGACATGTTTTAGGGTAATATTAATATCATATTTACCCTTAGTTACCCTATTTACTATTAACCGCGGTAAAAAAAAGTAAAAATTTACTATTCACCAAAAATTATTTTCATCTCATTGAACCACATTTTAGTCCTTGATATTAACCGTGTCTCTCGGATTTTCGAAATTCCATTCACAAAAGTGGTAAAATTAAGTTTTATGAAAAATTCAGTTTTTTTTAACTACCACTTAGTAGTTTCACTATTCATCAAAAATTGATGTTTTTCAGAACAATGCCAAAATTTCATCCTAAGCTATATTTCATATTCCGAATTCAAAAATGAAATCTATTTTACCAAATTCATAACATAGAAGTTGCATTAATTTATTTTATAATTAAATCCCGCTGTTAAAATAAATAGCGTGTTTTTAGGAAACAATATATATCAAAAGATTGACACATGATTATGTCTGGTTTAAATGTGAAATTACAACCAATGACCAACATTGTATTAAATTGTAAAAATATATTCTAAATATACTTTAAAACCACTCAAATTAATAATTTATCACTATTAATTATTTCGATTAAAAAAGTTGTTTTTAATTATAATTTAGTAATTTTCACTATTCATCAGAATATGAAAGTTATCCGAAAAGTACCAAAATTTCACCTTAGGCTAAATTCGATACTCCGAATCCAAAAATAAAGTTCATTTTGAAAAATAAGATTTACTGGATTTCAAAAAGTGGTTATTACTATTCATAACGGCTAGTTTTAATAATATTTTTATAGCATATCATTGTTTAGTGAAACTCGGTATTGCGTATTACACACGCTATCGAGGAAGGTCGCGATTGCGTGTAATGCAAGGCAAGTCAAGGATGCGTGTTGTGCAAGATCCTTTTGGTGTAGCGTACAACACAAGACATTAGTGAAATAAAAAAAAAGAATATTTTTCATAAAATCTCGGGCTGTTACATTCTACCCCCCTTAAAATGAATTTCGCCCTCGAAATTCGTCGGGGTTATAAATGGTTTACTATTCCAAAGTTTCTTTAATAGAAACTCACATCGTAAAAAGGAATACCAAAACTAATCTTTAATAACAAAAGTATGAAACGTAACGGTTACCCAAATAAACTAATCACTGGGTTTCCACATAGGTGAAAATATGGATATGGAAGAGAAATCTAACCATCATGTTCTGATGGAGAGTGGTAGAGAACATGGCTATGGAAAAGCTAGCAATCAAAAATCCATAAATTTGTGACGATCTAAGGTACCATCTGATTCATCAGGTATAAGATCACTAGGACAACATTTTTGGTTTTCAAGATCATTTCCCTAAAGTTGAAAATTTGAATTGGAATAAATACTTTCTTTATTTTGGTACAATCTCACTATTGTTCGTGCCTAGAACAATTTCCACTTCATCTCTTAAATAAATGAAGTTGAATTTGTTATTCGTGAAGTGTTAGCAGATCATGTGATAGAATGACGGGTCATTCCATCTGTTTCAAACAAAAGGTTAGCAAAAATTATATACATAAGTCGATCTATAGTGAGATTAATCACATATGGTTCCTAAAATGGACTTATACTTCATATATAATACTTCTTAATATAATAAAACTAGTTTCTACTAAACAGGGACTTCCTGTATATAATTTTTGCTAACCTTTTGTTTGAGACAGATGGAATGACCCGTCATTCTATCACATGATCTGCTAACACTTCACGAATAACAAATTCAACTTCATTTAATTAAGAGATGAAGTGGAAATTGTTCTAGGCATGAAAAATAGTGAGATTGTACCAAAATAAAAAAGTATTTATTCCAATTCAAATTTTCTACTTTAGGGAAATGATCTTGAAAACCAAAAATGTTGTCCTAGTGATCTTATACCTGATGAATCGGATGGTACCTTAGATCGTCACAAATTTATGGATTTGTGATTATTGGCTTTTCCATAGCCATGTTCTCTACCACTCTCCATCAGAACATGATGGTTAGATTTCTCTTCCATATCCATATTTTCACCTATGTGGAAACCCAATGATTAGTTTATTTGGGTAACCGTTACGTTTCATACTTTTGTTTTTAAAGATTGGTTTTGATATTCCTTTTTACGATGTGGGTTTCTATTAAAGAAACTTTCAAATAGTAAACCATTTATAACCCCGACGAATTTCGAGGGCGAAATTCATTTTAAGGGGGGTAGAATGTAACAGCCCAAGATTTTATAAAAAAATATTCTTTTTAATTTCATTAATGTCTTGTGTTGTACGCTACACCAAAAGGATCTTGCACAACACGCATCCTTGACTTGCCTTGCATTACACGCAATCGCGACCTTCCTCGATAGCGTGTGTAATACGCAATACCGAGTTTCACTAAACAACGATATGCTATTAAAATATTATTAAAACTAGCCGGTATGAATAGTAATAACCACTTTTTAAAATTCTGTAAATCTTATTTTTCAAAATGAACTTCATTTTTGGATTCGGAGTATCGAATTTAGCCTAAGGTGAAATTTTGGTACTTTTCGGATAACTTTCATATTCTGATGAATAGTGAAAATTACTAAATTATAATTAAAAACAACTTTTTTTAATCGAAATAATTAATAGTGATAAATCATTAATTTGAGTGGTTTTAAAGTATATTTATAATATATTTTTACAATTTAATACAATGTTGGTCATTGGATGTAATTTCACATTTAAACTATACATAAACAAGTGTCAATCTTTTGATAGATATTGTTTCTTAAAAACACGCTATTTGTTTTAACAGCGGGATTTAATTATAAAATTAATTAATGCAACTTTTATGTTATGAATTTGGTAAAATAGACTTCATTTTTGAATTCGGAATATGAAATATAGCTTGGGATGAAATTTTGGCATTGTTCTGAAAAACATCAATTTTTGATGAATAGTGAAACTACTAAGTGGTAGGTTAAAAACTGAATTTTGCATAAAACTTAATTTTACCGCTTCTGTGAATGGAATTTCGAAAATCCGAGAGACACGGTTAATATCAAGGACTAAAATGTGGTTCAATGAGATGAAAATAATTTTTTGGTGAATAGTAACTTTTTACTTTTTTTACCACGGTTAATAGTAAATAGGGTAACTAAGGATAAATATGATATTAATATTACCCTAACACATGTCCTAATTCTATTGGACAAGTGTAATTCGACCAAAAACAAACTTAGGAATAAAATATGACCATTTAGGCCCACTTGGATTAGATTAGGACATTTATTATTAATTTATTTAAAGAAGGGTTAAAATAGTTAAAATCAAAGTTTAATAAGTAAATCATTTATAATATGAGGTTATACATAAGATAAATTCGATTGTAAATATTCATTAGAAAGATAAACAGATTTCCTACATGATGGTATTTTATTTTTAATTTTTAGACATCAAATAATATAATTTATTTATGACACAAAGATGATGCATTAATTATCTTATTAATGAAATATTGACATAATTGATAATATAAATACCAAAATAAATGTAATTTAAGACTTTTTATGAATTCCACTAATTTTCTAGGTTACTATGATATATTAGTGTGGATTTAATCAACTTGGTTAGAACATATAATTCTGTTACGACTTTCACAAAAATCATATATCAAATAGTGTCAAAATTGAAACAAAATAGTTTTTAAATCAAATATTATATTATTAATTGATATTTTATTCCTAAAAATCTAAGGTTCGGCCAAATGACTTAGATAAGGATATATGTATTAATAATATACAATTTGGGGTTCGTTTGGCATGTTATAGTAAGTTTATTAACAATATAGTGAAAGAAAACAAAAAGACACGGGAAAAGTTAAATTACTTAACTTAGAGTTAAATTTAATTGATAAGGTTAAAATAATACCCTAAACTTGTCTAAATCCTATTGGTTGATAGGATTTCGACCCATCCCCACTTTAGCTTCGAAATAAGACCCTTTGGAACCATTATAAACTGATTTTGACTTTAATATAAAATAATATTTTGAGATATTCCTAAGGTGCCCCTCTCCTCCCTTATAAAAGGGCACCTCCTCCCCCTCCTCCTCACACCAATTTGAGCACTCAAGCTCGGCCAACCCCTGACAAAATACCTCTTCCACTTCCCTAGAATAATCCTAGAGGACCTGGTCTTCTTCAAAGACCAATCTTAGTTTCCTAAGTGGAGGATTCAAAGAGGCGTTTCAAAGAAGAGGTAATATCAATTACCGATCTTTTCAATTTCTTTCTTATTCAACTTCTCCTTCTTTAGTTGTTTCATGATAAAGTAATAACATCAGTATTACTTACATACTGATATGTTATTATAAATATGAAACAACCCTATTTCACCATCTATCCATCCTACGGAAAAAGAAATCACCGCGCGTGCGTACGTACGGAATACCGTCTCCACGACGCGATGAGATTCATTCTCCATGTTAACCATTTAAGAATGATTATAATGTATATATAAGAAATAATAATGAAATAAATGACATTATAAAGATACTGGATTTATGTATATATATACATATGAATGTCATCTACTTAATTCCATTCAAGACAATAAGGAAAGAAAAACAGCGTTCATGCGTACGTACGGACTACCGTCTCCATGAACGGTGTTTTTCATTTCATTTAAATATCTAATATATATATATATACTGAATATATATGATATATAAATCATATTTTATATTCTGTAAGTAAGTAAATCATGATATAAGTAATAATAATGTCAAGAACAACAAGTCAAAACACCTACGATAAATGAAACGATTTTTACCCAAAACGTTCTTTAACATGGAATTTACAAAAGAACGGGTAATATAATGTCATAAGTGAACCATATATGATATAATAACAATGAATATGATTCTGTAATAAGTCAATAACATGATTTAAATCATTATACAGGAGGTTCGGACACTTACAAAGCAAGTCGGACCTAAGGTAAGGGAAATATCACAATCTCATTTTTATCCGAGATTGTTTATTCGTAAGTATTTACTGGGGTGTATTTTATCATCCACATCCATGTTTCATCAATATGTAATATTATTTTCATCCACCTACAATTGTTTAAATCCATTTTTACCCTTCGGTGAGTTTTTAGTAATATGTATGAAAGGAATCTTTTTTCGTACGAGGTATTTTTTTGACTTTTCCGACAAAAGTACGAAGAATGTTTTTTTTAAATTATACGGCACGAACGGATTTCTACTATTTTATAAAGCCTTATTTTCATGAAGCTTCCTCTAAAAGATTTCATGACTATTTTCAATAAAATCTCTTTCTTTTAAAATTGCATGATGTTTTGTGAAAAGAAATTGATTTTGAATAAAAATGAGATTGTGATATCATATATGGTCATATTATTAGATGACATACATATGTATATATATACATAATTTATTTATGACACAAAGATGATGCAGTAATTATCTTATTAATGAAATATTGACATAATTGATAATATAAATACCAAAATAAATGTAATTTAAGACTTTTTATAAATTCCACTAATTTTCTAGGTTACTATGATATATTAATGTTGATTTAATCAACTTGTTTCGAACATTTAATTCTGTTATGACTTTCACAAAAATCATATATCAAATAGTGTCAAAATTGACACAAAATAGTTTTTAAATCAAATATTATATTATTAATTGTTATTGTATACCTAAAAATCTAAGGTTCGGCCAAATGACTTAGATAAGGATATATATATTAATAATAAACAATTTTGGCTTCGTTTGACATGTTATAGTAAGTTTATTAACCATATAGTGAAAGAAAACAAAAAGACACGGTAAAAGTTAAATTATTTAACTTAGAGTTAAATCTAATTGATAAGGTTAAAATAATACCCTAAACTTGTCTAAATCCTATTGGTTGATAGGATTTCGACCCATCCCCACTTTAGCTTCGAAATAAGACCCTTTGGAACCATTATAAACTGATTTTGACTTTAATATAAAATAATATTTTGAGATATTCCTAAGGTGCCCCTCTCCTCCCTTATAAAAGGGCACCTCCTCCCCCTCCTCCTCACACCAATTTGAGCACTCAAGCTCGGCCAACCCCTGCCAAAATCCCTTCTCCACTTCCCTAGAATAATCCTAGAGGACCTGGTCTTCTTCAAAGACCAATCTTAGTTTCCTAAGTGGAGGATTCAAAGAGGCGTTTCAAAGAAGAGGTAATATCAATTACCGATCTTTTCAATTTCTTTCTTATTCAACTTCTCCTTCTTTAGTTGTTTCATGATAAAGTAATAACATCAGTATTACTTACATACTGATATGTTATTATAAATATGAAACAACCCTATTTCACCATCTATCCATCCTACGGAAAAAGAAATCACCGCGCGTGCGTACGTACGGAATACCGTCTCCACGACGCGATGAGATTCATTCTCCATGTTAACCATTTAAGAATGATTATAATGTATATATAAGAAATAATAATGAAATATATGACATTATAAAGATACTGGATTTATGTATATATATACATATGAATGTCATCTACTTAATTCCATTCAAGACAATAAGGAAAGAAAAACAGCGTTCATGCGTACGTACGGACAACATTCATGAGCTCATGACTGATATAAGGAGAAGGTTATATCATGGTTTGAGTATATTGAATTTTTGGATTTTGGTATGTGGAAAGAGTTAACTTTTGACAGCATTCATGTTTTCACTAAGGTTTAATGGGTATTCATATTTTTCAAGAGAATACACCATTAAAGTATTCACATGATTGGAATGTGACCAACAAGATATATGGGGGATAAATGATGGTATTCACATGCTTGGTTGGCGACATTTCAAGTAATCATTTTCTTTATACTATGAGCTTGGACCGAAGTATTTTAGATAAGCCTAAAGATTGTAATGGATTATGTTAACCATAAGTTAGTATTATTTAAGTATAGAACTTTTTTTTGATATTATTTATGTGATGTTATAGTAATGTAGTTTTAGAAAAAGGACAACCTACAGGACGGGCGACAGCCCATCGCTTCGGACAAGGCTGTGGGAATCGAACCCACAACCGAAGTGTGACTGGCCTTTATCGCCTACCACTGGCCTACAGGAAGTCCCTGTTTAGTAGAAACTAGTTTTATTATATTAAGCAGTATGATATATGAAGTATAAGTCCATTTTAGGAACTATATATGATTAATCTCACTATAGATCGACTTATGTATATAATTTTTGCTAACCTTTTGTTTGAGACAGATGGAATGACCCGTCATTCTATCACATGATCTGCTAACACTTCACGAATAACAAATTCAACTTCATTTAATTAAGAGATGAATTGGAAATTGTTCTAGGCACGAAAAATAGTGAGATTGTACCAAAATAAAAAAGTATTTATTCCAATTCAAATTTTCAACTTTAGGGAAATGATCTTGAAAACCAAAAATGTTGTCCTAGTGATCTTATACCTGATGAATCGGATGGTACCTTAGATCGTCACAAATTTATGGATTTGTGATTATTGGCTTTTCCATAGCCATGTTCTCTACCACTCTCCATCAGAACATGATGGTTAGATTTCTCTTCCATATCCATATTTTCACATATGTGGAAACCCAGTGATTAGTTTATTTGGGTAATCGTTACATTTCATACTTTAGTTTTTAAAGCCAAGTTTTGGTATTCCCTTTTACGATGTGGGTTTCTATTAAAGAAACTTTCAAATAGTAAACCATTTATAACCCCGACGAATTTCTAGGGCGAAATTCATTTTAAGGGGGGTAGAATGTAACACCCCAAGATTTTATAAAAAATATATTCTTTTTTTATTTTACTAATGTCTTGTGTTATACGCTACACTAAAAGGAGCTTGCACAACACGCATCCTTGACTTGCCTTGCATTACACGCAATCACAACCTTCCTCGATAGCGTGTGTGGTACGTAATCCTGAGTTTCACGAAACAATGATATGCTATTAAAATATTATTAAAACTAGCCGTTATGAATAGTAATAACCACTTTTTAAATTTTAGAAATTTTAACTCTCAAAATGGACTTCATTTTTGGATTCGGAGTATCGAATTTAGCCTAAGGTGAAATTTTGGTACTTTTCGGATAACTTTCATATTCTGATGAATAGTGAAAATTACTAATTATAATTAAAAACAACTTTTTTTAATCGAAATAATTAATAGTGATAAATCATTAATTTGAGTGGTTTTAAAGTATATTTAGAATATATTTTTACAATTTAATACAATGTTGGTCATTGGATGTAATTTCACATTTAAACTATACATAAACAAGTGTCAATCTTTTGATAGATATTGTTTCTTAAAAACACGCTATTTGTTTTAACAGCGGGATTCAATTATAAAATTAATTAATGCAACTTTTATGTTATGAATTTGGTAAAATAGACTTCATTTTTGAATTCGGAATATGAAATATAGCTTGGGATGAAATTTTGGCATTGTTCTGAAAAACATCAAATTTTGATGAATAGTGAAACTACTAAGTGGTAGGTTAAAAACTGAATTTTGCATAAAACTTAATTTTACCGCTTCTGTGAATGGAATTTCGAAAATCCGAGAGACACGGTTAATATCAAGGACTAAAATGTGGTTCAATGAGATGAAAATAATTTTTTGGTGAATAGTAACTTTTTACTTTTTTTACCACGGTTAATAGTAAATAGGGTAACTAAGGATAAATATGATATTAATATTACCCTAACACATGTCCTAATTCTATTGGACAAGTGTAATTCGACCAAAAACAAACTTAGGAATAAAATATGACCATTTAGGCCCACTTGGATTAGATTAGGACATTTATTATTAATTTATTTAAAGAAGGGTTAAAATAGTTAAAATCAAAGTTTAATAAGTAAATCATTTATAATATGGGGTTATACATAAGATAAATTCGATTGTAAATATTCATTAGAAAGATAAAAAGATTTCCTACATGATGGTAGTTTATTTTTAATTTTTAGACATCAAATAATATAATTTATTTATGACACAAAGATGATGCATTAATTATCTTATTAATGAAATATTGACATAATTGATAATATAAATACCAAAATAAATGTAATTTAAGACTTTTTATGAATTCCACTAATTTTATAGGTTACTATGATATATTAGTGTTGATGTAATCAACTTGGTTCTAACATATAATTCTGTTATGACTTTCACAAAAATCATATATCAAATAGTGTCAAAATTGACACAAAATAGTTTTTAAATCAAATATTATATTATTAATTGTTATTTTATTCCTAAAAATCTAAGGTTCGGCCAAATGACTTAGATAAGGATATATGTATTAATAATATACAATTTGGGGTTCGTTTGGCATGTTATAGTAAGTTTATTAACCATATAGTGAAAGAAAACAAAAAGACACGGTAAAAGTTAAATTATTTAACTTAGAGTTAAATCTAATTGATAAGGTTAAAATAATACCCTAAACTTGTCTAAATCCTATTGGTTGATAGGATTTCGACCCATCCCCACTTTAGCTTCGAAATAAGACCCTTTGGAACCATTATAAACTGATTTTGACTTTAATATAAAATAATATTTTGAGATATTCTTAAGGTGCCCCTCTCCTCCCTTATAAAAGGGCACCTCCTCCCCCTCCTCCTCACACCAATTTGAGCACTCAAGCTCGGCCAAACCCTGCCAAAATCCCTTCTCCACTTCCCTAGAATAATCCTAGAGGACCTGGTCTTCTTCAAAGACCAATCTTAGTTTCCTAAGTGGAGGATTCAAAGAGGCGTTTCAAAGAAGAGGTAATATCAATTACCGATCTTTTCAATTTCTTTCTTATTCAACTTCTCCTTCTTTAGTTGTTTCATGATAAAGTAATAACATCAGTATTACTTACATACTGATATGTTATTATAAATATGAAACAACCCTATTTCACCATCTATCCATCCTACGGAAAAAGAAATCACCGCGCGTGCGTACGTACGGAATACCGTCTCCACGACGCGATGAGATTCATTCTCCATGTTAACCATTTAAGAATGATTATAATGTATATATAAGAAATAATAATGAAATATATGACATTATAAAGATACTGTATTTATGTATATATATACATATGAATGTCATCTACTTAATTCCATTCAAGACAATAAGGAAAGAAAAACAGCGTTCATGCGTACGTACGGACTACCGTCTCCATGAACGGTGTTTTTCATTTCATTTAAATATCTAATATATATATATATATACTGAATATATATGATATATAAATCATATTTTATATTCTGTAAGTAAGTAAATCATGATATAAGTAATAATAATGTCAAGAACAACAAGTCAAAACACCTACGATAAATGAAACGATTTTTACCCAAAACGTTCTTTAACATGGAATTTACAAAAGAACGGGTAATATAATGTCATAAGTGAACCATATATGATATCATAACAATGAATATGATTCTGTAATAAGTCAATAACATGATTTAAATCATTATACAGGAGGTTCGGACACTTACAAAGCAAGTCGGACCTAAGGTAAGGGAAATATCACAATCTCATTTTTATCCGAGATTGTTTATTCGTAAGTATTTACTGGGGTGTATTTTATCATCCACATCCATGTTTCATCAATATGTAATATTTTTTTCATCCACCTAAAATTGTTTAAATCCATTTTTACCCTTCGGTGAGTTTTTAGTAATATGTATGAAAGGAATCTTTTTTCGTACGAGGTATTTTTTTGACTTTTCCGACAAAAGTACGAAGAATGTTTTTTTTAAATTATACGGCACGAACGGATTTCTACTATTTTATAAAGCCTTATTTTCATGAAGCTTCCTCTAAAAGATTTCATGACTATTTTCAATAAAATCTCTTTCTTTTAAAATCGCATGATTTTTTGTGAAAAGAAATTGATTTTGAAGTAGAAAGGATATTTTCGTCAAGAATTCAATTCAAGTGTTTTATCAAAATTATTTTCCATCTAAGATAATAAAGGGTTCTGTTTCTATCCAAATTTTTACATTGATTTGACTATGTTGTGATGGAATTATGTTTAGGAATTCTTTTATCTTATATGAATGGTTTTATGATGTCATGTTGTTTAAGAATCCCATTTTTATTACATGGGTTATGCAATGATGTATGATTTATGATTTTGTGGCACACATAAGAAAGGATTCATTAAGAGATGGGTGGGACCTATATCTCCCTCCAATGCATTGGGTAAAGATTTTATATCTCATGAGATAGACATGGCTGGAATGGTAGGTTATACCGGTTCAGTGAAACAGGACTGAAACGAGGATTACTCGATTCAGAAAGGGACTTTGTCCACTAAGATAGTCTTGGCAATGAGTCTTGACTAACAAGAAATGATTCTCTATGATTATGTGTGTATGCCACAATGAGTAATGTTTTAAGTTATGATTTCATTTCACTACTATGATTTATCCCATGTTATGAAATTATGCTCTCTTTTGCAGGTTAAGATTTCCAAAATGTTATGTTCTTATGAATACGATGTGATTGATATTTCTTTTGTTTACCCTTACTGAGCATTTGAGCTCACCCTTTTATGTTTTCTTTTCCCCAGGATATAAAGAAAGGTTTTAGGTAAAAAAGGGAAGATCTTTATAGGAGATTTTGAAGATCTTTCACCACGATTAGAAGATTACGTTCCGAGTTTCCAAAGACACTAAACTATTACGATCCTTGTGTGTATGTACTAAGTATTCCGCAAATGTAATGTAATGTCAATGTAAGTCAAGCTACGGGTCTCTACAGTTGGTATCAGAGGCAAAGGAGGTAGGAATGTATCCGATCCTTGGGAACTCTCACATGTGAGCGTTGGACGAAGCATGGCTCTCCGCCCAAGGGCTTCATGAGGAAATGGCTGCCACTGGGGATGGTGGTGTGTCCCGCCCAGGGGGTGTAGCCGCCCATGGAGTGCCCTGATAGGTATCAATTATAGTCCACTGGAAGTAATTCCAGACCGCTACAGTTGGTATCAGAGGAAAGGTTTAGTCAACCTTTGGAAACTAGGATGCGAAAACGTTAGTGAGATCCCTAGAGATATTTCTAAGGTATGTCTAGGGATGCCCCTAAGGATAAGTATACGTATAGGATATAGTTCTAGAACTATGGTAACGATATTAGATTAAACCAAAGATGATAGATATTTAAGTTACTCCCCCTTTATTACGATTTTTTCATCTAACACTACTCTGTTTGGGTTTTAGAAAATGGCTGGAAACAAAAATATACACACAAGGATCGTAATAGTTTAGTGTCTTTGGAAACTTGGAACGTAATCTTCTAATCCTGGTGAAAGATCTTCAAAATCTCCCACAAAGATCTTCCTTTTTTTTTACCTAAAACCTTTCTTTATATCCTGGGGAAAAGAAAACATAAAAGGGTGAGCTCAAATGCTCAGTAAGGGTAAACAAAAGAAATATCAATCACATAATTTTCATAAGAACATAACATTTTTGGAAATCTTAACCTGCAAAAGAGTGCATAATTTCATAACATGGGATAAATCATAGTAGTGAAAATGAAACCCTTACTTAAAACATTACTCATTGTGTCATACACACATAATCATAGAGAATCATTTCTTGTTAGTCAAGACTCATTTCCAAGACTATCTTAGTGGACAAAGTCCCTTTCTGAATCGAGTAATCCTCGTTTCAGTCCTGTTTCACTGAATCGGTATAACCTACCATTCCAGCCATGTCTATCTCATGAGATATGAAATCTTTACCCAATGCATTGGAGGGAGATATAGGTCCCACCCATCTCTTAATGAATCCTTTCTTATGTGTGCCACAAAATCATAAATCATACATCATTGCATAACCCATGTAATAAAAATGGGATTCTTAAACAACATGACATCATAAAACCATTCATATAAGATAAAGGAATTCATAAACATAATTTCATCACAACATAGTCAAATCAATGTAAAAATATGTATAGAAACAGAACCCTTTATTATCTTATATGGAAAATAATTTTGATAAAACACTTGAATTGAATTCTTGAGGAAAATATCCTTTCTTCTTCAAAATCAATTTCTTTTCACAAAACATCATGCAATTTTAAAAGGAAGAGATTTTATTGAAAATAGTCATGAAATATTTTAGAGGAAGCTTCATGAAAATAAGGCTTTATAAAACAGTATAAATCCGTTCGTGCCGTATAAGTTAAAAAAAACATTCTTCGTACTTTTTTCGGAAAAGTCAAAAAGTACCTCGTATGAAAAACGAAAAACGATTCCTTTCATATCCTTTACTAAAAACTCATAGAAGGGTAAAATTGGATTTAAACAATTGTAGGTGGATGGAAATAAAATTACATATTGAGGGAACATGGATGTGGATGATAAAATACACCCCAGTAAATACTTACGAATAAACAATCTCGGATAAGAATGAGATTGTGATATTTCCCTTACCTTAGGTCCGACTTGCTTTGTAAGTGTCCGAACCTCCTGTATAATGATTTAAATCATGTTATTGACTTATTACAGAATCATATTCATTGTTATGATATCATATATGGTTCACTTATGACATTATATTACCCGTTCTTTTGTAAATTCCATGTTAAAGAAGCGTTTTGGGTAAAATCGTTTCATTTATCGTAGGTGTTTTGACTTGTTGTTCTTGACATCATTATTACTTATATCATGATTTACTTACTTCCAGAATATACAATATGATTTATATATCATATATATTCAGTATATATATATATATAATAGATAGATAAATAAAATGAAAAACACCGTTCATGGAGACGGTAGTCCGTACGTACGCATGAATGCTGTTTTTCTTTCCTTATTGTCCTGAAATGGAAGTAAGTAGATGACATACATATGTATATATATACATAAATACAGTAGCTTTATAATGTCATATATTTCATTATTATTTCTTATATATACATTATAATCATTCTTAAATGGTTAACATGGAGAATGAATCTCATCGCGTCGTGGAGACGGTAGTCCGTACGTACGCACGAGCGATGATATCATTTCAATAAATATTGAATTGAATTGGAGTGGATTATACAATATATCAGAATCAATATGATGTTGTAATAACTATTTATAGTTATTCTTTACACCATTATACCCATCCATGTAAGGTGGTGGTGGAAAATAGATTACACCACGGCGTGGAGACGGTATTCCGTACGTACGCACGCGCGGTGATTTCTTTTTCCGTAGGATGGATAGATGGTGAAATAGGGTTGTTTCATACTTATAATAACATATCAGTATATGAGTGATACTGATGTTATTACTTCATAATGAAACAACCTAAGAAGAAGAAGTGGAAGAAGAAATAAAGATGAAAGAATTGGTAACGGTAATTACCTCTTCTTTGAAGTGCCTCTTTGAGACCTCCTCTTAGGGCACTAGAATTGGTCTTTGAGGAAGACCAGAACCTCTAGGATGTTTCTAGGGAAGTGGAGAAGGAATTTTGGCAGGGGTTGGCCGAGCTTGAGTGTTCAAATTGGTGTGAGGAGGAGGGGGAGGAGGTGTCCTTTTATAGGGGAGGAGAGGGGCACCTTAGGAATTCTTAAAAATATTAATTTATAATAAATCTAACCCCACTTAAAAACCTCCAAAAATGACTCATATTCGAAGATTAGATGAGATAGGGTTGTAAGCTCATCAACCAATCAAATTTAGACATGTTTGGATCTTATTTTAAACCTTATCAATTAGATTTAACTCTAAGTTAAATAATTTTACTTTTACCGTGTCTTTTTGTTTTCTTTCACTATATGGTTAATACACTTACTATAACATGACAAACGAACCCCAAATTGTTTATTATTAATATATATATCCTTATCTAAGTCATTTGGCCGAACCTTAGATTTTTAGGAATAAAATAACAATTAATAATATAATATTTGATTTAAAAACTATTTTGTGTTAATTTTGACACTATTTGATATATGATTTTTGTGAAAGTCATAACAGAATTAAATGTTCGAACCAAGTTGATTAAATCAACATTAATATATCATAGTAACCTATAAAATTAGTGGAATTCATAAAAATTCTCAAATTACATTTATTTTGGTGTTTATAACATCAATTATGTCAATATTTCATAAATAAGATAATTACTGCATCATCTTTGTGTCATAAATTAATTAAATTATTTGATGTCTAAAATTTACAAATAAAATACCATTATGTAGGAAATCTTTTTATCTTTCTAATGAATATTTATAGTCGAATTTATCTTATGTATAAACCCATATTAAAAATGATTTACTTATTAAACTTTGATTTTAACTATTTTAACCTTTCTTTAAATAAATTGATAATAAATGTCCTAATCTAATCCAAGTGGGCCTAAATGGTCATATTTTATTCCTAAGTTTGTTTTTGGTCGAATTAAACTTGTCCAATAGAATTAGGACATGTGTTAGGGTAATAGTAATATCATATTTACCCTTAGTTACCCTATTTACTATTAACCGCGGTAAAAATAGTAAAAAGTTACTATTCACCAAAAAATTATTTTTATATCATTGAACCACATTTTAGTCCTTGATATTAACCGTGTCTCTCGGATTTTCGAAATTCCATTCACAGAAGCGGTAAAATTAAGTTTTATGCAAAATTCAGTTTTTAACCTACCACTTAGTAGTTTCACTCTTCATCAAAAATTGATGTTTTTCAGAACAATGCCAAAATTTCATCCCAAGCTATATTTCATATTCCGAATTCAAAAATGAAGTCTATTTTACCAAATTCATAACATAAAAGTTGCATTAATTAATTTTATAATTAAATCCCGCTGTTAAAACAAATAGCGTGTTTTTAAGAAACAATATCTATCAAAAGATTGACACTTGTTTATGTCTAGTTTAAATGTGAAACTACATCCAATGACCAACATTGTATTAAATTGTAAAAATATATTCTAAATATACTTTAAAACCACTCAAATTAATGATTTATCACTATTAATTATTTCGATTAAAAAAGTTGTTTTTAATTATAATTTAGTAATTTTCACTATTCATCAGAATATGAAAGTTATCCGAAAAGTACCAAAATTTCACCTTAGGCTAAATTCGATACTCCGAATCCAAAAATAAAGTTCATTTTGAAAAATAAGATTTACTGGATTTCAAAAAGTGGTTATTACTATTCATAACGACTAGTTTTAATAATATTTTTATAGCATATCGTTGTTTAGTGAAACTCGGTATTGCGTACTACACACGCTATCGAGGAAGGTCGCGATTGCGTGTAATGCAAGTCAAGTCAAGGATGTGTGTTGTGCAAGCTCCTTTTGGTGTAGCGTACAACACAAGACATTAATAAAATTAAAAAGAATATTTTTTTTTATAAAATCTTGGGCTGTTACATTCTACCCCCCTTAAAATGAATTTCGCCCTCGAAATTCGTCGGGGTTATAAATGGTTTACTATTTGAAAGTTTCTTTAATAGAAACCCACATCGTAAAAGGGAATACCAAAACTTGGCTTTAAAAACTAAAGTATGAAATGTAACGATTACCCAAATAAACTAATCACTGGGTTTCCACATAGGTGAAAATATGGATATGGAAGAGAAATCTAACCATCATGTTCTGATGGAGAGTGGTAGAGAACATGGCTATGGAAAATCCAGTAATCACAAATCCATAAATTTGTGACGATCTAAGGTACCATCTGATTCATCAGGTATAAGATCACTAGGACAACATTTTTGGTTTTCAAGATCATTTCCCTAAAGTTGAAAATTTGAATTAGAATAAATACTTACTTTATTTTGATACAATATCACTGTTGTTCGTGCCTTGAACAATTTCCACTTCATCTCTTAAATAAATGAAGTTGAATTTGTTATTCGTGAAGTGTTAGCAGATCATGTGATAGAATGACGGGTCATTCCATCTGTCTCAAACAAAAGGTAAGCAAAAGTTATTAAATATACATAAGTCATTCTATAGTGAGTTTAATCATATATAGTTCCTAAAATGGACTTATACTTCATATATCATACTGCTTAATATAATAAAACTAGTTTCTACTAAACAGGGACTTCCTGTAGGCCAGTGGTAGGCGATAAAGGCCAGTCGCACTTTGGTTGTGGGTTCGATTCCTACAGCCTTGTCCGAAGCGATGGGCTGTCGCCCGTCCTGCAGGTTGTCCCTTTTTCTAAAACTACGTTACTATAACATCCCATCAATAATATCGAAAATCTTCTATCCTTAAACAATACTAACTTATGTCCAACATAATCCAGTCTAATCTTTAGGCTTATAATACTGCAGTCCACTCTCATAATATAGTGACAACGATTACCAGAGATTTAATACTGTCGTTGATCCCCACATATCATAAGATATGTCTTGTTGGTCACATTACAAACATTCAAAGTCCTTAATCGTGTATTCTCTTGAATACCTTAGTGAAAACATGAGTGCAGTTAAAAGTTAACACTTTCCACATACCAAAATCCTCAAAATTATTTATACTCAAACCATGATATCACTTAGTCCTTATATCAATCATGAGCTCATGAATACAATCAAACATCTCATTATCTTCTTATCCTTTCATTATGCACTTATCATCTACTTTCCAAAAGTATCTGAATAACCTTTCATGGTTACTGGTAACATTAATCAGACAACAATGTAACAATCCTTACATGTCTCTTTATTCCATAGTACCATGAGATTACTTATACAACATTACACATGATAAACATGTAATCATTCCACTACATTCTTAAACCATTAACCGAGCTTCAACAATTCTTTCATCTCACATATCATTTGTAGTCTCTTCATCATCATCCACATAAATACTACCCATATGGCCATACTGATTCTCTTCATGAGTCTTTCCCTTAGGACATTGGTTTGCATAATGCCCATACATTCCACATTTAAAACACTTAACCATTTTTGATGTCGTAGCAATACCATTATCCTCATCCATGGTGTTAACTGAACCTTTTCCTTTGCACTTACTTGCTTTGTGTCCTTCTTTTCCACACCCAAAGCATCTTCCAGTTCCTTTGAAACATTCTCCTTGATGCCTCTTCCCACATGAATTACATAGGGGAAATTGAACTTTCTTTCCTCTATGATCATCATGAAACTCCATCTTTCTCTTATTAGTCGAGTCAGGAAACATACCAAATTTTACTTTATTGATCATATATTAATGTTGATTTAATCAACTTGTTTCGAACATTTAATTCTGTTATGACTTTCACAAAAATCATATATCAAATAGTGTCAAAATTGACACAAAATAGTTTTTAAATAAAATATTATATTATTAATTGTTATTGTATTCCTAAAAATCTAAGGTTCGGCCAAATGACTTAGATAAGGATATATATATTAATAATAAACAATTTGGGGTTCGTTTGGCATGTTATAGTAAGTTTATTAACCATATAGTGAAAGAAAACAAAAAGACATGGTAAAAGTTAAATTATTTAACATAGAGTTAAATCTAATTGATAAGGTTAAAATAATATCCTAAACTTGTCTAAATTCTATTGGTTGATATTATTTCGACCCATCCCTACTTTAGCTTCAAAATAAGACCCTTTGGAACCATTATAAACCGATTTTGACTTTAATATAAAATAATATTTTGAGATATTCCTAAGGTGCCCCTCTCCTCCCCTATAAAAGGACACCTCCTCCCCCTCCTCCTCACACCAATTTGAGCACTCAAGATCGGCTAACCCCTGCCAAAATCTCTTCTCCACTTCCCTAGCAACATCCTAGAGGTTCTGGTCTTACTCAAAGACCAATTTTAGTTCCCTAAGAGGATGTCTCCAAAAGGCGCTTCAAAGAAGAGGTAATTACCGTTACCAATTCTTTCATCTTTATTTCTTCTTCCACTTCTTCTTCTTAGGTTGTTTCATTATGAAGTAATAACATCAGTATCACTCATATACTGATATGTTATTATAAGTATGAAACAACCCTATTTCACCATCTATCCATCCTACGGAAAAATAAATCACCGAGCGTGCGTACGTACGGAATACCGTCTCCACGCCGTGGTGTAATCTATTTTCCACCACCACCTTACATGGATGGGTATAATGGTGTAAAGAATAACTATACATAGTTATTAAAACATCATATTGATTCTGATATATTGTATAATCCACTCCAATTCAGTTCAATATTTATGGAAATAATATCATCGCTCGTGCGTACGTACGGACTACCGTCTCCACGACGCGATGAAATTCATTCTCCATGTTAACCATTTAAGAATGATTATAAAGTATATATAAGAAATAATAATGAAATATATGACATTATAAAGCTACTGGATTTATGTATATATATATATATGTATGTCATCTACTTACTTCCATTTCAAGACAATAAGGAAAGGAAAACAGCGTTCATGCGTACGTACGGACTACCGTCTCCATGAACGGTGTTTTTCATTTTATTTATCTACCTATTATATATATATATATATACTGAATATATATGATATATAAATCATATTTTATATTCTGGAAGTAAGTAAATCATGATATAAGTAATAATGATGTCAAGAACAACAAGTCAAAACACCTACGATAAATGAAACGATTTTACCCAAAACGCTTCTTTAACATGGAATTTACAAAAGAACGGGTAATATAATGTCATAAGTGAACCATATATGATATCATAACAATGAATATGATTCTGTAATAAGTCAATAACATTATTTAAACCATTATACAGGAGCTTCGGACACGAACAAAGCAAATCGGACCTAAGGTAAGGGAAATATCACAATCTCATTTTTTATCCGAGATTGTTTATTCGTAAGAATTTACTGGGGTGTATTTTATCATCCACATCCATGTTTCCTCAATATGTAATATTATTTCCATCCACCTACAATTGTTTAAATCCAATTTTACACCTCGATGAGTTTTTAGTAAAGGATATGAAAGGAATCTTTTTTCGTTTTTTCGTACGAGGTACTTTTTGACTTTTCCGACAAAAGTACGAAGAATGTTTTTTTTTGAAATGGAATGAACGGATTTTTATGGTTTTATAAAGCCTTATTTTCATGAAGCTTCCTCCAAAAGATTTCATGACTATTTTTAATAAAATCTCTTTCTTTTAAAATTGCATGATGTTTTGTGAAAAGAAATTGATTTTGAAGAAGAAAGGATATTTTCCTCAAGAATTCATTTCAAGTGTTTTATCAAAATTATTTTCCATCTAAGATAATAAAGGGTTCTGTTTCTATCCATATTTTTACATTGATTTGACTATGTTGTGATGGAATTATGTTTATGAATTCCTTTATCTTATATGAATGGTTTTATGATGTCATGTTGTTTAAGAATCCCATTTTTATTACATGGGTTATGTGATGATGTAAGATTTATGATTATGTGGAACACATAAGAAAGGATTCATTATAAGATGGGTGGGACCTATATCTCCCTCCAATGCATTGGGTAAAGATTTTATATCTCATGAGATAGACATGGCTGGAATGGTAGGTTATACCGGTTCAGTGAAACAGGACTGAAACGAGGGTTACTCGATTCAGAAAGGGACTTTGTCCACTAAGATAGTCTTGGCAATGAGTCATGACTAACAAGAAATGATTTTCCATGATTATGGGTGCATGCCACAAAGTTTCAAGTTTCATGTTATGATTATGGTGATCTTATTTTCACTTCTATGATTTGTTCCATGTTAAGATATTATGATCTCTTTTGCAGGTTATGATTTTCAAAAAGATATGATATGATTTTTATTTCTTTTGTATACCCTTACTGAGCATTTGAGCTCACCCTTTTATGTTTTCTTTTCCCCAGGATATAATGAAAGGTTTTAGGTAAAAAAAAGGGATGACCTTTATGGGAGATATTGAAGAACTTTCACCACGATTAGAAGATTACGTTCCGAGTTTCCAAAGACACTAAACTATTACGATCCTTGTGTGTGTGTGTTTTTGTTATGTACTAAGTATTCCGCAAAAGTAATGTAACGTCCATGTACGATAAGCTTCGGGTCTCTACAGTTGGTATCAGAGGAAAGGTTTAGTCAACCTTTGGAAACTAGGATGCGAAAACGTTAGTGAGATCCCTAGAGATATTTCTAAGGTATGTCTAGGGATGTCTCTAAGGTTAAATATACGTATAGGTTATAGTCCTAGAATTGCTCTAACGATCTTAGAATTTAACCTAAGATGTTAGATATTGAGGGTACTACCCCTTTATTATGTTGTTTTCCCTAGCAAGATTTTTGCCTCTCACACTATTCTTTTGGGGTTTTAGACGATGGCTGGAACCCGAAGGAACCGTGTTGATCAATGCAATGGACAATGCAATGATTGTCCCCCTGAGCAACCAAACGATATGGGAGCTGGAATGCAAAATCTTGTAGCCATGCTCACACAACTTTCTCAAGCTATGAATCATGCAGGACTTCCAAATGAGCAAAGGAAGGAGCAACATTCTGTTGAATCCTTCATGAGGCAGCGTCCGCCTTCTTTCAGTGGGTCTACTGATCCATTAGTTGCTGAACAATGGATTAGTACTACTGAAAAGATATTTTCAGTTCTTTAATGTTCTGAACATGATAAAGTCATCTTAGCAGTATATCGTTTGGAAGGTGAAGCTGATCAATGGTGGAATCTTATCAAGAATACGAGGCCAAGAGATGAAATTGAGTCCATGGAATGGGACGAGTTCAAGAACTTGTTTTTCAGTAAGTACTTCCCTCGTATTCTTCGAACAAAGATGGAGAAAGAGTTTCTTGAACTGAAGCAAAGGGACGATGAATCTGTTGGTACCTATGAAGCAAATTTTACGAGACTTGCAAGGTATGCTTCTGGTATTATCATCCAACCTGAAAGTAAAGTTGATCGATTTTTCAGTGGCTTAAAACCAAGTCTTCGAAGGGCATTAGCTATAAGAGACTTCAGTAGCTATGAAGAAATTGTGCGTTGTGCTATTAAGGTAGAAATGGAAGTTGGTGTTACATATCCATCTCATGGTTTTGACAAGAAACGAAAGATGGAGTTCAAGGAGAAATCTCAGAATAATGGTGAAAAGAAGATGAATGTTTCCTTATGCACAAAGTGTGGAAAGAAGCATGGTGGAGATTGTCTTAAAGGGACTAGAAAATGTTTTAAGTGTGGAAAAGAAGGTCATCGAGCAGCTGAGTGTCGAAGTAATGGAAAAAGGGTTTCTAATGATGTGAATAAAGCAAACACTGCAGAAAACGCACCACCAACACTTCAATGCTTCAAGTGCAAGGAAATGGGGCATTATGCTAATAATTGCCCTAATCCAAGGGTTAGTGATGATCAACATGAGCAACCACTGAAGGCAAAGGACAAAGGGAAATCACATGCGATCACTATTGGCAATGTTGAATATGACAATGATGTGGTGGAATGATTAAGTGTTTATGTAATGGGATTCCAAAATAATGTTGTATTGCAATATTTATTGATGTGGTATTCAAAGTGATTGAGATATTTTTTTTGGAAATAAGATGTTATGCGCATAATGAAGACGAGAAAATGAAATGTTTAATAGTATTCATGAGCTCATGATTGATATAAGGACTAAGTGATATCATGGTTTGAGTATATAGAATTTTGAGGATTTTGGTATGTGGAAAGTGTTAACTTTTAATTGCATTCATGTTTTCACTAAGGTATTCAAGAGAATACATGATTAAGGACTTTTAATGTTTAGAATGTGACCAACAAAACATATCTTATGATATATGGGGATCAACGATGGTATTAAATCTCTGGTAATCTTTTTCACTATGTTATGAGAGTGGACTGCAGTATTATGGATAAGCCTAAAGATTGAAATGGATTATGTTGGACATAAGTGATTATTGTTTAAGGATAGAAGTTTTTTCTTCGATATTATTGATGGGATGTTATAGTAATGTAGTTTTAGAAAAAGGACAACCTGCAGGACGGGCGACAGCCCATTGCTTCGGACAAGGCTGTAGGAATCGAACCCACAACCGAAGTGCGACTGGCCTTTATCGCCTACCACTGACCTACAGGAAGTCCCTGTTTAGTAGAAACTAGTGTTATTATATTAAGCAGTATGATATATGAAGTATAAGCCCATTTTAGGAACCATATACGATCCCACTATAGATCGACTTATGTATATAAATTTTTCTAACCTTTTGAGACAGATGGAATGACCCGTCATTCTATCACATGATCTGCTAACACTTCACGAATAACAAATTCAACTTCATTTATTTAAGAGATGAAGTGGAAATTGTTCAAGGCACGAACAACAGTGAGATTGTACCAAAATAAAGTATTTATTAAAATTCAAATTTTCAACTTTAGGGGAAATGATCTTGAAAACCAAAAATGTTGTCCTAGTGATCTTATACCTGATGAATCAGATGGTACCTTATATCATCACAAATCTATGGATTTGTGATTACTGGCTTTTCCATAGCCTTGTTCTCTACCACTCTCCATCAGAACATGATGGTTAGATTTCTCTTCCATATCCATATTTTTACCTATGTGGAAACCCAGCGATTAGTTTATTTGGGTAATCGTTACATTTCATACATTAGTTTTTAAAGCCAAGTTTTGGTATTCCTTTTTACGATGTGGGATTCTATTAAAGAAACTTTAGAATAGTAAACCATTTATAACCCCGACGAATTTCGAGGGCGAAATTCATTTTAAGGGGGGTAGAATGTAACAACCCGAGATTTTATGAAAAATATTCTTTTTATTTTACTAATGTCTTGTGTTGTACGCTACACCAAAAGGAGCTTGCACAACACACATCCTTGACTTGCCTTGCATTACACGCAATCACAACCTTCCTCGATAGCGTGTATAGTACGCAATACTGAGTTTCACTAAACAACGATATGCTATTAAAATATTATTATAACTAGCAGTTATGAATAGTAATAACCACCTTTTAAAATTTTAGAAATTTTAGCTCTCAAAATGGACTTTATTTTTGGATTCGGAGTATCAAATTTAGCCTAAGGTGAAATTTTGGTGATTTTCGGATAACTTTCATATTTTGATGAATAGTGAAAATTACTAAATTTTAGTTAAAAACAACTTTTTCAATCGAAATAATTAATATTGATAAATTATTAATTTGAGTGGGTTTAGAGTATATTTAGAATATATTTTTACAATTTAATACAATGTTGGTCATTGGATATAATTTCACATTTAAACTAGACATAAACAAGTGTCAATCTTTTGATAGATATTGTTTCTTAAAAACACGCTCTTTGTTTTAACAGCGGGATTTAATTATAAAATTAATTAATGCAACTTCTATGATATGAATTTGGTAAAATAGAATTCATTTTTGAATTCGGAATATGAAATATAGCTTAGGATGAAATTTTGGCATTGTTCTGAAAAACATCAATTTTTGATGAATAGTGAAACTACTAAGTGGTAGGTTAAAAACTGAATTTTGCATAAAACTTAATTTTACCACTTCTGTGAATGGAATTTCAAAAATCCGAGAGACACGGTTAATATCAAGGACTAAAATGTGGTTCAATGAGATGAAAATAATTTTTTGGTGAATAGTAACTTTTTACTTTTTTTACCGCGGTTAATAGTAAATAGGGTAACTAAGGGTAAATATGATATCACTATTACCCTAACACATGTCCTAATTCTATTGGACAAGTGTAATTCGACCAAAAACAAACTTAGGAATACAATATGACCATTTAGGCCCACTTGGATTAGATTAGGACATTTATTATTAATTTATTTAAAGAAGGGTTAAAATAGTTAAAATCAAAGTTTAATAAGTAAATCATTTTTATATGGGGTTATACATAAGATAAATTCGACTATAAATATTCATTAGAAAGCTAAAAAGATTTCCTACATGATGGTATTTTATTTGTAATTTTTAGACATCAAATAATATAATTTATTTATGACACAAAGATGATGCAGTAATTATCTTATTAATGAAATATTGACATAATTGATAATATAAATACCAAAATAAATGTAATTTAAGACTTTTTATAAATTACACTAATTTTCTAGGTTACTATGATATATTAATGTTGATTTAATCAACTTGTTTCGAACATTTAATTCTGTTATGACTTTCACAAAAATCATATATCAAATAGTGTCAAAATTGACACAAAATAGTTTTTAAATCAAATATTATATTATTAATTGTTATTGTATTCCTAAAAATCTAAGGTTCGGCCAAATGACTTAGATAAGGATATATATATTAATAATAAACAATTTGGGGTTCGTTTGGCATGTTATAGTAAGTTTATTAACCATATAGTGAAAGAAAACAAAAAGACATGGTAAAAGTTAAATTATTTAACTTAGAGTTAAATCTAATTGATAAGGTTAAAATAATATCCTAAACTTGTCTAAATTCTATTGGTTGATAGTATTTCGACCCATCCCCACTTTAGCTTCGAAATAATACCCTTTGGAACCATTATAAACCGATTTTGACTTTAATATAAAATAATATTTTGAGATATTCCTAAGGTGCCCCTCTCCTCCCCTATAAAAGGACACCTCCTCCCCCTCCTCCTCACACCAATTTGAGCACTCAAGCTCGGCTAACCCCTGCCAAAATCTCTTCTCCACTTTCCTAGCAACATCCTAGAGGTTCTGGTCTTACTCAAAGACCAATTTTAGTTCCCTAAGAGGAGGTCTCCAAAAGGCGCTTCAAAGAAGAGGTAATTACCGTTACCAATTCTTTCATCTTTATTTCTTCTTCCACTTCTTCTTCTTAGGTTGTTTCATTATGAAGTAATAACATCATTATCACTCATATACTGATATGTTATTATAAGTATGAAACAACCCTATTTCACCATCTATCCATCCTACGGAAAAATAAATCACCGCGCGTGCGTACGTACGGAATACCGTCTCCACGCCGTGGTGTAATCTATTTTCCACCACCACCTTACATGGATGGGTATAATGGTGTAAAGAATAACTATACATAGTTATTACAACATCATATTGATTCTGATATATTGTATAATCCACTCCAATTCAGTTCAATATTTATGGAAATAATATCATCGCTCGTGCGTACGTACGGACTACCGTCTCCACGACGCGATGAAATTCATTCTCCATGTTAACCATTTAAGAATGATTATAAAGTATATATAAGAAATAATAATGAAATATATGACATTATAAAGCTACTGGATTTATGTATATATATATATATGTATGTCATCTACTTACTTCCATTTCAAGACAATAAGGAAAGGAAAACAGCGTTCATGCGTACGTACGGACTACCGTCTCCATGAACGGTGTTTTTCATTTTATTTATCTACCTATTATATATATATATATATACTGAATATATATGATATATAAATCATATTTTATATTCTGTAAGTAAGTAAATCATGATATAATTAATAATGATGTCAAGAACAACAAGTCAAAACACCTACGATAAATGAAACGATTTTACCCAAAACGCTTCTTTAACATGGAATTTACAAAAGAACGGGTAATATAATGTCATAAGTGAACCATATATGATATCATAACAATGAATATGATTCTGTAATAAGTCAATAACATTATTTAAACCATTATACAGGAGCTTCGGACACGAACAAAGCAAATCGGACCTAAGGTAAGGGAAATATCACAATCTCATTTTTATCCGAGATTGTTTATTCGTAAGAATTTACTGGGGTGTATTTTATCATCCACATCCATGTTTCCTCAATATGTAATATTATTTCCATCCACCTACAATTGTTTAAATCCAATTTTACCCTTCGATGAGTTTTTAGTAAAGGATATGAAAGGAATCTTTTTTTGTTTTTTCGTACGAGGTACTTTTTGACTTTTCCGACAAAAGTACGAAGAATGTTTTTTTTAAAATGGAACGAACGGCTTTTTATGGTTTTATAAAGCCTTATTTTCATGAAGCTTCCTCCAAAAGATTTCATGACTATTTTCAATAAAATCTCTTTCTTTTAAAATTGCATGATATTTTGTGAAAAGAAATTGATTTTGAAGAAGAAAGGATATTTTCCTCAAGAATTCATTTCAAGTGTTTTATCAAAATTATTTTCCATCTAAGATAATAAAGGGTTCTGTTTCTATCCATATTTTTACATTTATTTGACTATGTTGTGATGGAATTATGTTTATGAATTCCTTTATCTTATATGAATGGTTTTATGATGTCATGTTGTTTAAGAATCCCATTTTTATTACATGGGTTATGTGATGATGTAAGATTTATGATTATGTGGAACACATAAGAAAGGATTGATTATAAGATGGGTGGGACCTATATCTCCCTCCAATGCATTGGGTAAATATTTTATGTCTCATGAGATAGACATGGCTGGAATGGTAGGTTATACCGGTTCAGTGAAACACAACTGAAACGAGGGTTACTCGATTCAGAAAGGGACTTTGTCCACTAAGATAGTCTTGGCAATGAGTCATGACTAACAAGAAATGATTTTCCATGATTATGGGTGCATTCCACAAAGTTTCAAGTTTCATGTTATGATTATGGTGATCTTATTTTCACTTCTATGATTTGTTCCATGTTAAGATATTATGATCTCTTTTGCAGGTTATGATTTTCAAAAAGATATGATATGATTTTTATTTCTTTTGTATACCCTTACTGAGCATTTGAGCTCACCCTTTTATGTTTTCTTTTCCACAGGATATAATGAAAGGTTTTAGGTAAAAAAAAGGGATGACCTTTATGGGAGATATTGAAGAACTTTCACCACGATTAGAAGATTACGTTCCGAGTTTCCAAAGACACTAAACTATTACGATCCTTGTGTGTGTGTGTTTTTGTTATGTACTAAGTATTCCGCAAAAGTAATGTAACGTCCCTTCATTATGCGCATAACATTACATTTGCGGAATACTTAGTACATACACACAAGGATCGTAATAGTTTAGTGTCTTTGGAAACTCGGAACGTAATCTTCTAATCGTGGTGAAAGATCTTCAAAATCTCCTATAAAGATCTTCCCTTTTTTTTTACCTAAAACCTTTTTTTATATCCTAGGGAAAAGAAAACATAAAAGGGTGAGCTCAAATGCTCAGTAAGGGTAAACAAAAGAAATATCAATCACATAATTTTCATAAGAACATAACATTTTTGGAAATCTTAACCTGCAAAAGAGAGCATAATTTCATAACATGGGATAAATCATAGTAGTGAAATGAAATCATAACTTAAAACATTACTCATTGTGGCATACACACATAATCATAGAGAATCATTTCTTGTTAGTCAAGACTCATTGCCAAGACTATCTTAGTGGACAAAGTCCCTTTCTGAATCGAGTAATCCTCGTTTCAGTCCTGTTTCACTGAACCGGTATAACCTACCATTCCAGCCATGTCTATCTCATGAGATATAAAATCTTTACCCAATGCATTGGAGGGAGATATAGGTCCCACCCATCTCTTAATGAATCCTTTCTTATGTGTGCCACAAAATCATAAATCATACATCATTGCATAACCCATGTAATAAAAATGGGATTCTTAAACAACATGACATCATAAAACCATTCATATAAGATAAAGGAATTCATAAACATAATTTCATCACAACATAGTCAAATCAATGTAAAAATATGGATAGAAACAGAACCCTTTATTATCTTATATGGAAAATAATTTTGATAAAACACTTGAATTGAATTCTTGAGGAAAATATCCTTTCTTCTTCAAAATCAATTTCTTTTCACAAAACATCATGCAATTTTAAAAGGAAGAGATTTTATTGAAAACAGTCATGAAATCTTTTAGAGGAAGCTTCATGAAAATAAGGCTTTATAAAACAGTATAAATCCGTTCGTGCCGTATAAGTTAAAAAAAACATTCTTCGTACTTTTTTCGGAAGAGTCAAAAAGTACCTCGTATGAAAAACGAAAAACGATTCCTTTCATATCCTTTACTAAAAACTCATAGAAGGGTAAAATTGGATTTAAACAATTGTAGGTGGATGGAAATAAAATTACATACTGAGGGAACATGGATGTGGATGATAAAATACACCCCAGTAAATACTTACGAATAAACAATCTCGGATAAAAATGAGATTGTGATATTTCCCTTACCTTAGGTCCGACTTGCTTTGTAAGTGTCCGAACCTCCTGTATAATGATTTAAATCATGTTATTGACTTATTACAGAATCATATTCATTGTTATGATATCATATATGGTTCACTTATGACATTATATTACCCGTTCTTTTGTAAATTCCATGTTAAAGAAGCGTTTTGGGTAAAATCGTTTCATTTATCGTAGGTGTTTTGACTTGTTGTTCTTGACATCATTATTACTTATATCATGATTTACTTACTTCAAGAATATACAATATGATTTATATATCATATATATTCAGTATATATATATATATATAATAGATAGATAAATAAAATGAAAAACACCGTTCATGGAGACGGTAGTCCGTACGTACGCATGAACGCTGTTTTTCTTTCCTTATTGTCCTGAAATGGAAGTAAGTAGATGACATACATATGTATATATATACATAAATCCAGTAGCTTTATAATGTCATATATTTCATTATTATTTCTTATATATACATTATAATCATTCTTAAATGGTTAACATGGAGAATGAATCTCATCGCGTCGTGGAGACGGTATTCCGTACGTACGCACGCGCGGTGATTTCTTTTTCCGTAGGATGGATAGATGGTGAAATAGGGTTGTTTCATACTTATAATAACATATCAGTATATGAGTGATACTGATGTTATTACTTCATAATGAAACAACCTAAGAAGAAGAAGTGTAAGAAGAAATAAAGATGAAAGAATTGGTAACGGTAATTACCTCTTCTTTGAAGTGCCTCTTTGAGACCTCCTCTTAGGGCACTAGAATTGGTCTTTGAGGAAGACCAGAACCTCTAGGATGTTGCTAGGGAAGTGGAGAAGGAATTTTGTCAGGGGTTGGCCGAGCTTGAGTGCTCAAATTGGTGTGAGGAGGAGGGGGAGGAGGTGTCCTTTTATAGGGGAGGAGAGGGGCACCTTAGGAATTCTTAAAAATATTAATTTATAATAAATCTAACCCCACTTAAAAACCTCCAAAAATGACTCATATTCGAAGATTAGATGAGATAGGGTTGTAATCTCATCAACCAATCAAATTTAGACATGTTTGGATCTTATTTTAAACCTTATCAATTAGATTTAACTCTAAGTTAAATAATTTTACTTTTACCGTGTCTTTTTGTTTTCTTTCACTATATGGTTAATACACTTACTATAACATGCCAAACGAACCCCAAATTGTTTATTATTAATATATATATCCTTATCTAAGTCATTTGGCCGAACCTTAGATTTTTAGGAATAAAATAACAATTAATAATATAATATTTGATTTAAAAACTATTTTGTGTCAATTTTGACACTATTTGATATATGATTTTTGTGAAAGTCATAACAGAATTAAATGTTCGAACCAAGTTGATTAAATCAACATTAATATATCATAGTAACCTATAAAATTAGTGGAATTCATAAAAATTCTCAAATTACATTTATTTTGGTGTTTATAACATCAATTATGTCAATATTTCATAAATAAGATAATTACTGCATCATCTTTGTGTCATAAATTAATTAAATTATTTGATGTCTAAAATTTACAAATAAAATACCATTATGTAGGAAATCTTTTTATCTTTCTAATGAATATTTATAGTCGAATTTATCTTATGTATAACCCCATATTAAAAATGATTTACTTATTAAACTTTGATTTTAACTATTTTAACCTTTCTTTAAATAAATTAATAATAAATGTCCTAATCTAATCCAAGTGGGCCTAAATGGTCATATTTTATTCCTAAGTTTGTTTTTGGTCGAATTACACTTGTCCAATAGAATTAGGACATGTGTTAGGGTAATAGTAATATCATATTTACCCTTAGTTACCCTATTTACTATTAACCGCGGTAAAAATAGTAAAAAGTTACTATTCACCAAAAAATTATTTTTATCTCATTGAACCACATTTTAGTCCTTGATATTAACCGTGTCTCTCGGATTTTCGAAATTCCATTCACAGAAGCGGTAAAATTAAGTTTTATGCAAAATTCAGTTTTTAACCTACCACTTAGTAGTTTCACTATTCATCAAAAATTGATGTTTTTCAGAACAATGCCAAAATTTCATCCCAAGCTATATTTCATATTCCGAATTCAAAAATGAAGTCTATTTTACCAAATTCATAACATAAAAGTTGCATTAATTAATTTTATAATTAAATCCCGCTGTTAAAACAAATAGCGTGTTTTTAAGAAACAATATCTATCAAAAGATTGACACTTGTTTATGTATAGTTTAAATGTGAAATTACATCCAATGACCAACATTGTATTAAATTGTAAAAATATATTCTAAATATACTTTAAAACCACTCAAATTAATGATTTATCACTATTAATTATTTCGATTAAAAAAAGTTGTTTTTAATTATAATTTAGTAATTTTCACTATTCATCAGAATATGAAAGTTATCCGAAAAGTACCAAAATTTCACCTTAGGCTAAATTCGATACTCCGAATCCAAAAATGAAGTTCATTTTGAAAAATAAGATTTACAGAATTTTAAAAAGTGGTTATTACTATTCATACCGGCTAGTTTTAATAATATTTTAATAGCATATCGTTGTTTAGTGAAACTCGGTATTGCGTATTACACACGCTATCGAGGAAGGTCGCGATTGCGTGTAATGCAAGGCAAGTCAAGGATGCGTGTTGTGCAAGCTCCTTTTGGTGTAGCGTACAACACAAGACATTAATGAAATTAAAAAGAATATTTTTTTATAAAATCTTGGGCTGTTACATTCTACCCCCCTTAAAATGAATTTCGACCTCGAAATTCGTCGGGGTTATAAATGGTTTACTATTTGAAAGTTTCTTTAATAGAAACCCACATCGTAAAAAGGAATATCAAAACCAATCTTTAAAAACAAAAGTATGAAACGTAACGGTTACCCAAATAAACTAATCATTGGGTTTCCACATAGGTGAAAATATGGATATGGAAGAGAAATCTAACCATCATGTTCTGATGGAGAGTGGTAGAGAACATGGCTATGGAAAAGCCAATAATCACAAATCCATAAATTTGTGACAATCTAAGGTACCATCCGATTCATCAGGTATAAGATCACTAGGACAACATTTTTGGTTTTCAAGATCATTTCCCTAAAGTTGAAAATTTGAATTGGAATAAATACTTTTTTATTTTGGTACAATCTCACTATTTTTCGTGCCTAGAACAATTTCCACTTCATCTCTTAATTAAATGAAGTTGAATTTGTTATTCGTGAAGTGTTAGCAGATCATGTGATAGAATGACGGGTCATTCCATCTGTCTCAAACAAAAGGTAAGCAAAAGTTATTAAATATACATAAGTCATTCTATAGTGAGTTTAATCATATATAGTTCCTAAAATGGACTTATACTTCATATATCATACTGCTTAATATAATAAAACTAGTTTCTACTAAACAGGGACTTCCTGTAGGCCAGTGGTAGGCGATAAAGGCCAGTCACACTTCGGTTGTGGGTTCGATTCCCACAGCCTTGTCCGAAGCGATGGGCTGTCGCCCGTCCTGCAGGTTGTCCTTTTTCTAAAACTACATTACTATAACATCACATAAATAATATCAAAAAAAAGTTCTATACTTAAATAATACTAACTTATGGTTAACATAATCCATTACAATCTTTAGGCTTATCTAAAATACTTCGGTCCAAGCTCATAGTATAAAGAAAATGATTACTTGAAATGTCGCCAACCAAGCATGTGAATACCATCATTTATCCCCCATATATCTTGTTGGTCACATTCCAATCATGTGAATACTTTAATGGTGTATTCTCTTGAAAAATATGAATACCCATTAAACCTTAGTGAAAACATGAATGCTGTCAAAAGTTAACTCTTTCCACATACCAAAATCCAAAAATTCAATATACTCAAACCATGATATAACCTTCTCCTTATATCAGTCATGAGCTCATGAATACTATCACACATTTTATTTTCTCCTTATCCCTTCATTATGCGCATATCATCTACATTCCAAAAATATCTGAATAACCTTTCATGGATACTGGTAACATTAATCAGACAACAATGTAACAATCCTTACATGTCTCTTTATTCCATAGTGCCATGAGATTACTTATACAACATTACACATGATAAACATGTAATCATTCCACTACATTCTTAAACCATTGACCGAGCTTCAACAATTCTTTCATCTCACATATCATTTGTAGTCTCTTCATCATCATCCACATAAATACTACCCATATGGCCATACTGATTCTCTTCATGAGTCTTTCCCTTAGGACATTGGTTTGCATAATGCCCATACATTCCACATTTAAAACACTTAACCATTTTTGATGTCGTAGCAATACCATTATCCTCATCCATGGTGTTAACTGAACCTTTTCCTTTGCACTTACTTGCTTTGTGTCCTTCTTTTCCACACCCAAAGCATCTTCCAGTTACTTTGAAACATTCTCCTTGATGCCTCTTCCCACATGAATTACATAGGGGAAATTGAACTTTCTTTCCTCTATGATCATCATGGAACTCCATCTTTCTCTTATTAGTCGAGTCAGGAAACTTACCAAATTTTACTTTATTGATCATGTTGTGAGATTGATGATTCGGCATAATAATGATGTTTGGACATCCAAATCCCATTACATTTGGTTGCTCATGAAGAATATCATTCCATTGTCCATCATATCCTCCATTATTGTGAATCATCTTGTTTCCAGCCATTTTCTAAAACCCAAACAGAATAGTGTTAGATGAAAAAATTGTAATAAAGGGGGAGTAACTTAAATATCTATCATCTTTGGTTTAATCTAATATCGTTACCATAGTTCTAGAACTATATCCTATACATATACTTATCCTTAGGGGAATCCCTAGACATACCTTAGAAATATCTCTAGGGATCTCACTAACGTTTTCGCATCCTAGTTTC
The DNA here is from genome assembly GCA_963277665.1 of Viscum album. Lineage (NCBI taxonomy): Eukaryota > Viridiplantae > Streptophyta > Magnoliopsida > Santalales > Viscaceae > Viscum > Viscum album. Next base: position 1,676,883,468 of record OY728138.1, on the reverse strand, counting down.
CAAAGGTTGACTAAACCTTTCCTCTGATACCAACTGTAACGGTCTGGAATTACTTCCAGTGGACTATAATTGATACCTATCAGGGCACTCCATGGGCGGCTACACCCCCTGGGCGGGACACACCACCATCCCCAGTGGCAGCCATTTCCTCATTAAGCCCTTGGGCGGAGAGCCATGCTTCGTCCAACGCTCACATGTGAGAGTTCCCAAGGATCGGATACATTCCTACCTCCTTTGCCTCTGATACCAACTGTAGAGACCCGTAGCTTGACGTACATTGACATTACATTACATTTGCGGAATACTTAGTACATACACACAAGGATCGTAATAGTTTAGTGTCTTTGGAAACTCGGAATGTAATCTTCTAATCGTGGTGAAAGATCTTCAAAATATCCTATAAAGATCTTCCCTTTTTTTACCTAAAACCTTTCTTTATATCTTGGGGAAAAGAAAACATAAAAGGGTGAGCTCAAATGCTCAGTAAGGGTAAACAAAAGAAATATCAATCACATCGTATTCATAAGAACATAACATTTTGGAAATCTTAACCTGCAAAAGAGAGCATAATTTCATAACATGGGATAAATCATAGTAGTGAAATGAAATCATAACTTAAAACATTACTCATTGTGGCATACACACATAATCATAGAGAATCATTTCTTGTTAGTCAAGACTCATTGCCAAGACTATCTTAGTGGACAAAGTCCCTTTCTGAATCGAGTAATCCTCGTTTCAGTCCTGTTTCACTGAACCGGTATAACCTACCATTCCAGCCATGTCTATCTCATGAGATATAAAATCTTTACCCAATGCATTGGAGGGAGATATAGGTCCCACCCATCTCTTAATGAATCCTTTCTTATGTGTGCCACAAAATCATAAATCATACATCATTGCATAACCCATGTAATAAAAATGGGATTCTTAAACAACATGACATCATAAAACCATTCATATAAGATAAAGGAATTCATAAACATAATTCCATCACAACATAGTCAAATCAATGTAAAAATTTGGATAGAAACAGAACCCTTTATTATCTTAGATGGAAAATAATTTTGATAAAACACTTGAATTGAATTCTTGAGGAAAATATCCTTTCTACTTCAAAATCAATTTCTTTTCACAAAACATCATGCGATTTTAAAAGAAAGAGATTTTATTGAAAATAGTCATGAAATCTTTTAGAGGAAGCTTCATGAAAATAAGGCTTTATAAAATAGTAGAAATCTGTTCGTGCCGTATAATTTAAAAAAAACATTCTTCGTACTTTTTTCGGAAAAGTCAAAAAAATACCTCGTACGAAAAAAGATTCCTTTCATACATATTACTAAAAACTCACCGAAGGGTAAAAATGGATTTAAACAATTGTAGGTGGATGAAAATAATATTACATATTGATGAAACATGGATGTGGATGATAAAATACACCCCAGTAAATACTTACGAATAAACAATCTCGGATAAAAATGAGATTGTGATATTTCCCTTACCTTAGGTCCGACTTGATTTGTAAGTGTTTGAACCTCCTGTATAATGATTTAAATCATGTTATTGACTTATTACAGAATCATATTCATTGTTATGATATCATATATGGTTCACTTATGACATTATATTACCCGTTCTTTTGTAAATTCCATGTTAAAGAACGTTTTGGGTAAAAATCGTTTCATTTATCGTAGGTGTTTTGACATGTTGTTCTTGACATTATTATTACTTATATCATAATTTACTTACTTACAGAATATAAAATATGATTTATATATCATATATATTCAGTATATATATATATATTAGATATTTAAATGAAATGAAAAACACCGTTCATGGAGACGGTAGTCCGTACGTACGCATGAACACTGTTTTTCTTTCCTTATTGTCTTGAATGGAATTAAGTAGATGACATTCATATGTATATATATACATAAATCCAGTATCTTTATAATGTCATATATTTCATTATTATTTCTTATATATACATTATAATAATTCTTAAATGGTTAACATGGAGAATGAATCTCATCGCGTCGTGGAGACGGTATTCCGTACGTACGCACGCGCGGTGATTTCTTTTTCCATAGGATGGATAGATGGTGAAATAGGGTTGTTTCATATTTATAATAACATATCAGTATGTAAGTAATACTGATGTTATTACTTTATCATGAAACAACTAAAGAAGGAGAAGTTGAATAAGAAAGAAATTGAAAAGATCGGTAATTGATATTACCTCTTCTTTGAAACGCCTCTTTGAATCCTCCACTTAGGAAAATAAGATTGGTCTTTGAAGAAGACCAGGTCCTCTAGGATTATTCTAGGGAAGTGGAGAAGGGATTTTGGCAGGGGTTGGCCGAGCTTGAGTGCTCAAATTGGTGTGAGGAGGAGGGGGAGGAGGTGCCCTTTTATAAGGGAGGAGAGGGGCACCTTAGGAATATCTCAAAATATTATTTTATATTAAAGTCAAAATCAGTTTATAATGGTTCCAAAGGGTCTTATTTCGAAGCTAAAGTGGGTATGGGTCGAAATCCTATCAACCAATATGATTTAGACAAGTTTAGGGTATTATTTTAACCTTATCAATTAGATTTAACTCTAAGTTAAATAATTTAACTTTTACCGTGTCTTTTTGTTTTCTTTCACTATATGGTTAATAAACTTACTATAACATGCCAAACGAACCCCAAATTGTATATTATTAATACATATATCCTTATCTAAGTCATTTGTCCGAACCTTAGATTTTTAGGAATAAAATAACAATTAATAATATAATATTTGATTTAAAAACTATTTTGTGTCAATTTTGACACTATTTGATATATGATTTTTGTGAAAGTCATAACAGAATTATATGTTAGAAACAAGTTGATTAAATCAACACTAATATATCATTGTAACCTATAAAATTATTGGAATTCATAAAAAGTTTTAAATTACATTTATTTTGGTATTTATATTATCAATTATGTCAATATTTCATTAATAAGATAATTAATGCATCATCTTTGTGTCATAAATAAATTATATTATTTGATGTCTAAAAATTAAAAATAAAATACCATCATGTAGGAAATCGTTTTATCTTTCTAATGAATATTTACAATCGAATTTATCTTATGTATAACCCCATATTATAAATGATTTACTTATTAAACTTTGATTTTAACTATTTTAACCCTTCTTTAAATAAATTAATAATAAATGTCCTAATCTAATCCAAGTGGGCCTAAATGGTCATATTTTATTCCTAAGTTTGTTTTTGGTCGAATTAAACTTGTCCAATAGAATTAGGACATGTGTTAGGGTAATATTAATATCATATTTATCCTTAGTTACCCTATTTACTATTAACCGTGGTAAAAAAAGTAAAAAGTTACTATTCACCAAAAAATTATTTTCATCTCATTGAACCACATTTTAGTCCTTGATATTAACCGTGTCTCTCGGATTTTCGAAATTCCATTCACAGAAGCGGTAAAATTAAGTTTTATGCAAAATTCAGTTTTTAACCTACCACTTAGTAGTTTCACTATTCATCAAAAATTGATGTTTTTCAGAACAATGCCAAAATTTCATCCCAAGCTATATTTCATATTCCGAATTCAAAAATGAAGTCTATTTTACCAAATTCATAACATAAAAGTTGCATTAATTAATTTTATAATTAAATCCCGCTGTTAAAACAAATAGCGTGTTTTTAAGAAACAATATCTATCAAAAGATTGACACTTGTTTATGTATAGTTTAAATGTGAAATTACATCCAATGACCAACATTGTATTAAATTGTAAAAATATATTCTAAATATACTTTAAAACCACTCAAATTAATGATTTATCACTATTAATTATTTCGATTAAAAAAAGTTGTTTTTAATTATAATTTAGTAATTTTCACTATTCATCAGAATATGAAAGTTATTCGAAAAGCACCAAAATTTCACCTTAGGCTAAATTCGATACTCCGAATCCAAAAATGAAGTTCATTTTGAAAAATAAGATTTACAGAATTTTAAAAAGTGGTTATTACTATTCATACCGGCTAGTTTTAATAATATTTTAATAGCATATCGTTGTTTAGTGAAACTCGGTATTGCGTATTACACACGCTATCGAGGAGGGTCGCGATTGCGTGTAATGCAAGGCAAGTCAAGGATGCGTGTTGTGCAAGCTCCTTTTGGTGTAGCGTACAACACAAGACATTAATGAAATTAAAAAGAATATTTTTTTATAAAATCTTGGGCAGTTACATTCTACCCCCCTTAAAATGAATTTCGCCCTCGAAATTCGTCGGGGTTATAAATGGTTTACTATTTGAAAGTTTCTTTAATAGAAACCCACATCGTAAAAAGGAATATCAAAACCAATCTTTAAAAACAAAAGTATGAAACGTAACGGTTACCCAAATAAACTAATCATTGGGTTTCCACATAGGTGAAAATATGGATATGGAAGAGAAATCTAACCATCATGTTCTGATGGAGAGTGGTAGAGAACATGGCTATAGAAAAGCCAATAATCACAAATCCATAAATTTGTGACAATCTAAGGTACCATCCGATTCATCAGGTATAAGATCACTAGGACAACATTTTTGGTTTTCAAGATCATTTCCCTAAAGTTGAAAATTTGAATTGGAATAAATACTTTTTTATTTTGGTACAATCTCACTATTTTTCGTGCCTAGAACAATTTCCACTTCATCTCTTAATTAAATGAAGTTGAATTTGTTATTCGTGAAGTGTTAGCAGATCATGTGATAGAATGACGGGTCATTCCATCTGTCTCAAACAAAAGGTTAGCAAAAATTATATACATAAGTCGATCTATAGTGAGATTAATCATATATAGTTCCTAAAATGGACTTATACTTCATATATCATACTGCTTAATATAATAAAACTAGTTTCTACTAAACAGGGACTTCCTGTAGGCCAGTGGTAGGCGATAAAGGCCAGTCACACTTCGGTTGTGGGTTCGATTCCCACAGCCTTGTCCGAAGCGATGGGCTGTCGCCCGTCCTGCAGGTTGTCCTTTTTCTAAAACTACATTACTATAACATCACATAAATAATATCAAAAAAAAGTTCTATACTTAAATAATACTAACTTATGGTCAACATAATCCATTACAATCTTTAGGCTTATCTAAAATACTTCGGTCCAAGCTCATAGTATAAAGAAAATGATTACTTGAAATGTCGCCAACCAAGCATGTGAATACCATCATTTATCCCCCATATATCTTGTTGGTCACATTCCAATCATGTGAATACTTTAATGGTGTATTCTCTTGAAAAATATGAATACCCATTAAACCTTAGTGAAAACATGAATGCTGTCAAAAGTTAACTCTTTCCACATACCAAAATCCAAAAATTCAATATACTCAAACCATGATATAACCTTCTCCTTATATCAGTCATGAGCTCATGAATACTATCAAACATTTTATTTTCTCCTTATCCCTTCATTATGCGCATATCATCTACATTCCAAAAATATCTGAATAACCTTTCATGGATAATGGTAACATTAATCAGACAACAATGTAACAATCCTTACATGTCTCTTTATTCCATAGTGCCATGAGATTACTTATACAACATTACACATGATAAACATGTAATCATTCCACTACATTCTTAAACCATTGACCGAGCTTCAACAATTCTTTCATCTCACATATCATTTGTAGTCTCTTCATCATCATCCACATAAATACTTCTTATACGACCATACTGATTATCTTCATGAGACTTTCCCTTAGGGCATTGGTTTTCATAATGCCCGTACATTCCACATTTAAAACATTTAACCATTGTTGATGTCGTAGCAATACCATTATCCTCATCCATGTTGTTAACTGAACCTTTTCCTTTGCATTTACTTGCTTTGTGTCCTTCTTTTCCACACCCAAAGCATCTTCCAGTTCCTTTGAAACATTCTCCTTGATTCCTCTTCCCACATGATTTACATAGGGGAAATTGAACTTTCTTTCCTCTATGATCATCATGGAACTCCATCTTTCTCTTATTAGTCGAGTCAGGAAACTTACCAAATTTTACTTTATTGATCATGTTGTGAGATTGCTGATTCGGCATAATAATGATATTTGGACATCCAAATCCCATTACATTTGGTTGCTCATGAAGAATATCATTCCATTGTCCATCATATCCTCCATTATTGTGAATCATCTTGTTTCCAGCCATTTTCTAAAACCCAAACAGAATAGTGTTAGATGAAAAAATCGTAATAAAGGGGGAGTAACTTAAATATCTATCATCTTTGGTTTAATCTAATATCGTTACCATAGTTCTAGAACTATATCCTATACATATACTTATCCTTAGGGGAATCCCTAGACATACCTTAGAAATATCTCTAGGGATCTCACTAACGTTTTCGCATCCTAGTTTCCAAAGGTTGACTAAACCTTTCCTCTGATACCAACTGTAGCGGTCTGGAATTACTTCCAGTGGACTATAATTGATACCTATCAGGGCACTCCATGGGCGGCTACACCCCCTGGGCGGGACACACCACCATCCCCAGTGGCAGCCATTTCCTCATGAAGCCCTTGGGCGGAGAGCCATGCTTCGTCCAACGCTCACATGTGAGAGTTCCCAAGGATCAGATACATTCCTACCTCCTTTGCCTCTGATACCAACTGTAGAGACCCGTAGCTTGACGTACATTGACATTACATTACATTTGCGGAATACTTAGTACATACACACAAGGATCGTAATAGTTTAGTGTCTTTGGAAACTCGGAACATAATCTTCTAATTGTGGTGAAAGATCTTCAAAATCTCCTATAAAGATCTTCCCTTTTTTTACCTAAAACCTTTTTTTATATCCTGGGGAAAAGAAAACATAAAAGGGTGAGCTCAAATGCTCAGTAAGGGTAAAAAAAAGAAATATCAATCACATCGTATTCATAAGAACATAACATTTTGGAAATCTTAACCTGCAAAAGAGAGCATAATTTCATAACATGGGATAAATCATAGTAGTGAAATGAAATCATAACTTAAAACATTACTCATTGTGGCATACACACATAATCATAGAGAATCATTTCTTGTTAGTCAAGACTCATTGCCAAGACTATCTTAGTGGACAAAGTCCCTTTCTGAATCGAGTAATCCTCGTTTCAGTCCTGTTTCACTGAATCGGTATAACCTACCATTCCAGCCATGTCTATCTCATGAGATATAAAATCTTTACCCAATGCATTGGAGGGAGATATAGGTCCCACCCATCTCTTAATGAATCCTTTCTTATGTGTGCCACAAAATCATAAATCATACATCATTGCATAACCCATGTAATAAAAATGGGATTCTTAAACAACATGACATCATAAAACCATTCATATAAGATAAAGGAATTCATAAACATAATTCCATCACAACATAGTCAAATCAATGTAAAAATTTGGATAGAAACAGAACCCTTTATTATCTTAGATGGAAAATAATTTTGATAAAACACTTGAATTGAATTCTTGAGGAAAATATCCTTTCTACTTCAAAATCAATTTCTTTTCACAAAACATCATGCGATTTTAAAAGAAAGAGATTTTATTGAAAATAGTCATGAAATATTTTAGAGGAAGATTCATGAAAATAAGGCTTTATAAAATAGTAGAAATCCGTTCGTGCCGTATAATTTAAAAAAAACATTCTTCGTACTTTTGTCGGAAAAGTCAAAAAAATACCTCGTACGAAAAAAGATTCCTTTCATACATATTACTAAAAACTCACCGAAGGGTAAAAATGGATTTAAACAATTGTAGGTGGATGAAAATAATATTACATATTGATGAAACATGGATGTGGATGATAAAATACACCCCAGTAAATACTTACGAATAAACAATCTCGGATAAAAATGAGATTGTGATATTTCCCTTACCTTAGGTCCGACTTGCTTTGTAAGTGTCCGAACCTCCTGTATAATGATTTAAATCATGTCATTGACTTATTACAGAATCATATTCATTGTTATGATATCATATATGGTTCACTTATGACATTATATTACCCGTTCTTTTGTAAATTCCATGTTAAAGAACGTTTTGGGTAAAAATCGTTTCATTTATCGTAGGTGTTTTGACTTGTTGTTCTTGACATTATTATTACTTATATCATGATTTACTTACTTACAGAATATAAAATATGATTTATATATCATATATATTCAGTATATATATATATATTAGATATTTAAATGAAATGAAAAACACCGTTCATGGAGACGGTAGTCCGTACGTACGCATGAACGCTGTTTTTCTTTCCTTATTGTCTTGAATGGAATTAAGTAGATGACATTCATATGTATATATATACATAAATCCAGTATCTTTATAATTTCATATATTTCATTATTATTTCTTATATATACATTATAATCATTCTTAAATGGTTAACATGGAGAATGAATCTCATCGCGTCGTGGAGACGGTATTCCGTACGTACGCACGCGCGGTGATTTCTTTTTCCGTAGGATGGATAGATGGTGAAATAGGGTTGTTTCATATTTATAATAACATATCAGTATGTAAGTAATACTTATGTTATTACTTTATCATGAAACAACTAAAGAAGGAGAAGTTGAATAAGAAAGAAATTGAAAAGATCGGTAATTGATATTACCTCTTCTTTGAAACGCCTCTTTGAATCCTCCACTTAGGAAACTAAGATTGGTCTTTGAAGAAGACCAGGTCCTCTAGGATTATTCTAGGGAAGTGGAGAAGGGATTTTGGCAGGGGTTGGCCGAGCTTGAGTGCTCAAATTGGTGTGAGGAGGAGGGGGAGGAGGTGCCCTTTTATAAGGGAGGAGAGGGGCACCTTAGGAATATCTCAAAATATTATTTTATATTAAAGTCAAAATCAGTTTATAATAGTTCCAAAGGGTCTTATTTCGAAGCTAAAGTGGGGATGGGTCGAAATACTATCAACCAATAGGATTTAGAAAAGTTTAGGGTATTATTTTAACCTTATCAATTAGATTTAACTCTAAGTTAAATAATTTAACTTTTACCGTGTCTTTTTGTTTTCTTTCACTATATGGTTAATAAACTTACTATAACATGCCAAACGAACCCCAAATTGTATATTATTAATACATATATCCTTATCTAAGTAATTTGGCCGAACCTTAGATTTTTAGGAATAAAATAACAATTAATAATATAATATTTGATTTAAAAACTATTTTGTGTCAATTTTGACACTATTTGATATATGATTTTTGTGAAAGTCATAACAGAATTATATGTTAGAACCAAGTTGATTAAATCAACACTAATATATCATAGTAACCTATAAAATTAGTGGAATTCATAAAAAGTCTTAAATTACATTTATTGTGGTATTTATATTATCAATTATGTCAATATTTCATTAATAAGATAATTAATGCATCATCTTTGTGTCATATATAAATTATATTATTTGATGTCTAAAAATTAAAAATAAAATACCATTATGTAGGAAATCTTTTTATCTTTCTAATGAATATTTACAATCGAATTTATCTTATGTATAACCCCATATTATAAATGATTTACTTATTAAACTTTGATTTTAACTATTTTAACCCTTCTTTAAATAAATTAATAATAAATGTCCTAATCTAATCCAAGTGGGCCTAAATGGTCATATTTTATTCCTAAGTTTGTTTTTGGTCGAATTACACTTGTCCAATAGAATTAGATCATGTGTTAGGGTAATATTAATATCATATTTATCCTTAGTTACCCTATTTACTATTAACCGTGGTAAAAAAAGTAAAAAGTTACTATTCACCAAAAAATTATTTTCATCTCATTGAACCACATTTTAGTCCTTGATATTAACCGTGTCTCTCGGATTTTCGAAATTCCATTCACAGAAGCGGTAAAATTAAGTTTTATGCAAAATTCAGTTTTTAACCTACCACTTAGTAGTTTCACTATTCATCAAAAATTGATGTTTTTCAGAACAATGCCAAAATTTCATCCCAAGATATATTTCATATTCCGAATTCAAAAATGAAGTCTATTTTACCAAATTCATAACATAAAAGTTGCATTAATTAATTTTATAATTAAATCCCGCTGTTAAAACAAATAGCGTGTTTTTAAGAAACAATATCTATCAAAAGATTGACACTTGTTTATGTATAGTTTAAATGTGAAATTACATCCAATGACCAACATTGTATTAAATTGTAAAAATATATTCTAAATATACTTTAAAACCACTCAAATTAATGATTTATCACTATTAATTATTTCGATTAAAAAAAGTTGTTTTTAATTATAATTTAGTAATTTTCACTATTCATCAGAATATGAAAGTTATCCGAAAAGTACCAAAATTTCACCTTAGGCTAAATTCGATACTCCGAATCCAAAAATGAAGTTCATTTTGAAAAATAAGATTTACAGAATTTTAAAAAGTGGTTATTACTATTCATACCGGCTAGTTTTAATAATATTTTAATAGCATATCGTTGTTTAGTGAAACTCGGTATTGCGTATTACACACGCTATCGAGGAAGGTCGTGATTGCGTGTAATGCAAGGCAAGTCAAGGATGCGTGTTGTGCAAGCTCCTTTTGGTGTAGCGTACAACACAAGACATTAATGAAATTAAAAAGAATATTTTTTTATAAATATCTTCCCCTTTTTTTTACCTAAAACCTTTATTTATATCCTGGGGAAAAGAAAACATAAAAGGGTGAGCTCAAATGCTCAGTAAGGGTATACAAAAGAAAATCAATCACATCATATTCATAAGAACATAACTTTTGGAAATCTTAACCTGCAAAAGAGCTCATAATATCATAACATGGGATAAATCATAGAAGTGAAAATGAAATCATAACTTAAAACATTACTAATTGTGGCATACACACATAATCATAGAGAATCATTTCTTGTTAGTCAAGACTCATTGCCAGACTATCTTAGTGGACAAAGTCCCTTTCTGAATCGAGTAATCCTCGTTTCAGTCCTGTTTCACTGAACCGGTATAACATACCATTCCAGCCATGTCTATCTCATGAGATATAAAATCTTTACCCAATGCATTGGAGGGAGATATAGGTCCCACCCATCTCTTAATGAATCCTTTCTTATGTGTGCCACAGAATCATAAATCATACATCATTTCATAACCCATGTAATAAAAATGGGATTCTTAAACAACATGACATCATAAAACCATTCATATAAGATAAAGGAATTCATAAAAATAATTCCATCACAAAATAGTCAAATCAATGTAAAAATATGGGTAGAAACAGAACCCTTTATTATCTTATATGGAAAATAATTTTGATAAAACACTTGAATTGAATTCTTGAGGAAAATATCCTTTCTTCTTCAAAATCAATTTCTTTTCACAAAACATCATGCAATTTTAAAAGAAAGAGATTTTATTGAAAATAGTCATGAAATCTTTTAGAGGAATCTTCATGAAAATAAGGCTTTATAAAACAGTATAAATCCGTTCGTGCCGTATAAGTTAAAAAAAACATTCTTCGTACTTTTGTCGGAAAAGTCAAAAAGTACCTCGTACGAAAAACGAAAAAAGATTCCTTTCATATCCTTTACTAAAAACTCATAGAAGGGTAAAATTGGATTTAAACAATTATAGGTGGATGGAAATAATATTACATATTGAGGGAACATGGATGATAAAATACACCCCAGTAAATACTTACGAATAAACAATCTCGGATAAAAATGAGATTGTGATATTTCCCTTACCTTAGGTCCGACTTGCTTTGTAAGTGTCCGAACCTCCTGTATAATGATTTAAATCATGTTATTGACTTTTTACAGAATCATATTCATTGTTATGATATCATATATGGTTCACTTATGACATTATATTACCCGTTCTTTTGTAAATTCCATGTTAAAGAAGCGTTTTGGGTAAAATCGTTTCATTTATCGTAGGTGTTTTGACTTGTTGTTCTTGACATCATTATTACTTATATCATGATTTACTTACTTCCAGAATATAAAATATGATTTATATATCATATATATTCAGTATATATATATATATAATAGGTAGATAAATAAAATGAAAAACACCGTTCATGGAGACGGTAGTCCGTACGTACGCATGAACGCTGTTTTCCTTTCCTTATTGTCTTGAAATGGAAGTAAGTAGATGACATACATATGTATATATATACATAAATCCAGTAGCTTTATAATGTCATATATTTCATTATTATTTCTTATATATACATTATAATCATTCTTAAATGGTTAACATGGAGAATGAATCTCATCGCATCGTGGAGACGGTATTCCGTACGTACGCACGAGCGATGATATCATTTCTATAAATATTGAATTGAATTGGAGTGCATCATACAATATATCAGAATCAATATGATGTTGTAATAACTATGTATAGTTATTCTTTACACCATTATACCCATCCATGTAAGGTGGTGGTGGAAAATAGATTACACCACGGCGTGGAGACGGTATTCCGTACGTACGCACGCGCGGTGATTTCTTTTTCCGTAAGATGGATAGATGGTGAAATAGGGTTGTTTCATACTTATAATAACATATCAGTATATGAGTGATACTGAGGTTATTACTTCATAATGAAACAACCTAAGAAGAAGAAGTGAAAGAAGAAATAAAGATGAAAGAATTGGTAACGGTAATTACCTCTTCTTTGAAGTGCCTCTTTGAGACCTCCTCTTAGGGCACTAAAATTGGTCTTTGAGGAAGACCAGAACCTCTAGGATGTTGCTAGGTAAGTGTAGAGGATAAATTGGCAGGGGTTGGCCGAGCTTGAGTGCTCAAATTGGTGTGAGGAGGAGGGGGAGGAGGTGTCCTTTTATAGGGGAGGAAAGGGGCACCTTAGGAATTCTTAAAAATATTAATTTATAATAAATCTAACCCCACTTAAAAACCTCCAAAAATGACTCATATTCGAAGATTAGATGAGATAGGGTTGTAATCTCATAAACCAATCAAATTTAGACATGTTTGGATATTATTTTAAACCTTATCAATTAGATTTAACTCTAAGTTAAATAATTTAACTTTTACCGTGTCTTTTTGTTTTCTTTCACTATATGGTTAATACACTTACTATAACATGCCAAACTAACCCCAAATTGTTTATTATTAATATATATATCCTTATCTAAGTAATATGGCCGAACTTTAGATTTTTAGGAATAAAATAACAATTAATAATATAATATTTGATTTAAAAACTATTTTGTGTCAATTTTGACACTATTTGATATATGATTTTTGTGAAAGTCATAACAGACTTAAATGTTCGAACCAAGTTGATTAAATCAACATTAATATATCATAGTAACCTAGAAAATTAGAGGAATTCATAAAAATCTCGAATTACATTTATTTTGGTGTTTATAACATCAATTATGTCAATATTTCATTAATAAGATAATTACGGCATCATCGTTGTGTCATAAATAAATTAAATTATTTAATGTCTAAAAATTATAAATAAAATACCATTATGTAGGAAATCTGTTTAGCTTTCTAATGAATATTTATAGTCGAATTTATCTTATGTATAACCCCATATTAAAAATGATTTACTTATTAAACTTTGATTTTAACTATTTTAACCCTTCTTTAAATAAATTAATAATAAATGTCCTAATCTAATCCAAGTGGGCCTAAATGGTCATATTTTATTCCTAAGTTTGTTTTTGGTCGAATTACACTTGTCCAATAGAATTAGGACATGTGTTAGGGTAATATTAATATCATATTTACCCTTAGTTACCTTATTTACTATTAACCGTGGTAAAAAAAGTAAAAAGTTACTATTCACCAAAAAATTATTTTCATCTCATTGAACCACATTTTAGTCCTTGATATTAACCGTGTCTCTCGGATTTTTGAAATTCCATTCACAGAAGCGGAAAAATTAAGTTTTATGAAAAATTAAGTTTTTTTAACTACCACTTAGTAGTTTCACTATTCATCAAAAATTGATGTTTTTCAGAATAATGCCAAAATTTCATCCTAAGCTATATTTCATATTCCGAATTCAAAAATGAAATCTATTTTACCAAATTCATAACATAGAAGTTGCATTAATTAAGTTTATAATTAAATCCTGCTGTTAAAATAAATAGCGTGTTTTTAGGAAACAATATATATCAAAAGATTGACACTTGATTATGTCTGGTTTAAATGTGAAATTACAACCAATGACCAACATTGTATTAAATTGTAAAAATATATTCTAAATATACTTTAAAACCACTCAAATTAATAATTTATCACTATTAATTATTTCGATTAAAAAAGTTGTTTTTAATTATAATTTAGTAATTTTCACTATTCATCAGAATATGAAAGTTATCCGAAAAGTACCAAAATTTCACCTTAGGATAAATTCGATACTCCGAATCCAAGAATGAAGTTCATTTTGAAAAATAAGATTTACAGAATTTTAAAAAGTGGTTATTACTATTCATAACGGCTAGTTTTAATAATATTTTAATAGCACATCGTTGTTTAGTGAAACTCGGTATTGCGTATTACACACGCTATCGAGGAAGGTCGCGATTGCGTGTAATGCAAGTCAAGACAAGGATGTGTGTTGTGCAAGCTCCTTTTTCTGTAGCTCCTTTTGCGTGTAATGTCTTGTGTTGTACGCTACACCAAAAGGATCTTGCACAACACACATCCTTGACTTTCCTTGCATTACACGCAATCACGACCTTCCTCGATAGCGTGTGTAGTACACAATACCGAGTTTCACTAAACAACGATATGCTATAAAAATATTATTAAAACTAGCCGTTATGAATAGTAATAACCACTTTTTGAAATCCAGTAAATCTTATTTTTCAAAATGAACTTTATTTTTGGATTCGGAGTATCGAATTTAGCCTAAGGTGAAATTTTGGTACTTTTCGGATAACTTTCATATTTTGATGAATAGTGAAAATGACTAAATTATAATTAAAAACAACTTTTTTAATCGAAATAATTAATAGTGATAAATTATTAATTTGAGTGGTTTTAAATTATATTTAGAATATATTTTTACAATTTAATACAATGTTGGTCATTGGATGTAATTTCACATTTAAACCAGACATAAACAAGTGTCAATCTTTTGATAGATATTGTTTCTTAAAAACACGCTATTTGTTTTAACAGCGGGATTTAATTATAAAATTAATTAATGAAACTTCTATGTTATGAATTTGGTTAAATAGATTTTATTTTTGAATTCGGAATACGAAATATAGCTTAGGATGAAATTTTGGCATTTTTCTGAAAACCTTCAATTTTTTATGAATAGTGAAACCACTAAGTGGTAGGTTAAAAACTGAATTTTGCATAAAACATAATTTTACCGCTTCTGTGAATGGAATTTCGAAAATCCGACAGACACGGTTAATATCAAGGACTAAAATGTGGTTCAATGAGATGAAAATAATTTTTGGTGAATAGTAACTTTTTACTTTTTTTTACCACGGTTAAAAGTAAATAGGGTAATTAAGGGTAAAGATGATATTATTATTACCCTAACACATGTCCTAATTCTATTGGACAAGTGTATTTCGACCAAAAACAAACTTAGGAATAAAATATGACCATTTAGGCCCACTTTGATTAGATTAGGACATTTATTATTAATTTATTTAAAGAAGAGTTAAAATAGTTAAAATCAAAGTTTAATAAGTAAATAATTTTTAATATGGGGTTATACATAAGATAAATTAGATTGTAAATATTCATTAGAAAGCTAAAAAGATTTCCTACATGATGGTATTTTATTTGTAATTTTTAGACATCAAATAATTTAATTTATTTATGACACAAAGATGATGCAGTAATTATCTTGTTAATGAAATATTGACATAATTGATGTTATAAACACCAAAATAAATGTAATTTGAGACTTTTTACGAATTCCACTAATTTTATAGGTTACTATGATATATTAGTGTTGATTTACTCAACTTGTTTCGAACATATAATTCTGATATTACTTTCACAAAAATCATATATCAAATAGTGTCAAAATTGACACAAAATAGTTTTTAAATCAAATATTATATTATTAATTATTATTTTATTCCTAAAAATCTAAGGTTAGTCCAAATGACTTAGATAAGGATATATATATTAATAATAAACAATTTGGGGTTCGTTTGGCATGTTATAGTAAGTGTATTAACCATATAGTGAAAGAAAACAAAAAGACACGGTAAAAGTTAAATTAAATAACTTAGAGTTAAATCTAATTGATAAGGTTAAAATAATATCCTAAACTTGTCTAAATTCTATTTGTTGATAGGATTTCGACCCATAACCACTTTAGCTTCGAAATAAGACCCTTTGGAACCATTATAAACCGATTTTGACTTTAATATAAAATAATATTTTGAGATATTCCTAAGGTGCCCCTCTCCTCCCCTATAAAAGGACACCTCCTCCCCCTCCTCCTCACACCAATTTGAGCACTAAATCTCGGCCAACCCCTGCCAAAATCTCTTCTCCACTTCCCTAGAAACATCCTAGAGGTTCTGGTCTTACTCAAAGACCAATTTTAGTTCCCTAAGAGGAGGTCTCCAAAAGGCGCTTCAAAGAAGAGGTAATTACCGTTACCAATTCTTTCATCTTTATTTCTTCTTCCACTTCTTCTTATTAGGTTGTTTCATTATGAAGTAATAACATCAGTATCACTCATATACTGATATGTTATTATAAGTATGAAACAAACCTATTTCACTATCTATCCATCCTACGGAGAAAGAAATCACCGCGCGTGCGTACGTACGGAATACCGTCTCCACGCCGTGGTGTAATCTATTTTCCACCACCACCTTACATGGATGGGTATTATGGTGTAAAGAATAACTATACATAGTTATTATAACATCATATTGATTCTGATATATTGTATAATCCACTCCAATTCAATTAAATATTTATAGAAATGATATCATCGCTCGTGCGTACGTACGGAATACCGTCTCCACGACGCGATGAGATTCATTCTCCATGTTAACCATTTAAGAATGATTATAATGTATATATAAGAAATAATAATGAAATATATGACATTATAAAGCTACTGGATTTATGTATATATATACATATGTAAGTCATCTACTTACTTCCATTTCAAGACAATAAGGAAAGGAAAACAACGTTCATGCGTACGTACGGACTACCGTCTCCATGAACGGTGTTTTTCATTTTATTTATCTACCTATTATATATATATATATATACTGAATATATATGATATATAAATCATATTTTATATTCTGGAAGTAAGTAAATCATGATATAAGTAATAATAATTTCAAGAACAACAAGTCAAAACACCTACGATAAATGAAACGATTTTACCCAAAACGCTTCTTTAACATGGAATTTACAAAAGAACGGATAATATAAAGTCATAAGTGAACCATATATGATATCATAACAATGAATATGATTCTGTAATAAGTCAATGACATTATTTAAATCATTATACAGGAGGTTCGGACACTTACAAAGCAAGTCGGACCTAAGGTAAGGGAAATATCACAATCTCATTTTTATCCGAGATTGTTTATTCGTAAGTATTTACTGGGGTGTATTTTATCATCCACATCCATGTTTCATCAATATGTAATATTATTTTCATCCACCTAAAATTGTTTAAATCCATTTTTACCCTTCGGTGAGTTTTTAGTAATATGTATGAAAGGAATCTTTTTTCGTACGAGGTATTTTTTTGACTTTTCCGACAAAAGTACGAAGAATGTTTTTTTTAAATTATACGGCACGAACGGATTTCTACTATTTTATAAAGCCTTATTTTCATGAAGCTTCCTCTAAAAGATTTCATGACTATTTTCAATAAAATCTCTTTCTTTTAAAATCGCATGATGTTTTGTGAAAAGAAATTGATTTTGAAGTAGAAAGGATATTTTCCTCAAGAATTCAATTCAAGTGTTTTATCAAAATTATTTTCCATCTAAGATAATAAAGGGTTCTGTTTCTATCCAAATTTTTACATTGATTTGACTATGTTGTGATGGAATTATGTTTATGAATTCCTTTATCTTATATGAATGGTTTTATGATGTCATGTTGTTTAAGAATCCCATTTTTATTACATGGGTTATGCAATGATGTATGATTTATGATTTTGTGGCACACATAAGAAAGGATTCATTAAGAGATGGGTGGGACCTATATCTCCCTCCAATGCATTGGGTAAAGATTTTATATCTCATGAGATAGACATGGCTGGAATGGTAGGTTATACCAGTTCAGTGAAACAGGACTGAAACGAGGATTACTCGATTCAGAAAGGGACTTTGTCCACTAAGATAGTCTTGGCAATGAGTCTTGACTAACAAGAAATGATTCTCTATGATTATGTGTGTATGCCACAATGAGTAATGTTTTAATTTATGATTTCATTTCACTACTATGATTTATCCCATGTTATGAAATTATGCTCTCTTTTGCAGGTTAAGATTTCCAAAATGTTATGTTCTTATGAATACGATGTGATTGATATTTCTTTTGTTTACCCTTACTGAGCATTTGAGCTCACCCTTTTATGTTTTCTTTTCCCCAGGATATAAAGAAAGGTTTTAGGTAAAAAAAGGGAAGATCTTTATAGGAGATTTTGAAGATCTTTCACCACGATTAGAAGATTACGTTCCGAGTTTCCAAAGACACTAAACTATTACGATCCTTGTGTGTATGTACTAAGTATTCCGCAAATGTAATGTAATGTCAATGTACGTCAAGCTACGGGTCTCTACAGTTGGTATCAGAGGCAAAGGAGGTAGGAATGTATCCGATCCTTGGGAACTCTCACATGTGAGCGTTGGACGAAGCATGGCTCTCCGCCCAAGGGCTTCATGAGGAAATGGCTGCCACTGGGGATGGTGGTGTGTCCCGCCCAGGGGGTGTAGCCGCCCATGGAGTGCCCTGATAGGTATCAATTATAGTCCAATGGAAGTAATTCCAGACCGCTATAGTTGGTATCAGAGGAAAGGTTTAGTCAACCTTTGGAAACTAGGATGTGAGAACGTTAGTGAGATCCCTAGAGATATTTCTAAGGTATGTCTAGGGATGTCTCTAAGGTTAAGTATACGTATAGGTTATAGTAATAGAATTACGCTAACGATCATAGAATTAAACCTAAGATGTTAGATATTGAGGGTACTAACCCTTTATTATGTTGTTTTCCCTAGCATGATTTTTGCCTCTCACGCTATTCTTTTTGGGTTTTAGAAAATGGCTGGAAACAAGGTGATTCACGATAATGGAGGAAATGATGGAAAATGGAATGATATTCTTCATAATGAAATGGGATTTGGAAGTCCAAACATAATTATTATGCCGAATCAGCAATCTCATAATATGATCAATAAAGTAAAATTTGGTATGTTTCCTGACTCGACTAATAAGAGAAAGATGGAGTTTCATGATGATCATAGAGGAAAGAAAGTTCAATTTCCCCTATGTAATTCATGTGGGAAGAGGCATCAAGGAGAATGTTTCAAGGGAACTGGAAGATGCTTTGGGTGTGGAAAAAAAGGACACAAAGCAAGTAAGTGCAAAGGAAAAGGTTCAGTTAACACCATGGATGAGGATAATGGTATTGCTACGACATCAAAAATGGTTAAGTGTTTTAAATGTGGAATGTATGGGCATTATGCAAACCAATGTCCTAAGGGAAAGACTCATGAAGAGAATCAGTATGGTCATATGGGAAGTATTTATGTGGATGATGATGAAGAGACTACCAATGGTATGTGAGATGAAAGAATTGTTGAAGCTCGATCAATGGTGTAAGAATGTAGTGGAATGATTACATGTTTATCATGTGTAATGTTGTATAAGTAATCTCATGGTACTATGGAATAAAGAGACATGTAAGGATTGTAACATTGTTGTCTGATTAATGTTACCAGTATCCATGAAAGGTTATTCAGATATTTTGCAATGAAGATGATATGCGCATAATGAAGGGATAAGGGGAAAATGAAATGTTTGACAGTATTCATGAGCTCATGATTGATATAAGGACTAAGTGATATCATGGTTTGAGTATATAGAATTTTGAGGATTTTGGTATATGGAAAGTGTTAACTTTTAACTGCACTCATGTTTTCACTAAGGTATTCAAGAGAATACACGATTAAGGACTTTTAATGTTTGTAATGTGACCAACAAGACATATCTTATGATATGTGGGGATCAACGACAGTATTAAATCTCTGGTAATCGTTGTCACTATATTATGAGAGTGGACTGCAGTATTATAAGCCTAAAGATTAGACTGGATTATGTTGGACATAAGTTAGTATTGTTTAAGGATAGAAGATTTTCGATATTATTGATGGGATGTTATAGTAACGTAGTTTTAGAAAAAGGGACAACCTGCAGGACGGGCGACAACCCATCGCTTCGGACAAGGCTGTAGGAATCGAACCCACAACCGAAGTGTGACTGGCCTTTATCGCCTACCACTGGCCTACAGGAAGTCCCTGTTTAGTAGAAACTAGTTTTATTATATTAAGCAGTATGATATATGAAGTATAAGTCCATTTTAGGAACTATATATGATTAATCTCACTATAGATCGACTTATGTATATAATTTTGCTAACCTTTTGTTTGAAACAGATGGAATGACCCGTCATTCAATCACATGATCTTCTAACACTTCACGAATAACAAATTCAACTTCATTTATTTATGAGATGAAGTGGAAATTGTTCAAAGCATGAACAACAGTGAGATTGTACCAAAATAAAGTAAGTATTTATTCTAATTCAAATTTTCAACTTTAGGGGAAATGATCTTGAAAACCAAAAATGTTGTCCTAGTGATCTTATACCTGATGAATCAGATGGTACCTTAGATCGTCACAAATTTATGGATTTGTGATTACTGGCTTTTCCATAGCCATGTTCTCTACCACTCTCCATCAGAACATGATGGTTAGATTTCTCTTCCATATCCATATTTTCACCTATGTGGAAACCCAATGATTAGTTTATTTGGGTAACCGTTACGTTTCATACTTTTGTTTTTAAAGATTGGTTTTGATATTCCTTTTTACGATGTGGGTTTCTATTAAAGAAACTTTCGAATAGTAAACCATTTATAACCCCGACGAATTTCGAGGGCGAAATTCATTTTAAGGGGGGTAGAATGTAACAGCCAAGATTTTATAAAAAAAAAATATTCTTTTTAATTTTATTAATGTCTTGTGTTGTACGCTACACCAAAAGGAGCTTGCACAACACACATCCTTGACTTGACTTGCATTACACGCAATCGCGACCTTCCTCGATAGCGTGTGTAGTACGCAATACCGAGTTTCACTAAACAACGATATGCTATAAAAATATTATTAAAACTAGCCGTTATGAATAGTAATAACCACTTTTTGAAATCCAGTAAATCTTATTTTTCAAAATGAACTTTATTTTTGGATTCGGAGTATCGAATTTAGCCTAAGGTGAAATTTTGGTACTTTTCGGATAACTTTCATATTCTGATGAATAGTGAAAATTACTAAATTATAATTAAAAACAACTTTTTTAATCGAAATAATTAATAGTGATAAATCATTAATTTGATTGGTTTTAAAGTATATTTAGAATATATTTTTACAATTTAATACAATGTTGGTCATTGGATGTAGTTTCACATTTAAACTAGACATAAACAAGTGTCAATCTTTTGATAGATATTGTTTCTTAAAAACACGCTATTTGTTTTAACAGCGGGATTTAATTATAAAATTAATTAATGCAACTTTTATGTTATGAATTTGGTAAAATAGACTTCATTTTTGAATTCGGAATATGAAATATAGCTTGGGATGAAATTTTGGCATTGTTCTGAAAAACATCAATTTTTGATGAATAGTGAAACTACTAAGTGGTAGGTTAAAAACTAAATTTTGCATAAAACATAATTTTACCGCTTCTGTGAATGGAATTTCGAAAATCCGAGAGACACGGTTAATATCAAGGACTAAAATGTGGTTCAATGAGATAAAAATAATTTTTGGTGAATAGTAACTTTTTACTTTTTTTTACCACGGTTAAAAGTAAATAGGGTAATTAAGGGTAAAGATGATATTATTATTACCCTAACACATGTCCTAATTCAATTGGACAAGTGTATTTCGACCAAAAACAAACTTAGGAATAAAATATGACCATTTAGGCCCACTTGGATTAGATTAGGACATTTATTATTAACTTATTTAAAGAAGGGTTAAAATAGTTAAAATCATAGTTTAATAAGTAAATCATTTTTAATATGGGGTTATACTTAAGATAAATTCGATTGTAAATATTCATTAGAAAGATAAAAAGATTTCCTACATGATGGTATTTTATTTGTAATTTTTAGACATCATATAATTTAATTTATTTATGACACAACGATGATGCAGTAATTATCTTTTTAATGAAATATTGACATAATTGATGTTATAAGCACCAAAATAAATGTAATTTGAGATTTTTTATGAATTCCACTAATTTTATAGGTTACTATGATATATTAATGTTGATTTAATCAACTTGGTTCGAACATTTAATTCTGTTATGACTTTCACAAAAATCATATATCAAATAGTGTCAAAATTGACACAAAATAGTTTTTAAATCAAATATTATATTATTAATTGTTATTTTATTCCTAAAAATCTAAGGTTCGGCCCAATGACTTAGATAAGGATATATATATTAATAATAAACAATTTGGGGTTCGTTTGGCATGTTATAGTAAGTGTATTAACCATATAGTGAAAGAAAACAAAAAGACACGGTAAAAGTAAAATTATTTAACTTAGAGTTAAATCTAATTGATAAGGTTTAAAATAAGATCCAAACATGTCTAAATTTGATTGGTTGATGAGATTACAACCCTATCTCATCTAATCTTCGAATATGAGTCATTTTTTGAGGTTTTTAAGTGGGGTTAGATTTATTATAAATTAATATTTTTAAGAATTCCTAAGGTGCCCCTCTCCTCCCCTATAAAAGGACACCTCCTCCCCCTCCTCCTCACACCAATTTGAGCACTCAAGCTCGGCCAACCCCTGCCAAAATTCCTTCTCCACTTCCCTAGCAACATCCTAGAGGTTCTGGTCTTCCTCAAAGACCAATTCTAGTGCCCTAAGAGGAGGTCTCAAAGAGGCCCTTCAAAGAAGAGGTAATTACCGTTACCAATTCTTTCATCTTTATTTCTTCTTCCACTTCTTCTTCTTAGGTTGTTTCATTATGAAGTAATAACATCGGTATCACTCATATACTGATATGTTATTATAAGTATGAAACAACCCTATTTCACCATCTATCCATCCTACGGAAAAAGAAATCACCGCGCGTGCTTACGTACGGAATACCGTCTCCACGCCGTGGTGTAATCTATTTTCCACCACCACCTTACATGGATGGGTATAATGGTGTAAAGAATAACTATACATAGTTATTACAACATCATATTGATTCTGATATATTGTATAATCCACTCCAATTCAATTCAATATTTATAGAAATGATATCATCGCTCGTGCGTACGTACGGAATACCGTCTCCACGACGCGATGAGATTCATTCTCCATGTTAACCATTTAAGAATGATTATAATGTATATATAAGAAATAATAATGAAATATATGACATTATAAAGCTACTGGATTTATGTATATATATACATATGTATGTCATCTACTTACTTCCATTTCAGGACAATAAGGAAAGAAAAACAGCGTTCATGCGTACGTACGGACTACCGTCTCCATGAACGGTGTTTTTCATTTTATTTATCATCCAACCTGAAAGTAAAGTTGATCGATTTTTCAGTGGCTTAAAACCAAGTCTTCGAAGGGAATTAGCTATAAGAGACTTCAGTAGCTATGAAGAAATTGTGCGTTGTGCTATCAAGGTAGAAATGGAAGTTGGTGTTACATATCCATCTCATGGTTTTGACAAGAAACGAAAGATGGAGTTCAAGGAGAAATCTCAGAATAATGGTGAAAAGAAGATGAATGTTTCCTTATGCACAAAGTGTGGAAAGAAGCATGGTGGGGATTGTCTAAAAGGGACTAGAAAATGTTTTAAGTGTGGAAAAGAAGGTCATCGAGCAGCTGAGTGTCGAAGTAATGGAAAAAGGGTTTCTAATGATGTGAATAAAGCAAACACTGCAGAGAACGCACCGCCAACACTTCAATGCTTCAAGTGCAAGGAAATGGGGCATTATGCTAATAATTGCCCTAATCCAAGGGTTAGTGATGATCAACATGAGCAACCACTGAAGGCAAAGGACAAAGGGAAATCACATGCGATCACTATTGGCAATGTTGAATATGACAACGATGTGGTGGAATGATTAAGTGTTTATGTAATGGGATTCCAAAATAATGTTGTATCATTGAGTATTGCAATATTTATTGATGTGGTATTCAAAGTGATTGAGATATTTTTTGGAAATAAGATGATATGCGCATAATGAAGACGAGAAAATGAAATGTTTAACAGTATTCATGAGCTCATGATTGATATAAGGACTAAGTGATATCATGGTTTGAGTATATAGAATTTTGAGGATTTTGGTATGTGGAAAGTGTTAACTTTTAACTACACTCATGTTTTCACTAAGGTATTCAAGAGAATACACGATTAAGGACTTTGAATGTTTGGAATGTGACCAACAAGACATATCTTATGATATGTGGGGATCAACGACAGTATTAAATCTCTGGTAATCGATGTCACTATATTATGAGAGTGGACTGCAGTATTATGTATAAGCCTAAAGATTAGACTGGATTATGTTGGACATAAGTTAGTATTGTTTAAGGATAGAAGATTTCCGATATTATTGATGGGATGTTATAGTAACGTAGTTTTAAAAAAAGGGACAACCTGTAGGACGGGCGACAACCCATCGCTTCGGACAAGGCTGTAGGAATCGAACCCACAACCGAAGTGCGACTGGCCTTTATCGCCTACCACTAGCCTACAGGAAGTCCATGTTTAGTAGAAACTAGTTTTATTATTTTAACCAGTATGATATATGAAGTATAAGTCCATTTTAGGAACCATATGTGATTAATCTCACTATAGAATGACTTATGTATATTTAATAACTTTTTCTAACCTTTTGTTTGAGACAGATGGAATGACCCATCATTCTATCACATAATCTGCTAACACTTCACAAATAACAAATTCAACTTCATTTATTTAAGAGATTAAGTATAAATTGTTCAAGGCACGAACAAAAGTGAGATTGTACCAAAATAAAGTAAGTATTTATTTTAAGAAAATTTTCAACTTTAGGGAAATGATCTTGAAAACCAAAAATGTTGTCCTAGTGATCTTATACCTGATGAATCAGATGGTACCTTATATCATCACAAATCTATGGAGTTGTGATTACTGGATTTTCCATAGCCATGTTCTCTACCACTCTCCATCAGAACATGATGGTTAGATTTCTCTTCCATATCCATATTTTCACCTATGTGGAAACCCAGTGATTAGTTTATTTGGGTAATCGTTACATTTCATACTTTAGTTTTTAAAGCCAAGTTTTGGTATTCCCTTTTACTATGTGGGTTTCTATTAAAGAAACTTTCGAATAGTAAACCATTTATAACCCCGACGAATTTCGAGGGCGAAATTCATTTTAAGGGGGGTAGAATGTAACAGCCCGAGATTTTATGAAAAATATTCTTTTTTATTTCATTAATGTCTTGTGTTATACGCTACACTAAAAGGAGCTTGCACAACACGCATCCTTGACTTGCCTTGAATTACACGCAATCACAACCTTCCTCGATAGCGTGTGTGGTACGTAATCCTGAGTTTCACGAAACAATGATATGCTATTAAAATATTATTAAAACTAGCCGTTATGAATAGTAATAACCACTTTTTAAATTTTAGAAATTTTAACTCTCAAAATGGACTTCATTTTTGGATTCGGAATATCGAAATTAGCTTAGGTTGAAATTTTGGTAATTTTCGGATAACTTTCATATTCTGATGAATAGTGAAAATTAAAAAATTATAATTAAAAACAACTTTTTTAATCGAAATAATTAATAGTGATAAATCATTAATTTGAGTGGTTTTAAAGTATATTTAGAATATATTTTTACAATTTAATACAATGTTGGTCATTGGATGTAATTTCACATTTAAACTAGACATAAACAAGTGTCAATCTTTTGATAGATATTGTTTCTTAAAAACACGCTATTTGTTTTAACAGCGGGATTTAATTATAAAATTAATTAATGCAACTTTTATGTTATGAATTTGGTAAAATAGACTTCATTTTTGAATTCGGAATATGAAATATAGCTTGGGATGAAATTTTGGCATTGTTCTGAAAAACATCAAATTTTGATGAATAGTGAAACTACTAAGTGGTAGGTTAAAAACTGAATTTTGCATAAAACTTAATTTTACCGCTTCTGTGAATGGAATTTCGAAAATCCGAGAGACACGGTTAATATCAAGGACTAAAATGTGGTTCAATGAGATGAAAATAATTTTTTGGTGAATAGTAACTTTTTACTTTTTTTACCACGGTTAATAGTAAATAGGGTAACTAAGGGTAAATATGTTATTAATATTACCCTAACACATGTCCTAATTCTATTGGACAAGTGTAATTCGACCAAAAACAAACTTAGGAATAAAATATGACCATTTAGGCCCACTTGTATTAGATTAGGACATTTATTATTAAAAGAAAGGTTAAAATAGTTAAAATCAAAGTTTAATAAGTAAATCATTTTTAATATTGGGTTATACATAAGATAAATTCGATTGTAAATATTCATTAGAAAGATAAAAAGATTTCCTACATGATGGTATTTTATTTGTAATTTTTAGACATCAAATAATTTAATTTATTTATGACACAACGATGATGCAGTAATTATCTTATTAATGAAATATTGACATAATTGATGTTATAAACACAAAAATAAATGTAATATGAGATTTTTTATGAATTCCACTAATTTTATAGGTTACTATGATATATTAGTGTTGATTTAATCAACTTGGTTCGAACATATAATTCTGTTATGACTTTCACAAAAATCATATATCAAATAATGTCAAAATTGACACAAAATAGTTTTTAAATCAAATATTATATTATTAATTGTTATTTTATTCCTAAAAATCTAAGGTTCGGCCAAATGACTTAGATAAGGATATATGTATTAATAATATACAATTTGGGGTTCGTTTGGCATGTTATAGTAAGTTTATTAACCATATAGTGAAAGAAAACAAAAAGACACGGTAAAAGTTAAATTACTTAACTTAGAGTTAAATTTAATTGATAAGGTTAAAATAATACCCTAAACTTGTCTAAATCCTATTGGTTGATAGGATTGCGACCCATACCCACTTTATCTTCGAAATAAGACCCTTTGGAACCATTATAAACCGATTATGACTTTAATATAAAATAATATTTTGAGGTATTCCTAAGGTGCCCCTCTCCTCCCTTATAAAAGGACACCTCCTCCCCCTCCTCCTCACACCAATTTGAGCACTCAAGCTCGGCCAACCCCTGACAAAATCTCTTCTCCACTTCCCTAGCAACATACTAGAGGTTCTGGTCTTACTCAAAGACCAATTTTAGTTCCCTAAGAGGAGGTCTCCAAAAGGCGCTTCAAAGAAGAGGTAATTACCGTTACCAATTCTTTCATCTTTATTTCTTCTTCCACTTCTTCTTCTTAGTTTGTTTCATTATGAAGTAATAACATCAGTATCACTCATATACTGATATGTTATTATAAGTATGAAACAAACCTATTTCACCATCTATCCATCCTACGGAAAAAGAAATCACTGCGCGTGCGTACGTACGGAATACCGTCTCCACGCCGTGGTGTAATCTATTTTCCACCACCACCTTACATGGATGGGTATAATGGTGTAAAGAATAACTATACATAGTTATTAAAACATCATATTGATTCTGATATATTGTATAATCCACTCCAATTCAATTCAATATTTATAGAAATGATATCATCGCTCGTGCGTACGTACGGAATACCGTCTCCACGACGCGATGAGATTCATTCTCCATGTTAACCATTTAAGAATGATTATAATGTATATATAAGAAATAATAATGAAATATATGACATTATAAGGCTACTGGATTTATGTATATATATACATATGTATGTCATCTACTTACTTCCATTTCAAGACAATAAGGAAAGGAAAACAACGTTCATGCGTACGTACGGACTACCGTCTCCATGAACGGTGTTTTTCATTTTATTTATCTACCTATTATATATATATATATACTGAATATATATGATATATAAATCATATTTTATATTCTGGAAGTAATTAAATCATGATATAAGTAATAATGATGTCAAGAACAACAAGTCAAAACACCTACGATAAATGAAACGATTTTACCCAAAACGCTTCTTTAACATGGAATTTACAAAAGAACGGGTAATATAATGTCATAAGTGAACCATATATGATGTCATAACAATGAATATGATTCTGTAATAAGTCAATAACATGATTTAAATCATTATACAGGAGGTTCAGACACTTACAAAGCAAGTCGGACCTAAGGTAAGGGAAATATCACAATCTCATTTTTATCCGAGATTGTTTATTCGTAAGTATTTACTGGGGTGTATTTTATCATCCACATACATGTTCCTTCAATATGTAATATTGTTTCCATCCACTTACAATAGTTTAAATCCAATTTTACTCTTCGGTGAGTTTTTAGTAAAGAATATGAAAGGAATCTTTTGTCGCTTTTTCATACAAGGTACTTTTTGACTTTTCCGACAAAAGTACGAAGAATGTTTTTTTAACTTAAACGGCATGAACGGATTTTTACGGTTTTATAAAGCCTTATTTTCATGAAGCTTCCTCCAAAAGATTTCATGACTATTTTTAATAAAATCTCTTTCTTTTAAAATTGCATGATGTTTTGTGAAAAGAAATTGATTTTGAAGAAGAAAGGATATTTTCCTCAAGAATTCATTTCAAGTGTTTTATCAAAATTATTTTCCATCTAAGATAATAAAAGGGTTCTGTTTTTATCCCTATTATTACATTGATTTGACTATGTTGTGATGGAATTATGTTTATGAATTCCTCTATGTTATATGAATGGTTTTATGATGTCATGTTGTTTAAGAATCCCATTTTTATTACATGGGTTATGCGATGATGTATGATTTATGATTATGTGGCACACATAAGAAAGGATTCATTATAAGATGGGTGGGACCTATATCTCCCTCCAATGCATTGGGTAATGATTTTATATCTCATGAGATAGACATGGCTGGAATGGTAGGTTATACCGGTTCAGTGAAACAGGACTGAAACGAGGATTACTCGATTCAGAAAGGGACTTTGTCCACTAAGATAGTCTTGGAAATGAGTCTTGACTAACAAGAAATGATTCTCTATGATTATGTGTGTATGCCACAATGAGTAATGTTTTAAGTTATGATTTCATTTCACTACTATGATTTATCCCATGTTATGAAATTATGCTCTCTTTTGCAGGTTAAGATTTCCAAAAATGTTATGTTCTTATGAAAATTATGTGATTGATATTTCCTTTGTTTACCCTTACTGAGCATTTGAGATCACCCTTTTATGTTTTCTTTTCCCCAGGATATAAAGAAAGGTTTTAGGTAAAAAAAAAGGGGAAGATCTTTATGGGAGATATTGAAGATCTTTCACCACGTTTAGAAGATTACGATCCGAGTTTCCAAAGACACTAAACTATTACGATCCTTGTGTGTGTGTTTTTGTTATGTACTAAGTATTCCGCAAAAGTAATGTAATGTCAATGTACGTCAAGATCTTTGTGTCAATTTTGACACTATTTGATATATGATTTTTGTGAAAGTCATAACAGAATTAAATGTTCGAACAAAGTTGATTAAATCAAAATTAATATATCATAGTAACCTAGAAAATTAGTGGAATTCATAAAAAATCTCAAATTACATTTATTTTGGTGTTTATAACATCAATTATGTCAATATTTCATTAATAAGATAATTACTGCATCATCGTTGTGTCATAAATAAAATAAATTATTTTATGTCTAAAAATTACAAATAAAATACCATCATGTAGGAAATCTTTTTAGCTTTCTAATGAATATTTACAATCGAATTTATCTTATGTATAACCCCATATTAAAAATGATTTACTTATTAAACTTTGATTTTATCTATTTTAACCTTTCTTTAAATAAATTAATAATAAATGTCCTAATCTAATCCAAGTGGGCCTAAATGGTCATATTTTATTCCTAAGTTTGTTTTTGGTCGAATTACACTTGTCCAATAGAATTAGGACATGTGTTAGGGTAATAGTAATATCATATTTACCCTTAGTTACCCTATTTACTATTAACCGCGGTAAAAAAAGTAAAAAGTTACTATTCACCAAAAAATTATTTTCATCTCATTGAACCACATTTTAGTCCTTGATATTAACCGTGTCTCTCGGATTTTCGAAATTCCATTCACAGAAGCGGTAAAATTAAGTTTTATGCAAAATTCAGTTTTTAACCTACCACTTAGTAGTTTCACTATTCATCAAAAATTGATGTTTTTCAGAACAATGCCAAAATTTCATCCCAAGCTATATTTCATATTCCAAATTCAAAAATGAAGTCTATTTTACCAAATTCATAACATAAAAGTTGCATTAATTAATTTTATAATTAAATCCCGCTGTTAAAACAAATAGCGTGTTTTTAAGAAACAATATCTATCAAAAGATTGACACTTGTTTATGTCTAGTTTAAATGTGAAATTACATCCAATGACCAACGTTGTATTAAATTGTAAAAATATATTCTAAATATACTTTAAAACCACTCAAATTAATGATTTATCACTATTAATTATTTCGATTAAAAAAGTTGTTTTTAATTATAATTTAGTAATTTTCACTATTCATCAGAATATGAAAGTTATCCGAAAAGTACCAAAATTTCACCTTAGGCTAAATTCGATACTCCGAATCCAAAAATAAAGTTCATTTTGAAAAATAAGATTTACTGGATTTCAAAAAGTGGTTATTACTATTCATAACGGCTAGTTTTAATAATATTTTTATAGCATATCGTTGTTTAGTGAAACTCGGTATTGCGTACTACACACGCTATCGAGGAAGGTTGTGATTGCGTGCAAGGCAAGTCAAGGATGCGTGTTGTGCAAGCTCCTTTTGGTGTAGCGTACAACACAAGATCCTTTTACGATGTGGGTTTCTATTAAAGAAACTTTCGAATAGTAAACCATTTATAACCCCGACGAATTTCGAGGGCGAAATTCATTTTAAGGGGGGTAGAATGTAACAGCCCGAGATTTTATAGAAAATATTTTTTTTTATTTCATTAATGTCTTGTGTTGTACGCTACAAAGGAGCTTGCACAACACACATCCTTGACTTGCCTTGCATTACACGCAATCGCGACCTTCCTCGATAGCGTGTGTAGTACGCAATACCGAGTTTCACTAAACAACGATATGCTATAAAAATATTATTAAAACTAGCCGTTATGAATAGTAATAACCACTTTTTGAAATCCAGTAAATCTTATTTTTCAAAATGAACTTTATTTTTGGATTCGGAGTATCGAATTTAGCCTAAGGTGAAATTTTGGTACTTTTCGGATAACTTTCATATTCTGATGAATAGTGAAAATTACTAAATTATAATTAAAAACAACTTTTTTAATCGAAATAATTAATAGTGATAAATCATTAATTTGAGTGGTTTTAAAGTATATTTAGAATATATTTTTACAATTTAATACAATGTTGGTCATTGGATGTAGTTTCACATTTAAACTAGACATAAACAAGTGTCAATCTTTTGATAGATATTGTTTCTTAAAAACACGCTATTTGTTTTAACAGCGGGATTTAATTATAAAATTAATTAATGCAACTTTTATGTTATGAATTTGGTAAAATAGACTTCATTTTTGAATTCGGAATATGAAATATAGCTTGGGATGAAATTTTGGCATTGTTCTGAAAAACATCAATTTTTGATGAATAGTGAAACTACTAAGTGGTAGGTTAAAAACTGAATTTTGCATAAAACTTAATTTAACCGCTTCTGTGAATGGAATTTCGAAAATCCGAGAGACACGGTTAATATCAAGGACTAAAATGTGGTTCAATGAGAAAAAAATAATTTTTTGGTGAATAGTAACTTTTTACTTTTTTTTTACCACGGTTAATAGTAAATAGGGTAATTAAGGGTAAATATGATATTAATATTACCCTAACACATGTCCTAATTCTATTGGATAAGTGTAATTCGACCAAAAACAAACTTAGGAATAAAATATGACCATTTAGGCCCACTTGGATTAGATTAGGACATTTATTATTAATTTATTTAAAGAAGGGTTAAAATAGTTAAAATCAAAGTTTAATAAGTAAATCATTTTTAATATGGGGTTATACATAAGATAAATTCGATTGTAAATATTAATTAGAAAGCTAAAACGATTTCCTACATGATGGTATTTTATTTGTAATTTTTAGACATCAAATAATTTAATTTATTTATGACACAACGATGATGCAGTAATTATCTTTTTAATGAAATATTGACATAATTGATGTTATAAACACCAAAATAAATGTAATTTGAGACTTTTTATGAATTCAACTTATTTTATAGGTTACTATGATATATTAATGTTGATTTAATCAACTTGGTTCGAACATATAATTCTTTTATGACTTTCACAAAAATCATATATCAAATAGTGTCAAAATTGACACAAAATAGTTTTTAAATCAAATATTATATTATTAATTGTTATTTTATTCCTAAAAATCTAAGGTTCGGCCAAATGACTTAGATAAGGATATATAGTTTAATAATAAACAATTTGGGGTTCGTTTGGCATGTTATAGTAAGTGTATTAACCATATAGTGAAAGAAAACAAAAAGACATGGTAAAAGTTAAATTATTTAACTTAGAGTTAAATCTAATTGATAAGGTTAAAATAATATCCTAAACTTGTTTAAATTCTATTGGTTGATAGGATTTCGACCCATCCCCACTTTAGCTTCGAAATAAGACCCTTTGGAACCATTATAAACCGATTTTGACTTTAATATAAAATAATATTTTGAGATATTCCTAAGGTGCCCCTCTTCTCCCCTATAAAAGGACACCTCCTCCCCCTCCTCCTCACACCAATTTGAGCACTCAAGCTCGGCCAACCCCTGCCAAAATTCCTTCTCCACTTCCCTAGAAACATCCTAGAGGTTCTGGTCTTCCTCAAAGACCAATTCTAGTGCCCTAAGAGGAGGTCTCAAAGAGGCACTTCAAAGAAGAGGTAATTACCGTTACCAATTCTTTCATCTTTATTTCTTCTTCCACTTCTTCTTCTTAGGTTGTTTCATTATGAAGTAATAACATCAGTATCAATCATATACTGATATGTTATTATAAGTATGAAACAACCCTATTTCACCATCTATCCATCCTATGGAAAAAGAAATCACCGCGCGTGCGTACGTACGGAATACCGTCTCCACGCCGTGGTGTAATCTATTTTCCACCACCACCTTACATGGATGAGTATAATGGTGTAAAGAATAACTATACATAGTTATTACAACATCATATTGATTCTGATATATTGTATAATCCACTCCAATTCAATTCAATATTTATTGAAATGATATCATCGCTCGTGCGTACGTACGGACTACCGTCTCCACGACGCGATGAGATTCATTCTCCATGTTAACCATTTAAGAATGATTATAATGTATATATAAGAAATAATAATGAAATATATGACATTATAAAGCTACTGGATTTATGTATATATATACATATGTATGTCATCTACTTACTTCCATTTCAAGACAATAAGGAAAGGAAAACAACGTTCATGCGTACGTACGGACTACCGTCTCCATGAACGGTGTTTTTCATTTTATTTATCTACCTATTATATATATATATATACTGAATATATATGATATATAAATCATATTGTATATTCTGGAAGTAAGTAAATCATGATATAAGTAATAATTATGTCAAGAACAACAAGTCAAAACACCTACGATAAATGAAACGATTTTACCCAAAACGCTTCTTTAACATGGAATTTACAAAAGAACGGGTAATATAATGTCATAAGTGAACCATATACGATATCATAACAATGAATATGATTCTGTAATAAGTCAATAACATGATTTAAATCATTATACAGGAGGTTCGGACACTTACAAAGCAAGTCGGACCTAAGGTAAGGGAAATATCACAATCTCATTTTCATCTGAGATTGTTTATTCGTAAGTATTTACTGGGGTGTATTTTATCATCCACATCCATGTTCCTTCAATATGTAATATTGTTTCCATCCACTTACAATAGTTTAAATCCAATTTTACTCTTCGGTGAGTTTTTAGTAAAGAATATGAAAGGAATCTTTTGTCGCTTTTTCATACGAGGTACTTTTTGACTTTTCTGACAAAAGTACGAAGAATGTTTTTTTTAACT
This sequence comes from Viscum album, assembly GCA_963277665.1. Lineage (NCBI taxonomy): Eukaryota > Viridiplantae > Streptophyta > Magnoliopsida > Santalales > Viscaceae > Viscum > Viscum album. Next base: position 1,676,848,814 of record OY728138.1, on the reverse strand, counting down.
TATACGGCACGAACAGATTTTTACGGTTTTATAAAGCCTTATTTTCATGAACCTTCCTCCAAAATATTTCATGACTATTTTTAATAAAATCTCTTTCTTTTAAAATTGTATGATGTTTTGTGAAAAGAAATTGATTTTGAAGAAGAAAGGATATTTTCCTCAAGAATTCATTTCAAGTGTTTTATCAAAATTATTTTCCATCTAAGATAATAAAGGGTTCTGTTTCTATCCATATTTTTACATTGATTTGACTATGTTGTGATGGAATTATGTTTATGAATTCCTTTATCTTATATGAATGGTTTTATGATGTCATATTGTTTAAGAATCCCATTTTTATTACATGGGTTATGCAATGATGTATGATTTATGATTTTGTGGCACACATAAGAAAGGATTCATTAAGAGATGGGTGGGACCTATATCTCCCTCCAATTCATTGGGTAAAGATTTCATATCTCATGAGATAGACATGGCTGGAATGGTAGGTTATACCGATTCAGTGAAACAGGACTGAAACGAGGATTACTCGATTCAGAAAGGGACTTTGTCCACTAAGATAGTCTTGGAAATGAGTCTTGACTAACAAGAAATGATTCTCTATGATTATGTGTGTATGCCACAATGAGTAATGTTTTAAGTTATGATTTCATTTCACTACTATGATTTATCGCATGTTATGAAATTATGCTCTCTTTTGCAGGTTAAGATTTCCAAAAATGTTATGTTCTTATGAAAATTATGTGATTGATATTTTCTTTGTTTACCCTTACTGAGCATTTGAGCTCACCCTTTTATGTTTTCTTTTCCCCAGGATATAAAGATAGGTTTTAGGTAAAAAAAAGGGGAAGATCTTTATGGGAGATATTGAAGATCTTTCACCACGTTTAGAAGATTACGATCCGAGTTTCCAAAGACACTAAACTATTACGATCCTTGTGTGTGTGTTTTTGTTATGTACTAAGTATTCCGCAAAAGTAATGTAATGTCAATGTACGTCAAGATACGGGTTATATCTCATTGCCAAGACTATCTTAGTGGACAAAGTCCCTTTCTGAATCGAGTAATCCTCGTTTCAGTCCTGTTTCACTGAACCGGTATAACCTACCATTCCAGCCATGTCTATCTCATGAGATATAAAATAATTACCCAATGCATTGGAGGGAGATATAGGTCCCACACATCTTATAATGAATCCTTTCTTATGTGTGCCACATAATCATAAATCATACATCATCGCATAACCCATGTAATAAAAATGGGATTCTTAAACAACATGACATCATAAAACCATTCATATAACATAGAGGAATTCATAAACATAATTCCATCACAACATAGTCAAATCAATGTAATAATAGGGATAAAAACAGAACCCTTTTATTATCTTAGATGGAAAATAATTTTGATAAAACACTTGAAATGAATTCTTGAGGAAAATATCCTTTCTTCTTCAAAATCAATTTATTTTCACAAAACATCATGCAATTTTAAAAGAAAGAGATTTTATTAAAAATAGTCATGAAATCTTTTGGAGGAAGCTTCATGAAAATAAGGCTTTATAAAACCGTAAAAATCCGTTCATGCCGTTTAAGTTAAAAAAACATTCTTCGTACTTTTGTCGGAAAAGTCAAAAAGTACCTTGTATGAAAAAGCGACAAAAGATTCCTTTCATATTCTTTACTAAAAACTCACCGAAGAGTAAAATTGGATTTAAACTATTGTAAGTGGATGGAAACAATATTACATATTGAAGTAACATGGATGTGGATGATAAAATACACCCCAGTAAATACTTACGAATAAACAATCTCGGATAAAAATGAGATTGTGATATTTCCCTTACCTTAGGTCCGACTTGCTTTGTAAGTGTCCGAACCTCCTGTATAATGATTTAAATCATGTTATTGACTTATTACAGAATCATATTCATTGTTATGACATCATATATGGTTCACTTATGACATTATATTACCCGTTCTTTTGTAAATTCCATGTTAAAGAAGCGTTTTGGGTAAAATCGTTTCATTTATCGTAGGTGTTTTGACTTGTTGTTCTTGACATCATTATTACTTATATCATGATTTAATTACTTCCAGAATATAAAATATGATTTATATATCATATATATTCAGTATATATATATATATAATAGGTAGATAAATAAAATGAAAAACACCGTTCATGGAGACGGTAGTCCGTACGTACGCATGAACGCTGTTTTCCTTTCCTTATTGTTTTGAAATGGAAGTAAGTAGATGACATACATATGTATATATATACATAAATCCAGTAGCCTTATAATGTCATATATTTCATTATTATTTCTTATATATACATTATAATCATTCTTAAATGGTTAACATGGAGAATGAATCTCATCGCGTCGTGGAGACGGTATTCCGTACGTACGCACGAGCGATGATATCATTTCTATAAATATTGAATTGAATTGGAGTGGATTATACAATATATCAGAATCAATATGATGTTTTAATAACTATGTATAGTTATTCTTTACACCATTATACCCATCCATGTAAGGTGGTGGTGGAAAATAGATTACACCACGGCGTGGAGACGGTATTCCGTACGTACGCACGCGCAGTGATTTCTTTTTCCGTAGGATGGATAGATGGTGAAATAGGTTTGTTTCATACTTATAATAACATATCAGTATATGAGTGATACTGATGTTATTACTTCATAATGAAACAACCTAAGAAGAAGAAGTGGAAGAAGAAATAAAGATGAAAGAATTGGTAACGGTAATTACCTCTTCTTTGAAGCGCCTTTTGGAGACCTCCTCTTAGGGAACTAAAATTGGTCTTTGAGTAAGCCCAGAACCCCTAGTATGTTTCTAGGGAAGTGGAGAAGAGATTTTGTCAGGGGTTGGCCGAGCTTGAGTGCTCAAATTGGTGTGAGGAGGAGGGGGAGGAGGTGTCCTTTTATAGGGGAGGAGAGGGGCACCTTAGGAATATCTCAAAATATTATTTTATATTAAAGTCAAAATCGGTTTATAATGGTTTCAAAGGGTCTTATTTCGAAGCTAAAGTGGGGATGGGTCGAAATCCTATCAACCAATAGGATTTAGACAAGTTTAGGGTATTATTTTAACCTTATCAATTAGATTTAACTCTAAGTTAAATAATTTAACTTTTACCGTGTCTTTTTGTTTTCTTTCACTATATGGTTAATAAACTTACTATAACATGCCAAACGAACCCCAAATTGTATATTATTAATACATATAACCTTATCTAAGTCATTCGTCCGAACCTTAGATTTTTAGGAATAAAATAACAATTAATAATATAATATTTGATTTAAAAACTATTTTGTGTCAATTTTGACACTATTTGATATATGATTTTTGTGAAAGTCATAACAGAATTATATGTTCGAACCAAGTTGATTAAATCAACACTAATATATCATAGTAACCTATAAAATTAGTGGAATTCATAAAAAATCTCATATTACATTTATTTTGGTGTTTATAACATCAATTATGTCAATATTTCATTAATAAGATAATTACTGCATCATCGTTGTGTCATAAATAAATAAAATTATTTGATGTCTAAAAATTACAAATAAAATACCATCATGTAGGAAATCTTTTTAGCTTTCTAATGAATATTTACAATAGAATTTAACTTATGTATAACCCCATATTAAAAATGATTTACTTATTAAACTTTGATTTTAACTATTTTAACCTTTCTTTAAATAAATTAATAATAAATGTCCTAATCTAATCCAAGTGGGCCTAAATGGTCATATTTTATTCCTAAGTTTGTTTTCGGTCGAATTAAACTTATCCAATAGAATTAGGACATGTGTTAGGGTAATATTGATAACATATTTACCCTTAGTTACCCTATTTACTATTAACCGTGGTAAAAAAAGTAAAAAGTTACTATTCACCAAAAAATTATTTTCATCTCATTGAACCACATTTTAGTCCTTGATATTAACCGTGTCTCTCGGATTTTCGAAATTCTATTCACAGAAGCGGTAAAATTAAGTTTTATGCAAAATTCAGTTTTTAACCTACCACTTAGTAGTTTCACTATTCATCAAAATTTGATGTTTTTCAGAACAATGCCAAAATTTCATCCCAAGCTATATTTCATATTCCGAATTCAAAAATGAAGTCTATTTTACCAAATTCATAACATAAAAGTTGCATTAATTAATTTTATAATTAAATCCCGCTGTTAAAACAAATAGCGTGTTTTTAAGAATCAATATCTATCAAAAGATTGACACTTGTTTATGTCTAGTTTAAATGTGAAATTACATCCAATGACCAACATTGTATTAAATTGTAAAAATATATTCTAAATATACTTTAAAACCACTCAAATTAATGATTTATCACTATTAATTATTTCGATTAAAAAAGTTGTTTTTAATTATAATTTAGTAATTTTCACTATTCATCAGAATATGAAAGTTATCCGAAAAGTACCAAAATTTCACCTTAGGCTAAATTCGATACTCCGAATCCAAAAATGAAGTCCATTTTGAGAGTTAAAATTTCTAAAATTTCTAAAATTTCCCGTAGCTTGACGTACATTGACATTACATTACATTTGCGGAATACTTAGTACATACACACAAGGATCGTAATAGTTTAGTGTCTTTGGAAACTCGGAACGTAATCTTCTAATCGTGGTGAAAGATCTTCAAAATCTCCTATAAAGATCTTCCCTTTTTTTTACCTAAAACCTTTCTTTATATCCTGGGGAAAAGAAAACATAAAAGGGTGAGCTCAAATGCTCAGTAAGGGTTAACAAAAGAAATATCAATCACATCGTATTCATAAGAACATAACATTTTGGAAATCTTAACCTGCAAAAGAGAGCATAATTTCATAACATGGGATAAATCATAGTAGTGAAATGAAATCATAACTTAAAACATTACTCATTGTGGCATACACACATAATCATAGAGAATCATTTCTTGTTAGTCAAGACTCATTTCCAAGACTATCTTAGTGGACAAAGTCCCTTTCTGAATCGAGTAATCCTCGTTTCAGTCCTGTTTCACTGAACCGGTATAACCTACCATTCCAGCCATGTCTATCTCATGAGATATAAAATCTTTACCCAATGCATTGGAGGGAGATATAGGTCCCACCCATCTCTTAATGAATCCTTTCTTATGTGTGCCACAAAATCATAAATCATACATCATTGCATAACCCATGTAATAAAAATGGGATTCTTAAACAACATGACATCATAAAACCATTCATATAAGATAAAGGAATTCATAAACATAATTCCATCACAACATAGTCAAATCAATGTAAAAATTTGGATAGAAATAGAACCCTTTATTATCTTAGATGGAAAATAATTTTGATAAAACACTTGAATTGAATTCTTGAGGAAAATATCCTTTCTACTTCAAAATCAATTTCTTCTCACAAAACATCATGCGATTTTAAAAGAAAGAGATTTTATTGAAAATAGTCATGAAATCTTTTAGAGGAAGCTTCATGAAAATAAGGCTTTATAAAATAGTAGAAATCCGTTCATGCCGTATAATTTAAAAAAACATTCTTCGTACTTTTGTCGGAAAAGTCAAAAAAATACCTCGTACGAAAAAAGATTCCTTTCATACATATTACTAAAAACTCACCGAAGGGTAAAAATGGATTTAAACAATTGTAGGTGGATGAAAATAATATTAAATATTGATGAAACATGGATGTGGATGATAAAATACACCCCAGTAAATACTTATGAATAAACAATCTCGGATAAAAATGAGATTGTGATATTTCCCTTACCTTAGGTCCGACTTGCTTTGTAAGTGTCCGAACCTCCTCTTCTTTGAAACGCCTCTTTGAATCCTCCACTTAGGAAACTAAGATTGGTCTTTGAAGAAGACCAGGTCCTCTAGGATTATTCTAGGGAAGTGGAGAAGGGATTTTGGCAGGGGTTGGCCGAGCTTGAGTGCTCAAATTGGTGTGAGGAGGAGGGGGAGGAGGTGCCCTTTTATAAGGGAGGAGAGGGGCACCTTAGGAATATCTCAAAATATTATTTTATATTAAAGTCAAAATCAGTTTATAATGGTTCCAAAGGGTCTTATTTCGAAGCTAAAGTGGGGATGGGTCGAAATCCTATCAACCAATAGGATTTAGACAAGTTTAGGGTATTATTTTAACCTTATCAATTAGATTTAACTCTAAGTTAAATAATTTAACTTTTACCGTGTCTTTTTGTTTTCTTTCACTATATGGTTAATAAACTTACTATAACATGCCAAACGAACCCCAAATTGTATATTATTAATACATATATCCTTATCTAAGTCATTTTGCCGAACCTTAGATTTTTAGGAATAAAATAACAATTAATAATATAATATTTGATTTAAAAACTATTTTGTGTCAATTTTGACACTATTTGATATATGATTTTTGTGAAAGTCATAACAGAATTATATGTTAGAACCATGTTGATTAAATGAACACTAATATATCATAGTAACCTATAAAATTATTGGAATTCATAAAAAGTCTTAAATTACATTTATTTTGGTATTTATATTATCAATTATGTCAATATTTCATTAATAAGATAATTAATGCATCATCTTTGTGTCATAAATAAATTATATTATTTGATGTCTAAAAATTAAAAATAAAATACCATCATGTAGGAAATCTTTTTATCTTTCTAATGAATATTTACAATCGAATTTATCTTATGTATAACCCCATATTATAAATGATTTACTTATTAAACTTTGATTTTAACTATTTTAACCCTTCTTTGAATAAATTAATAATAAATGTCCTAATCTAATCCAAGTGGGCCTAAATGGTCATATTTTATTCCTAAGTTTGTTTTTGGTCGAATTACACTTGTCCAATAGAATTAGGACATGTGTTAGGGTAATATTAATATCATATTTATCCTTAGTTACCCTATTTACTATTAACCGTGGTAAAAAAAGTAAAAAGTTACTATTCACCAAAAAATTATTTTCATCTCATTGAACTACATTTTAGTCCTTGATATTAACCGTGTCTCTCGGATTTTCGAAATTCCATTCACAGAAGCGGTAAAATTAAGTTTTATGCAAAATTCAGTTTTTAACCTACCACTTAGTAGTTTCACTATTCATCAAAAATTGATGTTTTTCAGAACAATGCCAAAATTTCATCCCAAGCTATATTTCATATTCCGAATTCAAAAATGAAGCCTATTTTACCAAATTCATAACATAAAAGTTGCATTAATTAATTTTATAATTAAATCCTGCTGTTAAAACAAATAGCGTGTTTTTAAGAAACAATATCTATCAAAAGATTGACACTTGTTTATGTATAGTTTAAATGTGAAATTACATCCAATGACCAACATTGTATTAAATTGTAAAAATATATTCTAAATATACTTTAAAACCACTCAAATTAATGATTTATCACTATTAATTATTTCGATTAAAAAAAGTTGTTTTTAATTATAATTTAGTAATTTTCACTATTCATCAGAATATGAAAGTTATCCGAAAAGTACCAAAATTTCACCTTAGGCTAAATTCGATACTCCGAATCCAAAAATGAAGTTCATTTTGAAAAATAAGATTTACAGAATTTTAAAAAGTGGTTATTACTATTCATACCGGCTAGTTTTAATAATATTTTAATAGCATATCGTTGTTTAGTGAAACTCGGTATTGCGTATTACACACGCTATCGAGGAAGGTCGCGATTGTGTGTAATGCAAGGCAAGTCAAGGATGCGTGTTGTGCAAGCTCCTTTTGGTGTAGCGTACAACACAAGACATTAATGAAATTAAAAAGAATATTTTTTTATAAAATCTTGGGCTGTTACATTCTACCCCCCTTAAAATGAATTTCGCCCTCGAAATTCGTCGGGGTTATAAATGGTTTACTATTTGAAAGTTTCTTTAATAGAAACCCACATCGTAAAAAGGAATATCAAAACCAATCTTTAAAAACAAAAGTATGAAACGTAACGGTTACCCAAATAAACTAATCATTGGGTTTCCACATAGGTGAAAATATGGATATGGAAGAGAAATCTAACCATCATGTTCTGATGGAGAGTGGTAGAGAACATGGCTATGGAAAAGCCAATAATCACAAATCCATAAATTTGTGACGATCTAAGGTACCATCCGATTCATCAGGTATAAGATCACTAGGACAACATTTTTGGTTTTCAAGATCATTTCCCTAAAGTTGAAAATTTGAATTGGAATAAATACTTTTTTATTTTGGTACAATCTCACTATTTTTCGTGCCTAGAACAATTTCCACTTCATCTCTTAATTAAATGAAGTTGAATTTGTTATTCGTGAAGTGTTAGCAGATCATGTGATAGAATGACGGGTCATTCCATCTGTCTCAAACAAAAGGTTAGCAAAAATTATATACATAAGTCGATCTATAGTGAGATTAATCATATATAGTTCCTAAAATGGACTTATACTTCATATATCATACTGCTTAATATAATAAAACTAGTTTCTACTAAACAGGGACTTCCTGTAGGCCAGTGGTAGGCGATAAAGGCCAGTCACACTTCGGTTGTGGGTTCGATTCCCACAGCCTTGTCTGAAGCGATGGGTTGTCGCCCGTCCTGCAGGTTGTCCTTTTTCTAAAACTACATTACTATAACATCACATAAATAATATCAAAAAAAAGTTCTATACTTAAATAATACTAACTTATGGTTAACATAATCCATTACAATCTTTAGGCTTATCTAAAATACTTCGGTCCAAGCTCATAGTATAAAGAAAATGATTACTTGAAATGTCGCCAACCAAGCATGTGAATACCATCATTTATCCCCCATATATCTTGTTGGTCACATTCCAATCATGTGAATACTTTAATGGTGTATTCTCTTGAAAAATATGAATACCCATTAAACCTTAGTGAAAACATGAATGCTGTCAAAAGTTAACTCTTTCCACATACCAAAATCCAAAAATTCAATATACTCAAACCATGATATAACCTTCTCCTTATATCAGTCATGAGCTCATGAATACTATCAAACATTTTATTTTCTCCTTATCCCTTCATTATGCGCATATCATCTACATTCCAAAAATATCTGAATAACCTTTCATGGATACTGGTAACATTAATCAGACAACAATGTAACAATCCTTACATGTCTCTTTATTCCATAGTGCCATGAGATTACTTATACAACATTACACATGATAAACATGTAATCATTCCACTACATTCTTAAACCATTGACCGAGCTTCAACAATTCTTTCATCTCACATATCATTTGTAGTCTCTTCATCATCATCCACATAAATACTTCCCATACGACCATACTGATTATCTTCATGAGACTTTCCCTTAGGGCATTGGTTTTCATAATGCCCGTACATTCCACATTTAAAACATTTAACCATTGTTGATGTCGTAGCAATACCATTATCCTCATCCATGTTGTTAACTGAACCTTTTCCTTTGCATTTACTTGCTTTGTGTCCTTCTTTTCCACACCCAAAGCATCTTCCAGTTCCTTTGAAACATTCTCCTTGATGCCTCTTCCCACATGATTTACATAGGGGAAATTGAACTTTCTTTCCTCTATGATCATCATGGAACTCCATCTTTCTCTTATTAGTCGAGTCAGGAAACTTACCAAATTTTACTTTATTGATCATGTTGTGAGATTGCTGATTCGGCATAATAATGATGTTTGGACATCCAAATCCCATTACATTTGTTTGCTCATGAAGAATATCATTCCATTGTCCATCATATCCTCCATTATTGTGAATCATCTTTTTTCCAGCCATTTTCTAAAACCCAAACAGAATAGTGTTAGATGAAAAAATCGTAATAAAGGGGGAGTAACTTAAATATCTATCATCTTTGGTTTAATCTAATATCGTTACCATAGTTCTAGAACTATATCCTATACGTATACTTATCCTTAGGGGCATCCCTAGACATACCTTAGAAATATCTCTAGGGATCTCACTAACGTTTTCGCATCCTAGTTTCCAAAGGTTGACTAAACCTTTCCTCTGATACCAACTGTAGAGACCCGTAGCTTGACGTACATTGACATTACATTACATTTGCGGAATACTTAGTACATACACACAAGGATCGTAATAGTTTAGTGTCTTTGGAAACTCGGAACGTAATCTTCTAATCGTGGTGAAAGATCTTCAAAATCTCCTATAAAGATCTTCCCTTTTTTTTACCTAAAACCTTTCTTTATATCCTGGGGAAAAGAAAACATAAAAGGGTGAGCTCAAATGCTCAGTAAGGGTAAACAAAAGAAATATCAATCACATCGTATTCATAAGAACATAACATTTTGGAAATCTTAACCTGCAAAAGAGAGCATAATTTCATAACATGGGATAAATCATAGTAGTGAAATGAAATCATAACTTAAAACATTACTCATTGTGGCATACACACATAATCATAGAGAATCATTTCTTGTTAGTCAAGACTCATTGCCAAGACTATCTTAGTGGACAAAGTCCCTTTCTGAATCGAGTAATCCTCGTTTCAGTCCTGTTTCACGGAACCGGTATAACCTACCATTCCAGCCATGTCTATCTCATGAGATATAAAATCTTTACCCAATGCATTGGAGGGAGATATAGGTCCCACCCATCTCTTATTGAATCCTTTCTTATGTGTGCCACAAAATCATAAATCATACATCATTGCATAACCCATGTAATAAAAATGGGATTCTTAAACAACATGACATCATAAAACCATTCATATAAGATAAAGGAATTCATAAACATAATTCCATCACAACATAGTCAAATCAATGTAAAAATTTGGATAGAAACAGAACCCTTTATTATCTTAGATGGAAAATAATTTTGATAAAACACTTGAATTGAATTCTTGAGGAAAATATCCTTTCTACTTCAAAATCAATTTCTTTTCACAAAACATCATGCGATTTTAAAAGAAATAGATTTTATTGAAAATAGTCATGAAATCTTTTAGAGGAAGCTTCATGAAAATAAGGCTTTATAAAATAGTAGAAATCCGTTCGTGCCATATAATTTAAAAAAAACATTCTTCGTACTTTTGTCGGAAAAGTCAAAAAAATACCTCGTACGAAAAAAGATTCCTTTCATACATATTACTAAAAACTCACCGAAGGGTAAAAATGGATTTAAACAATTGTAGGTGGATGAAAATAATATTACATATTGATGAAACATGGATGTGGATGATAAAATACACCCCAGTAAATACTTACGAATAAACAATCTCGGATAAAAATGAGATTGTGATATTTCCCTTACCTTAGGTCCGACTTGCTTTGTAAGTGTCCGAACCTCCTCTTCTTTGAAACGCCTCTTTGAATCCTCCACTTAGGAAACTAAGATTGGTCTTTGAAGAAGACCAGGTCCTCTAGGATTATTCTAGGGAAGTGGAGAAGGGATTTTGGCAGGGGTTGGCCGAGCTTGAGTGCTCAAATTGGTGTGAGGAGGAGGGGGAGGAGGTGCCCTTTTATAAGGGAGGAGAGGGTCACCTTAGGAATATCTCAAAATATTATTTTATATTAAAGTCAAAATCAGTTTATAATGGTTCCAAAGGGTCTTATTTCGAAGCTAAAGTGGGGATAGGTCGAAATCCTATCAACCAATAGGATTTAGACAAGTTTAGGGTATTATTTTAACCTTATCAATTAGATTTAACTCTAAGTTAAATAATTTAACTTTTACCGTGTCTTTTTGTTTTCTTTCACTATATGGTTAATAAACTTACTATAACATGCCAAACGAACCCCAAATTGTATATTATTAATACATATATCCTTATCTAAGTCATTTGGCCGAACCTTAGATTTTTAGGAATAAAATAACAATTAATAATATAATATTTGATTTAAAAACTATTTTGTGTCAATTTTGACACTATTTGATATATGATTTTTGTCAAAGTCATAACAGAATTATATGTTAGAACCAAGTTGATTAAATCAACAATAATATATCATAGTAGCCTATAAAATTAGTGGAATTCATAAAAAGTCTTAAATTACATTTATTTTGGTATTTATATTATCAATTATGTCAATATTTCATTAATAAGATAATTAATGCATCATCTTTGTGTCATAAATAAATTATATTATTTGATGTCTAAAAATTAAAACTAAAATACCATCATGTAGGAAATCTTTTTATCTTTCTAATGAATATTTACAATCGAATTTATCTTATGTATAACCCCATATTATAAATGATTTACTTATTAAACTTTGATTTTAACTATTTTAACCCTTCTTTAAATAAATTAATAATAAATGTCCTAATCTAATCCAAGTGGGCCTAAATGGTCATATTTTATTCCTAAGTTTGTTTTTGGTCGAATTACACTTGTCCAATAGAATTAGGACATGTGTTAGGGTAATATTAATATCATATTTATCCTTAGTTACCCTATTTACTATTAACCGTGGTAAAAAAAGTAAAAAGTTACTATTCACCAAAAAATTATTTTCATCTCATTGAACCACATTTTAGTCCTTGATATTAACCGTGTCTCTCGGATTTTCGAAATTCCATTCACAGAAGCGGTAAAATTAAGTTTTATGCAAAATTCAGTTTTTAACCTACCACTTAGTAGTTTCACTATTCATCAAAAATTGATGTTTTTCAGAACAATGCCAAAATTTCATCCCAAGCTATATTTCATATTCCGAATTCAAAAATAAAGTCTATTTTACCAAATTCATAACATAAAAGTTGCATTAATTAATTTTATAATTAAATCCCGCTGTTAAAACAAATAGCGTGTTTTTAAGAAACAATATCTATCAAAAGATTGACACTTGTTTATGTATAGTTTAAATGTGAAATTACATCCAATGACCAACATTGTATTAAATTGTAAAAATATATTCTAAATATACTTTAAAACCACTCAAATTAATGATTTATCACTATTAATTATTTCGATTAAAAAAAGTTGTTTTTAATTATAATTTAGTAATTTTCACTATTCATCAGAATATGAAAGTTATCCGAAAAGTACCAAAATTTCACCTTAGGCTAAATTCGATACTCCGAATCCAAAAATGAAGTTCATTTTGAAAAATAAGATTTACAGAATTTTAAAAAGTGGTTATTACTATTCATACCGGCTAGTTTTAATAATATTTTAATAGCATATCGTTGTTTAGTGAAACTCGGTATTGCGTATTACACACGCTATCGAGGAAGGTCGCGATTGCCTGTAATGCAAGGCAAGTCAAGGATGCGTGTTGTGCAAGCTCCTTTTGGTGTAGCGTACAACACAAGACATTAATGAAATTAAAATCCTGACGTACATGGACATTACATTACTTTTGCGGAATACTTAGTACATAACAAAAACACACACACACAAGGATCGTAATAGTTTAGTGTCTTTGGAAACTCGGAACGTAATCTTCTAAACGTGGTGAAAGATCTTCAACATCTCCCATAAAGATCTTTTTTTTTTACCTAAAACCTTTCTTTATATCCTGGGGAAAAAAACATAAAAGGGTGAGCTCAAATGCTCAGTAAGGGTAAACAAAAGAAATATCAATCACATTATATACATAAGAACATAGCTTTTGGAAATCTTAACCTGCAAAAGAGAGCATAATATCATAACGTGGGATAAATCATAGAAGTGAAAATGAAACCATAACTTAAAACATTAATCATTGTGGCATACACACATAATCATAGAGAATCATTTCTTGTTAGTCAAGACTCATTGCCAAGACTATCTTAGTGGACAAAGTCCCTTTCTGAATCGAGTAATCCTCGTTTCAGTCCTGTTTCACTGAACCAGTATAACCTACCATTCCAGCCATGTCTATCTCATGAGATATGAAATCTTTACCCAATGCATTGGAGGGAGATATAGGTCCCACCCATCTCTTAATGATACCATTCTTATGTGTGCCACAAAATCATAAATCATACATCATTTCATAACCCATGTAATAAAATGGGATTCTTAAACAACATGACATCATAAAACCATTCATATTAGATAAAGGAATTCATAAACATAATTCCATCACAACATAGTCAAATCAATGTAAAAATATGGATAGAAACAGAACCCTTTATTATCTTAGATGGAAAATACTTTTGATAAAACACTTGAAATGAATTCTTGAGGAAAATATCCTTTCTTCTTTAAAATCAATTTCTTTTCACAAAACATCATGCAATTTTAAAAGAAATATATTTTATTGAAAATATTCATGAAATCTTTTAGAGGAAGCTTCATGAAAATAAGGCTTTATAAAACAGTATAAATCCGTTCGTGCTGTATAAGTTAAAAAAAACATTCTTCGTACTTTTGTCGGAAAAGTCAAAAAGTACCTCGTACGAAAAACGAAAAAAGATCCTTTTCATATCCTTTACTAAAAACTCATAGAAGGGTAAAATTGGATTTAAACAATTGTAGGTGGATGGAAATAATATTACATATTGAGGGAACATGGATGTGGATGATAAAATACACCCCAGTAAATACTTACGAATAAACAATCTCGGATAAAAATGAGATTGTGATATTTCCCTTACCTTTGGTCCGACTTGCTTTGTAAGTGTCCGAACCTCCTGTATAATGATTTAAATCATGTTATTGACTTATTAAAGAATCATATTCATTGTTATGATATCATATATGGTTCACTTATGACATTATATTACCCGTTCTTTTGTAAATTCCATGTTAAAGAAGCGTTTTGGGTAAAATCGTTTCATTTATCGTAGGTGTTTTGACTTGTTGTTCTTGACATCATTATTACTTATATCATGATTTACTTACTTCCAGAATATAAAATATGATTTATATATCATATATATTCAGTATATATATATATATAATAGGTAGATAAATAAAATGAAAAACACCGTTCATGGAGACGGTAGTCCGTACGTACGCATGAACGCTGTTTTCCTTTCCTTATTGTCTTGAAATGGAAGTAAGTATATGACATACATATGCATATATATACATAAATACAGTAGCTTTATAATGTCATATATTTCATTATTATTTCTTATATATACATTATAAACATTCTTAAATGGTTAACATGGAGAATGAATCTCATCGCGTCGTGGAGACGGTATTCCGTACGTACGCACGAGCGATGATATCATTTCTATAAATATTGAATTGAATTGGAGTGCATTATACAATATATCAGAATCAATATGATGTTGTAATAACTATGTATAGTTATTCTTTACACCATTATACCCATCCATGTAAGGTGGTGGTGGAAAATAGATTACACCACGGCGTGGAGACGGTATTCCGTACGTACGCACGCGCGGTGATTTCTTTTTCCGTAGGATAGATAGATGGTGAAATAGGGTTGTTTCATACTTATAATAACATATCAGTATATGAGTGATACTGATGTTATTACTTCATAATGAAACAACCTAAGAATAAGAAGTGGAAGAAGAAATAAAGATGAAAGAATTGGTAACGGTAATTACCTCTTCTTTGAAGTGCCTCTTTGAGACCTCCTCTTAGGGCACTAGAATTGGTCTTTGAGGAAGACCGGAACCTCTAGGATGTTGCTAGGTAAGTGGAGAAGGAATTTTGGCAGGGGTTGGCCGAGCTTGAGTGCTCAAATCGGTGTGAGGAGGAGGGGGAGGAAGTGTCCTTTTATAGGGGAGGAGAGGGGCACCTTAGGAATTCTTAAAAATATTAATTTATAATAAATCTAACCCCACTTAAAAACCTCCAAAAATGACTCATATTCTAAGATTAGATGAGATAGGGTTCTAATATCATCAACCAATCAAATTTAGACATGTTTGGATATTATTTTAAACCTTATCAATTAGATTTAACTCTAAGTTAAATAATTTAACTTTTACCGTGTCTTTTTGTTTTCTTTCACTATATGGTTAATACACTTACTATAACATGCCAAACGAACCCCAAATTGTTTATTATTAATATATATATCCTTATCTAAGTCATTTGGCCGAACCTTAGATTTTTAGGAATAAAATAACAATTAGTAATATAATATTTGATTTAAAAACTATTTTGTGTCAATTTTGACACTATTTGATATATGGTTTTTGTGAAAGTCATAACAGAATTAAATGTTCGAACCAAGTTGATTAAATCAACATTAATATATCATAGTAACCTATAAAATTAGTGGAATTCATAAAAAATCTCAAATTACATTTATTTTGGTGTTTATAACATCAATTATGTCAATATTTCATTAATAAGATAATTACTGCATCATCGTTGTGTCATAAATAAATTAAATTATTTTATGTCTAAAAATTACAAATAAAATATCATCATGTAGGAAATCGTTTTAGCTTTCTAATGAATATTTACAATCGAATTTATCTTATGTATAACCCCATATTAAAAATGATTTACTTATTAAACTTTGATTTTAACTATTTTAACCTTTCTTTAAATAAATTAATAATAAATGTCCTAATCTAATCCAAGTGGGCCTAAATGGTCATATTTTATTCCTAAGTTTGTTTTTGGTCGAATTACACTTGTCCAATAGAATTAGGACATGTGTTAGGGTAATATTAATATCATATTTACCCTTAGTTACCTTATTTACTATTAACCGTGGTAAAAAAAGTAAAAAGTTACTATTCACCAAAAAATTATTTTCATCTCATTGAACCACATTTTAGTCCTTGATATTAACCGTGTCTCTCGGATTTTCGAAATTCCATTCACAGAAGCGGTAAAATTAAGTTTTATGCAAAATTCAGTTTTTAACCTACCACTTAGTAGTTTCACTATTCATCAAAAATTGATGTTTTTCAGAACAATGCCAAAATTTCATCCCAAGCTATATTTCATATTCCATATTCAAAAATGAAGTCTATTTTACCAAATTCATAACATAAAAGTTGCATTAATTAATTTTATAATTAAATCCCGCTGTTAAAATAAATAACGTGTTTTTAGGAAACAATATATATATATCAAAAGATTGACACTTGATTATGTCTGGTTTAAATGTAAAATTACAACCAATGACGAACATTGTATTAAATTGTAAAAATATATTCTAAATATACTTTAAAACCACTCAAATTAATGATTTATCACTATTAATTATTTCGATTAAAAAAGTTGTTTTTTAATTATAATTTAGTAATTTTCACTATTCATCAGAATATGAAAGTTATCCGAAAAGTACCAAAATTTCACCTTAGGCTAAATTCGATACTCCGAATCCAAAAATGAAGTCCATTTTGAGAGTTAAAATTTCTAAAATTTAAAAAGTGGTTATTACTATTCATAACGGCTAGTTTTAATAATATTTTAATAGCATATCATTGTTTCGTGAAACTCAGGATTACGTACCACACACGCTATCGAGGAAGGTTGCGATTGCGTGTAATGCAAGGCAAGTCAAGGATGCGTGTTGTGCAAGCTCCTTTTGGTGTAGCGTACAACACAAGACATTAGTGAAATAAAAAGAATATTTTTTATAAAATCTCGGGCTGTTACACATACCTATACCTAGGAATATGCATACACGCCTTCAAAACTAACCACAACTCTCTATGATAAATCCCCAGGACTCAAAAACACTACAAATCTGTAAAATAAAATTTAATCCAAACAAATAAATCAAGATACGATTGAAAAACCAACCCTACAAAAAACAAAATAGATCACAAGTAAAACAAAAATAACATTTTCATCATATTTATTAAAAAAACTAAAGGAAACACCCTACAACAATCAATCAGAACCCAAAATTAGTCAGTGTGAGGACTAATACACATAAAAAAACAAGAGAGTCACTTATGAAAATAGACTCTAAATTGGATGATGCAAAACAAAACATTGGGTGAATTAACCTCAACCAAAGAATTGATGGAATAGTGAGATGATTCTATTCGCCTCGCCCTTGGTGGAAAATGTTGGAACATAGACCAACGGGTCCCGATACAACAATCACATAATCTAATCACCATGCAAAACAAAATGTTAAACACAAACCAAGATGTCAAAGTTTTGTTAAATTAAACAAAACACCAAAATTGTAATAGAAATATACCAAGGAATGGGTTTTCACTACTAGGAATAGGATAAGGGTGGGTGTCGGGACATAGTGTAAGGAGAAGGTAGTGCGTGCTGCGCTGAAGCAAGGGGGTTCGGTCAGACAAGGTGTTGGCTGGAGCAGAAGAGAAGGGATTTGGGGATGGGGTTTCATCACACAAGGGAGTAGGGGTTCACACCAGATGTCACACAACAGGATGAGGATGGCGTGGAGCTGGGAGGTCAGGTCACCACTGGGAATTGGGCAAGCTTGAGGCATCGCTGCCGGGAGGTGCAGCCGTCGGGAACCAGGAAGATATGATGAGGTCGGGCCACTGAAAACCAAACACATAGGGGGGAATCAGTGGGCTGGAAAGGGGAGCAGGGGGATTCCAGTTGGATGGAAAGGGGGAAGAGGTACGATGTGCAGAGAGAACCTGAATGGGGCAGGTGCGCAGCGCATATTAGACAGGGGGTTTAGCACGCTGACTAGGGTTTTCACCCCCTTTTTTTTCATTTTCTTATCTTAATAAGAAAAATAATAATACATCAAATCTAAAGATAATTTTAATAATAATTTTTTTTCATTCATTTCATTTTAAACAATTATGATATTAATAAAAAATTAGTAATAATTATATTAATAAAAAATTTAGTGTTAATAATATTATTAACAACTTTTAATAATAATAATATTATTGACCACACAATAATAATAATAATAATATAATGTTTTAAATATTTATGTCACTTAAATCACATAAAATTTATTATTTTAAGTAGCGGAGAACTTCAAGGGAACTCAGGCCGACCGCACGGCTACCACCAACCATGCAGTACCTACACACCGGTCTGAAATCCATCATTATGATTTACTTCAAAACCTTTAAACCGAGACCCCAAAACCAATTTGGTTCAAATGATGTGAGAACGTGAAAAGAATAAAATAAATAGCATCTAAGGTCGGGGTGTGAAAATTCTCCCCAATATAGACACTTTCTTCCCCTAGAAGGTCACTAAGCCAGCAGTTAATGCAACTCGAGTCCATACCTAGACAAAACCAATGGAAAACGAGAGCATCAGGGTGACAATTTCCAACAAATTTTACACCCAACCAATTCAAGAATGACTATTTCCCAATATTAAGGAGAGAACATGAGAGGGTTCTACCCACCACAGGAACTCACTAACACGAAAACCTAAAAACCCGAAACGACCACCCCCGAAGGGGGGAGGTAATAGGGGCTCCCAAACAGAACTCATTCAATTCATCTAAAAGGACCAAATGAAACCCCTTATACTTAGATGGGAAGTTCACTACAAAACAACCTAGCAACCTAAAGAAGAGAAATTAACTCAACACTTCCCATCAATTCTATGAAACCAAAAATCCTCCCCACAAACACAACTAATACCAAACTCAAAATTATTAAGGGTAGGTTTTTTTTCATGGGCCCAATACCCTTAAAGAATAACGACTGATTTGCGAGCCACACCAGGAGTAGATAAGTAATCTTGGATAATAGTAGAATGATCACATCAAACCACTAAAAATGGAAGAGTTTATGATGACAATAAGAATAGAACAAGGAATGTTTGGATATTTCCATATCAAAGCTTAAAACATGATCCGAACCGAGATTCCACACACCCTCGACAACTCCTGACAGCACGTGAGCTTCACCTCGAGACCTGAGGCTAGGGATCTGATGGCCGAAGTATCTTGTACCTCACAGTCAGGTAATAGAATACCCAAATTAGGACTCCTTCCTTAAATGAAACTTCTTTCAAAACATTTCCCAGTGACTCGAACATTCATAAGATAACATGACTTTAAAGGTATGAGACATGATGGATTGGAATGCCTGAACTAGGCACTCTAGTGGCATGCAAGAGGACAGTCCGAAAAACTGTAAGCTAGAACCGACTAGCAAGATTCTTAAAAAATAGGTTCCTCTAGCACACCTCACACACCATATGGGGAACCCAAATGAAAAATGACTACAATTTGATGGCACCCAAAATCCTAACAATGATGAGGCACACAACATCCACAAGTCCAAAATCAGACCCTCCATTAAACCAGAAACAATACAGACTCTAAGAAACTAGGGAGTTCTAAACAACTCGAAGACTTTATCTGCTCCCATCAAACCACCTCACCAGTTTTAAGAAACATCAGATGCCTCGAAATTAAACTGTTTGGAATGATTTGGACCATAAAAAAGATAAAAAAATTAATTAAGACTGATGATAAAAAAAATAGAATCATAATGGAAAATATAGAACTACACATACCTCTATGTGACCACATGGGTTACCACACAAATCAGAACTAAGCTTGCTCCAATATTAAAGAGCTGAACCAAGATCCTAAAAAAAATGAACCTGCAACTGGAAAGATATTATAGGTGTGAGCACAGAGATGATCAATAAAAATGCCAAGAATAATCCACTGAATCCAAATGTTCTTTTTTTTGAAGTAGTCTATAAACACCTGTTTAAAATATAGCTATAAAACAAGGTTTTCACATTTTAATATAAGCAATATGTTTTTCTTATTTAAAAGAAAAATCCAACACTCAATACATCCCATTTACAAAACCATTTTCAATTTTATAAAAATTACCAATACAGGAAGACGAAGGTTGTACTAAAAGAAATAAATAAAGAGTACAAATTGGAAATAAACTAACAGGTATAGCTGAAAGTAAATAAGAAATGTAAATAATTAAGTAACCATGGGTGATCCTAAACATCCCTAGGAGATCCCTAGACATACTCAGTTCAGAATCACCAGCTGGTGTATGGTGGAGCTCCTAAGTCTATAACCAACTGGCCACCCAGAAATGACCAAATCTAGTGGAAAATCCCACATGTCATAACAAAAAATCCAGGGGTTACCAACCCATCTAATTGGGATTGATTAGAAACCATCACTTAATCATATCAAAGACACCTAAGAACCCATGGTGGTTATATCACTATGTAATCAGTAGGCCCTCACATGTGTGACTCAACTCACAATTCATCACCACAATTGCATACCCCAAACACATATACTTCCTATGAATTCACCCATAAAGGGTTACCCTAGATATGAGCACCCCATATAATTATATATATATATATATATTCATACATTTCAAACATAAAAAGTTCCAACTGGGAAATCACATCATTTTATTATAAAAACACTTTATAAAACACTTGGAGTTGTCAATTGGGACTTTAGTTTTACATAATCAAATACCTTTAAGAAAATATCACAGAAGATCTTTTTAAAAAACTCAAAACACCACTTTTGTATTTAAAAAGAAAAATAGGCCTCTAGGTTCCAATTTTCAGAGCATTACCATAAAATGCTTCAGTAATACTATGTTAAATTTTGTAAAAACAAACCAAACGACCCCTTACACTAAACACTTAACAAAACATACACCAAATGCCAAAGAGACATATACTCATGGATTTCTTTTAAAACTAATTTAAAGATCCAAACAAAGAGAGAAAAAGCATTTAGAAAACAAGAACTGCTTAGAAAACTATGGTTTTGAGAAAAATACCAATTCCAAGAACCATATTCATTTTAGGATGTCTATGTGTGCACCTAGTGCACCCAGGAATGTGCCAATATCTAATGGAGCATTGAACCTCAAAAGAGAAACTCGAAATCATTTCCACAAAAAAACTAAGTTCCATAAAAATAACCAATATAGGGAAAAAAAGTTCCATAAAATGTTTCTATAAGAAAAAACCAATCAAGACATCCAATAGTTCCATTTAATGATAAAGAAATTTAGTTCCAACCAAGTTGGCAAGGCATAAACATGTGCGTAAATATTTGATCATCCTAAAATCCATTTTAAATCAAATAATTAAACAATAAAACATTACCATAAGTTAAATATAAACATAATAGAAGTGTAAAACACAATCTAAGATTTAATTAAGAAATAACAAACATTAAATAGATTAAAAATGGTACAAGGGGCATGAAAACACCTACACATAATCACAGAACTATTTCAAAATATATTTTTAACAATTCTAACCATCATAAAAACACTGTAATTGATTAACTATCACTCTTATAATGGTGATAAGTGCATTTATAATTTAAATTAAATCATGTAAGTGCCTATGGATAGCTCTAGAAATAGGGAAAGGATCGAAATGCCTACCTCAAATGATTGTTACACCATGTTTTCTAACTCAAACAGTAGCTCGCTTGTATGCACACACAACCATATATATATATATATATATATATATATATATATATATATATCCTTAAACTGTTTCATGTGTTCTCTATTCCATGTGGGAACACACACTCAAAAGATACATATAACTATATATATCAATACCTGGGAATATGCATGTGTTCCTTCAAAATTGACTGAAACTCCTTACAATAAATCCCCAGAACACAAAAAAATCATGAATCCCTTAAATAAAATTTAAGACTAACAAAGAAATCAGGATATGATTCAAAAACCAACCCTAAAAAAATCACAAAGTTCATAAGTAAAACCTGAATACCATTTTAATCATTTTTATTAAATAAAACTAAGGGAAACACCCTACAATAATCAATCAACCCCCAAAATTATTGGGTGCGAGGACCAACATACATCCAAACAAAAACCAGGGACTCACTTATCACAATAGAATCTAAATTGAATGATGAAAACCAAAACAATGTGTGTATTAACCTTACCCGAAGCATCAATTGCCAAGAGAGATGAGTCTATCCGCATTTCCCTTGATAGTGGATGCAAGAACATGGACCGATGAGCCTCGATACATCATTTACATACTCTAAACACCGTGCAAAAAACACAAAACACAAACCAAGTTATCAAATTTTAGTTAAATTGAAGAAAACAACACAATTGGAATAGAAATATATCAAGGAAAGGGATTTCACTGCCGAGAATAGGACGGAGGGTGGCCATTAGGATGCGGCGCAAGGAGGTGGTAGGGCGCGCTATGCTAGAGCAAGGGGGTTTGACCGGATGTAGAGATGGCCGGGGTAGAAGAGAAGAGATCCATGACTGAGGATATGTTGAAAAAGGGTATAGGGGATCGTACCGGTGGTTGCACAATAGGATGAGGAAGACATGGAGCTGGGAGGTCAGGCCGTGATAGAGAACATATTGAGCATGAGGTGTCTCCGCTGGTTGGTGCGGTCGTCGGGAACCAGGCATGCAGGACAGGGTTGGGCCACCGGAAACCGGGCACGCAGGGGGATGTGTGTGAGATGGAAATGGGAGTAGGGGGCCGCTAGGGGGATGGAAAGGGGAAGGTAGTTCAGCATGTAGGGAGAACCTGAAGGGGGTAGGCGCGCAACGCGCAGAAGATAGGATGGTAGTTCAGTGCGTAGAAAAGGGTTTTCACCCCCTTTATCTTTTTATTTTTATTTTTTTATCTTAATAATAATAATAATACGTGAAATATAAAGGTAATTTTAATAATATTTTTCTTTCATTAATTTCATTTTTCACCATTATTATATTAGTTAAAAAATTAGTAATAATAATATCAATAAAAAATTTAGTGTTCATAATATTATTAACATATTTTAATATTAATAATATTACTAACCACACAATTTATTATTATTATTATCATGTTTTAAATATTTAACCCACTTTAATATTATAATTTTTTTTAGTTGAAGTATTAGGAAATTTTAAGGGCACCCAAGATAACCGCATGACTATCACCAACCATGCGATTCCTGTGCACCGGTCTGAAATCCATCATCATGATTAACTTCAAAAATTTCAAACTAGGACCCCAAACCCAATTTGGTTCAAATTATGTGAGTCCATGAAAAGAATAAAATAAAATATCTTCTGAGGTCAAGGTATAATAATAATTTCACTTTTAAATTAATTTTTTTAATGAAAACATTTCACTGTTAAAAAAATCATTATTATTCTCTATTTTCTGATAAATAAATGTTTTTAGAAAAATAAAAAAAATAACCGTAATAAAATGTTGACATATTTATTTCAAAATTATATTCATTTCATAAATTAAAATTTCTAAAAAGAAAATAAATTAATTATAATTTCTATACACAAAATGGAGTAAGACCATTTTTTGTGAAAAAGTATTTTTGATGCATGAAATGAACCTAATACAAAATTTTCACTTATTTTTTATGAATTAGTAAATAAAGTTTTATTATAGACAAACTTTATACATATTTTTCATAATGTTTTCATTCTTATCCCTACCTCCGTTTTAATAGTTGTGTTATAATATATCATAATTAGTTTTATGCTCGATGGTGTGTTCTATGAAAGCAAATGAGAACTTACTATTTATTTAGGAGGAAATATATTATAAAATATCATGTATTTTAATTATACCCCCAAAAAAATAAATTATTACCATACATTATTAATTATAAGAAACTATAATTCATGTATCATATCATTTTAATAAAATATGATATAGATTTTATCATCATAACAATTATTTTGTCCTTATTAGGAAATGTAGTATTTTATATTTAATAATTTCTAAAACCAAGTATATATATTTATAGAAATCATGTGTTCTAAAAAATACACCTTTATATATGAGTGATACTTTCCAAATAAGTATCGATAATTTTTTCTTCATATTACTTGCTTTGAGGAAATAATTTTCTATCAAGGTATAGAATATGAGATAACATACTTGATGTTTTTACATACCAAAAAAATAATTTCATCCTTTTATTATGATTCAAGAAATTTTCCTTCCAAAATTCATCTATTATTCCATATAATAAATAACGATGATGATTTTTTTATCATTTATAAAGAACTAAAATTACATTTTTATGGATCGTAATATCCAAAAAGAAATGAATTTTCATTCCTCCTTTCCCTAGATATTTACCAAAACCGAATGATTGGTCACATATTATCCAAGATGAATAAATATCCAAACCCAATTTTCCAAAATCTCTATAATGAAAAAAATATAAAATTAACTCTATCCTTATAACTCATTAGAATAAGTTAGACCAAAATTGAAACCCAAAGATTAAAATGATTTCATCACATGTTATTCCACAATCAATGCAATAACTATATATAAAAAATATCAAACACTCATAAGGCCACATGATAAAAAATGTATACACCCTAATAAAATAGTCCAAATAATACTCTAATCATTTCGGTAAATATCCAAAATCCCCATAATTATGAATGAAACCAAATATGCTTCCAAAAATAAACTCTTTGAAAGCTATCAATTTTAAATTACAAGTATCAACCATATCTTTATCTAAAATAAAAATCACGATCATAAAATCAGGTTCATTTTAATGGTTATCTATCCCCCAATCATGTATTTTACAAAAATATCACACTACCACTATATATCTTTTTCATATTATTTATACCATTCAATGTATGTTTTCAAATAATCAATGAAAAACTACTCCATGACAATTCATATATGTTTCAATATTCTTATAACCATAATATCATGGATGAAACACTTCTACATTATAATTATTGATTCAAAATATATAAAAATTCAACCATTTAACTTAAATGATTTTAATGGTAGAGGAAATTCTTTAGTCAAGGAGTTTTCCCTTGGATTGGTAAATGACATAGATAATACCCAATTTCTCTATACATAAGAAATTAAATTATTAATGGTACCTCAAGAAGTTATTGTGTTAATCCATTGAAATCATAATTTATCATTAGAAATTAGTTTTTATATACGCTTAATTTATACACACAAAAAACATTGTCATTACTTTGAGACATTTCCTTAGTATATTCTTCCCACATTCTTAATAAGTAAGAAGACATATATTCATTCCTATATAAATTTCATGAAACTCTATTTCTTTTCCTTTTGGTTTCATTCAAAAAATCTCATATGTTCAAGTTTTTGATCATATAATGAGTTATATTTTTATGAATAATGATTATATTTTCCATTCCATATCATATTTCATTTGGTCATCATGAGGACAATCATTCCATCATCTATCATATTCTTGGTTAACACAGTTCCTTTATGTTCCTATTATTGACTACAAGCAAGAGGCATAGTATAATAAATGATAAAATTTTTGTGAAATAAAATAATAATTAAAATTAATTATTGTATGTATAAATATTGACACCATCTATTAAATCTATAACACCTTAGTATTTACTAGTTCATCCATTGTCATTATCTACTCAAATACTTCATATTGGTTCATATATACTACTTTAAGTACCTAGGAAAAACCCCATGAGTGTATATATATGTTTACTATCTTATTCCCACTCATCCTAAACTAATGGTGATTATATTAACAACCAATCTACCACTTTTCTAGTTATTAACCCTTATAGAATACGTTACACATCATCATCCACTATCAAATATCTAAATAGGGATGTATTTCCAAAGAAAACCACACACTTTTATTTACTTAAACATATGAGGTTCTCCTATACCTAGTCAAATAATAAGGTTTATTAATATATTTTTCTCATCCTAGCTTCCAAAAATTACTAAACCTTGCTTGAATACCAAATGAGGTAAACTAGGAATTTAATACCTAAATATTACATCTTATTAGTTAAATATTCATTACAGAGCATTGTGATCTATGAGAAAATTGTAAAAGTTTAATATATTTAGAAGCATGCATATATATAAACAATGATTGAATAAATTATCTATATCATCCCCCATTAAGATATTTAAATCCACAACCCTTCTAAGAAATATATTACATAAAACATTTATTTATATCCTAGAAAAAAAAACATAATAAAAGGTGATCTTAAATTCTTTATAATGGTGTGAATGATAGATATAGATGATCATTTAATATTAAAATGATTATAAGGGTATGATAACATGATTCTGACATTTTAATTACATATAAATAAATTCATATATCATAATAATGAGTTGTGGCATGAAGCATGACAGTTCGTAAGACATGAATCATAACCTAATAAAAAAAATAATCCATGAGAGTGTAACATTAATATAATGTCTTATCATAAATTAATGTCATAAAGTGTGTAATAATTAAAATATTCTAATAAATATTTTGTTAATTATATACACCAAGATATTAATCGCATGTTTGGATTCGATTAACCTCCCTTTTACTTACTTCAAGCCTGGGTCCCATGTACCCTCTTTTTGGATTTGTAAAATCTCTTATGTATCCTTTTATATCATAAAAAATTAACATTTACCTAATTTTTTGGATTCATAAAACGAACCCACCAGTGAAAAATCATATTCCATTCATATATATGCCATAAGATCCAAGAAATAGTTTTTATTTTATCATAGCTTAACCCGTGGAAGAAATAATGGGTCTCATCAAGATTTTGATCATCATAATAAATAACCATATAGAAAAATAATAATGATTGTATCATAAAACAAAATACCTAGTAAAGGAAAAGTGAAATCAAAGGATATTTTCATAGATGCAAAATTACATTAAAATATCACTGTTATATTTAATAAATAAACTTCTATTTTTTTTTGAAATGAGTTATTAAAAAATATAAAAATTTATAAAATAGTAAGAAAAAAATTTTATATGAAACTAAACATGAAATGATATAATCAAATCATTAAATAAACTATTAGTCATTATTATGGGAAAAGTAATTTTTGCAGTGTATGTTAAAACAAAGTTCTTGTTCACACATTTCATATAAATTGTCTCATTCAGAAATTGACATTAAGATTTCCTTAAAGCCATTGTAAATCACATAAAATATGGTTAAAAACAACATTAATAAATAATTTATGAATATTCAAAATACTATTGATATAATTTTAATGAAAATATAGACAATAAATAAAAAGTTACCCCACTGAATAGAAAATCAAAGTAGGTTTTACTTCAAAACATACTTTTAGATTTTTGAGTATATAGAGTGAAAAAATTATAGGAAATTTTTTTAATTTCCATAAAGAACAATTAGAGGGAAAAGAATTTATATTATTGAGAGATTTATATTACAATTTCGTCATCGTATATTTTATAATAAAAAATGTTGGTAAAAATGAGATTATAATGTAAAACCCTTGATGTATTAGAAATATTTGAATAATAATCCCCATGAAAGAAATGCCATAAAATGAATCATTAAATAAAATTAATATTATTTTATTAACAATTATAAATTTAAAAGGTGTGTATATACACATAATAAAAGGAAATAAGTGTATAAAATAACATATTTCCCAAGGAAGACAATTTGAGGTGATAAACCCTTACCTCAAGGTTGACTTGCTATGGAATTTCTCAAACATTCAATATAATATATTAAAATGTATTAAAATTATATATGAGAACAATATACATACCAATAATACCATATATATTCTTATTATAACATTTCATCTCCATTTATCAATGTTTCTTTATTTAAATCACCGTATACTGATGTTAACTTTTTTATATGAATTTTTTGGTTCAGTGATTCTAGTCCTTGTACTTTGATCACGATTTAATAATCTCCAAAATATTAGTTATTATATTAATATTTTATATATTCATCATATATATATATATATTTATAACTATCCATAAAAGTTATATACTTTAAAACAGATACAATTTAATTTTATTCTTATTATTTACTTAAATTATATTAAGGTCATTTCAAAGGAAAGTTGAAATAAATTGTTAAAACACTGCATAAAAGACACTTATGGTTCAAATGAACCAAAAAATGAAATAAAGGAAAGTGTTTTGATGTTATATAGGACTTATCTCACATTTTTTACTCTATTTGAAATGTTTTTCCGTTACCGAGTTTACAAATATTTATAACAGTTACTATTCATAAAAACCAAAAATAATAAATCCCCATATACATAATAAGAAAAACCTGTTTCCAAATAAGGAATCAATATTTTATTATTAAATTTATAGATTTGGGTTAATTTTATTTTATTATAAAGGTGTAAAATTCACTAAAAATAATTTTTAGAAAAATGATCTTTTAACCCTAAAAATGAAATTATAGGAAAATCATGTATAATACTGATTCCGATGTAATTAATAAGATTATATGTAATTATATTAGACTTATGTTATATTAAAATAAAATTTTAAAAAATTAAAAAACTAAATTAATTTATTTAATTAAAATAAATGAAAGTTATAAGAAAACTATTATTTTCACTATTTATTAAAAAAATAATTTTTTTAGAAAAAAAAAACAATTCACCCAAAGATAATATTTGTATTCTAATCTCAAAAATGATATTTATTTCCTAAAATATTATTTATAAAAATTATAAAAAATATTTATAAATTCCAAGAAAAAAATGCAATAAAACCATTTTTCAAGAAAATATATTTTTGAAGCATAAAATAACTTTATTGGAAATTCAGTTCTTATTTATTATGAATTAATCAGTAAATTTACATTATATGAAACATCTAACCTTATTTTTCATAATTTTTTATCCCAATTAATACCTCTAATTTTATGTCTAGTTTATAATATATCATAGTTTCTTTTAAGCTTTGTGTTGCATGTCATGAAAGCTATTGAACACTTACAATTTATTTAGGAGATATATATTCTAAAATCTCAAGGTGTCAAATTAATTGAAAAAATT
This sequence comes from Viscum album, assembly GCA_963277665.1. Lineage (NCBI taxonomy): Eukaryota > Viridiplantae > Streptophyta > Magnoliopsida > Santalales > Viscaceae > Viscum > Viscum album. The sequence goes on along the minus strand of OY728138.1, from coordinate 1,676,819,095 downwards.
AACCCTAATATTCATGAAATTATTGGGGTAATATCCATAATACATTAAAATATATAATTAGAGTGTGTGTAGTATATATGGTCACGATTTCTAACTACCATTGACTGGACTCTACACATCACTTTAGTATTATATTGATCAATGTACTTCTATTTACTACATAAAATATTTACCAAACACCATAAGGAAAGTTCTTTTGTTCTTAATTATACACATCCTATATGACTGAATATTAATTTTCTTTACTCTGTGTGTTTTATAATTAAATTTTTTCTGAAAATTTCATTATTTTCTTTTTGTCCCCAAAACAATTATAATTTTGAGAGTATCTAATCTATTGGGGGTATATAAAATGATTAATTCATTGAAAAAAATATTAAATATCCAATTTCCTTTAGACAATTAGTCTCAATCCATAAAAGAATTGACCAAATATGTATTCATAATTGAAAATAGAACTGCAACCATACCTTGTATGTCTAGTTTAATATTCCTCCTAGGTATTAATGGATTCATCATCCTACTTCTTTAGATTAATAATTTCACTTTTAATTTTCATGTGATGGTTTCAAGGATAATTATCATTGAAAATTACCATCTTAAAATCATCCTAGTTTATGGAGTCACTTTACTCTCTTTTCCTCATATTCTTGAGAAAAATTCAACATTGATTAGTTGAATGTTCCAAATGATACGGATCCAAAATAACCTTTTAATAATTTGGGAATTTAAGAATCAATAATATAAAATATGTAGTGTTGAACTATTGAAAAAAAATATGTGGACCAGAGGAATTGTAGAAGGAATGTAGAAATTGTCTTATAAAAGAATCAATAGTGATTTGTTGCCACCTTTATCAATTTATATGTTCAGCAAGATTCAAGTTACAATTCATATATTGAGAGTGTTATGTGATAATAGAAGAGAGATTTATTATCAATATCCAATTTCATTTGGTTTCTCATGAGTATGTCTAATGAACTGTCCATCACATTCATTTTTCAAATGATTCCTCCCAATTCCAAAAATAGATTAAAAAAGAATAGTGTGATTATTAGACATAAATAATTAGAGTATGCGTCCTTATGATTATTAATATCACTCTTAAGATTACCTAGATTGTGAAACCTTCATTAAACTAATGAATATTTTATTTTATCTCATATCACTATGGGTTATCATAAGTTGTCAAAGATTTTATCCTTTCATTCTTCATAATGTTTTAAAAATAGAATAAAAATGAACCAAAGGATATTGTGGGAGATCGTCTTTCCAGGTTTGTAGTATTATCCCTTATCATATTTCATGGAGTGATGATCATAATGATACTCAACCATAATTTTTTATGGGTGCCTACACATAGGTGCATTTGTTCCATGACCACATCCACTTATTAGTATCGAAATAGGGATATCAGTTCTAGGGAACCAAATAATCTTAACATAATTAAACATTCTAGATATTATCCCATATGTAGGCTTATCCCCACATTTTCTAATGATGTTAACTAATCTTAATACAAAAAATGACTAAATCCTACTCTGATACTAATTGAGGTTACCCAACAATATCTATAGCATCCTGCATTTTTACAACATAACTTTTCATTACATTTTACTAAAACGAGGATCTTTAAGGTTTAGTGTCTTGGAAACCAGGAACTTAATACATGACAACATAAAACATTCTTCTTAAACACTTGAAAGGCTTCTTTATTGTTCATCCTAAGTTCATTACAACATCTCATAACCTGGGAGCATACATGAAAGGAAAGGGTGTGCAAAAGGACCAGTAAGGGAAACAAGGGAAACATTTTACATGAGAACATGAGATACATCAAAAAGTCATGAAAAATAACCTTAAGGCATGGAAAAGAGATCATGAGGCATATCACAATAAAAATAACATGTTTCATAACTTGAAGATGTGGCTACAACATTTAACTTAGACAATCATAAACATATCACCAATGTACAACCCAAGGTGTCATTTGAAATTAACAAGTTAAACCCCAAGGTGTCATTTGAAATTACCAAGGTAAACCCTAAGGTATCGTTAAAATTTTAATCTCTAGTGGTTACATCATTACCCAATGCAATGGGGCGCTATCAGGACACACCCTTAAATTTGTAATCTGTAGTGGTTACATCATTACCTAATGCATTGGAGCGCTATCAAGGCGCACCCTTAAATTTGTCTTTATTTTCATGTGAGACACATATATCATCATCAATAATTTCATAAATAGCCCATATAGCATAAATGAAACGGTTTTCATTTCATAGTCATAACATTTAAAAAACTGCTTTAAAGACGTGATCTTTATGTCACTTTAAACCCACGGAAAAGGAAAGCGGGTCTCATGTATGTAAATCCCAGAATATAAAACAGAAACTTTTGATACAAATGTAAATACCCCTGTAGAAGAAAGAGCTTTGAGTATTCACTTAATAAAATAAATGAATTTGAGAAAAAGAGAGAGACATTTTGAGACAAAATTTTTGCTGCATAACGGCTATGTTACAGGGTTTTAGAAAACATTGAAAACAGAGGGGACATGGGTCACCCACTCATAAATGATCTATAAAATAGTATAGGGACAGAATATAAAGGATATTAATCATGGTAATGAAATTTCATTGACATACCATTTGAAATTTAAAAAATGGAAGGAAGACAAAAATAACATTTCTCTTATGAAAATTCGGCAGCCTAATGGGGTCACTTAAACTTCAATAAAAATTAATTGACGAGATCAAATAGGGTCTCTCATAATATGAGCAGAAAAGATCAGTATGATAGATATAGAGATCATACCCCAACATAATAAAAAGGAACTTGAAAAACTTGACATGAAAATAGAACTTGAAAATGAGAAGGGTGAAAGAATCCCTTAAAAATTTGGCAGCCTAACGACGCCACTTAAACATTCATAAAACGAAATGATGAGAGAAAGAGGGGGTATCTCATCATATGAAAATGAAATGGAAAATAGGATGACTATAATAGAACATACCCATTATAAGAACATGGAGCATAAAAGAAATGACATAAAAGAGAGTACTCAGAAGGAAAGAGAGAGGTAGGATCCCTTACCTTAAAACGTAACTCTTAAAACTCAAAGGTTGGGACCTTGAGGGATTGGAGGCACCTTGGGAGGACTCTTTGGGAGGTAATGAGACCATATATTCGTTGGGGGTGAAAAATAAAGGAGTAAAGGGTGGGTATTTATAGGGAAAGTGAGGGGAAAAGGTATTAATGGCCAAGGGACACCTCATTGGTGGTATTGGCAAAACCATGAACATTCCCATGGTATTTGCCCATGGTATTGGCCACTTGGGACACCTCATTCAATAATTCATCCCCTTTAGTCGGCCATCCCTTAAAATATCTTATGACATCATCATGATGCAGTCATGATTTCATTAAACATACCGAACCCTAAAACTGTATTTTTACTATTCACCGAAAATTCAAATTTTTCAGAAGACTCTCAAAAATTTATGTTAACATAATATCAATGCTCTAAATTCAAAAATAAACTCCATTTTATAAAAATAAATTTCTAAATATTTTTAATTTAATTTTTAAATAAAAACACTATTCACTGAAAATTCATTTTTTTCAGAAAAATCCCCAAAAATTACCTTAACATAATATCGATGCTCTGAGTTCAAAAAGAATGTCCATTTTATAAAAATAATTTTTTAAATATTTTTAATTTAATTTTTAATTAAAAAACACTATTCACCCGAAAAAACTAATACTTGACTAATAATTTATGAAACTATTATTTACACATTTTATTGTATCACATTACTTAATCAAGGTGCCTAGATTATATTAATACTTTCTTTATGTGAGATTACTTATCCATTTGGTCACATTACTAATCCTAAGCATAAAATCACTATTCATAATTTAATATTCATCAATAATTAAGTTGATCTTATTAGAATCTAAATTTTATACTGAACATAATTGTAGAAGACCATATTTTGAAAATCATTACACATCATGAATTATTTAAGGTTTACACAAGGCAGTTACAGTCTCCTTACATAGCCCCTTATAACCCCAGCATAGGACCTAAGTGTAATGTATGCTAAGGTGAGAGAATCTGAGGGAGGCTCAACCAACATTGCACGAGTAGTAATCTCTATTAGTTTGAAATTCTCATGAAGGCAATTCCGTTCTAGCTTCACACGATAAAGTTTGGCTTGGGTTTGGTCCAGAGCAAAGCCCAGTGGTGCTACCTCCTTCCCAAGTTCCATTAGATGGGCTTCGATTGGCCCGAGACTACTGGATGAGGACATCAAATCTTCTTTCTATATTAATTAACCAAGATCACTTGTATTTAGAGAAAATAATCGAAACATTTAGTTTTCAGTGTTCATATTGACCAATGGGCATATAACAATCGAAACCCAACAGTCTCATTGTGATTATACTCATGTTATCAAATGAAACAGTTTTGTTGAGTATGAAATAAAATAACACAAAAAATTAGGAAACAAGATTTATTCAAAATTTCGGGTCGTTACATTCTTCCCCCCTTAAGAAATTGCTTCCTCGCAATTTTTAAAATTGGGTTTGGAAATTTCATTGAATGTCCCACATCGAAAAAGGAGTCAGTAAAACTATTACCTTAAAAGAAAGAATGGGAAGTACAAAGATCACCCGAGTTAACCCATACTAGGATTCCATGTGGGAAAACATTGATATGGAAGAAAAAAAGGGTCAAGTTCTGAGGGAGAGTGATAGAAAACATGATTAGGAGAAAGGTAACCACAAGAAAATCACAAACTTATGATGCATATAAACGGTCTTTGATTACCCAGTAGGAAATTTAAACCAAAAATGTTTTTGTTTTATGTTACTTTTAATAATTTTGAGGAATTCATTTACTACATTGAATAAGAACATAAGGAAATATACTTACCTTCAAGTATAGTTTCATCCTTTAATAAGTTTCTACCAAAACTAATCTTTTATCCAAACGATGAGCATTCAAAAAAAAACTTGGTCTCATCAATAGAACAAGAATCATCTTCTAGAGAATCACATAATCCACAAAAGATTAACTATCTATTTCTTCTATCTTTTAACATTATCTCAATAACTGAAGGGGTAAGATAAAACAATTATTCAAAAAGAAAGAATCCCATAGGAAAGGAAACTTCTTTAAATATTCAAAATTCTATGGTCTACCCAAAGTTCATCATAGACCATTCCATAAACAACTATCCTTATAATTCCTCAAAAAAAAACCTAACTAAGAGTGAAACCCAAATACAAGAAGGATTTGATAACATAATCTTACAAAATAAACTTCATCGTTCATCTCCAAACAACATAAAACACTCCTAACATCTTATAAAAAAAGTAACTAACCTAAGAATATTTTCTCTAAGATAGGTTAATCAATTCCATAAGTAACCTATATTACTATAAGTTCATCTTAAATTCATCTATTCTTCAAAATATAAGTCAAACTTTATTCCTCAAAGAAAATACCGTAGTAATATATTTACCTCAATCATATAGGGTTCCCAAAATAGTGAACATCTTCCAAAATAATAATCATCTTTTAATCCCATAATCATCTCTCTCTTTTTCGGAAGAACAACTTCACAACATCAACATGTGGTACATAACAATAGATGCTTTCCATAATGATATAAAACCATCTTACTTAGTGACTCGATGTTCTTAGAAAACATTAAAGATATGCTCATAGGTCACGAACTAAAATACAACATGACATAGACAATTATTGCGAAGAAGTTACATGTAATCTAGTCATCATGATCCATCTCAGCATAGGACTTGCATTTTTCCCTTGTCCTTGAAGATTGTTGATGCTCATCATTCTTCTCATCCCTTCCAAGAGATAATGGCCTTGGATAATGTCTAACTCCTCCACATTTATGACATTGAAAAGTATAAGGTACATTAGATCGAACCTTATCTCTATTCATCACATTATCCATTTTTTTGAAGAAATTGGCTACTTTATGCCTTATCCCCACACACTTAAAACATATCATGTTTCCTTTGTGACATTCTCCTTGGTGCCCCTTTCCACACTTTTTGCACAAAGGAAATTGGGTCTTCTTTCCCTTATCAACTTTATCAGATGAACATCCTTGAGACTTCATCTTCTTCTTACTTGATGAATTTGGGCATTCAACTATGTACCAATTATTAATTGTGATTTTTGATAGCTGGTTTGGCATAATCACAATATGTTCAACTTGATCTATCATCATCTCTATCATATTAATAGGGAAATCGTCACATTTCCTATCATCTTGGTTGTTGGGATATATTCTTCCATTTCCCACCACTAACTAAGAAAAGAAAGTATAATTATGGGCTTAAATACCTAGCCAATAATCATGAAAAGGAAACTTTAAGCATAAAAGGATAAACATGTAGAAGAAAAGTATATCCTAAATTGTGATCCCCTAGGTTCCAAACTAGGTTATCCATGATCATATATTCTTATGTGAATATTTATTTTATTTTATCTTTGTTCCTTTAATAATGGTTTATACTAAGATTTTGAATTTACCAAAGCATATCCCCTGGGAGTGTCGTAACCAAGAGTGTAGCAAGGCCCATTGTCATGTACCAGTTCCAGTTTGAGTCTAGCTCAAAGCGGTGCTTTTGGGTTTTACCCCTATGTACATCTCTGCTAGAGCCACCTCTACTAGCTCGTATCCAAATAGGGATGTATTTTATTAGCAACCCCTTACTCAATACTCACCAAAATACCAGGAAGATTTCCTATATTTAAACATTTCTATAGGGTTCTTCCTAAAGTTTTCATATCCTAATTTCCACAAATAACTAAACCATTATTTGATACCAACTACAGCATCCCGCCTTTTTATAACATAACTTTTCATTACATTTTACAAAACTGAGGATCTTTAAGGTTTAGTGTCTTGGAGACCAAGAACATAATACATGACAACATAAAACATTCTTCTTAAACACTTGAAAGGCTTCTTTATTGTTCATCCTAAGTTCATTACAGTATCTCATAACCTGGGAGCATACATAGAAGGAAAGGGTGAGCAGAAGGCCCAATAAGGGAAACAAGGGAAATATTTTACATGTGAACTTGATATACATCAAAAAGTCATGAAAAATAACTTTAATTCATGAGAAATAGATCATGTGGAATATCATAATAAAAATAACGTGTTTCATAACTTGAAGATGTGGCTACAACATTTAACTTAGACAATCATGAACATATCACCAAGGTAAACCCCAAGGCGTCATTTGAAATTACCAAGGTAAACCCCAAGGTGTCATTTTAAATTACCAAGGTAAACCCCAAGGTATCGTTAAAATTTTAATCTATAGTGGTTACATCATTACCCAATGCAATGGGGCGCTATCAGGGTGCACCCTTAAATTTGTAATCTCTAGTGGTTACATCATTACCCAATGCATTGGAGCGCTATCAGGGCGCACCCTTAAATTTGTCTTTTTTTTCTTGTGATACACATATATCATCATCAATAATTTCATAAATAACCCATATAGCATAAATTAAATGGTTTTTATTTCATAGTCATAACATTTCAAAAGCTGCTTTAAAGACGTGATCTTTATGTCACTTTAAACCCACAGAAAAGGAAAGAGGATCTCATGTATGTAAATCCAAGAATTTAAAACATAACATTTTGATACAAATGTGGATACCCCTATATAAGAAATATCTTTGAGTATTCACTTAATAAAATAAATGAATTTGAGAAAAAGAGAGAGACATTTTGAGACGAAAATTCTGCTCCATAACGGCTATGTTACAGGGTTTTAGAAAACATTGAAAAGAGAGGGTACATGGGTCACCCACTCATAAATGATCTATAAAATAGTAGAGGGACATAATATAAAGGATATGAATCATGGTAATGAAATTTTAAGGACATACCATTTTAAATGAAAAACATGGAACGAAGACCAAAATAACATTTCTCTTATGAAAATTTGGCAGCCTAAGGGCGTCACTTAAACTTCAATAAAAATGATTTGACGAGATCAAATAGGGTATCTTATCATATGAACATAAAAGATAAGTATGATAGATATATAGATAATACCCAAACATAATATAAAGGAACTTGAAAGACTTGACATGAAAATAGAACTTGAAAATGAGAAGGGTGAAAGAATCCCTTAAAAATTCGGCAGCCTAACGACGCCACTTAAACATTCTTAAAACGAAATGATGAGAGAAAGAGGGGGTATCTCATCATATGCAAATGAAAAGGAAAGTAGGATGAATATAAAATAACATCCCCAACATAAGAACATGAATCATAAAAGAAATGACATAAAAGAGAGTACTCGGAAGGAAAGAGAGAGGTAGGATCCCTTACCTTAAAATGTAACTCTTAAAACTCAATGTTTGGGACCTTGAGGGATTGGGGGCACCTTGGGAGGACTCTTTGGGAGGTAATGAGACCAGATATTTGTTGGGGGAGAGTTGGGAGGGAAAACTAAAGGAGGAAAGGGTGGGTATTTATAGGGAAAGTGAGGGGACACGACATTAATGGCCAAGGGACACCTCATTGGTGGTATTGGCAAAACCATGGGCTTGCCCATGGTATTTGCCCATGGTATTGGCCACTTGGGACACCTAATTAAATAATTCATCCCTTTTAGTCATCCATCCCTTAAAATATCTCATGAAATCATCATGATGCAGTCATGATGTCATTAAACATACTGAAACCCTAAAACTGTATTTTTACTATTCACCAAAAATTCAACTTTTTCAGAAGACTCCCAAAAATTTATCTTAACATAATATCAATGCTCTGAATTCAAAAATAAACTCCATTTTATAAAAAAAATTTCTAAATATTTTTAATTTAATTTTTAAATAAAAACACTATTCACTGAAAATTCATTTTTTTCAGAAAAATCCTCAAAAATTACCTTAACATAATATCGATGCTCTGAGTTCAAAAATAAATCCCATTTTAAAAAATAATTTTCTAAATATTTTTAATTTAATTTTTAATTAAAAAACACTATTCACCTAAAAAAACTAATACTTGACTAATAATTTATGAAACTGTTATGTACACATTTTATTGAATCACATTACTTAATCAAGGTGCCGAGATTAGATTAATACTTTCTTTAAGTGATATTACTAATCCATTTGGTCACATTACTAATCCTAAGCATAAAACCACTATTCATAATTTACTATTCATAAAAAATTAAGTTGATCTTATTAGACTCTAAATTTCATACTGAACATAATTGTAGAAGACCATATTTTGAAAATAATTACCCATCATAAATTATTTAAGGTTTACGCAAGGCAGTTACGGTCTCCTTACATAGCCCCTTATAACCCCAGCATAGGACCTAAGTGTAAGGTGTGCTAAGGTGAGCGAATCCGAGGGCGGCTCGACCAACATTTCACGAGTAGTAATGTCTATTAGTTTGAACTTCTCGCAAAAGCAATTCCGTTTTAGCTTCACAAGATAAAGTTCGGCTTGGGTTTGGTCCAGAGCAAAGCCCAGTGGTGCTACCTCCTTCCCAAGATCCATTGGATGAGCTTCGATTGGCCCAAGACTACTGGATGAGGCCAACGAATCTTCTTTCTATATTAATTAACCAAGATCACTTGTATTTAGAGACAATAATCGAAACGTTTAGTTTCCAGCGGTCATATTGACCAACGATCATATAACAGTCGAAACCCAATGGTCTCATTTTTATTATACTCATGTTATCAAATGAAACAGTTTTTTTGAGTATCAAATAAAATAAAACAAAAAATTAGGAAACAAGATTTATTCAAAATTTCAGGTTGTTACAATATCATACAAAAATATTACCTCATTTTATAAGAATATTTAATATATCTCATAATAATACATTCCCTAGAATTATAAAAGAATTTTTTTCATAGGGTAATCAAGTCATAATTTATGTGTATAAAGAGAATCATTAAATACTCTAGGAATGATAAAATTATAAATTGATATTGACCCAAACTACCCTAACTACAGAGGCATAACATAGAGATAGTAAGGGGTTGATCCCCTAGATAGTGGGGATGTAATGATGAAAACTATTGACCAATGGTTAGGTTTCCCTAATTTCAATTTATTTTGTTAAACTAATTAAATGAATAAAATTAAATAATTAAAATTCATATATAAATATAGAAAAGGTATAAGAGAGATAAATCAATTTCCATGGGTGGTTTTGCTAAATCAAATTTCTGACTTCGTATGAAAGATAATAATACTCATTAGCTTTGAAATAAATAAATTATATTGATAGAAGAAATGGTAAATCCCTATTTATATACCCTATAATATAATTATTTAAGGCCGGATGAATTGAAATACAAGGATTATTTAGCTTCAGATTTTAATAGTAGATAAACAATCAAGTCCAATGGTCATTAATTAGTTACAATTGTCATGTTTGGTTTCAACTGCTACCAAATGCACTTAGTCCACGATTTAATAATAGATATGAAAATAATGAACAGAAAGACAATATGAATTAAATTGAATAATTATTAAAATGATGAAATAAATAAAACAATTTTGAATAAACCCCTTTCAACTGATTTAACTCTCCCCTATGTATTTAACTGATCATCGTTGGGTGACCACCAATAATGAATTATAAAAAAACCATTAGAGGGATAATAGAATAGATTTATTGAAAAAGAAATAAAATAAGAGAAAAATTAATTAAAGAAATAAAAATCCATCAGTACATCAATGTCGATGAATAAAAATTAGGAGAAAAATGTAAATATGGTGGGTCAGAACCCTAGAGGATGCCTCAATGTGGTTTTCCCTCTACAATTAGAATGAATCATATATATCTTTTTCCTAAAATCCACTATTTATAATCCCAATAGTTATCCATAGTTTTTTTATTTTCCAAAGAGGTTTTAATTGGTCATTCTGGATGACAACCTTATATCCCTATCGAATGGTAGATTAGAACATTCATATCTATGTGTTTCATAAATGTGCATGTTCACACCCCGAAAGTCACAACCCATCATTTGTTTCTTTTATTCACTTCATCAGTTGATATATATTCACACCATAAAATATATTAAAATCCTAAACTTGATTCCCAATGTGAATTTATATTTTCTATGCATAGAATCTTCATTTCATCCTATATTATAAATTTATAGCCTCTGAACTACTGTCCATATCAGCGGTAATTATGGATCACGATGCTAGGAGTAAGATTACTGATGAAAAGGATATCCAAGGGTGAATGGGGATATTTATTTTGGTCTCTCTTCACACAAGGGGATGGTTTCATCATCAGATATTGATTTTAGATGCTTTAATGGTGAACTAGTAGTGGGTACTGATTGTTAATATTTATTTTGGGGCATTTCACTAACATACATATGATAGAATGTTTTATTTTACCCTAAATTTCTAGATGGTGTAAGATCATTATACCTCATATGTGCATTGTTTTTCAATTTTTCTTTAATAAAGTATTTAGGGATATGGGTTGGGTGACCAGCTCATGTCTTGAATCATTTCTATAATTTCGAGCCTTTGAACATCCCATAGGCACCCTATATCATGGTAGGTATTCATTGGATGAAAAAAATGATATTTTTTTACTCGTTTTCAATTATAAATTCATATTTAATTTATAGTGTGGTGTTTTTCCATATCACGACTCGATGCGAAGTGCCTTTATTATGAAAATATGACATTTTACTTTATATTGTTACTAATGTTTCTCCATTCATAAAAATTTAGCAAAAAATGAAATCATGAATGCATCTATTATAAGAAACTTATTATTATTATTTAACTAAAACACAAATAAAACACATTGAAATACAGATATAAAATAGATATATCAATAATCATCGTACTTCATAAAATATACTCAATATCTTTATTAAGTTTTTCAAAAATAGAACACCTATTAGACATACCCTACTTAAAAAATTTCTTAATAATCTGGTCAATGGGAATTTTTGAGCTAAAATTATCAGTAAGAGTAAAAATAGGATATATCAATCAATGATCATAATTGGGAATAATATGAGAATAAGGGTACGATAACATCATCATAACACAAGAAATCATACCTAGATATGAAATATATTTAATTATGAATCATGGAATAATGATTTTTCATAACAAAATACATAATTTACAAGTGTGTAGAATCATAATTAATCAATAATAATCCATGATAACATATAACAAGAATAATAAAATGGTTTTTGATATAAACATAAGCCTATAAAAACCATTTCCATAGTTAAGGATCATTACCAAGACTATCATAGTTTATTAGGATCAATCCCTATTCCATCATTTCTTGACTCAAGGTTCAATAAAAAGCCTATCATAGTGTACATATTCCCTTGTTGAACTTAGTTTACTCTCCATCCTAGTCCCTATTATCTCATGATATATTGATATATTTACAATTTAGTAGAGGTTTATATTACTTTGTTACAAACCATCACACACATAAATCAATACATATATGTTCCATGGTATCATAAAAGCATTCATCATTTCATTATAGCATAACCAAATTAAAGGAAATGGATTTTAAATACATATCATCATTTCATCATAGCATAATCCATTGAAAATAAAAATGTTTCATAAAAGTTTTATCATATGTCATTTAAACCATAAGAAATAAAATGGTTTTATAAGGTCACCATTAATTTATTATAATTATAAGTCATAAAAATAAATAAATCATATTTCTGAAATATATTATAAGCCAAGTGAAGAATAAAAATCTATATAAAATTTTGACATAGATGAAAAATACCTATAAAAGATCATTTGATCATTTATTCGATCTCATAAACAATATCCATTTCATTCGGTGTCATTTAAAACTAAAAATTCTCAGAATATTAAGAAATATATTTCTATTTAAAAGAAACATTTAATCAAGAAATTTAATCATTAATGAATAAAATTTCACAATGGTCAGAAAATTCATTCATATGGTAAACATTAAAATAATGATTTTATACCTAGTTTTTTTTGTAAAAAGCCATAAATAATCAGTTCAAAAAACATTTTAAGAATTAATTTTAAAAACGTTGAACAAAATTACCACATGGTTAAATTATTATTTTAAAAATAGTTGGATCATTTAAAATTAAATTATTAAAATCATTTTAAAGAACATGGGTATGGAAGAAAATGTTCATCAATTAATGGGGAATAAGGTTTGTTTTTAGTAACATATTATCTGTTTCATTTTATGCTACAAAGAGAAGAAAATATTACCATTAAATAAAAATTATCATAATTATCATAGGATAAGTAAATATATTGGTTTTCAAGTATAATAAACATATAATTTCAATTAATGTAAAATTTTCATAGACATTATTGAGAAAAATATGTTTGGGACATAAACTCAAACCCCGAGTTTCCTATTGATTCATACATGTTTAAAACTCATATATTATAAATATATATTTATTATAAATATATCATAGAACCTTTTTACACATAAAATTCTATTAATAATTCCATTATAATTTCATATTATCCTTTTATTTAAAATTTCATCATTAAAATGAGAATTTATGTGAAAACTAATATGTTTTCCATCCCTATTTAGGTTCGACGGTTCTTATCCATGAACCTTGGTCATGGTTCCATTATATATAGAATCATAATCATGAAATATGTATCATATATATTCATAATATACAAATTTATATCAATTTATTTAAATTAGTTATGAAAAATTAATTACATTACTTTGTGAAGGTGGTCATCCACATGTATACGTGGGTGATGTTTTCAGATTTTGATGGAAAAAATGAAAAAAGTTATATAAAAATTAAACTATATAGGATTATAATTATATCATAAAATATAATATATTACAATTAAGTCTTTTCTTATGACCATCCATGTGAAAATTAAATGTAAAATGAATCACATCATTTTTTGGATGTGGTAGTCCACACGTAAGCATGAGCAATGTTAATAATTTCAAACCCATTGGAAAGAGAAAGAAAATGGTTATACCATTAACATAAAAACTCATAAATATGGTCAATATACTTATTAAATCATTTTATGACGTTTATATAAAATTTTTATAGTTTTAAGAATAAATAAAGATGTAATATATCATTAATAACATATACCTCATCTTATGGTAACCTCTTTTGATGATAAACAAACTGATTCTTGGATTGGACTTTCGATAAGACCAAAACCTCAAGGTCCATGGATAATGATTTTGGGAGATTATTTATGTAGATATTTATTAGGTTCAAGGGATACAATGGTTTAGAGAATAAAGTATATGAGGTTCCCAATTATATGGGAGGTGGCTAATAATCTCGTAAATACTTGAAACATTATTATATAATATAAGTATGAATCAAGTGAGTTGGATTCAAAATGAAAAAACAGTTAAGATAAGAAGAAAATGGTCAAAATAAAAAATTACATTAAAATTAAATAAATTATTTTATGATATTTTAGATATTTACTCTTAGGTTAACCCCGCTTTTAATCCATTTAATCAATATTGTGTAAATAATATTTTACAACAATAACTATTAAAAAAAGAGAAATGTTATGATAAATTAATTATAATAAATTAATTATTGTAATTAAAAATAAGAAATCCATTTTAAAATATTCTATATTTATAAGTGGTAGATATTCATTTTTAAATAATTGTGTAAAACAAAACAATAACTAATTTTAGAAAAATGAATTTTTTAGCATAAACCAACATTTATCAATATTCCACGCCAATTAAAAACCTTCTTACGAATGATAAAATATTTAATTGAATATATTATCATCATATTTAATTAAAATAAATCATCATTAGTGATTTATATAATTTATTAATATACAATCACATTGAATTCATAACATAGTTTTTAGAAAAAATATCATTTTATATTAAAAATATTTTAATTTCATTTATAAAAATTGATAATTACTGATTTAAATTTTTACATGGGTAAAAAATTCCCTTTCATAATTTAATTATCCTTATTTTTTACCATAAATAAAATGCCTAGGTGATAAATATCACATTAATTAAAAATATTCCAATAGTATATTGTTGTTCATTTATACTTATGGTAGCATGTAGAGAAAGCTATCAATGAAATAAAATTTATTTCAATAGAAATATGTCATAAAATATTAGCGTGTTATAGAGATCACATGCTTATACAAACTAATTATTCACTAAGGAAAAGTGAAAAATATAATGAAACTCTAGGATATAATCACTAAAAAACACCAAAGTGAATGACCGTTGACAATAACTAGGTCAAAAAATAATAAGAACTACCACTACATTGCTAGAATCCACGCCCAATTGAGCCCCAAGGGGAACTAAAATTGGGAAGTTCATAAACTAAAAACAATATAAAAAAATGGAAAATATGAATGTAATATAAAACTTAGCGGGAAGAAACGCGTCCAAGTAATGATAAAGAATAAAAAATTAGGGGAAATATAAGAAATGAAACCAAAAAATAACTATAAAAGGACAAATATAACAAATGGAGTCCATAAATCTTGACGTGAACCCTAAATCTTAAAAAATGAAAATAAAATAAGGAAGAATAAATATCATTGAGGTATTTTAAATATAAAACCATATTAAAAAGTTTATTTTTATTTAACCCATATTTATAAAATACACACAAAACTTTTGGAAAGGACACAAGACAACCTATATCGCCACAGACTAATCTGAAAATCCCATGGAATTTTAAAACATTATCTATCTAATTTCATTTAGTAAACATGATATTTTCTTTATTTCTGGTCCCCCAAGATCCTAAAATTATGTCATCATAAAATTAATTTTTTTACATATTTTAAAAAATGAAATATATTTTTATTTGTCCATACTTAGTGATATTATTTCTTATTTTATAAAAATCCACCCAATGCATTTACCTCTAATAAATAATGCACCACCAATTATGGATTTTTACTCCACAATATTTCAACCCCAATACAAATAAAAATATAACAATAAATTATTATTTTTCCCAATATTTAACATCAAAAAATTATGAATAGTACCTTGAATATTCATGATTCCATTTACCGGACCGAGACATTCTTTATTTAGATTAATCTTGAACCATGTTGTAAAAAAGAAAAAAGAAAATGAATATCCTTATTTCATTATATTATAACAATTTTAAAATCATTGTCTAATATAAATAATGATACATGGAATTTATTTCCTAAGGTAACACTAGTTTTGTTTTAACATTAATTAGATTTTAAACCCTTTTACAAACATACAAATCAATCTTTCTCAACTGCTTCCCAATTTATTTTCCGAAAAAATATCAGTATATTCCTTATTTTTATCCACTTTCAACATAATAATGTAATAATATAAATCAAGGTATTATCAAATTTCTATCTCATCAATTTATAAAATTCATCTACTAATTTCAGTTTCCATTATAAAAATATTACATCATCAAAATTAAAAATTGAAATGAATCTATCTTTTTTTTATTATTTCACAAAGATTATTTAATCAATACCAACTCTATTAAATTACATCATCCCCATGTAAGTTTCCAACTAATTATACCACATTTTGTGTGCCTATTTTAATCTATATTACAATTTCTTTAATCAATAGATATTTCCATTATCATCATTAATTAATAGTCACACCAGTTTTTCAATGAAAACTTCCTTCATGATTCCTCCATTAAATAATTGCATATTCACACCCATTTGAATGGTTTTAATGACCCTTTGAATTTTAAATTCTATTGAAATTAAAATAAACTCATGTGTAGACACAAATAATAATGTTTCATCCACATTTATGAATTTAATTTTAATATAACCTTTACAAAACAGTATAACTTTGTTACGACCACATTTTTATACAAATCAAATTTATTCATGAAATGTCTTTTTGTTTAGATGATATTTTAATAATTCAATAAATAATCTCCAATTTATAAATTTTCTCTTTTTTACTAGCTCATTACTAATAGTTTTAAACTCATAATTCATTATTTAAAGCTTATTTGAAAGATTCCATCTATATTTCTCAAACTAAATAAGAGTTCTATA
This sequence comes from Viscum album, assembly GCA_963277665.1. Taxonomy (NCBI): domain Eukaryota; kingdom Viridiplantae; phylum Streptophyta; class Magnoliopsida; order Santalales; family Viscaceae; genus Viscum; species Viscum album. Next base: position 1,676,801,948 of record OY728138.1, on the reverse strand, counting down.
ATACTTATAATTCTATGATTTTGAGTTGGAGTAAATTTAATAACTCCAATGTTGAAACCATTAATTTTTCCCCTATCCCTCATTTTATAGTTAATAATTGATGATATTTAGTATCCACTTATTTATTTTTTTCACCCTTAAAATACTCACTAAGCATGAGATTATTTAATCATATGTAATTTGAGTTAACTTCTTCATCTTAACAATAAAATTTATCTAAAATTGAAATTCATGAATTTCTCATAGATTCCTCTAAAATGACCTAAAAATCATTATTATGAAAAATATTTTGTGTTATGTTATAGGATAGGTAGTTTTTAATCTTAGTTTAATATTCTATGAATTCTAATTTATCTTCCACATATCATTTTTACCTGAATTTACATCATTGTTTTTGATGCAATTCTTTCATCCAAACACCCTATTGATCTTTGATGTAATATTTACTCTATTACACATTAAAAAATTATTATTATCATCTTAAAGAGATTATAAATTATTATTCATATTATTAATAACTACTTTCATTCCTTCTATAAAATTATGCCTTGAAGAGGAAATTTCCATTAGAAATACTTTAACCATATTATTCACCATTCGATTCTATATTCCGACTACTACATTTGTTTTTAAAGTTATCACCATTGATAAAACATGCTTCATACATTTTTTCATAAGATAATTTTATATATTAAATGTAGTAAATTCTATTCCATTATCCAATCATATAAATTTAATCAACCATTTGACCTCTTTCTAAACTCTTTTTCAAATCAATCTAATACACTCCATCACCTTCTTTTTAGATTACATAAACATTATATAACCCATAAAACTATAATTACCATTGAACCAAATAAATTTCCCATCTTGATGCATTTTATTATTTTTAATAATTCCTCACACATCAATTTGTACATAGTTTAGAATTTGTTTCTCATTTATTCTTTTACATATTAGGATTATATACTATCTTCCCCCTCAAGAAAGGGTCGCTTATTTTTTATCGATACCATTTTAGTATTATAAAATAAATATATTAAAATGATATATGATAGATTTCCTATTCTTTTTTTGTAAGTGTCTAAGAATTTAATGACATAAAATATTATCCTCTCTCATAATGAAAATACAAGTTGGATTGAACCTACCATTACTATATTTTCTTCGAGTTGGTTAAAAAGGTTTTTATTATTTAATGGCCTATCATTAATACCTTTCAAGAATTAAATTCAAAAGTAAAATAATAAATTAATAGTGGTATATAGGATTTTATAAACTTCATATATCCAAGGTATATGGTTAAGCACTGAGATTCTACTGATGCATATCAAAATTTAGTGAATCTAATTATTTTTTGAATATATATAAAATTTTTTACATGTTCCAATGTTCTGAAAATTGAAAAATATTTATTCAAAATTTATTTTAATAATATGATATCAAATATTAATATAAATTTAAAGAGAGTTTTGTACCATATTCCTTATCAACTCAATTTCACTCATGTTGTCACTGAACATCACCAAAGGTACTTCTACTTAATTTACAAAATCCTCCAAATATTTCTTCATCCAAATCATTTATTTATATCCATTTGTCTGTGGAATATAATTCTTAATGGTAAAATGATATGTTATTTTTTACTTATAAACAATTCATCCAATGAATTTTCTCTCAATAAAGAAAATAACTCCACTTTTGGATTTTCATTCCAAAATATATCCATTGCAAAAAAATAAAAATATACCAATAAATATATATTCTTTCATGAATTTAACCCCAAAACATAATAATTGGTATATTTAATATTCATGATTCTTTTTATAGTAGTGACATATTTTTCCCTTTGAATACTTTGAATTCATCCTTATCAAAAGGTAGGAAAACATCATACATTCTTGTTTCTTTAGAATATAAAATACTTCCACTCATTAGTTGATTTAAGGTTTCATCTGAAAACTATTCATCAATATTATTTATCTTTTTGGATAAAAACATTATTAGAGTTTGAACAATCATACAATCATGCATATAAATCTTTTTAAACCAATACCATGTATATTTTTCACAATAAATAAAATTTTATTACTATTTTAATTCACATGAAACCTATAAATTATGTAAATAAAATAATGGATATATAAAATTTTGATGTCACAAAATTTAGAAATTCTTCCAATAATTCTATATTTTTTAAAAGAAATATTATATCATATAAATAAAATAATACCATGATTTGATCATCCATTGATGATTAAACATATTTTATATGATAAAATCCCCATCTATTGAAATCTAAATTTTTTATATAAGAGTCCAATTAACTGTACAACACTTATAGTGCATGTTTAAATCCATATAATGCTTTATTCAATCAACACACATTTCCTTCATTATCTTTAATTTAAAATTTTCTTGGTTTATTTGTATAATATTTCTCCTTGAGTTCTCAATTCAATAATTATATCTTAATATCCATTTGAATGAATTTAAAGCCACACTGAATTTCAACTTTTAAGTAGAGTCAAATTGACTCATGTATTATAACTTGTTAAAAATATTAGTCCACATTTATTCCATTAATTTGAGTATACATTTTTTCAAACCAACATAGCTTCATTAATATCACATTCTTACACTCATAATATTTATTCTTGAATTCCTTATTTCTTCTCACGATATTTTAATCATTCAATCTTGTAAAAAATACCCAATACTGATTTTTTATATTTTTATTAAACTTTATTTAAGGATTTAACCAATAATTATTCCTTTATATCTTCATCAATTGATATCAGCTTCATATTTGATAACAATGAAGTGTTCTCTAAACCTCTAATCCTCTAAGTTTTATTTGGAGTAAATATATCTATGACAACATTAGAATAATAAATCTTAGATTATATCCTTCTATTCAATGTTATTTATTGACTCTATTAAGTAGAAAAGTAATTCACTAATTCATAACTAATGTACTCATAAAGAAAGAATTATGTAAGGCTCTAGAATTTGTGTTAAATTCATTCAATTGATCACTCAATTTTTCCAAAATTTTTTATTGGTTTCAATATTTCAATGTAATCATAATTAAATAACTTCTCTCCACAACTTTATTAAGTCTATTATGAAAGAATTATATTTTAATCTTAGTTAGGTATCATAATAAAACTTCATTATTATCCACATTTCAATATTTTCCCTAATTCCTTTCATTATTTCAGATTTAATTCATACATAGAAACAATATATAGTTTTTCAACTTCATTTTTCATCCATGCCACATTAAATGAGGTTTAATATATTATTTAGGACTTAACTATGCGTAAATCAGAGTATAGATAGGTATTTTTACAATATCCGTTTAATAAAATCTTGACATTAAACTATTTATATGAAAATTATTCACTATATTATTATCCATTCAATTATTCCTTTAGACTACTACATTTCAAAATGAAATTTCCTCTATAGTTAAAAAAAGTTTAAAACCTTGTTAAAAAGGATAGTTATAAACTTTAATTTATTTAAATTATATATCTTTATATAATCAAAAAGTATTAATTGATTGTCTAGTTTTTTTTTCTCATCACACCTTGTAAACGTTTTAATACACTTCAACATTATTTTTTCAATTTATGTAAACACTATACAACCCATAAATTTATAATCATAAATGAACCCAAATAAGTACCAATATTTATCTATTAAAATTGGTATCATATGATCTTAATACTATACTTGAACCAATTTGAGAAAATTAGATGCTCATTTCTTCGTTCCACTAAAAGTATTTCATACCATCCATCAACTCAAGAAAGAATCCCATATTTGTTCTTTATTCCTTTATAAAATTATAATATCAAGCCTACCTTTTTCTAATATATTCTCAATTATTTGATGATTTATCTATACATGAATAAAATTCCATAATATATTCTTCTATTCCACCATGATATGATAAGTTTTCTTCTTTACTTCTAATAAGTAAAAATTTCATTTTTTCTTCAGCCTTTAATTAGGGAGTTTCAGTCCATTTGTTTAATTAGTATTCATATTATATTGAATGTAACATTGAATACTAATTTATATAATTAAATTAAATTAATGATATTTTATTGAGGCCCATACATAAAAAGTTTATTAGTGTTCTGAACTCATCCCTAGAAAGCCTCATTTTTTAGTTCTATTAATCTTAAGATAACCATCATTTCTAAATTGAAAATTTTATTCAGCTCATAATTTTATGTTCATTAAAAAATTCATGTTCATAGTTATATAGTATGAGTAACCACTATCATAAAAATATATAATATTATTATGTGTCATCTTTAGAGTGATCTCAACACATATAGACTTTTCCATTTTCAAATTCTCTTATCATGAGATTTTTTGTTAAGTTGAGACATACACAGATCCATCCTCCTAATTTTTGCTTTAAAAACATAGTATTTTTCTTCATATTATTATGTTGAAAATTCAATTTCCAATAAAATTATATCCAAATGTCACAAATAAATTCTCTTAGTGCTATATAATAATTTTTACACTCTTTTACAACCAATATAGAATATATTTAATTATCAACAAACATTAATGAAAAAACAACCAATAAAAGTAATTTTCCTTTCACATGAAGGATATTTTATCATTACATTTTTCTTTTATTTTCACATGATTCAACATTTATGTAGCCTTAAAACTCTCCATAATTGGTCATATTATGACCAAAAGTTTCATATAATTGATACTTCTTTTAGGAAAATAACTTATCTATATCTATCCATATGTTTTGACTTCTGAATAACACTTTATATTTATATATAGGGACCTGGACTCAAACATTACATATTCTAGTGAATTTAGATGAGAGTGGATATTAATTGTTTTATTAAAATAGACCTCCTTTTAAGGGCTTATGGGGAACCCAACATGAGATCATGGATATAAAATAAAAACTATGCCCCACAGACTAAGGGCCTAAGGCCAAAAGTAACCAAATTCAATTATAAAAAATAAGTCCCTCCCGAGCATAAAAAAATCAATCAACTTAAAATTTCTCAATTTTTTTCATCAATATATCCCATGAAAGGGTGAAAGGTCTTAGTACCGATGGAAATAATCATAACCTTAAACTTCAAATTCTATAAAGAGAATATTTGGTGTAAAATTCATTCTATAAAACTCTTCCATGGAAATATATTGAAGTTGAACAATTTTCTTTGACCAATGACCATAAACCATAGGGCCACAAGCCAAAATTCACAACCATTATGAAAAATCAAAATTTAACTCAAAAATAACAAAAAATCAGAAAATTTTACACCATAATGCCATCATATCTCCTCCACAATCCACTTCAAGAAAGCTTCACCACCGAAACAACATCCTAATCACTGGAATAAGCAACCCCACCACCATTAAAAACTGGAAGGACTAGAGAGAGGGTTAAGAGGTGCTTCGATGATGGGGACATCACAAAAAACCTTCAGACCATAAAATTTCCACACATCAAGACTCACCAGGTGCCACGATGACCATCAGACTGCCAAAAAACCTCATAGCAAACCGGATCTGCAGATCTCTTCACCAACATCAAAACTTCCCATAAAGACCATAATGAACATCCTCCCACACTTATAGATAACAGAAAATGAGGCAGTGACCCTCTAACCATAGAGCCTGGGTCTCGACAGCTAAATCTACACTACACCACCAAAAAAACCCTAACTAGCAAAAAGGAAGGGCATGAACAAGCCAGAAAATGATTCACTTTTAGAGACCGATGAGCCCATGAGGTCATCAATGAAACTAATGTACAAGGAAACACACACCACAAGATCCCTAAGAAAGAATATAGAGAGGTAAATTCAAGCTGACCCAAGCTAGAATAAGGATGGTTATGACATGGGAAAACCTATCACAGAACATCATCGCTTACAGTCTCATAGAATATATTCAATTTATACTAGAATTCACCATCTTTCATTCCTAAATATCTTTTAGGTATTGAGTTTTATATAATTTTGTTATAAATCATACATAAAAGAACCATATATTACAAATTTTATTTGTATGATTATTATCTATTTTTCCTATAATATTAAACTTTTTATTTTTTTTATTCATGGAATGACTTACAAATTTTCTACATGACTTCTACTATTATATTACTAATCCATAATCCCTATAAAGAAAATTTGAAAAATGTAGTATTAAAAAAATCCTAAGTAGGGGATATAAAAAAATAAATCCATTAATCCTGTGAAAATAATGATAACCCGTGAAATGTTTTCTGTTATCTCAATTCTCTTGGAGTGAATGAAATAAATTATTTCCACATGAAAATGACACACACATTTGAGACATGAAATTATTTAATCCACATATATAGAAAATAAAAAGTTTTTTTAGAATCCTAAAGCATAATATTTATAACTGATTTAAAACTTGTTTCTTAAATAACTTGAGCCCGATTAAATACATAGGAGAAACCCTATAGTAACTCTCTCCTACTTTCCTATTAAGATAATGAAAATTACCTAATACATTGGAGAACTATAATAGGGATTACCGGTCATATAAGTTGTATAAGGATATCCTATTTCTTTTATGTGTTGATCAATTATGATATCCCAAATAAATCATTTTATTATTTCACTTCTTATTATAAAACCTTCAAAAAAATATTTTAAACTTGTATTCAAAACAATTATATATATCAAAATACAAATTTCTTCTAAAAAACTATTTTAATACCAAAAAAACCAAAAAAGTGAATTAAGGTTTTTAATTAATGAAAAAAATAAAATCACACAATGGAAGGAAATAAAATAAAATAATAGTTATCAAGGTGGGTGAATTCATTATTTTCATGTATATTAAAATACAACATTCCCTTTTTTTTCTAAATAAATTGAAAACATTCCATAAGAAGATTATTTTTTGAAAAACATAGAAATAAGGTAAAAATATACGTAAAATTTTATTTTTTAATATTTTTATGTTTATTTATACATATCCACAAAACATTTTTAAAAGTATGAACATTGAAGAAAAATAGTTGAAAAGGGAAACATTAAAACATGTTTTTTTAAAATAAATCCCCTTATATAAAACCTTAAGATGATTATTTTTTAAATGTAATAAAAATGAAATAAGGTGAAAATAAAAATTTTAATCCATTTAATAATAAGTAACAATTTTAATGAAAATTTTATAATAATATGAAAATTTAAGATAATTATTTAGAAAATAAATCATTAAAAAATTTAAAATAAAGTATTAAGTAAGGGTCGCCTTTACCTTGACACTCAATCATCATGTATGTTCTTTATCGTCGTGAATAATCAACTTATTTAAATTATTTACATTCATTATAACCTTTTCATGTTAATTATTCCTTATATTTTATATGTTACAATATTATACACGATTATTTATTCATTTAAGTTTACTTCAGATGTTCTGACAGTATTCAACTTATATGTTACATATGACATTGATAAGATCACTATAGTCATGAGTTCATTATTACATAATCTATAGAATAATAATAAACAAATAATTTTAACATTTATTCATTAATTTTACTTTTAAAACCAATAATGAATAAAGGTGGTGAAAAATGAACCGCATTACAATATTAATGATGATAGACTGTATGTATGCCTTAATAATGTTTCCATTTTGAAATGTTATTTATGGAATGAAATTAAGTAAAAATTTATATGTAAAATTTTTAATAACCTCATAATTATCATATAATTTCAATAAATACACTTATATATATCATCCATGTGATGTGGTGATGAAAAATAAATCACATTACTTCATGGAGGAGGTAGTCATACATACGCACGAATGATGTTATCATCTTTTAATGAATGAAACAATAAAAAAATATTTGATATATTATATTTTCATAATGGTAAATATTTCATTAATATCGTATATAAACACTAAATACTTCATCATCAATATATATGATAATTAACGATGAAAAATGAATTACATCGTTTTGCAAGGTGGCCGTCCTACGGACACACAAATAATGATTATTTTTCATATTTAATAGAAGATTATGTTTATTTAGGTTATAAAATTTATATTATAAAATATAAATATGTGGGAGATATTTAGGTTATTATATCATAATGGTAGAATAATATTTTAAGGATGTGGAAGAATAAATAAAACATAATTCTTAGTAATCAATGATATATTTACTTTGAATGACCTATTTTTATAAGAACCAAAATCCTTCCTATGAGGGTTTTACAAAAAAAAGAGGGACTATAATATTTGAGGAAGTAATTGGGGAAGTTATATAGTAGGTATTGTAAAAAAAATGATTTTAATGTGTGAATGGGAAAGGATAGGTGATTGACTTTTATAGTGGGGGAGGGGGCACACTTGATATTATTTGAATGAAAAAGTTAATACCACATTTTAAACAATAAAAAAGGCTCAAAAATGAAAAAATAACATGAAAAAGATGATATAAGGTTGAAATATATCATTAAAATAGAATTTATACAAGTTTTTAGGTCATTTTAACACTTATTATTTTAGTCTAACTCCCATATTAATCTATTTTCACATTAACCATGATAAAATATTTTTTTTATTGTTTTCACAATAAATTTTGAAAAAAATAATTATAAATTATTATATGACATAAATTATTCTTATTGAAAATATAAAATACATTTTCCATATAAAATTAATAAATTTTGATAATTTAATTTAAAATCAAACCCACAAAAGCGATGGAAAACCGGTTTTTCAAGAAAATTATTTTTCAAGAAAAAAATGATTTTATATTTGTTCTAGGACTAGTAATAATCATTATATTTATTTAAATTAATATTCACAGATATATAATATATAAATTTCACTTAAATAAACCCTTATGTGAAATTACTTTAATTAATTAAAAAGGAAAAACATTAGGAACATTAAAATAATTTTCTGAAAAATATACTCTAAAAAAAGCATATACTAAAATCCAATATAAAAATGATTAAAATTTAATTAATTTGATTAAAAATAAATAAATAATAACAAATTTACTTAAAATAAAATTTAAATCATAATGTAACTTTTTAATTACATAATTTACTGAAAATAAATGATAGTTTTTTTAAAAATGGTATTTGTTACTATTCACTGAAAAATAAATATTTTCTGAAAAATTCCAAAATTTCACCCCAAGTGAATTTTGAAAACACAATTTCAAAAATTAAATTCATTTTATAAAAATGATTTATATAATGTTGATATAAAATTTTTAAATAAATTTTCTAATAAAATAGTTTATTAAAAGTATTTCTCCATTTATTTAAAAATTACGTAATATATTTATAATGTATAAAACTATATTATTCATAAATAATAATAAATTTAAAAATTATTTATTATATCATTATCTTGGTTGTTACATTTTCCCCCGGTTTTGAAATTATGTCCTCAAAATTTTATTTAATAATAAATCAAGTTGGATTATCTATCCTTCGTAGCATTCAAATATTCCCTTATTTCTTCCTCAGCCAAAGGGTTTCTATAAAACATTAACATGATGAATTACCTTATTCCAAAACATATTCCCTATATGGTATAGAATCTAAATAGGTGATTCACCATAAGAAATATTTTATTCCAACTTATCTACTTTAGGGATCAAAAAATGATCTAAATTATACACATATTTCATTTACATTTTATAAGAAAATATGTTTTTTATTGAGGATATACTTGGAGGTAAGGGAACTTGATAGGAAACTGATCCTAATTTCTCTAGAAGATCAAACAATCCAATTAACCAAAAACATAATATTACATTTTTACAAAAAATTAATAAAACATTTCCAACAAGATACTTTGGGAAATATATGATCACATAACTTAAAAGATAAAGATTTCCTCTTATTGTCTACATAAATTTTCTTTCAAATATTAGCCATCCTTGAATATTACAAAATCAACTGCCCCATCTCAAACATTTACTCTACCATCTTTGGTCCCATCAACATCTTTTCTCCAACATTATCGAAAAATATGGTGTCTAAAATAACTTTCTTTATAATGCCTCAAAAGGAACCATCTATATATTGGAATGAAAACTTTTGTTTAAAGAAAACTTAACTACGAAAATATGATAATCCAAACATCATTGGTAATCCATTAAACATGAATAAAGCATATCTTCCATGGTCTGAATAATTTTCTCATACTATGCATCAAATTGAGGATGAAAATTTATACTTATATTTAATTAAACACCCAAATATTTCTGAATTCCTTTCATAAAATTAAAATTGAGACTAGGATCTTTGTCTAATAAAACAGAAAGAGAAATTCCATATAACCATACTATCCACTTTAGATACTTTAAACATAGTTGACCTAAAGACATAATACCTCGAATGGGAAGAAAATGTAAATATTTTTTTAATTAATCAGCAGTAACCCAAATCACATTGTTACCTCATGAAATCCTCGTAAATTCACCACAAAATCCATTGATAAATTTTTCCATTTATACTACATCACTAGTTAAAGTTTAAATATAACCTTAAAAAATTTTCACTCTAATTCAACTTTTTAAGAAGTCAAATATTTTATTATAAAGTCTCTTATATATATTTTCATTCCATACCACCTATAATACTCCTAAAGGTATGTGTACATCTTAGTGTATCCAAGATGAATTGAAAATGGGAAACTATAAGCTTTAAAGAATAATTTTCTCTTCATTTGGGAATAACACGATACACAAAATCTATTTCTAAATATAAAAAACCTCATTTTTTAATAATAAATTTAGGCAATGTACCCTTTTTAATGAAATAAAACCTTTTTTTTATAAAACATGATCCTATTATATGAATGCATAAATACTTTGGATAGAGCAGATTGTACATACACCTAAAAAACAGAGGAGGATCATAAATCCCCAAATTCTAGGCCAATATTCATCAAATAAATAACCAAAGGGTCGTGTTCTAAATATAACATGGTTAATATAGAATTATTTTATTGACTCCGTAAATGCTATATATTGTTTTCATTTCCAATATGATAATGAATTAGGAAATCATAATCTTTGATTAGTTCTGTCCATATTCCATGTCTCTATTTTTAACTATTTATCAATGTATATATAAGTCACCATTTTATGATTAGTATATATCTCACAATTTACCCCATATATATTATTCCACTAGATTTTTAAACAAAAAAAATCATCTAATTCAATATTTTTTGGATAATTTATCTCATTAGAATATAGTTGATGTAAGGAATAATCAATTACCTTATCACTGACCATTATTACACAACCATGTCCCTTTAATAAAGTATCTCTCTTAATGAAAAATTCATCATTTCTAGAAGGTTAGGCCAAAACTACAACATTTATTGATATTCATTTTATTTCCTAAAAATAATCATCATATTATTTTATATAGAGGAATTTAACTACTTCTTGAGTTAAATTAGTTAGTGTGAAATACAAAAAGAATAGTTTTAAACAAATCATTAGTAGTAATAATATAATCCATGAAAAATAAAAATATCTATATTTTTTTGGGTGTTTTTATATTCATCAAAATATTTGTTTTAGTATGGTAAACAATCATTCCAACTTTAGAAATAATATATCAAATTGATTAAAAAAATTTCAACCAAAATTCACACATACTGAATTCTCCATATAATTTATTTTATTTTATGGTTTTTAAAATAATTCATATGTATTTTTTATTCCTATGAAATTTTTCGATATACTAAAATAACCTCAATAGACACAATAATAAATTTATCCAAAAAATGATGGAAAATTATGTTCATATGTTCTATAAATATAGAAGGATAATTATACAACCTAGAGGGAATAAATCCAATTCAATAATGACCACATCTAGTTTGAAACATAGTTTTTAGAATATCTTCCTCCTTCACATTGAGCTAATTGTACCCAACCATGAGATACATATTCTAAAATTATTTCTCTCTATTGAGCTGATCAAATAAATCATTGATATATGGAAAATGATACTGGTTCTTAATAGTGTTGTTATTAAATGCTGTATAATCAAAGAAATCTCTCATTGAACCATGTTTCTATTTACCGAATAAAACTAGAGAACCCCATTATTAAGTACTCAGAATAATGAATCATTTATATAGGAACTCTTAAAATATGTTTATCTTTTCAAAACATTATACTTTAGATTCTATATAGTGTGTGCTTTGAAATAGTCTTACCATTAGGCACTTTCTCAATAGTAAATTCAACCTTTATATTATGAATAAAACCATGAAAATTGTAAAAAAAAATCCGTAAACTCATTCACTTATGAGACATCAAAAATTTGAATATTTTATTTGTTTCAACAACATGATAATGGTAACTTCCACTGCTATCTGTAATAAATTTCACATCTTCTTAATATATACTCAAAGGTATGAAAACATTAAATAAAATAATATTGGATCTGAAATGTTTCAGAGAATAATAAAATAAAACCTAATACATAGATAAAATAATATTGAAGTCTTCTATAGGTAGTCCAATAATATTTTAATCAAATACCATTACACTTAAAAAATGGAATATTACTATAAATCTGGGTTTCTTTAATTCTTACACCCATAGTTTTCATGAAATGTTATATGATATTTTCATGAGGTGATATTCCCATTTTAATTGCAGAATTATCATAAATAAAGGATTGTTAAGATCTAGAGTCAAATAGGGAATTGGTATAATATGAATAATCATGTATCATACCTACGACCATTTCATTCTATGGTCTAAAACTAGTTGAAGTAGTAGAAAATAATTTTTCCACACCCTTTTATTTAAAATATTGATGATTTTCCTCCTGTGTAACTAAACATAGATACATATTATCATAATCACTCAACTCATTGAAACTAAAATATCTAACTATTGGATAACTATTTGTTACCCCATTCCTTTGATTATTTTTGAACTCTTTTCTTTGCATTCATTATCCCTGTAACCAAACTAACCACACCAGTAACATTTTTTAGATCCTATAAATCATTACTTGAAATGTTGTTTACCTCACTTGGAACATATTGGGGGTTTACCTTCAGACTTATTAGTTGTATGCTTCTCAATTTCCTACAACATTTATGATTTATTACTATTTTCTTCTATAGGAATAAAAGTGTCATATAAATCTTTCTCCACTTTCTCAGCACAATGATTTCTTTAATATATTTTAAATTCTTATGAAGAAAAATATATTCATAAACATGGTTTTAAACAAGATTAATATTATTAATTTTACAATTAATGATAAAAAACGCTGGTACATAACTAGACAATCTACTAAATTTGATTAATATGTAGTTATAAAAATATCATATTTCTTCCTCAATTTCAAGAATTGTTTCTCCATCCTCAGTCGAACCACCTTAGAAAAATATTTTTCAAGTAAAATATTTTTAAATGTATCCCATTCCATGGAATCGATTTCATATTTCTCTATAGTATTATTAACTAAATATCAATATTGATCATCTTTACCTTCAAATCAATAAATGGTATAGTTTTTCTTTTGATGTTATGAACATCCCAGGATGTTAAAATTTTTTTCCAGTTCATTAATCCCTCATTAAACTACCACTAGATTAGAAGATCTATAGAATTATGGAGGATTTTACCTTATAAAATGACCCAATGTCATCATGTTTACCTGTAGGAGATCTCTCTTCCTTCTAGCATGAATACCACCACCATTTGTAGGGTACATGAATAAACCAATCACCAAAAAAACTATTATGTTATAATTAAGATAATTATAGGATGATGGTTTGTAAAGATTTTTTTATCTTGGTACTTTCTTATTACAACTTTACCATTCCCTCTATAGAAAACCATTATTAGTAGACATGTTTTAGATGAAGTAACAAGGTAATCTTTAAATTCAATATCATTTCAGCTTAACCATAAGTTAAAATATTTCAAGGAAATTCTATTAGAACTATCCAAACTTCTAAAATTATCTAAATCTTTTCTCTGATACAAACTATAAGGACTTGACATAAAAAATTACTTATTCCAGTACTTTTAGACTATAATTTTCATTAATTAATTTCCAATGATCTTTTAATTTTATAGTTTTTGAAAATTAGTTTATAATTTATACATAAATAACCATATATTACAAAGTGGGAACAACCAACTAGTATCCATTTTCTTTATCATTTAAAACTTTTAAAACAAAACATCTTTTCTTTTTATGAGGAATCTTCACAACTTACAACTTAACTTATTAGTTTATTTTTTCTATACTTAATCCATATGAAAAGTTTCTTAAAAATTTGGTATGAGAACAAAAATATTTTCATGGGATATAAAATGAATAAATCGGTTAGTCTAGTGAAAATAATGAAAAACCATGAAATGTTTCCCTTTATCTTAATTTTCATTGATTGAATGATATAAATAATTTCCATAGGAGTCTCAAACAATTTTTTTTTTCAAATAAAAAAATTAAATCTCAGAAGATGTAAATAAAAAACATTTTTTTAATCTTATCAAATCATATTCACAACCCCTTTTAAACCCATGTTTTAAATAATTGGATCATAGTTAAATCTATAATAGAAACCCTCAATTACATCACTTAATCATTATTATCAAGACAAGGCACATTACCCAACACATTATAAAGATATAATGTGGATCACCCTTTATATAATATGTATCATGATCACCTATTTCCCTTAAAAAATTATCAAGATATATGTCATAAAAAACATTTTATGCTTCCAATTTTCATTATAAAACCTTTTGAACCTTTATGAAAAAGAACTTCAGATATCAAAATACACTTTTATTTTAAAAATCCTTCCTCAAAAACAAAATACCATAAAAAATAGAAAGTGGGGGTTTCATAGAAGTAAACATGGAATCTTTTAAAGTAATACAAAAATGAAATAATGGTTATGTTGGAGGGAGAATATTTTTTCAAAATTTATAACAAAATAGAACATTCCTTTTTTTCTTTTGTTATGAAATTAAAAATATTTCATAATAAGATTCCTTTTGGAAACATTTGAATGAAATTAAAAAGTTGAATAAAAAATCCTTCATACATATTTTTTTGTCCAAATAAAAATGTCCATATTTTTTTAAAATATTTACATGGAATAAAAAGAGTTCAAATTGGAAATTCAAATAGAGGATTTTAGAAATAAATCAGCTTATATAAAACATTAAAAATATTCCTTTTGAATTTTTGTTGAAGAAAGAGAAATATTGTAAGAAATTACCTTAATAATATATTGAATAAAAAATAATAATTTTATTGAAACATTTAGATAAACATGAATATGGAATTAAAATATTTATAAAATAAACCATTAAAAGATTTAAAATGGTGTTTTACGTTAAAGTGACCCTTACCTTGAGTATAAATCATCATGTAAGTTCTCTATCCCAAAAAATAATGTACTTATTATAATTTTTTAATTTATTATGAACCTTTTCATGTTTAGTTTTCCTTTTATTCTGTTTATTACCATGCTATACATAAATAGTTATTATTTTAAATCCACTTTGGATGTTTTGAGGGTATAGGGTTTATATTTAAAAAATGACATCGGTATGATGACTATGATCAATGATTTCATTATTCCATCAACTCCAAAATAATAAAAATGATATAATTTTTATTTTTACATGTTATGTATACTTTTAAAACTAGTCATGTAATATGGTTATGTAAAAGAAGTTATGCTACAATCATGGAGATAGTAGACTGTACATACACTTGAGTAAAGTTTCTATTTTCAATGATCATTATTGGAAGAAGGTAGGAATTATTTTATATTTTCACAATGTTCATGATATAATATATTTAATATTATTTTAGTAAATACATTTATATATCTCATTCATATGATGTGGTGATGAAAAATGAATCACATCACTTCATTGGGCCGGTAGTCCACACATACGAAAGAATGAATTTATCAATTTTCAATGAAAGGAATGATAAGAAAATTTATGATATATTATATTTTAAGAATTTTAAATATTTAATTAATATAATATATAATAATTAAATCCATCACTATGTATAGTCATGATTGGTGATGATATAAAGAAAATTACATCGGTTCGTATGACAGTAGTTCATCATGAATAAGACTGATGGTTTTGTTTCACATTTGATGGAAGATGATATGTATTTTTGTTTTTAAATTAACATAGTAAAATATATTTATATAGAATATAATGATTTTATATTATCATAATGGTGAAAAATATCAGTAGGAGGTGGAAGAAGAAATAAAATAGAACCCTCGGTTAAGAATGATACCTCTTCTTTAAAAGACCTCTTTTTTGTTTTCACCAAAATCTTGCATATTTTGTTTTTATAAAAGAACCAAGGATTCTAGGTCATGGGAAATAATTGATAAAGGTACATGGTTAGGTCTTAAAGAAACCAAAAGTCTAATGGTTTTAAAATGTGAGTAGAGGGGGGGGGGATTTTATAATTTGTGTAGAGGACACCCATGGAATTTTATAAAATAAAAATTTATAGAAGACTTTTACACATGATAAAAGGTTATAAAATGGAACATTATCAAGAATTAAATTATATGATTTTGATATATAGAAATAAAATAGAATTTATATAAATTTTTAGGTTATTTTAACCATTATCATTTTAGTTTAACACCCTTGTAAATCTCTTTTCACTTTAACTGAGGTAAAAGATATTTACTATTTTCTGTATTCATTATGAAGAAAAATTTACTTTGACCTTATTATATAATATAAATTATGATGATTAAAAATATTTACCAAATTTTAACAAATTCAATTGAAATATGTGGTAGAGTTTAATTTATAATCAAGCCCACTGACATGATATAAAAATGGTTTTTTAAGAAACTTATTTTCAAAGGATAAGAAATTTATATTAACTATATAACTAGTAATAATCCATATTATATGAATTTGAATTAATATTTATAGCTATATAATATATAAGTAAAATTTAAATAAATCTTTATTATAGGTAATTTTAATTAATTAAAAAGGATAAACATTATGCACTTTAAATCGGTTTTGAGAAGAAATGCATTTTAAAACAAAAAAACTTATTTTAAAATCCAGTATAACGAAAAATCAAATAAAATTATTAAGATTAAATATAAAAAAGTAATAATTATATTACATGATATTAAATAAAAATAAAAATATTATTTTTTAATTAGTTAATTTTTTGAAAATATTTGACAGTTTTACAAAAATCGGTGTTTTTCAGTGTTCCCTAAAAAATAAATATTTTTTGAAAAATCCAAAAAGTTCACACAATGTTATATTTTGATATTTTTATTCAAAAAATAATTTAATTTTATAAAAATAAAATTATATAATTTATAAAATAAATATGAAAATAACACCTTTTAAGAAAAGGGTTTAATAAAGGTATTTATTTTTTAATTTAAAATTACTCAATATTTTTATAATGAATTTTACTATAAAATTCATAAATATTGAAAAAAATAAAAAATATTTGTTATATAAATACCTTGGTTGTTAAATTTACCAACCCTTTATGATTAAAAATTATCTTAAACCTTTTTTTTCCTTTACCATTACCATCATCTATCCTAGTTTTGGATTAAATGACTTGAAAAATAATTAATATTTTCTTAATATATTTTCAACTTTTATTATCAAATATCCTCTATAGACATGACATTACTATTTTAAGTCATTATTCTATAACTTAATCTAAAAAAATTTTAAACTATAGTTTCTTATTTGAACAAAGTTTATTTTTTAAATCTTCAATATTCTTCCTCAATGTCACCACTTCGTCATTAATAAAATGAATATTATTTTATCACGACACAATGAATTCATTATGTCCATTAATTACATTACATTTAACTATTTTTTTCTTAAATAACATATTATATATAATATTTCCTTGATAAACATATTGTCATTCTCTAACCATATCAATTAATATAATTTTATATTTGAGTTCATGATCATACTATAAAGACTTTATTAATAGTCCTCTAATTTTCATGTTCTTATTTCATTGTAAATCAATAGTCTCAAGGGTTCCATAATTTTTTGACTATGAGATAAACATCTCCTTCAATTTTTATTACTCTTAAATTTATTATTTTATAATAAATTATTTCCATAATGTAATTTGTATAATTTTATCTAAAATATATCTCAGTATTTTTAAATAATATTTCCTCATTATCTTCTTACATTCCCACTAAAATATTTCATTGATTTTTTTTCAGGAACTATTTCAAGATTAAAATTTTCATTTATAGAGAAATAACTTTTTTTTAATTAAAAATTGGTAAAATTTTAATAACCTTCAATCCCACTTAGAAACCTTGTGTCAATATTCCCAACTATTTAACATCAAGAACAAGACAAAGATAACTCTCCCATGAATCATTTATTACCTATTAGAAAAAATATTTTTTAACATCTTATAGAATTTCATAAATTTTATCTCATTATCCAACTTTAACATCATGGATATAAAAGTACTAATTGGATATTAGTTTTATATAAATGGATAAATGGTTAAACATTCTTTATGGATTAACTCTAATCTCATAAGAATCTTAACAAATTTTTAAATAATCATTTGAAATCTATGAAAATTTATTTATTTTAGAATTGATACCATTGGATTATATATAGGTGTGAATCTCATTAGGATTTTATCATGATGTTAGTAGACTTAATTTATTTTCCAAGTACATAAATAGATATAATAGCTTTAATAATTTAGTTAAAGACAACATTGAAGTTTTTAATCAGGTTAATTTTAAAATCATTTAATTCATTATGAAACACACATAACATTACATATTTCACCTCATTATCACCTTCTTGTATATCAAATAACCTATTAATTTTTTTAGGAATGAAACACATTAAATTTAGTTATATCGAGTTTTATAAATCTATGTATAAGAAATTTTGGTCCCTTCCATAAGAATTATGAATCATTTTGTCTCTTTCAGTCAAAGAAAACTCTGTTATACTAAATATTTGTTTTCCATGAACTATAATAATGAAAAATATAGTCCAATATACTGTAGATGTTATTTAATTTAGTTATTAAAAATCTTTTAGTGCCTTCCATTCAATTACTCTACATATTAAATACTAATAACATTATTCAAGTCAGTTATCTCCTTTAACTTTATTCACCTGGAGTTACCTTGTGGTTATGACACCACTAATTGATAATAATACTTAATACACCCTAAGGGGGGTGAATTAGAGTGTCATGTTTCCTTAAATCATAAAATTGAACTTATTTTTATGTTAAACAAATATTTTGTGACTTTAAAATATAACTATACATATAGTACACATAAAAATAGAAAATAAATGCATTTACATAACGATTTTAAATGGATCTCCATAACTCAATAAATCAAAGGAGAATACAATACTGATGTATTCATGTGATAAAATCATTACTTATTTTTGTGATTATTGAAATTTATATAAGGATACATACAATATTGTTAGTTCACTCTATCCTTCATATCCATTCACAATTTTAGGAAAAACATAAATAATCTTTGATAAATAGGTTGATCGTAATCAACATTAGTGGAATTTTAAAAGATTTAATCTACAAGGGTGTTTTGGTTGTAATATATCCTCCTTGATTAGATCTTAATAATTAATAATTATTTTAAAAATATATTCTCTCTCATATAAGTCTACATAGGAATCAATACCCTGTAACTTACATGATCAATATCTTTATGTTTATCCAACATTTCTCTAATATCAAAATTTTAAGCATAAAAATTTTAAACATCAAGAAATTCCATAGGTAAGAACATTATATATATTTAAATCCATTAAAAATGAATGAATTAAAGGCACTAATATATTCTATTCCTCATAAAATATTCAAAATATATTTAATCATTAATATTTGTAAATCATCTACGACCATAGAATGGTTATGAATCAAAATGATACAATCTTTTCAAGAATTAACCTTGATCTTGATATCTATATCCTCCTAATTTTTTAAAAAATAATGATTTATTGATTTTTATAATTTTGAAATTTTATTATTCCAAAACTCCAAGACATGTTATATAAGAAAAAACTTATCAGAACTATATTAAAAAACAACCAAATACTTCTTTAGAAAAGTTGTAATGCCCCAACCCCAGTATCCCAGAGTCTGTGCATTATTTTATCACATATCTACGATCATCAGAAAATAAAATCCCAAAGGATCGATCAATTTAGTAGCTTTGGAAATACTAGTTACAAACATAAGTTTTAAATTATATCATGAAAAAAACATTATATTACCCCCCTTGAAAAATATCATATCTCTTAGACAATTCCTACAGGTCTACCATAATATACATGTTCACATCCCGTGGAAAAATAAATCATCAGAAATGGGTGACCTTAGATGCTCAGTAAGGTTAAAATATATAGAGAAAGCTTTCATAAATAAGCATAAAATTTTACGTTAAGGTATAAGACTAAAAAACAAGAGTTTTAAACATAATATTCAGTACAATATGGCAACAATAAATCAAATAATTCCATTTAAACTTTCACATAGATATTTTACTAGTCTAATAATCACATGTAATATCAATAACTAATCTCATAACTAGGAAATGAATAATTTAGGACATCATAACCATACCATTAATACCTAATTCCAATACCATTAGAAATTTATCAAGGTATTGTTCCAAGAAACTAGTTTGTCTCATGAGACCTACCGATGCATCGAGGGGCTATAATGACCCCCACCCACCACTTACTAAGTTTAATGCATTCCTTTTATGAAAAGGGTGAAACATAACTTAAACATTCATATTAAAACTAGCATAAAAAATGTTAATAATTTATCCATAAACCATGAATGGTATAAAAATAGAACATCCATTTTAAAATATATCATAAACCGTTTAATATAATATGAAATATTGTATCATAATAAGTCAACCTAAAAAAAGCATAAAATCTAACATAGGATGTTAATATAGATGAAAATAATTTACTAAATTCATTAAAACTATTTGAGGGAAATATCCCATTTTTAATTTGAAATCATTTAGAAGATTCAAAATTATAAAAGAAAACACTTCTTTTGAAAATAACCTTATAATCTTTTAATTAATGTTTTGAAATGTTAAGGCATTATAACGGTGGAAAATTAATTCTTGCGCCGTATAAGTTAAAAACATTCTTTCCTTAAATTGGTAGAAAAGGTTATAAAGTATCTCGTTTGGAAAATGATGGAAATATTATTTTAAAAACATTTTTAAAAAATTAAAATATAGGTAAAAATGACTTTAAACAATTGTCGATAATATTTTTAATTTCATTTTAAGAAACATGGACATGGATGATAAGGATGTCCCAGTAGATACTTACATATAAGCAATATCAGATAACAAAGAGATTGTGAAATTAAACATTACCTTATATTTTCCTTTAGTAGATGGTGATTTAGCCTCTTTTATAATGTTTAAAACATGTTATTAAAATATACTAGGACCATATACATATTTATGATATCATATATGATCCTCTTATATCATTTTGTTAATATTATTTCTGTATTACCCTTGTATTGAGTCTTAAAGGCTTCATTTTCCCATTCTGATTTTGTCATGAAAGTAATGTTAGTTTTGAATAGGATATATTTTATTCATATCCAGAATGAAATTAAGTTCATAATTATTATTTTTTACTCATCATATAAATTTTATAATCATTCCTCAATGGTTAAAGTGGAGAATGAATATCATTGCGGTGTGGAGACGGTAGATCGTACGTACACACAAGTAAAAATATTGTTACATTAATGGTTAAATAGTATGAAATTAGATGGTATATTAATTAAAAGGAATAATTTTCTTGTTATATTCATTATTTATATGCATTATATTCATCATTATACCACACCACAACTTGGAGACGGTAAGTTGTATGTACACATGCATGTAGATATTTTTATTAATATGATGGATAAAATGAGTAATATGGTTGTCCCATGATTATAATTACATATAAGTATATGTATGATACTATAGTTATTATTTTTATATGAAAAAAACTTATAAAGATGAAGAATAAGAAAAAAACATTGAAAGAGGTGATAAAACAATTACCTCTTTTTCAGGTGCCTCCTTTTGTTTTGCACAAAAGGACACCATAGGATGGCTTTATAACTAAAGTGTGGACTCTAGGATGAATTTATGGAATTTGGGAGAGGATGTGGAAAGTTTTAGGATGATCCAATTAGATTTTAATGTGTTAATTAAAGATAATGAGAAGTTCCTTTTTATAAGAGAGGTGAGGGGCACTATTGGAGGATCCAAAAATATTAATATACTATAAATCTATTTTTGGTTTAAAAACACTCCAAAGTGATTTATTTTGAGGATAAGATGATAATGGGTCGAAATTATCTTATAAAATTATTTTTAGACAAGTTTAGTTCATTAAATTAACCTTATCTTGTAAAATTAACCCTTAGTTAAACAATTTAACTCATACCATGTCTTCTTGTATTTTTACACTATAGGGATAATACAATTAATATAAAATACTAAAAAAACCCCAATTAGATCATTTATGAAATATTTAATTCTATCATATCTATTTTTCTGAACTCGATATCTTCATGAATTTTATAACATTAAATTAAATATTATTTATTTTAAAGTATCACTTATGTCAATTTTGATACTATTCGAAAATTTTATTTTTAAAAAATATCAAACCAACATTATGACTTCAAAAAAACACTTATAATTTGCCACTAACACGTTTATGTAATCTATAAAATTAGTGTATGTCATTAATTATGTAAAATTATATTTATTTTAATATTTTAAATATCATTTAATTGATTCTTCCTTTAATAATTCAATTACCGCATCATTATTGTGTCACCATTTAATTTAATTATTTATTTCCTAAAATTATAAAAAATATAATTATTTATATAATAATTTTAGCTTTCTAATGTCTATTTATTGTTGAATTTATATTATTTATAACCCTATATTAAAAATGTTTTATTTATTAAAATTTGAATATGACATTTTAACTCTTTTAAATAAAATATAATAAATGTATTAATCTAATACAAGTGGAATAAAAAAGATCATAATTAAGAACTAAAGTTGATTTTTGTTGAAAAACACTTATCCAATGAAATTAAGACAAGTTTTAGGGTGATATTACATTATTATATTATCAATGTTACCTTTAATTACCCTATTTACCTTTAACCGTGGTAAATACCATCCAAAAGTTACCATTCACCAAAAATTATTTTGATCTTATTAAACCACATTTTGTCATACTGATTACAACAATATTTATCCATTTTTCAAACTTCAATTCACAAAAGTGGTAAAATTATGTTTAATACAAATCTCGTAGATGTGGTTAGAAGGCGAGTAAAAGAGACGTTCAAAAGTTTAATAAATTTTTATATCTAATTATATTATAAAAAAGCTTATAGTAAACTAAATTGTAATAATATATGTATAATTTATCTACTATAAAATTAAAATAAATTTAATGTAAAATCATTATTTAAATGAAAAAGTCACTTCTAAAACAATAATGGTATATTAGTCACAATTCATCAAAAATTAAAACTTTTTAAAAAATTAATAATATTTTACCCTAAGATAATATTTATATTCCGAATTCAAAAATGAAGTCTATTTTGGAAAAAATAATATTTATAAATTTCATAATTTGGTTAATACTATTCATAGCTACTTTTTAAATGACTAGTTTAAAGGTCATGGTGCACTCGAACTTGATATTGCGTGCAACACAAGCTATTGAATTATTTAAAAAGAAGCATACTGTGGAAGCTTGTGGTGTTATATTCTTCCCTCCTTCAAATAATTTTATCCTCCAAATTTCTAGAATATCACTTCATTAAACGATTCATGCGGTTCTTCCTCATAAGTTCTTCAGGTTCCCACGTCACCTCATCCATTTTATGGTTTCTCCAAAGAAGGTTTACCAGATGAGTTGTTTTATTTCTCAAAACTTGTTCTTTGGTATCAATAATCTTGATAGGATCCTTACAATAAGGAATATCGGGTTCTAGTTCTATTTATTCTTAGGTGAGTATGTATTTTCTTAACATTCATATGTGGAACACATCATGAACTTTGAAGAGGCTTGGAGGCATTTCCAAATGGTAATATACAACTAAAATTCATTCCAACATTTCAATAGTTCTGATATACCTGGGACTTAATTAACTGTTCTTACCAAATCATATAACACCATTACATGGAGATACCTCTAAGAGGAAATTATTTACCACTTGAAATTCTAGATCCTTCCTTCAATTATTAGCATAACTATTTTGCCTACTTTGAACTATTTTGATATGGGTTTGAATAGTTTTTACCTTTTCTATCGTTTCCTCAAAAAGTTCTGGGAATATGTGTTTTCTTTCAAAAACATTATCCCAAAATGTTTGTGTACAACATCTATTTCCATATAACGCTTCACATGGTGACATATGTATACTTGAATGGATGTTATTTTTATAGGAAAATTATACCAGAGGTAAATAATGATCCCATATACCTTGAAAGTCAAGAGAGAACAATATCAACATGTCTTCTAATGTTTTAATAGTCATTTCGGATTTTACATCAGTATAAGGGTGGTAGGGAATGCTCAAATGAAGCTCAGTATCTAGGGCCTTCTGAAGACTTTTCCAGAATTGTGATGTAAAACTGGGATCATGGTAAAAAACAATTGATAGGGGTACGCCATGAAGTCTTAAAATTACATTAATATATAGTCTGGCTGAATGTTCAAGTGGTAAATCTTCTCTTATAACAAGATAATGTGATGATTTGGTAAGACGATCAATAATAACCAATATCACATCATTTCTTATACGAGTCTTTGTTTTCCACATGACGAAGTCCATCATAATATCATCCCATTTCCACACAGGTATAGGAAGAGGTTGCATGACTCCTTTAGTATGTTGTCTTCCGACCTTCACCTATTGAAAAACCAAAAATCTCAACACATATTCTACAATCTCCCTCTTCATGTTGTCCGAAAAAAATCATTCCATCAAATATATATACATCTTAGTGCCACTAGGATGTATATAGAAATTAGATCTATGATAATCATCCAATAATTACATTTTTAGCTCAGTTTTATCAATAACATAAAGCCTCTTCTCAATTTTCAATAAACCATCTTCAAATATGAAGTCAATTAATCTCCCATAATTTACAACTTTAATATTCTTTTGAAACTCCTAATCATTAGATGGAGAAATTTTTATCTTTTCTAGTAAAGAAGGTTCAACAACCATTTGGAAAAGTAGTGATGTATCACCTTCCATGATAATTTCCATATCTATATTTACTAGATACATAAAAATTGGATCCCTTTTTACTCTGATTTTGTTTAGAACTCCATGGTATTTTCTACTCAATGCATCTTCCACCTTATTTGCCTTCTCTGGGTGGTAGTGTATTGTGAAATCATAATCTTTGAGTAGATAACGCCATATCCTTTATTTCATGTTGAGTTCTTTCTAGGAAAAAATATATTTCAAACTCTTATGATCAATATATATCTCACATCTTTCATTATAGATATAGTGTCTTGATATATTCATATAAAAGATTACTGCTGCTAACACTAGATCATGATTTGGGTAGTTTTTTTCATGAATTTTTAATTTCCTTGATGTATAAACAATAACCCTATTATTTTTTATAAGGACAAATTCAAGTCCTTTTCTTTATGCATCACTATAAATCATAAACCCATAATTCCCATATGGTGTGGTCAAGAGAGGATCATTGACTAATATTATATTCAATTTTTCAAAACATTCTTCACACTCTTTTCTCCAAATAAATTTATCCCCTTTACATGTGAGCTTGGTTAACGGGTTTTCCAATTAGGAAAAATTAGGACAAAACACCAATAGTAACCTACTAAAAAAGTAAATCTAAGTACCTCGGTTATACTTGTTAGTGCTAGACATTCTTGTATTGACTTTGTATTTTCAGAATCAGTATATATTCTATCCTGGGAGATAATATGTCCAAGAAAAGAAATTTCTTGGATCCATAATACACACTTGCTAAACATCTCATATAGTCTGTTTCTTCTAAGAGTCTTCAGAACAATCCCAAAGTGGTTCTCATGGTCTTTAAATAATTTTGAGTAAACCAATATATCATCAATAAATATGGAAAAAGATCATTAAGATATTCCTTGAAAACTCTATTTATTTGATCCATGAAAATAGAGGGTGCATTAGTCAATCCAAATGGCATTACAAAAAATTTGTGTTGACCAGACCACATTCTGAATACTGTCATTAGAATATCATCTTTTTCACACACAATTGATGATATCTAGAACAAATTTCAACTTTCAAAAAATATTGAGATCCATGAATTTGATCAAATAAACCATCAATTCAAGGTAGAGGGTACTTGTTATTTATTGTAATAGAATTTATTTATCTATAGTAAATGCATAGCCTCATTGATCCATATTTATAATTAATAAAAAGAACCGGGGCTCCCCATGGAGAAACACTAGGGAGAATAAAAAAATTATTACTTTACTCATCTAGTTGTTTCTTAAACTCTACTAATTCCACAATGCCCATTCTATAAGGAGTCTTTGATATTGGTCTTGCATCAAGGATTAAATCAATATAAAACTTAAATTCATGCTTTGGGGGATGTATATGTAAATATTTTGGGAAAACATTAATGTATTCCTTTACAATAATT
Source organism: Viscum album (assembly GCA_963277665.1). Lineage (NCBI taxonomy): Eukaryota > Viridiplantae > Streptophyta > Magnoliopsida > Santalales > Viscaceae > Viscum > Viscum album. The sequence goes on along the minus strand of OY728138.1, from coordinate 1,676,775,065 downwards.
ACATCCTCAAATTGAATATTTCTTTATTTATCCCAAGATTTTATTTCCTCTTCCTCTATAAGAATCTCAATCAATAAAGCTACTAGGGGTGGATTTTGATAAGAATTATGTGATGAAGTTCTTGATCTAAAGATAATGGATTCTACATCATCCTCACAAATCATAAATTCCTTTTTCTTATTATAAATGTTCACATAATATTTTGATAGCCAATCCATATCAAGGATTATATCAAATTTGACCATAGGTATGATAATAAATTTAACAGATAGTTCATGTTTATATTCCATAATGGGAACCACTTGACACATCTTTGTTGCAATGAGACTCCCCTTAGGGGTTTTGACTAACAAATACCTTGTTAAAGTGAATTGGAAATATCTAATTTTTAAAGGAAACCAGGAAGAAATAAAGGAATGCGAGGATATAGAATCAAATAAATATTTTCCTAAATTTAAGGAGATGATTATTGTACCCACCACAACATTATTAAGAGTTTCAAACTCAGTAGTTTTGATAAATTTTTTTTGACCTTGATACCTTGGCCTTTTCTGATGTATGTTTTCCTGATGCTTAGGACAATCATTTTCATAACTCCTTATTTATTTACAATTTCAGCATTATACATTGGAAGCTTATTTCTTCCCCTTACAATCACAAGTTTGATGTCCTTTTTTCTTTACACTTGTAACAAACTCCCATAACCTTTAGGAAAGTACAAAGGTGTTTCTTCCCATAATTACAACAAAGTGGAAAGTCACATTTTCCATTATTCCCCTTATTTCCTTTCCCAGAGTGTTAATCAACCCTATTATTCTTTTTATTCCCTTTAAAGTCAAAATATATAGAGAATTTCATTTCTGTATTGATAGAACACGAGACTATATCATTGTATGATGAGAAATATCGTGAGACCAATCACCATTAAAGGAATGGTTTTAACAAATAAAAAATTTACCAATCTTAATTATTGGGTAATGTATGTAGTTTTAAACATGACTTGATAACCCTACAAAGTTATCCTCATAAAGTTCAACATTCACATCCTCTTTTTTTCTCAGATTTAGAAATTTCCTTTCCATATCAGTTCACTGTTCACAAGGAATGTATTTTTCTAGGAAAACTTCTTTAAACTCCCTCCATTCCATATTTTCTACTTCTTTATACTACTTCATGTTTTGTGTTAATGACCCCCATTTATCCACAATCTTGAGAGATGATAAAATACCATGAATACCTTTTCATTTTCATTACTCCCCAAAGAAAGAAATATTTTCTATAAGGAACATATCCATTGCTCAGCTATAAATGGATTTTAAGTCCCACTAAATGTTTGAGGTTGTTATCTCATTAATCGGTCTAACATTGATCTTATTCATTGTAGATCATGGTGACCCATATGGGTAAGGTTTTTATTCATAACCCAATTCAACTATCCCGGTATGGTTATAAGGTGTTGAGCAGCAGTTTTATCACCAACTTCACTATCTTTATCTAGCATAGGAGGGAAATCCCTATGTGGATTACGTGTGTTGATATTATTTCCATTTCTTCCTCTAGGAACCATTTATAAAAAATTTCATACAATATATTAGGTTAGGAATCATAGTGTATAATTAAAAACTAGTAAAATAGTTAACATAAATTAAAAAATTTACACATATTCAATCCATAATCATAATTTTTTTTGATGACATAGTAAATCATAAATCCTTCATAATGGTTTGTAATGAAAATATGAATTATCCTAAGAATATCCCCCAGGAGTGTCAAACTAGGTGCACAGTGAGGCATGTAGTCATGTACCAGGTTACCCTGAGTTAAGATCGGAACACTTTGTCAGAGTTTTCACCCCTAGGTACATCTGTTCCAGAACCACGCCCGCTTGTAGTATCCAGATAGGGATGTATTTTCTAAGAATATTGAGATAATATCTATATTTCCAAAATTTTAGGATGTTATTATATAAATATAATCAAAGTATGTCTTTGTAAAATGATCCCTAATCAGGGTGGTTTTCTAAATCTAGTTTCCAAGGTTTATACTAAACTTCCTTTGATACCAACTGTAACGCTCCAAACCCAATTCTCCAAATTCGGTGCATTATTTTTTTACAATACCATGATCAAAAGAAAATCAAATCCCAAAGGTCTGATCAATTTAGTAGCCTTGGAAATACTAGATACAAATATAAGTTTTACAACACAACATGAAATATAAAAAAAACATATTATACCCTTTGAAAACTCTCATATCCCTTAGAATATCTATAAAGTTCAAACATAATATACTTATTTACATCTTGAGGAAAAATGAAACACATGAAAGGGGTGATCTCATATTCTTATTAAGGATAAAAAATATAGAAGAATCTATCATAAATAAGTATACACTTTTAAGGAATGGTATTAGGCAAAACACAAGCATTTTAGACATAATATTCAACATAATATGGCAAGAATAAATCAAATAATGTCATTTAAACTTTCACATGGATATTATACTTATTGAATAATCACATGCAATACCAATAACTATTCTCATAATGAGGAAATACATAATGCTGGACATTATAACCATACCATCATGGCCTCATGCCAAGACCGTTACCATACCATCAAAGCCTCACGCCAAGACCCTTACCATACCATCAAGGCCTTGTTACAAGACACTATTTTGTCTCATGGGACTTACTAATCCATTGAGGGGATATAATGGGCCCTACCCATCACATACAAAGTCCAATTCATTCCTCTTTTGAAAAGAGTGAAACATAACACAAGAATTCGTAATAACAATAGCGTATGAAATGCTAATACTTTAACCATAAACCATGAATGGTGTAAACATAGCACATCCACAGTCAAATACATCATAAACCATTCAATACAGTATAGAAGATTTTATCATTATAAGTCAACCTAAAATAAGCATAAAATCCAATGAAGGATATTGACATAGATGAAAATAATTTAATAAATTCACTAAAACTCTTTGAGGTAAATATCCCATTTTTTACACTGAAATAATTTAAAAGGAACACAATTATTAAAGAAAACATTTATTTGGAAAATAAACTTATAATATTGTAAGGAAATCTTCGAAATGATAAGCCACTATAATGGTAGAAAATAGCATCTAGTGTCGTATATGTTAAAAATTTCTTTCCTTAAATTTGTTGAAAATGTTATAAAGTACCTCATTTGGAAAATTATAGAAATATTCCTTTCAATTTTTTTTAAAAAAATCCAACATGGGTAAAAATTACTTCAAATTTTTTTTGATAATATTTTGAATTTCATTTTAACAAACATGGAGATGAATGATAAGGATGTCCAAGTAGATACTTATATATATACAATCTTGGATAATAAAGAGATTGTGGAAAAAAACCTTACCAAATACATTGATTTAGTATAGGGTGAGTTAACCTTCAGTATAATGGTTAAACAATGTTATAAAATTATACTAGGACCATCTCCATATTTATGATATCATATATGATCCTCTTATATCATTTTGTTAATATTATTTCAGTATTACCATTGTTTTGAGTGTTAACTGCTTGGTTTTCCCTTTCAATTTTTTTCATGCAAGTAATGTTTTTTGTGAATAGGATATATTTTATTCATATACAGAATGAAATTAAGTTCATAATTATTATTTTTACTCAGCATATTAATTTTAAAATCATTCTTTAATGGTTAACGTGGAGAGTGAATCTCATCTCGTCGTGGAGACGGTAGGATGTACGTACACATGAGTGACGATATCATTCCCTAAATGGTTAAATGGTATGTAATTGGATTTTACATTAACAAAAAATAATCCTTATCATGTTATATTAATTATTTATATACATTATACTCTTCATTATACGACACCATGATGTGGATACGATAAGTCGTACGCACACACGCATGGTGATATTGTTATTTTTATGATATATAAAGTGCATAATATGGTTGTAACATGATTATAATAACATTAATTATATGTATGATACTAGAGTTATTATTTTTATATGTAAAAAATATATAAATAGGAAGTATAAGAAGAAAATAACTCTGAAATAGGTGATAAAACAATTACCTCTTTTTTGTTTGTCTCCTTTTGGTTTTCACAAAAGGACTTCTTAGAATGGATTTTTCCCAAACCATAGCCTATAAGTTGATTTGAGGGAAGTTGGGAGAAGAATTGGGTAGGTTTTTACCAAGCCAAATGAATTTTAAGGTGGGGATTAAAGAGAAAGAGAAGTTCCATTTTATAAGATAGGTGAGGGGCACTTTTGGAATATCTTAAAATATTGATTTATTATAAATTTATTTTCCGTTTCAAATAGCTCCAAAGTGATTTATTAGGAGACTAAAATGAGGTTGGGTAAATATCCTCTCAGCCAATGATTTTTAGGGAAGTTTAGTTCATGAAATTAACCTTATCATTTGAAATTAACACTTAGTTAAACAGTTTAACTCTTACTGTGTCTTCTTGTATTTTTACACTATAGGGTTAATATCGCTACAATAAAATGACAAATGAACACCAATTGTATTATTTATGAAATATTTAACACTATAATAGTTATTTTGGAAGATCATAGATTTTTATATCTTTTATAACATTTAATTAAATATTATTTATTTCAAAGTATCATTTATGTCAATTTTAATACTACTCAAAATTTTCATTTTTAAAAAATATCAAAACAACATGATAACTTCAAACCAATACTTCTAATATGTCACTAACACGTTTATGTTATCTATAAAATTAGTTTTTGTCATTAATTAGGTCAAATTATATTTCTTTTAATATTTTAAATATTATTTAATTCATTATTTTTTTAATAATTCAATTACTGCTTCATTATTGTGTCTCCATTTGATTTAATTATTTATTTTTTAAAATTATTAAATAAATTTAATTATGTAGATAATTATTTCATATTTATAAAGAATATTTAAACTCGAATTTGTATTATTTATAACCTTATATTAAAAATGGGTTAGTTATTAAAATTTTAATATGATATTTTTAACTCTTCTTTAAATAAAATATAATAAATTTCTTAATCTCACACAAGTGGTTAAAAAAGAACATAATTTATAACTATGGTTGATTTTAGTTGAAAAAAAATTATCCAATGAAATTTGTACAAGTTTTAGGGTAATATTATATTATTAAAATATCAATCTTACCTTTAATTGCTCTATTTACCTTTAACTATGGTAAATAAAATCCAAAAGTTACTATTCCCCAGAAATTATTTTGATCTTATTTGACCAGTTTTTTCATACTGATTACAACTATGTATGTCTATTTTTTGAAATTTAATTCCCAAAAGTGGTAAAATTATGTTTAATGCAAATCCCGTAGATGTGGCTAGAAGGTGGGTAACAGATACGTTAAAAAGTTAAATAAATTTTTATATATAATTATATTATAAAAATGATTCCAATGAAATTAATTGGACTAATATATTTATAATTTATGTATTGTGAAATTAAAATAAATTTAATGTAAAATAATTATTTAAAGGAAAATGACAGTTTTTAAACAATAATGTAGTATTTTTCACTATTCATCAAAAATTAAAATTTTTTAGAAAATTACCAAAATTTCACCCTATGATAATTTGGATATTTCAAATTTAAAAAATAAGTCTATTTTGAAAAAATAAAATTTATAAATTTATAAATTTCATAATTTGGTTAATACTATTCATAACTTCTTTTTAAACAACTAGTTGGAAAGGTCGTGGTGCACTCGAACTTGATATTGCATGCAACAAAAGCTATTAAATTATTTAAAAGGAAGTGTATTGTGGAATATTGGGGTGTTACAAAAGTGTCTGGTTCACATCTAATAAAATTGCTTGATTCCCATTTCTAGAAAAATTCTAGGAACCATGATTCTTCAAAATGACTACTACTATGGAATGGCCAAGTCCATGTCACTATTTTCATTCATCTATATAAAAAACATGATTAGTTTTACCTTAAAAACTAAATTAATTTCTCATTTTATAAATATATTTTGAATGAATCCATTTAATGGCGCACTATCTCTTATCATATATGGATTTTTTTCAATTCAATGGATTCTATAGTGGAAAAAAACTATAACATTCTCATTAGATCATGTCATAATGATGTAACCCATTCCATTTCTATGTGATTTGATAAAATTTCTATAAAATAATCTCTAAAACTTTTTGAGACTCCATCATTATTCTCCAAGGTTCATTCTATGTCCAATAAACTATTCTTCACACTCAATTTTCATCCATTATTTTTTATAGAATGTAATACATGTCAACAATGATTTTGAAATTTAATCATTCAAACTAAAATTCCCCTTTTATCAACTTAAGTTCAAAAAATTTCCATAATAAATATCCTTGGTTACAATAATAACATATAAAAAAACATTTTATGAAATATACCACTAGTCCCCAACATCTGTAAAATCCAAAAACACCTTATATACCTCAATTGTATAAGAATTAATCAATAAAATCCATGGTCTTCCAGTCATCCATGGTTTTTAAAATATCTAAACCTATCACATCAACTAATTTTATTATGATAAGATGTATATAAATTTAATAGTGAGTGTCTATACAAATTTGGTAGGTCATCCTAGAGTGATGAATAACCATGTCAATATCATGTACACAAAATAATCAAAGAATTAAAAACATAATACCTTTTAATGACCCAACCTCCCAACAAAAGAAATGGGAATATATATAAAACACCTTCTTAGACTCTATCTCATTGTAATCTCTAAAAAAGTGATCAACACATTAGAATGAATAAAAGAAATATTTTTAGTGAATTATTAATTTTCAAAGTATAATTCACAAATATTAATCCTCCCTAATATACAGAGGACCATCATGCATGCTAAACTATAGACCTGTAAAAACACCAATAATATCCTTAAAATATTTCTCTTAAAACCCATAATTATAAATAAATAAAAAGTGTCATCTTTTGAAGAAAAGTGGAATATAAATACTTCTTAATAAGAACATTTTTATTTGATTTAATAGAAGAATTTGCTACATTGGATGTTTTTAATTAAAAAGAAAAGTATAATAATGAAAAAATGAGTCTTAAAAAAGTTCCTTCACTTTTATTTTTTCTAAATACCACTTTTTAAAGGTTATATTATCTAAAATTTTATAAATTTATATTTTATGAAATAAATTATAGTAGAGAATTGAAAAAGGAACACCCACATTCCCATATAAGGTGAAGGAATACTTAATAAAATAATTCCAATATTTAGGAATCCACTTAAAATTATAAGGGTCATATACCCTTATGGAACCTGAACACTGAATCCAAAAAGTTATTATTCTCTCAATGGGTTACTTAGAGAACAGGTTTATTCACTAAAGGAAGAATTAAACTAGTTTTCAACTTTATGATCACACCCTCATTATCATAAACCAATATTTTAATCTTGAATACATTCGTATGACATCAATGGTGTACCTTATCATCAATAGTAGTGTTCTAGATATCCATTTTTTAAATCCACCACCATTACCAAGTTCATTTATTTTATGAACCCACCAATCATATTTTTTACTTATATACCTAACCATGTTTTCTTTTATATAACCTAAAATTAAACATGATGAGTTTTTTCTTGTGATCTAAAACTATATGGTACATTGGTCCCACAAAATAACCTTAATCCACTTAGTTATATATCTTCCCCACATTATAGAAAATATTATAGTGTTTCCTCATTGTGTTTATTTAAGTAGGATGGATGACTTTTTGTGGGATATCATGAGACCATCCTCAAATTTACTTAATGTGTAGATATTTTTTTTGTTAAGGATGAGTTTTTCTTACTTAATATATTCATTCAAATTGTATAATAGCTACACCTTTTTACATAAACAATGTAAAACATTATGTATAATCCTCCATTTATATGATACCAAAACTATAAATTAATCTCACTTATCAGGACCTAAAAAGAAATGAATATTTTTTATCGATGTATATCTTCATTTCATTCATAGATTTGAATATTATGGTAAATACTATTTTATGGATTTAAAATACAAGGTTAATTTATTATGGATGAGTTAAACAACCTTATTAGCATGATTTAAACATTATAACACCCCTTAAACTATATGGATTATGATTCCCTTAATTAGGTTATGTATAAATACACCCAAAATTTTAATCTCATGAACCATCTCTATAAAACCAATTTATATATAATCTTTACACCATTTTTTGGATAAAGTCCAATGGTATAGGTTCTTTGTGTTTTATAACTTTATAAATCTATCCATAATTATTCACAAAATACTACCTTATTACAATCCACTATTGAATTAAAATATAGTTCTCATCTATTTAGTTATGGATTCTCATATTGTTTTATTGTTTTAGTTTTATTTTGATCTATATTACATGGATCATGGTGTGTATTCACTAGAATGTTGATAGGATTATTCCTATGCTTGATTGTGTGTCCCTCACAAATTTATTTTAGTCTGATCATGCCTACCTCTACTACTCTCTTAGTCAAAAATTCAGGTTTTAGATAATCTTCTCAAAGTTTCCATGATATCAATATATGTAATTTCCTCTAATTATGTTTTGGATGGTTCCACGATTCTTTCATATCGTTGTTTATACCCTTCGTTGGTGATTGGATTCACTGGTGTACCATGAATTTTAGTGCCGTTTTGTGTTTGGAGAAAGTGGATTCATCGGAAAAAACACTATTGGGAGTCTCGAGGCATGGTGACAAGTGAATGACGTGATCTGGTGTTAGGAATGGGGTATGAGGTAATTAATTTTGGTGATCCAGAGTGAGAACATTATTGTTGGTGTTGGTGGGTTTGTTTCCTTGGTTGGGTCCAGGGCTTGAACAACCTTTTTTTGGGTATCCACTGTAATTGCATTATCGTAACTATATAAAAAATACCCCCTTTGGGGAATCTATAAGACCTATAGTGCGTCTTCCCATTTTTTAGAGGTATACTACTATAAATAATAGCCTAATATAGTCCATGAGAGACTATTAACTCTAAAAAATCCTAAGAGTCATGCTAAAATTCTATGAGAAATTTTTCTTGACCCATCCATACATCGTAATTACCTAAATATTTATACAATTAAAAGATAGAGTTGATAGGGACACACAATATATAAATATGTATTAATAATAATTATATATAATAAATGAAACACTATACAATATATTATGAACAATAATGATAAATAAACGAGAAATAAATCATCCATTGAACCAACTCATGATTATCAACCAACCGAATCTATACTCTTCTCAACCTACTAGACTTGTATCAACTCCCCATCTATAATAAGTATCCATTCCATATGATAAAATAGGAATATTTACCCTCATATGTCCAAAAAATATTCTGTATATAGGTAGGTGTGATTCAATTTAATCAGTATGAATCCAAAATACCTCAGCCATACCAGCTTCAGTCAATGTCAATGTGTCCAAGACCACATCATTGAATCATGCATGCCAACACTGATCCCAATGACCATATAGTAGAAGGCATAAACACTAGACCATTGGAAATATCTAAAGGTATCATAAAGCATTAGGAATAAATAAAAATCCATTTGAGGTTATCATTGACCATCAATGCTCATCAGGGTCAATGTCAATCCTCAGTTGGTGATCTTAAGTGACCATATAAAACTAAAGGTCGAAACATAGTATCCTCATAATTAAACATGTATTAGGAGTTATCACAGGATCTAGAGATATATTCTAAGGCATCCACAAGTACCATGAATAAATATTGATCCTTGTGAGATAATCCTATGTTATCAATGGTCACCAGGCTCCAAGGGATACTGAGGAGGTAATCCTAGGTGACCATGCAGAAAATATTTTGGATCTCACATTCTTTGGAATTAAATATTTATTATAATTCATTTTAAAATCCAAGTATAAGGATCATGGAGTCCATAATTATCATGGGTAAATAATTATCCCTTGGATTTATTCCTAGGTGATATAATTATTAGTCACAGATACCAAATTATATGAGTAAGTCCTAGGAATCCCATGGTATTATATTTAATTCTCTAAGGGGATTCCCAAAGTCATTCTAAATATGTATAATGGAAAGAAGTTAAGATCCATGGAAATATTCCAAGGGATCCAATGAGGTTGATACATCTCAAGGGATAGTTTGTGCCACCCAATTAATTTTCTAATATAGCATCTCAAAAGGGTTTTCTATATCCCATACCCATCTTACATACCCCAAGTTGAGAACTCAAGCACATGACCAATCATTACTATAACAACCACATCAGGATCAAAATAATGACTCAAGTTGTAGAAGATACTTTAATTCACATCTATATCTATCATGCACCCTATATAGGGTCAACATAATATAGGGGAACCTCGTAACAGAATTCTAGGTCCAATCTCTTCTTGATCACCCAATAAGGGTTTATCAATCTCATTTTTATATCTTAGTCTCAAGTTTTCATTCTGGCTATAATTCCTATCAAAAACCCCAAGATCCTTCAAACGCATACCTTCCCTCTCAAGGTTTGGTCATATCTATTTGGATCGACCCAACACATAGATACTAAAATCAACAATCATCAGTCAAAACACAAAACATTCATAAATCATGTAGAAATTAGTAGAAAAAAATCATTTCATTATAAAAATAAAAATGATATATAATAATATAGAATTTACATCACATGTACAAAGATACCAAAAAAAATTCCATGTAGATCCCTTCTAGAATACCCCTTTTTAAAATTCAGTAAATTTCTCCTTAAAACTATTTATAATAGGCATCACATTCTATCTTACTCATGAAATATCCTTTTCAAAAATAACATCAAATAATTCCTTATAAAAATTCCATTTTTTAAATATTGCTTTGAAACCTATTATCGATTTACCATTTTTCTTATAAAATATAACTCAAATAAAATTTATTTTTAAAACCACATTTTAACAAGAAAAACAATTTTATATTCTGGTTTTAGTGAATAATTCCATAAAGTAGATATTTATAGTCATTGACACTTGTTTGACCAAGGTTCCATCATTAAAAAATCTAGTGAGATATGAAGTATGTGTCGACTATTTTACTGATATGATTTCATCCCAATTTATGGTGGTATCATACAAGTTATACAATATGTAAGACAATATAATATTTAAGGTACGTAAACAAAAAATCACTAATAAACAAAGAAATTAAGATAAATCCATGGACCTTTGTATAATTATCCTTATTCAAAACCTTTCCTTTGAGATTTATCTAAGACAGGAGGAGTCAAGGGGGGTGTTTGAGTTATTCTCTTCTCTAAAGTATTCAACTTTTCTCTCATGTTCATAGTTGTGTCTAATAGTCCCAAAATATCTTCTCACAGTCACAATTTACTCACACAATCGCAAAATCCCTTTTTACGATCAATGTTTGTTTGTGAATTCATAGTATTCTCTCCCAGTTTCACTATTACATCTCATAGTTGAAAATTTCTCAACGTCACTCCAATATTTTTCAAAATTTATTATTTTTAAAAATTCCTAGATTTTCCAAAATGTGGTGAAAATTGTTTTTAATGTAAGATTTGGAATTTAATTCCTCAATATTTTTTTAAAAAATAAAATTTATGGGGATTAAATATAGTAATTGAATTATATAAAACTTTAATTTTTAAATAGGTTTGTTCCACATGTTTTAAATTAAATCAAATTAGTTGATAGTATTAAAGAAAATTTGATTGCGTTATTATTTTAAAAACTAAATCTATAATCTTTAAAGTATATCATCCACTATATTCAAGGATCATATTTTATTATTTGATTATGGATAAAACTAAAACTTATTATTGATCCCGATGACTTCCCTTCTTTTATCTGATTCCATCTTTTTCATGATATACATAGAGAGATATTGTCTTCTTTTCATATTTTTATTATGTGTTTTGGAACATCTTTTCCAGTTAAGGGACACACATTCTCTCTTATTTTATAAAACTTCATAATTAAGATGATTTTGTTCTTGTGTGGGTGAATCATATGGATTAAATTATTATGTTAATTAACTAGATTAAATTAAATTTATGAAAATTGTGATAAATCATATTTTTTACTAGATTTATTATTCATTCTAACAGGTGATTATTTTTTGGTATTAGAAACTATTGTTCGGTGCATGTTTTAAGTATTATGAATCAAAATCCCTTATTTTTTATTAATAGCCTCTACTCAATTTTTGTAACCAACCACTCAAAACATGAATAATATATACTGTCAAATTTTTTTTTCCCATATAAAAGTTGAATTTTGTTGAAATACTCACGTAATAGAAGTTGATTTAATGTGGAATCCCCATATAAATGAATTATTTTAAAATATGTTGTATAGAACATATTTTTTGTGATTATTGTATGTTTTTATTGTACTTGTGCTATACTGATATTTTGGGGTTGTATGATGATAATATGTGATAAATTTAGATTAGGGATGTTCTATGGGTAGTGAAGTGTAGTGGTAGATAAGCAGTTTTTATGGTATTAAGTAGGTTTATGTGTGGTGCACTAATATAGTTTCACTGGAGTGATGGAATATGAACTGTTAATGATGAGATGAAAACGGAAGGGGGTGTAATATAGGAATATGATTATAATATTAATTCACGGTACATGACTAATGAATTGAAAGATAATGAATGTGATAGTCATGAATGAAAATTAATACAAGTGATGGATATAATGAATTATCATTAAATATGGAATCAACTGTACAAACTAGAATAAAATAAATTTATGATTTAATGGTATAAAATTATATATTTTATGTGGTTTTTCTATAAATGGATTACATCTCATTGGTGGTAGAATGTGGAAACATTTTTATAGTGTTGATGTTAAGGAAAAGGTGAAGAGGTTTCAGTGTGGATCATTTAAACTAGTGTTGTGTGTTGTATATATATATATATATTATTGTATTTTATTTTTATTTCATTATTTACCCCACCCACATTGAGTACCATATATCTACACCCATACGTTCTGGTGGTGTTCCCCCACATCAATATTATGAGGAAAGGATGGCTTATTTCCCCATATTCTTTGCTTTTCCTTAAGTAGCAATGAAGATAAATGCTAATGTTAGGGATTACTTATTATAATGATGTTATTATATGTGGTGGGTAGTAATGTGTTTTAGTTGGATGTGATGTTTATTTAATTCATATTCATGATACCCTATGACCCATATTTTTTATGAAGTTGTGTGGTGGGTGTTGATTGGCATCGTCATGGAAATTTTTCCCGTATAGAAGGATGCGAAAGGCAGTGATATGTGTTAAACCACATTGGATATGGATGAGGATATGTAAATAGAGGATTTAAGGATGATATTTATTATATAATTATATTATAATCCCTTTTATAGGACGTGGTAGGTAGGTTTGAGACCCAACCCACATCACATGTAACTTTATAAGTGGTGATGTGATGGCATAGAAGGGATGTCAGCATATGATGTATGATGTTAGGGAATGGGAGTAAAATATTAATGGGTAAGTGTATGTGGGTGTCATTATACATTATCTCATGTTATTATCTTACCATTCTCATGTGTTATCTATATATTTGGTCATGGTGGGGTTGGTAAGGATAATTAGCCTGTTTTTTTCTTGTTAATTTCATGTTTGTCAACCGGTGCATTAATATGTTATTTTCAGATTTCCAAGGGATAACATGGGTATAATTATAATTATTATACATGTTATTATCATCCTATATATATATAAATAAGTTTTTAGTTTTTTATAGGGATTACGAGGACTGAGCTCAGAATTACTGGCTTAGAGATCAAAGATGTTGTGGGGTCACTACCTTAGTTTTTCTTCTAGTGTCTTAATTTCAAGGCATTATTTGTATTTCATGACATAAACATGTGGGTTTATTTGGTTTTATTATTAAGTGATTTTTTTTTATTTTTATCTTCTCTCTCGATCCTTTTGATATATTGGGGGTAATTACTCCAATTTCATCATTTTACACCCTCAATTCTATTTGATAGCCTAGGGATTACTAGGGGATAGACTCAGGGGTAAGTATTTCCATTCACTATTATACTAGGATGGGTTTCAACATGGGGGTAGGGTAATGAAATATTGTTATAAAATTGAGGTTCTGATAAATTATAGAGTTTGGAGTTAAGCGCTATTGAGGTTTATATATGAATGTAAGGGGAAAAATAGTAGTTTGACGTAGAGTGTGATGCAAAAAAGAATAACTGATAGGTAATTAGAGTTTAGGACCCCTTAATATCTAAAGTAAGGACCATAAGCTTACTGAGTATGCTATGAAACATAATAGTGATTATGGGGAAAATACCAAGGGGAGATATATTCATCATGATTTTTTTGTGATTAAATGAAGTAAATTGGGGAATAAAATGTAATTAATTAATTTATCTAAATGAATACCATGATCCCGAGATTAGGATTCCTTATTTTTTTGTTTTTACAGATATAGATCCTAGTTGTCATTCGCAAGTAGTTTGGGAGGAAGATGTTCTATAGGCTAAACCAATTGATCCTTAGAGGGACGATCCAAGAGAGGAGGATGAAAGGTTGTATATGGTGTTTTGTGATTTATAGAATCAAACTATAAAGCGTTTTGAGGAGAGTGTGTCAAATATAGGGACAAATTATTCTCTAGAGGGGTTGAAGATTTACTTTGGTATAATTAGGGCCTAATATGAGTACTGGGATTCATTGGTCGTTGGTTAGATGTATGGAGTAATGCAATAGGGGTGTACATTGTACCTTGAAGAATGAATTAAAGAGTATTTTTCTTCGATAGACATTTGGAAATAGTTTTTCCTTAAGATTATTTAGTTGATGTTGAAGGAATATTAGAGGCATGACCTAAAAACCCACTAGTGGGTGAGTTTGACTGTGTGAGAGATCAAGATTAGGTTTAAGTATATTTTTTTCACTTAATAACATTAAAGATAAATAGTCTAGAGTGTGAAATATTGAGGAAGTGTTGTGTCCAGTGATAAGGTATACAATCACCCATTTTTTGATCCCAGGATTTATTTTTATGCTTAACAATGATGATGTGATCAGGTTTATTCAGTCATAGAATGAGGTTCTTAGAGTGGTAGTTTAATATATATTCTATAAGAATAGATCATAAATAAGAGGATTTTAGATGTTAAGACAATTGAGGTTTTAGTCATTAGGTAGTCAATCGCAATAGTCTTCTATGAAATTTTCTGAGGCTGATAGTTCCCAATTTTTTAGTGAGGTAATTCTGCTCATGTTCCATGCCATGATCAGTTCCCAAATGATAAGGAATTTAATTTTGGTTTGGTTGGTCATACCCCTCTCAAGACACATTAGGAGCTGAGGTTGCCAATGGTTTTTCATTAGACGGAAAGAGACAGAGATGGTATAGGTCAATACCATATCATATTAATTCATTTTGTTAATAGTGAGGAAGAGGAGACAGAAGTGGGTAGGTTCATGTCATGAATTTACCAGTTCCATAAATATGATAAGAGGTTTGAGGTATGATCAGTTTTCAATATACTATAGTTTCATTTTTTGACTTGATAATATCACACTCCTTTTTTACATTAAATATGGTCCATACATTAATACTGGAGGGTGAGTGGATTCCCTTACCTAGGGTATTATTCAGTAGTGTTTGAGGCCAATTTTACTTATTTTTATTTGATGAGGATATAAAATAATGATTGTGTAGCATCAAATAGTGGGGATTTTTATCTTATTATTGATTTAACTATATGATGTTCTCATAGGAATAAATAAGTTGTACTTTATGTGTTAAATTTTTAATTCATTATGAAGGAGAGCTATGTTTTCAGAAATAGAGGGTTAGAGAGAAGTGTTAATTAGTGAGATGGGCTATTGGATTGGGGTAAACATGTTTAGCTTCATCAATACTGGTTGTTATAGTTTTTTATACCTGAGTAGTGTATATCCCTATAGTAGTTGAGTTGTTAATTAAAGTATTCACAAATAAGGTTGTGAAACTTCCCCATTTATGAGATATTGAGTGTGGGATAGAGTTACAAGTATGTAAATTTAACATTTCAATGGGTTCTTAACATTTTATACCCACAAAGATAGGTGAGTTAAGACTCCAGAATAATTATTTGAACTAGAAGGGCTTCATCCAACCTAGTGTATCTCTTTAGGTTGCTCCAGTGTCATTCTTTATGAATGTATATGGTAGTATGAGTTTTGTGAGTACTATTATAAGTTTAATGAGGTAAAATTCAAGAACTTTTACCTCATTATAACAATTGAAATGATCTTTGACTTGATAAAGGGTTCTCATTTGTTTTTCAAGATCGATATGTGGCTTGGGTATCACTAAATGATATTGAAGGAAAAAAATGTCCCTTATAATACATTATTAATTAGACATGTAAACATAAAGTCTTTTTCCATATCATTCATTATCACAAATTCACCAGCTATGTTCTTGGGGACCATGAAATCAATATTCTTTGAGTTAATGGACGTTTTTCGTTATTGTTTTCATCGAAAACATCCTTACATACACAAGGACAAGGGAGTAGAATAACGAGTATCTCAGAGTTTCCAGGAATGTTCTTACACACCATTAAATCAGTATAAATATATTCATGTATTGTTTTTTTGATAGAGGAGGTGCATTCCCTTAGACATGAGGTGTCACAACATGTTGTTCTTATGGAACATTAAAAGGCCGAGGAAGTTGTTTTTTTGAGTACCCGAAAATATTGTAGCTGTTCATTGTTTTTTCATTCTTAAGGGATATTACAAGAGGTTTATTTCTTAATAATCAGATATTACAAACCAATTATTATATTTTACTAAGAAATACCAATCATTCATCGGGACTAATCAGTTCAAGAAGCTTTTGACTACCTAATGGAAAGGAGGATAAAATCCCCTATGATTTGGTTTCTAGAGGGAGGGGAGATGTTCAAGGCCTTTTATAATTCTTCCCATCTAGGATTGTGAATAATCTTGATGTAGGAAAGGGGAGTCAACTCTAATGGTTCTATTTAGTTTCCTCTTCATTAGTGCACTAAGCCACTCATGACCTCATGTTGGTAGCAATATTTATTTTCCTAAATCTTTGGTGACATTACCTCATCAGTGAGCACTCCATTATCTTCACATACCATAATAGTATTAATTATTTCTCCTCTATGTGGGATTTAAAAAAACATTAGTGAAGGTTGTAACACTCAGACATTTTATTTTCAAATAATAACAATCTTGATAGCTTATATAATAAGAAACACTGATCATTAAGAAAATTAAGATATACTATAGATATGTTATTATTTTAATGTTATCATTATAACCTTAATGTTGTATTTTTAGTTATAAATATAATTAATTTTATTATGAAATATATATTTTTATATAATTGTCCTACTCAAAAAAAATTAATTATTGATCCTTAGAAAATAAGCACTCATTTTTTGTGAAGCCATTATATTCCTCAAAAATAAGTTTTCTTAAAAAAATGGGGTTTATTAAAATTTTTGGTTAAACATTATAATCAATTTAAATAAAATTTACAAAATATATTTATAAAAAAGGAAATAATTTTTGACACTAGTATATCGATGTTATCTTAAGGGGAAATATTTGGATTTTCATGGAATGATTTATTCTTCATAAAATGGTGGAAAATAACTATTTTCCAAATAATTTCATTTATATTTAATAAATATAGTTTTTTATAGTAACATTATATTTTTATTTGGATATAAAGTGACATGTGATTCAATTAGATTATAATAATAAAATTAATTTAACCTAAATCAGCAATATTCTGGTTTTGGAAATATGTTAATTTTTATCCTTAAAAACACTTTTTATAAAAATACTCGAATTTTAAACATTTATATTAAAATAAAATTTTAACAATTTGAATTTTTTTATCAAAAATATATTCTATATTAATATTCTATATTTTCAAATATGGTCACTATACCCCTAATACATTTTTTCATTATAAATAGTAAACTTGTTAAAAACATTTTCACCACCGTAAGTGTAAAAGTATGAGATAGGACATTAAAATAACACTACATATTTCCTTTAATCTATTTGATGAGGGTATTTTGACCATACTCATCCAAAATTTAATTTTATGGAATTTTTTTTCCTATTTTATTTTATAATGACAAATATATTATTTTCTTTAAAGAAAAATAAAAGATGTCACCCTTTTTTCTTTTAAAACACTAATTTTAATGGGGATAAAAAGTGGATATGGTCAATAATAAGAGGTTATTCTAAAAATTTATATTTTTTTATTATTGAAACTCATTTCCAATTTTTTTTGATGACATAATTACCTTAAATAATTAGGAAACACTGACACAGTGCTTGTGCAACGAACAAAAAAAATTACTAAATAATATTGAAAACATTAAAATAATTATATTTTGGATGAATTATGGAGTGCCAATTTTTTTTGAATATTTTTAATTTATAAGTTTTTGTGATAGGGTTTATATTATAAATAATTTTTTGTATTCCAAGAGTTAAATAAAAATTAATTGAATTGTCGAAAAAAAGACATTAATTATATTTCATGTTATATAATATTTTATGAAATAATTTTAAAATAATAAAATATTTGAAAGAGTAAAATAGGAATGGGATATGGTAAAAATTTAAATAATTTACCTTTTATGGTCCAATTTTTTATTATATGTAAATTTATGACCCATTAGTGTTGAAAAAAAGGTACCACGATTATGGTTGAAATTGGTTGATGAATGGGTTAAACCAAATGACGAGGTTTAAAATTAAACATAAACCTATCCAAATTTTATTAGTTTACAGTATTTAAATTGTTCCATATATTATCATTGAATTGTTTTCTACTTGGTTCCACTTTCACAGAGAATTTAATTTATTATATTTAAATATTTTAAGTACATCCAAGTGTGTTGTTTCCTTCATAATTAAAGGACACCAACTATCCTATATTATTCACTCCACCTTGAGCCATTTTTTAGAAAAAACCCTATTAAATTTTTTTTCTATAATATTTTTCCACATTATATATGTGTTTTTCAACTTTAAATAAATTCTCTATTGTCCTTAAGGATAGATATAAATGAGGATCTTCAAAGAGAATTCAATTGTCTTAACCAAGAGTTTTCATTTTTTTCTTCTTATATCTCCATAAATTCTATCATAACCATTAAAATTTAATAATATATTTATAAAACATATACATATATTTTATTATATTCATTAGATAACCTTATTCTTCTTCTTTATCCATGAAATGGGAAATGAAAGTATCGCTCATGTGTCCATGTTGATGACCACCTCGACAAAGAGATATGATTCATTTACGATTACTAGCTCCCATGACTCTTTATAATGAAATATTTAAAAAATTTATTTTATATTTATGATATTATTATGGTTTTTAAATGGTGAATTATTATTTTCCTTTCTTCCATTCCATCTATTGAAAAATTGAAACATCACTTTTGCGTATGTATGAACAAGAATATCCACGAAGTGATGTAATTAATTTTTCATCATTTCATTATGTGAATGGTTATAAAAGTGTATATTGTGAATAAATATGATAATTATGACATAATTAATATTATAGTGATGATGAAACAATAATCAAGGTGCATGTATAAGAACCACCGAACTGAAACATGCATGAAAAATGAACCAATTTTCACCTAAATATAAATTTTAAGTAATAGTTTCTAGGAAAAATATAATTTGAAATTATAAAATAATGGAACCTATAGAGATTGGATGGATTTTACATGGACACTAAGATAGGGGTGAATCAATGTACCCAATTTATTTTTGAATTTATAATATGTTTTCAATTATCCCCTCTTACTCTTGAACCAATTGTACAGTTAAGTGGAAGGGATCTGATATGAACTCTCAAAAATCACATACACCTTCAATACAGACTATAAAAGTAACTGCATCACAATTTTTTACAAGGTCTTCTATAATGACCTACTACTTTTAATTATCATCCTCTGGTTGATTCACATATTATCTTATCACTATATCTTTGTAGTGATTTCTAACTCCTAGAATTGGTGTAACATTTATAAGGAGGAGACTATTAATCTTCTTTAGTAAGTGGCATTCTTTATAATGGTACCACTAGTATTCAATAGAGGTTTTTATACTCACAACAAAAGTTCTTCAAATATATTCAATAAAAGTTTGAAAAATATCTCTATACTACACTTGATTATATTGCATCAACTACAAAATCTTGTTCCTCAACTGTGGGTTTTGAATATTAATGTACCAAGAGTATTCGATGCAAGTCATCCCAGTACTCTTCAATAAGTGGAGGATGAAACTTCCACTCCAATTTAATATCTTTTTATAATGATCAACTAATGAATTTATCAACATACTGAGAGTGGTATTATTCTCTGAATATCAAATGATTAGCCAGATACCCATTTTTTCAATGATGTTCAAAACCTCAATTAAATGTTTTCATATGGGGAGTAGAGCCATCATTATTATTATTTTAAAAGAGTAATAATTTACCAATCTAAATTATGCTCCACTTCTTGAATGAGTTGCATGGAATCTGAAACCCCTTCATATTCATTTATTTTGTTTATTATTATGTTCTTATTAATCATGTTCCCAATTTGGTTATATTCTCATCCAACTTATGTGTTTCATGTATACATGAATAAATAGGATAATAAGTGCACTTAATTTGTTTTATATTCATATATACATGATCCCATAAAAATACTTCACGTAAGGGTGTGGGTGAAAAAACACTACCCACTTATTCTTTTCGAACACAATTTCATTTACTATATTCAATGAGGAATGAAATTTCTATATATAAACCTCGTGTTCAATGGTCACTTACCATTTTTAAATATAGGGTGCATGACATTGTCTTGCGGTTATCTCAGTTTTTGAAAAACAAGAAGAATGACATGTGAGTATATTTTGCTTACATGAATGTCTCAACTGAACTGAGTGCTTTTTGAAGCCTTCAAGTGTGTTGAACACAAGTCAAAAGACCCATGACATTCTTCTACTTCAATCAAGAAGTTGTATAATGGAAAAATCACCTCATGATACAAGGTTTTTTGGTGCTATGTTTCCCTATAAATACAATCTTATCAATCCTGTAGCCCAAATACTCTAGTTCATGCCTCATTATTTATTGGAAAAACATCCTTTAATTTCACCACATCATTTATAAGTTTTATTCTCTGTCAATATCCCACAAAATATTTCATGTCAAGTCATGTCTTATATCACCTGAGTTGTTCAGGTTAATTTAAAAATACATTGAGATTCACGGTGTATTTTCTTACATGAGTTTTCATTATTACTCATGGTGAATTACTCTCATGTAAGTGATAAGGACCACATGAATCTTTTTTGTATGATCTTATACATGTATCTAGATTTCCATCTACAACTGAAGTTTTTATTCTACTAAAATGTGTTCTTTGAGTTATCCTCATGAATACAAGATGGTGATTACATGCATGTTGGTCCATGGCCTCATCTCATAAAAATATTGATCATTAAGTGATCATGATGGGATTAGGATTTATACAAGGAGGTTTGGTCAGAGATCTGGTGAATTTGATTTCCCATACAAAGACTGAGCATGAAGAAAAGGGCGATGACATGAATAAACAATCTCTATCAATATGATCAAGAAGATATGGTAATGTCCATCATTTTAATGATAGAAGAATAGTGTAATTAACTCGTGCATCCTAGATCAGAATACGAATTATAATGCCACAACCCTAGTTTCCAAGAGTTGGTGCATTATTTTATTAAACTGGCATGATCACAAGAAAATAAAATCCTGAAGGACTAATCAGTTTAGTATCCTTGGAAATACTAGATACAAAGATAAGTTTTACATTAGAACATGAAATAAAAAACAACATATTATCCCATTTGAAAACTATCATATCCCATAGAATATTTTTGAAGTTAAATCATAACATTCTTAATCACATACCATGGAAAAATAATATATAAGAAAGGGGTGAGCTCAGATGTTCAGTAAGGATAAAAAATATAGTGTAAGCTATCATAAATATGCATAAAATTTTAAGGAAAGGTATAAAAGTGAAACAAAATAATTTTAAACATATTATTAATCACACTATGGAAAGAATAAATCAAATAATTCCATTAAGATTTTGACATGGATATTCTACTAGTCAAATAATCACATTAAATAGCAGTAACTAATCTCATAATAAGTAAATCCATAATGCCGAACATCATAACCTTATCAACAAATCCTCTTTCCAAGACCATTAACATACCACCAAGGCCATGTGACAAAACGTTAGTTTTAATCATGAGACCTACCAATTCATCAAGGGGTTATAGCGGTCCCTTCCTATCACTTAATAAGTCCAAAGCATTCCTCTTATGAAAAGGATGATACATAACATAAACATTCATATTAAAACTAGCATATGAAATGTTAATACTTTAACTATAAACCACAAATGGTATAAACATTGCACTTCCACATTAAAATATATCATAAACCCTTAAATACAATATGGAACACTGTATCAAAATATGTTAACCTCAAATAAGAATAAAATCAAAAAAAGGATGTTGACATAGATGAAAATAATTTAACAAATTCATTAAAACTCTTTGATAAAAATATCCATTTTTAACTTTTAAATCATTTAAAAGCTGCAAAATTATAAAATATTAATTTATTTTAAAAAAAAACATATAATATTTTAAGGAAATACTCAAAATTTTAAGGTATCATAATAGAAATTTCCTTAAATTTGTCGAAAAGGTTATAAAGTACCTCATTTGGAAAATTATGGAAAGGTTCATTTAAAAAAGCATTGTAAAAAGTCATACATTGATAAAAATTACATTAAAAAATTGTTGATAGTATTTTGAATTATATTTTATGAAACATGGACATGGATGATAAGGGTGTCCCAATAGATACTTATAAATAAGCAATCTTGGATAATAAAGAGAATGTGAAATTAACCCTTACCTTATAAATTCTTTTAGTTTAGGGTGATTTAGCCTCATGTATAATGGTTTAAAAATGTTATTAAATTACAACATGACCATATTAATATTTATGATATCATATATTATCATCTTATATCATTTTGGTAATAATATTTCAGTATCACTGTTGTTTCGGGGGTTAACTACTTCATTTTCGCATTCTTGTTTTTTCATGTAAGTCATGTTTGTTATGAAAATTATATATTTTATTCATATAAAGAATGAAATTATGTTCATAATTATTATTTTTAAACATAATAGAAATTTTATATTGACTCTTGGATGGTTATCGTAGAGTATTAATCTCATTGCGTCGTGGAGACGGTAGACCGTACGTACACATGAGCGACTATATCATTAACTTAATGGTTAAATGGTAAAGAATTGGATGGTATATTAATTTGAAATAATAATTATCATGATATATTCATTATTTATATCTATTATACTGATCATTATACTCATCCAAATAAAGAATTGTTTAATAATAAATTACACCACGACGTGGAGACGGTTAGCCGTACGTACGCACACATGGTGATATTGTTATTTTTATAATGGATAAAATGAGTAATATGGTTGTACCATGATTAAAATAACATATAATTTTATGTATGATACTATATTTATTATTTTTATATGGAAACAACAATGAAATAGGATGTATAAGAAGAAAGGAACATTAAAAGAGGTGATAAAAAATTACCTCTTTTTTTGTGTGTCTCCTTTTGGTTTGCACAAAAGTACTCCTTAAAATGGATTTCATACCAATTTGTGTCCTCTAGAATGAAGTGAAGGAAGTTGGGAGAAAAAGTGGGTTGGTTTTTTCTGAGCCAAATGGCTTTGTAGATGTGAATTAAAGAGAAAGAGAAGTGCCCTTTTATTAGAGAGGTGAGGGGCACTTTTGGAAGATCGTAAAATATTAATTTAATATTAATTTATTTTTGGTTTAAAATAGCTCCAAAATGATTTAGTTCAAAAATAAGATTATTATGGGTATAAATAATCTCATAAAATAATTTTTAGACATGTTTAGGTCACAAAATTAACCTTATATTTTGGGATTAACCCTTAGTTAAAAAGTTTAACTCTTACAATGTCTTCTTGTATTTTTACACTATATGGTAAATATAATTACTATAAAATGAAAAACGAACCCCAATTGGAATATTTATGAAATATTTAACACTATACTAGTTATTTTGACGAACCTGATATTTTTTTATCAACTTTATAACATTTAATTAAATATTATTTAATTTAAATTATCATTTATGTCAATTTTGATACTATTCAAAATTTTATTTTAAAAAATATCAAACCAACATGATAACATTGAAAAAATAGTTATAAAATGTCACTAACATGTATATGTTATCTATAAAATTAATTTATTTCATTAATTAAGTCAAATTACATTTATTTTAATATTTTAAATATCAGTTAATGGATTCTTCGTTTAATAAATCAATTACTGCATCATTATTGTGTCACCATTTAATTTAATTATTTATTTCCTAAAATTATAAAAACATATTATTTATATAATTATTTTAGATTTATAAAGTCAAGTTATAGTAGAATTAATCTTATTCATAACCCTATATTAAAAATGGTTTAGTTATTAAAATTTTAATATGACATTTTTAACTCTTCTTTAAATAAAATATAATAAATGTCTTAATCTAACTCATGTGGTTTAAAAAGAGATCATAATTTCTACCTAAGGTTTATTTTGGTCAAAACAAACTTATACAATGAAATTAGGACATGTTTTAGGGAAATATTGTATTATTATAATATTAATCTTACCATTAATTACCATATTTACTTTTAACCGTGGTAAATAAAATTCAAAAGTTACTATTCACAAAAAATTATTTTAATCCTATTAGCCCAAAATTTTCAGATTTTTTACAACCATGTATGTAAGTTTTTAAAAATTTAATCACATAAGTGGTAAAGTTACCTTTACTACTAATCTGCAGATATGCCTAGAAGGTGGATAAAAGAGACGTTCAAAAGTTCAATAAAATTTTCTATAACTAATTATATTATAAAAAATATTGCAATAAACTAAATTAGACTAATATATGTATAAATTATATATTTTTAAATTAAAATAAATATAAATTAAAATAAGTATTTAAATGAAAAAGGCCGTTTTTTAACAATAATGCAGTTCTTTTCACTATTCATCAAAAATTAATTTTTTTTAGAAAATTACCAAAATTTCACCCTAAGCTATTTTTCACATTGTTAATTCAAAAATGAATCCTATTTTAAAAACTAAAATTTATAAATTTCATAATTTGGTTAATACTATTCATAACTACTTTTTAAAAGGCTAGTTTGAAAGGTCATGGTGCGTTCGAACATGATATTATGTGTAGTGAAAGCTATTGAATTATTTAGAAGGAAGAGCACCATGGAAGCTTGGGGTGTTACATTCTTACCTCCTTCATATAATTTCTCCCTCAAAATTTCAGAATATCACTTTATATAAAGATTTGGGTGGTTCTTCATCATAAGTTGTTCTAGTTCCCACATCACCTCTTCCATTTTAGAGTTTCTCTAAAGAACCTTTACCAAATGAGGCATCTAATTTATCAACACATGTTATCTAGTACCAAGAATCTTAGTAGGCACTTCACAATAAGAAAAATCAAGTTGTAGTTCTATTTCTGCAAAGTTGAGTACATATGTTGGGTATGGAATTTATTTTCTTAACATTGATACATGAAACACATCATGAAATTTGGAGATACTTGGCAGTATTTTCAAATGGTAAGTTAAATCTCCAATTCGTTTAAGAATTTAAAAAGGACAGATGTACCTAGGACTTAATTTACCCTTTTTACTGAATCATATAACACCCTTACATGAAGATACCTTCAAGAAGACATGATCTCCCACTTGAAATTATAGGCTATTCCTTTAGTTATCAGCATAACTCTTTTCCCTATTTTGAGTTGTTTTGATATGGGTATGAACAGTTTTTACCTTTTCCAACATTTCCTCAACATGTTCTGGGCCTACATGTTTTCTTTCACCAACATCATCTCAAAAAGTTGGTGTATAAAATCTCTTTCTATATAACGCTTCATATAGTGCCATATGTATACTTGAATTGAAGCTATTATTATGGGAAAATTATAATAGAGGTAAATAATGACCCCACATACCTTGAAAGTCAATATAGAAAGATATCAACATGTCTTCTAAAGTTTTAATAGTTTTTTCTAATTGTCCATCAGTATGAGGGTGGTAGGAAGTGCTCAAAAAAAGATCCGTATCAGGGCCTTCTGAAGAATTTTCTATAATTGTGATGTAAAACATGGATCACAGTCAGAAACAATTGATAGGGGTACACCATTAAGTCTTACAACTTCATTAATATATAGTCTTGATAAAACGTTCAAGTGGTAAATCTTCTCATATAGCATGAAATGTGATGATTTTATAACATGATCAACAATAACCCGTATCAGATCATTTCTTTTAGGAGTCTTTGGTATACCCATGACAAAATCCATCATCATATCATCCCATTTTCACCCAGGTATAGAAATAGGTTTCATGAATCCTCAAGGATGTTTTCTTCCAACCTTCACCGATTGAAAAACCAAACATCTCGACACATAATCAGCAATATCCCTCTTCATTTTTTCCCAAAAAATATGTTCCTTCAAATATCTGTACCTCTTAGTGCCACTAGGGTGTATAGAGAAATTCGAACTATGAGCATCATCCAATAATTCCATTTTTAGCTCAAGTATAGTAGGAACATAAATCCTCTTCCCAAATTTGAAAAATCCATCTTTAAATATGAATTCAATCAGTATCCCATAATTCACACCATTAATTTTATTTTTAAACTCCTCATCATCAGAATGAGAACTTTTTATCCTTTATTGTAAAGAAGGTTTAGATACCATTTGAAAAAGTAGTGATGTTTCACCTTAATTGATAATTCCCATATCCATATTTACTAGATCCATAAATATTGGATCCCTTTTAAATATAATTAATTATAACTCTATGGTCTTTTCTACTCAGAGAAACTACCACCTTATTTTCTTTCTCTGAGTGGTAGTGTATTGTAAAATCATAATCCTTGAGTAGCTCAAGCCACACCCTTTATATCATGTTGAGTTATTTCTATGAGAAAATATATTTCAAACCCTTATGATTAGTATATATATATCACATCTTTCACCACATATATAGTGTCTCCATATCTTTATAACAAAGATTACCGCTGATACCTCCAGATCTTGAGTTGGGTAGTTTTGTTCATGAATTTGTAATTGTGTTTATGTAGAATCAATGAACCTATCATTATACATAAGGAAACAACCTAGTCCTTTCCTTGACGCATCACTATAAACCCCAAATCCATCATTCCCAATGGTAGAGTCAAGATAGAATCATTTACTAATCTTATCTTTAATTATTCAAAAAATTCCTTAAACTATTTTGTCCAAACGAATTTAACCCCTTTACATGTGATCTTAGTTAACATGTTTCCCAATTGGCAAACATTATGGATGAAATGATGATAGTAACCTGCTAAACTAATAAAACGGCATACCTCAGTTATACTTGTCGATGATGTCCATTTGTGGATTTCCCTTTTCGTTACTGGATCAACAGAGATTACATCCTTTGAGAGAATATATCCAAGAAAAGAAAT
This sequence comes from Viscum album, assembly GCA_963277665.1. Classification (NCBI taxonomy): domain Eukaryota; kingdom Viridiplantae; phylum Streptophyta; class Magnoliopsida; order Santalales; family Viscaceae; genus Viscum; species Viscum album. The sequence continues at coordinate 1,676,747,220 of OY728138.1, read as the reverse complement.
ATCCTAAATCTAGATTTCACACTTTCTATACTTACCATATTGTTCATTTATTTTAAGAGTATTTAGAATAATTTTTAATTGGTTCTCATGGTCTTTATAGCTTTTGGAGTACTCCAAAATATCATCAGTAAATATGACAACAAAAAAACATGATATTCCACGAACACTCTGTTCATTAGATAAATGAAAATAGAGATTACATTGGTCAATCCAAATGGAATTATTGTAAATTTATAATGACCATACCTCATTTGGAATGTTTTCTTTAGAATATCTTCATTTTTTACACACAATTGATGATATCCAGAATGAAGGTCATTTTTTGCAAAATATTGATCCTTATGAATTTGATGAAATAAATCATCAATGTGAGGAAAGGGATAATTGTTATTTATTTTAACAACATTTATTTCTCTATAAACAATGCATATCATCATTGATCAATCTTTCATTTTAACAAAAAGAACTAGGGCTCTGCATGGAGAAACACTAGGGAGAATTAGTACCTTATTACTGAAATCCTTTAGTTTTTTATTCAACTATACTAATTCCATAATGTCCATTATATAATGAGTCTTTTATATGGGTCTTTCATCAGGGATAAAATCAATAAAAAACTAAACTTCATGATTTGAGAGTTTTGTAGGTAAATATTCGAGAAAACGTCAATGTATTCCTTTACAATAGGTACATCTGGAATTTTAATATTTATTTCTTCATCCCAAAATTTTATTTCATATGACACCCCAATAATATAATTTATTAAAGCTATTGGGGGTGGATTTTGATAAGAATTAGGGGATGAAGTTTCTACTCTAAAGATAATGGATTCTACATTATCCTCATAAATCACAACTTCCTTCTTCTTGCAATACATTTTCCCACCATATTTTGATATCTAATCCATAATGAGGATTATATAAATGTAAACCATAGGTATGATAATGAAGTCAGCAGATAATGCACATTTATATTCCATAATGGTAACTTCCAGAAACATATTTATTTCAATGAGAATTCCCTTTGGGTTTTTACCGACAAGTCCCTTGTTAAAGTGAATTTTAAATATCTAAATTTTAAATAAAACTAGGAAGATAAAACAGAATTTGAGGATCCATAATCAAATAGAGACTTTACTAAATTTTAGGAGATGATTATATTACCCCCCTCAACGTCATTAGAAGTTTCAACCACAACAGTTGTGGTCGCAAAAGATTGGCCTTTCTCCCTTGGCTTTTTCTAAGGTATGTTTTCTTGATGCTTAGGAAAATCATTTACATAATATCCCATTTCTTTATAATTATATCATTGAACATTGAAAAATTATTTCTTCCCCTTATTATCACGAGCTTGATGGAATTTTTCTTTACACTTGTAATAAACTCTAATCCCATTTCAACAAGTACCACAGTGTTTCTTCCCACAATTATTATAGGGTAGAAAGACAACTTCTACCTTATTCAACTTATTTCCATTCCTAGAGTGTTCAAAAACCCTCTTATTATCTTTATTCCCTCTAAATTTGTAAAGACCCATAAAATTCAAGGAATTTTTTTTCTTAATTTTCTTTGGAATTTTACAAGAACGCAGTTTCTGACGGCACCTGATTCCGAGGCCCGGTGTGGCCGAAATCATTTTCCGAAGTTTAGCTCGGGTACGTTCAGTGAACGAACAAGTGGGGTTTTCTAGATTTTGAACCAGTGCTCGGAATTGAATTATGAGGGCACCGATGGGATCGCAACACCGGTATTTTCTTAGAAACACCTTTTCCGGAGTTGCGTTTGCTCGGGTGTGGTTTTTAATTTTTGGGTTTAAGTTAAGAAATAAAATAAAAGTGGTGCAACACATTATTTTATTTCACTTAAAGCCACTTAAAGCCACTTAAGCTAAGTTAAGAAGATAGGTTGGAACCCAAAATATCCTACCCACTTGGTAGGATATTTGTGAGGTGGGGCCCGCATGAGCCCCACCGTTTCTTCCCTCCTAAGTAACGCACCTGCAACCCTCTCTTTAATGAAAGTCAACCGTGCGTTTTTCTGGTTATGACATGCCCCATTTAATTGGGCAGTTAAATTGTTACAATTAATTCTTCAAATTAATTGTTCGTTTCTTATCTTTGAATTTCAAATCATTGGCATGAGAATAAAATAATACCAACAACTATTGTTGAGGGGTTGCTTGTTGAGAGGATTTGGAGAAATCTCTAAATCTTGAAGATCTTCATCCTCTTTCACGAAGAACGCGAAGAACGCGAAGAACGAGAAGAACACCGGCCTCCGACGAAGGATGATGAAGAACTCCGAACCCTCAGAGATCGAAGGCGTGACGCCGTGTACTGCGACGCTGATGATCCTCCTTCCGCGATGCTCCTTCCACGACGAACGCACGTTTGACGACAGAGTTGAGGTAGGGGTTTTATGCGTTTCTCTTTTTGTGATTAATTCTGTTGTTTTTCCCCTTTTAATTGGACCGACTGTTATCGCATTAACGGGAGGAGGTCGGACCACACGAACACGACTGACACTCCTCCCCTTTTGGTTGTGGATTTTTGATGCGATGAACAAGGAAACACGGTGCCGAAGCACCACGCCGAAATTGTTAAAGGGGGAGCGGAGAAACGCGGCACCGCCGCACTGCGCCGTTGGAAGCAACAAATCCGCGACGCCGTCATGCCGCGCCGTAGAAGATGAAAAAAGGACGCGACACCGTCGCGCCATGCCGGTGGACCTCAGTAGCACCGCGGATAGAGCGGGTCTGTGATGGAAGGGCGCGGCGCCGTCGCGTCGTGCCAAACGATCCAAGGCCGCGGCCGGTTCCGGGCCGCAGCGATGCAAGGGAACCGACGGCCGACACTGGGCCGCCGGCGTCAGAGCAAGGGGACCGGCCCTTGCCAGTCCCGTGGCGGAGCAGCCGGCCGGACGGTGCGGTCCGGCCGGTTCGAGGAGAGAGCTGGGGTTCGTAACCCTCGGCCGGCCATCTGAGCGGCCCCATTAAAGGGGTCGCGGTTTCCTTCACGCGGGGGCAGCGCCCCCGCCCTGAAACGGTTCAGCCGTTCGGCCGAACCCCTGGCGGCGCGCCAGCGCGCCGCGTGCACGGCTGCCCTGGCCGGTCCGCCGAACTGGACCGCCAGGCAGGGCCGCGCCCAAGCCGGGACAGGCCGTGCCCAAGCGGGCCGGACCCGGACCCGGTTCGGGTCGACCAGGTTTGGGCCAACCCTGGGGGTATCAGGCCAGGTCGGACCGGGCCTGAACCCCCTTGTTACCGAACCTCTTCGGTCTGTTTCACATAACATGAGATATGGGCCTCTGATCGAGGCACCGTTAGATGCGATGCAATCCTTGGATCAAGACGGTCGTTTCCTTATATCTCACTCAAGGTTTCGGAATACTTTGGGTTCGGCCGGGTTGGTTCGTACACAAAACCAACCGGGCCCTCGGAGCGAAAACACTCATAACTTAAGCTCCGGACGTCCGATTGACGTGTCGTCGACTTTTATGGATTCCTATAAGTTAGACGGATCTTTTGGCTTACTCCACCCAAGGTTTGGACGTAGTTGGACTACGGTCGGGTTGGTTTTGACTTAAAAACCAACCAGGCCTCTAGGACGTAAAAGCCAATAACTCTCAGATCGGGCGTCCGATTGATGCGCCGTCTGTGACGTTGAGTTCCTATTGACGATACAGAACTTTTGGATACATCAACTCCGGACTATGTGTCATTTGATGTATCAGCCTCTCGGCTTGTGGAGCGGACCCTCCCGAACGAGCTTGCTGTGTGCGGGAACCCTAGAGCTGGCTGCGACGATGACGACGACTGTACAGAGATCCTCAGTGGATTCGACGAAGACGACTACAACACTCAACGATCCTATATGGATCAGTGCTACTGATCCTGTGTGGGTACGATCCGGTGTGGGTTAGCGCTCAACGGTCCTGTGTGGGCCAACGCCTACAGATCCTGTGTGGGTCCGATCTTATGTGGGTCTTTGCGGGGGTTAGTTACCTATCGATCCTTTGTGGGTCAGATCCTTTGTGGGTCACTGCGGGGGTTAGTTACCTATCGATCCTATGTGGGTCAGATCCTTTGTGGGTCATTGCGGGGGTTAGTACCTTTCGATCCTTTTTGGGTCCGACTGCTTAGATGAATCAGTGGATATATCTGATCATCTCTATCTCCTTACAAAGAAGAATATCTGTGTGAGAAGAATCCTGTTTTGCTTTCCTATGTGGATTGTGTTGTTCTATCCTATGTGGATTTACGTTTTGCTTTCCTGTGTGTACTGGGTTGTACTTTTGCTCGGATGTTGGAGCCGAACGAGAATTGATGACTTAGGTATATGTATGGGTATATACCAAAGCAGTGTCGAATGTTACTTCGTGATTGTATCTTTCCTGTGTGGATTATCCTTTGTGGATTCTGGGAGACCTTCAGGGGTCTCGGGGTCCCTATTGAGTAACTTATACTCACCACTTCACGGGCTATGCCTGCACTACATTGTGTTGGTTGCAGACGACGGACAACGCTGATTGTGGTTGAGGCTTGCGGAGAAGGACGGTACTTGGAGGTGGACCACTGGACGAGACGTTCTCGGAGCGGACGGCAGGACCCGAGGAGCTGTGGAGGCTATCTATACTCACCCTTCAGGTGGTATTTCCAGTGGACAACTCGACATTATGGCTTTACTTTTCAGTTGCTGTTTTTCCTTCCAGTTGTACTTTACTTTCAGTTTGTGTTTGTATACTTGCCCACTTACTTTTCCGCACTTACTGTTGTACTCAGTTTTTACTTAGTGTTTACTTCTACTGCTTGCTTGCTCTGGGGTGTTTGTTTACTTTACAAAGGAAATTCCTTCCCTTTTTACCAGGAATTACGCCTTGGTGCTAGTCGCCAGCCCCTGGCCTATAGAAGTCAGGTTTGGGGTAGTCACGGCACGAGCCCTGAGGATGGGTCGTGACAAATTGGTATCAGAGGAGTTCGGTTCTACCGCAGAACTTTGGACTCTGATCTTTTTCTATGTAAAGCAATAGTGTTAAGCGTATTGGGTGTGGTTATCAGTCCATGGAGTCCACTGTTAGTATGGCGGCTGACGTATCCGTACACCAGGACCCTGACTTCTGATTTCCGACTTAATGCGTGAAAACATTGATTGCATGCGTGTTTTAAGTTTTCTTTGTGATTACTTTGTGTCAGATCACCAGGTATATTGTTCTGACCGTGGCGCACCTGTTTCCTTTTCAGGATGGCCCCACGATGGAAGCCAGCTAGGGTTCCGAGAGTTGTGCATGACAACAGCCCACCGAGCGACGAGGCCTCAGTACATGGGCCTTTAACAGCTGTGGCACCGACAATACCTTTATCCGCCGAGCCACCGATGCTTCCAGCCCCAACTGCTGACAATGCACACCACCTTAGTGCATTGCACGAGTTCCAACGCCAGAGACCACCCAGGTTCTGCAGGGAGACGGTCCCCCAGGCAGCCGAGGATTGGCTGGAGGTAGTGGTACGAGTTTTCAGGTTAGTGAGGACACCAGCAGACCTCATGGTGATCCTTGCAGCAAGTCTACTGCACGTGGCAGCGGGCCGATGGTGGATCTTGATGCTCCAGGTGCACGATGAGGCATCTCTTCTATGGACGGACTTTGAGAGCCTCTTTCGCTCAGAGTTCGTCCCAGCCACACTCCGCGCGGTGCGCATCCAAGAGCTTCTTCAGCTGTGGAAGGGAAGCTTGACGGTCGCCCAGTACTCGGAGAGATTTACCGATCTCTCGCGCTACTCGGCAGACATGGTACGGGACCCGTTATTCCAGGCCCGGACCTTTGAGCAGGGATTGAGGCATGAGATCAGGGCATCTCTGATCTCCCTCAGAATTCCAACTCAGGCAGGAGTACTGGAGCGAGCTCTTCTGATCGAGAGCTTTCTTGCTGAGCCTTCTTCAGCAGCAAGACCTACCGCAGGGCGACAGGTAGTAGAGTCTTCTACAGCAGGCAGTCGACGGATGACTCATGGGTCTAGGCAGACTAGACCCTCAGGAAGACAACCTCAGGACATTGGCTCAACAGTGCAGGGCACACAGCGTGGTGCCAGTCTTTCAAGAGGCAGGCAATGCTACACGTGCGGTGGGCAGGGCCACATGACTCGTGACTGCCCGACCCGCCGTGCCGAGGAGAAGCAGATGGTTGAGGGGCCACCCAGGAAGAGGCCGAGGGTTAACCGTGGCGGTCCGCAGGGAGCAGGCGGACGAGGCAGAGGAGCTAGCCGAGCAGTAGGTGGTGGGCAACGCTTTGAGGCTCTACCACCACCACCACTAGGAGGTCCACCCCGACCACCGGGAGCTGGCGGGCAGAGACAGGCACAACTCCAGACAGCGGATTCCTATGACCACGGTGCACCCGAGATGATTCGAGGTACTATCTGTGTCTATTCCACCCTTGGTTCAGTTCTTATAGACACAGGAGAGAGTCACTCTTTCATAGCCGCTACCCTTGTTTGGAGCTCGGAGATTCTGACTGAGCCGTTGGCTCGATCCTTACGGCTAGAGACTCCTACGGGAGCAGACTCGATGATTACACACTAGTTCCGGCAGTGTGAGATTACTCTAGGAGGTGAGAGCTTCTGTTGGGATCTTCTTGTAGCGGCGTCAAGGCCTTATGGCGTCATCTTGGGCATGGATTGGTTATCTACAGTCCAAGCAAAAATTGACCGTATTAGGCGCAAGGTGCGATGTGTACGTACCGACGGGAGCAGGTTCACCTTCACGGGTGAGAAGGGATACTTCGCAGCACATGATGTACTTCCGCAGAGGAGAGGACATCCCATCACTCATTAGTTGGCTAGCCTCATCCTAGGAGCAGTTGACGTGCGGAGTACTGGTTTTACTGCAGTGGTGGATCAGTATGCGGACATTTTCCCCGATGACGCTCCAGGACTAACTCCTCACAGAGAGGTAGACTTTTATATTGATCTGTACCCCGGTACAGCCCCGATATCCACTCTAGCATATCAAATGGCCCCCGCTGAGCTTCAAGAGATACGGGTACAGTTGGAGGACTTGCAGGGCAATGGATTCATCCGACCCAGTGTTTTACCCTGGGCTTCCTCAATATTGTTCGCCAAGAAGGCGGACGGGAGCTTGCAACTTTGTGTTGACTATCGTTGCCTGAACCAGGTGACATGGAGGAACAAGTATCCGCTACCAAGGATTGATGACCTCTCCGATCAGCTCAAGGGAGCATAGTGGTTCTCAAAGATAGACCTCAGGTCAGGCTATCATCAGCTCAGAGTTCAGGACGAGGATGTGTAGAAGACGAGCTTCAGATGTCGGTATAGACACTAAGAGTTCTTGGTTATGCCTTTCGGCGTGACCAACGCTCCGGTAGTGTTCATGGGCCTCATGAATAGGATCTTTCAGCCATACCTCGATCGATTTGTCATGGTATTCATCGACGACATTTTGATATACTTGACGACTGAGGAGGAGCACGCCTACCACTTGCGGGTTGTACTAGACACACTCAGAGAGCACCAGATTTATGGCAAGATCACAAAGTTTCAGTTCTGGATATGTGAGGTCCACTTCTTGGGACACGCCATCTCTGAGGCGGGAGTTGCAGTGGATCCTGCGATGATCGAGGTAGTGCTAGCTTGGGAGCCACCGAGGATCATGATGGAGGTGCAGAGTTTCTTGGGACTAGCTGGATACTATCGGAGATTTGTGCCAGAATTTTCCAGAGTTGTGGCACCACTCTCAGCTTTGACGAAGAAGGGGAAGCCCTTTGTGTGGTCAGACAGATGTCAGCAGAGCCTCTAGGAGCTGAGACAGAGATTGACCAGCGCACCTATCTTGAGGTTGCCAGAGGAGGGAGTAGGGTACATAGTCTACTGCGATGCATCAGGGAACGGACTCAGATGTGTCCTGATGCAGGAACGGGCAGTGATCGCCTATGGATCATGTTAGTTGAGGCCGCATGAGAAGAACTACGCTACCCATGACCTGGAGTTAGCAGCAGTGGTATTTTCTCTGAAGACATGGCGACACTACCTGATGGGCGAGCGCTTTACAATCTTTTCTGGACATCAGAGTCTCAGGTACATCTTATTTCATAAGGAATTGAACCTGAGACAACGACGATGGCTCGAGTTCCTCTAGGACTATGACTTTGAGATAGTCTATACTCCTGGGAAGGGGAACTTAGTAGCCGATGCTCTCAGCAGGAGGATGAGCATTCAGCTACTTGAGGAGGCGACAGAGCAGCTAGCCGCTTTGCAGATATCCTTTGTGGATAGAGATGAAGTATCCTTCATTCAGTCTCTCATAGTCACTCCTCCACTACTGCAGCAGGTCAGAGAGGCACATCGTGGGGACACTGACTGTGAGACGTGGCGTGCGCATATATCTTTAGGACAGACACCTGATGGTTTCTTCTTTGGAGAAGAGCACGACGTCCTTTTCAGAGGGCGTACCTTAATACCAGTTGCATTACAGGAGGAGGTGCTGAGAGAGTTTCAATCTTCTCCCTTGGTGGTAAATCCTGGAGTGGCGAAGATGTACCAGGACCTTAGATGACAGCACTGGTGGCCGGGCATAAAGAAGGCTATTGCAGAGTTCGTTTCTCGATGCCTCACCTGCCAGCAGGTGAAGGCAGAGCACCAGGTACCAGTAGTCTTGGTACAACCCTTGGAGGTCCCAAAGTGGAAGTGGGATGATATATCTATAGACTTCATGACTGGACTTCCACGCACTTCCAGAGGTCACAACTCTATTTGGGTGATTGTCGACCGACTCACCAAGTCGGCTCACTTCTTACCCATCAGGGAGCAAGGCTCAGTGGAGAACTTGGGATGTCTCTACGTTTAGGAGATTGTATGGCTTCACGGTGTGCCATCATCTATCGTCTCCGATTGAGATTCTTTCTTTACTTCCCGGCTTTGGAAGTGGTTGCAGGAGGCATTCGGGACACAGCTACGTCTAAGCACCGCCTTCCACCCTCAAACAGATGGTCAGACGGAGAGGACCATACAGACTCTTGAGGACATGCTCCGCAAATGTGTCCTTGATATTGGTCGTAGCTGGGAGGACCACCTAACCTTGGTGGAGTTTTCATACAACAAAAACTACCACTACACCATCAGGATGGCACCATACGAGGTGTTGTACGACCGACCTAGCAGATCTCCTTTATGCTAGACAGACCTTGGGGAGTCAGCACTTGTGGGACCAGAGATGGTCCAGGCCACGACAGAGAAGGTCCAGGTCATCCAGGATTGGACAAGGACAGCTCAGAGCCGGCAGAAGTCTTATGCTGACAGGAGGAGGAGGCCACTAGAGTTCGAGGATAGCGACCATGTCTTCTTGCGTGTATCACATCGACATGGATTATGGAGATTTGGCCGAGGCGGCAAGTTGTCTCCACACTTCATCGGACCATTCCAGGTCCTCAGTAGGATTGGAGAGGTGGATTATCACCTAGATATACCACCTTAGTTGCACCGGGTGCACGACGTCTTCCATGTATCTCAGCTGAGGATATACGTGCACAACCCGACGCACATAATTGACCATGGGGAGCTGGACGTTGATGATGGGGAGACCTTTGCAGAGGTATCGGTAGAGATTGAGGATCGATAGGAGTGGGTCCTACACGGACGGTCGATTCTTCTAGTGCGTATCAGATGGCATCACGGGAACCTCCAGGAGAGCACTTGGGAGCGGGAGGCTCAGATGCGTGCTCAGTACCCACATTTGTTTCCCTAGTTTATGATGTATCTTTACAGGGACATAAATACCTATGGTGGGAGTGATATAAAGACCCGTAAAATTCAAGGAATTTTTTTTTCTTAATTTTCTTTGGAATTTTACAAGAACGCAGTTTCTGACAGCACCTGATTCCGAGGCCCGGTGTGGCCAGAATCATTTTCTGAAGTTTAGCTCGGGTACGTTCAGTGAACGAACGAGCAGGGTTTTCTAACTTTTGAACCGGTGCTCAGAATCGAATTCTGAGGGCATCGATGGGATCGCAGTGCCGATATTTTCTTAGAAACGCCTTTTCTGGAGTTGCATTTTCTCGGGCGTGGTTTTTAATTTTTGGGGTTAAGTTAAGAAATAAAATAAAAGTGGTGTAACACTTTATTTTATTTCACTTAAAGCCACTTAAGCTAAGTTAGGAGGATAGGTTGGAAACCAAAATATACTACCCACATGGTAGGATATTTGTGAGGTGGGGCCCGCATGAGCCCCACCATTTCATCCCTCTTAAGTAACGTACCCGCAACCCCCTCTTTAATGAAATTCAACCGTGCATTTTTTTGGTTAAGAAACGCCCCATTAAATTGGGCAGTTAAATTGTTACAATTAATTCATTGAATTAATTGTTCGTTTCTTATCTTTGAATTTCAAATCGTTGGCATGGGAATAAAATAAGACCAACACTTTTTGTTGAGGGGTTGCTTGTTGAGAGGATTTGGGGAATGCTCTAAAGCTTGAAGATCTTCATCCTCCTTCACGAATAACGCGAAGAACGCGAAGAACGCCGGCCTGCGATGAAGGGTGACGAAGAATGCCAAACCCTCGAAGATCGACAGTGCGACGCCGTGTACTGCGACACCGATGATCCTCTTTACGTGACGCTCCTTCCGTGACGAACGCTCGTTCGATTACAGAGTTGAGGTAGGGGTTTTATGCGTTTCTTTTTTTGTGATTACTTCCGTTGTCTTCCCTCTTTTAATTGGATCGCCTGTTATCACATTAGCGGGATGAGGTCGGACCGCATGAACACGGCCGACACTCCTCCCCTTTTGGTAGGGGATTTTTTATGTGGTGAACAAGGCAAAACAGTGCCGAAGCACCGCGCATAAATTGTAAAAGGGAGAGCGGAGAAACGCGGTGCTGCCACACCGCGCTGTTGGAAGAAACAAATCTGCGACACCATCACGCCGCGCCGTAGAAGATGAAAAAAGGACGCGGCGCCGTCGCGCCGCACTGGTGGACCTCAGAAGCATCGCAGGCGGAGCGGGGCCAAGGTGGAAGGGCACGGCGCCGTCGCGTTGCGCCAGACGAACCGAGGTCGCGGCCGGTTCCGGGCTGCGGCGATGCAAGGGAACCGACGGCCAGTACCGGGCCGCGGGCGTCGGAGCGAGGGGACCAGCCCTTGCCGGTCCCGTGGCGGTGCAGCCGGCTAGCCGGTGCAGGTCGACCGGTTCGAGGAGAGCGCTGGAGGTCGTAACCCCTGGCTAGCCAGCTGAGCGGCCCCATTAATGGGGATGCGGTTTCCTTCAAGCGGGGGCAGCGCCCTCGCCCAAAAAACGGTTCGGCCATTCGGCCGAACCCCCGGCGGCGCGCTAGCGCGCCGCGTACCGGGTGGCTGCCCTGGCCAGTCTGCTGAACCAGACTGCCAGGTCGGGCCGCGCCCAAGCGGTCCGGACCCGGACCTGGTTCAGGCCGACCCTAGGGGTATCGGGCAGGGTCGGACCGGGCCCGAACCCCCTGTTACTGAACCTCTTCGGTATGTTGCCCATAACTTGAGCTACGGGCCTACGATCAACGCACCATCAGATGCAATGTGATCCTTGGATCGAGGCGGTCGTTTCAGTATATCGCACTTAAGGTTTCAGAATACTTTGGATTCAGCCGGGTTGGTTCGTGCACGAAACTAACCGGGCCCTTGGAGCGGAAACACTCATAACTTAAGCTCCGGACGTCCGATTGATGTGCCATCGACGTTGATGGATTCCTCTAAGTGAGACGGATCTTTTGGCTTACTCCGCCCGAGGTTTGGACCTAGGTGGAGTACGGTCAGGTTGGTTTTGACTTAAAAACCAACCGGTCCCCAAGGACGAAAAAGACAATAACTCTCAGACTGGGCGTCCGATTGACGCGCTGTCTGCGACGTTGAGTTCTTGTTGACGATACAGAACTTTTGGATACATCAAATCTGGACTATGTGTCAGTTGATGTATCAGCCTCTCGGCTCGTGGAGCGGACCCTCCCGAACGAGCTTACTATGTGCGGGAACCCTAGAGCTGGCTGCGACGATGACGTCGACTGTACAAAGATCCTCAGTGGATTCGACGACGATGACTACAGCACTTAGCGATCCTATGTGGATCAGTGCTACCGATCCTTTGTGGGTCCGATCCTGTGTGGGTCAGCGCTCAGCGGTCCTATGTGGGCCAGCACCGACAGATCCTGTGTGGGTCCGATCCTGTGTGGGTCTTTGTGGGGGTTAGTTACCTATTGATCCATTGTGGGTCAGATCCTTTGTTTTTCATTACGGGGGTTAGTTACCTATTGATCCTATGTGGGTCAGATCCTTTGTGGGTCATTGTGGGGGTTAGTACCATTCGATCCTTTGTGTGTACGACGACTTAGATGAATCAGTGGATATATCTGATTATCTCTATCATCTTACAAAGAAGAATACCTGTGTGAGCTGAATCCTGTTTTTCTTTCCTATGTGGATTGTGTTGCGCTATCTTGTGTGGATTTACGTTTTGATTTTTTGTGTGGACTGGGTTGTACTTGGGCTCAGATGTTGGAGATGAATGAGAATTGATGACTTAGGTATATGTATGGGCATATACCTAAGCAGTGTCGAGTGTTACTTCGTGATTGTATCTTTCCTTTGTGTATTATCCTTTGTGGATTCTGGGAGACCTTCGGGGGTCTCGGGGTCCCTAATGAGTAGCTTATACTCACCCCTGCACGGGCTATTCCCACACTAAATTGTGTTGGTTGTAGACGACGGACAATGCTGATCGTGGTTGAGGCTTGCGGAGCAGGACGATTCTTGGAGGTGGACCACTGGACGGGACATTCTCGGAGCGGACGACTGGACCTGAGGAGCTGTGGAGGCTCTCTGTACTCACCCTTTAGGTGGGATTTCTAGTGGACAGCTCGACGTTGCAAATTTACTTTTTTGTTGTTGTTTTTCCTTCTAGTTGTACTTTACTTTCAGTTTGGGTTTGTATACTGGCCCACTTACTTTTCCGCACTTACTGTTGTACTCAGTTTTTACTTAGTGTTTACTTCTACTGCTTGCTTTCTCTAGGGTGTTTATTTACTTTAAAAAGGCAATGCGTTCCCTTTTTACCGGGAATTACGCCTTGGTGCTAGTCGCCAGCCCCTGGCCTATGGAAGGCGGGCTTGGGGTAGTCATAACACGGGCCCCGAGGACAGGTCGTGACAAAATTAATAAGACTTATAAAATTCTTCTTTTTGTATTGATATCACATGAGACTATAACTTTGTATGACGAGAATGATTATGAGACCAATTTATGTTAGAGTAATGGTTTTAACCCATCAAAGAATCAATCAATCTTACTTCTTGGGTTATTTATGTAGTCGGAAACATTCTTTGCTAAGATTGTGAAGTTAACCTCATACTCTGGAAAAATTATTTTCCTCTTTTTGACTCAAACATAGAAATTACATTTCCATATCATCTTGATATTCATGAGAAAAGTATTTTTCTAGCAAAAGTTCTTTAAAATCCCTCCATTACATATTTGATACTTTTTTATCCTCCTTCGTGTCTAGTATTAATGACCACCATTGATCCAAATCTCCCGAGAGATGATAAACTCTAATGAAAACCTTTTCTCTTTAATTACTCCCAAAATCAAGAAATATTTTCTCTAAGGGACTTATCCATTGCTCAACTACAAATAGATTTATAGTCCCATATAATGTTGGATGTTGTTGTCTCATGAATCAATATAACATTGATCCTCAGCATTGTAGATTAGGGTGCTCCATATGGGTAAGGTTATTATTTATTACCCGAGTCAGCTATCCCTGTATGGTTATAAGCTATTTAGCCCCAGTTGTATCACCAATTCCGCTATAATTATCTTGCATAGTAGGGAAATCCCTATATGGATTACGTGCATTGATATGATTTCCATTTCTTCCACTAGTATCCATTTCTAAAAAATGGAATACACTTGATTAGATTATGAATCATAATGAATAATTCCAAACTAGTAAATTACTTAACATAAATTGAAAAATTTATGCATATAGAATCTATAATTATAAACCTATTTGTTTGAGGACATATTTAATCCTAATCCTTCATAATGGTTTGTAAAGAAAATATTAATTATCATAAGCATATCCCTCGGGAGTGTCAAACCAGGTGCACAGTAAGGTTCGTTGTTGTGTACCTGGTTACCCCAAGTCAATCTCAGAACAACTTGTTAGAGTTTTCACACCTATGTACATCTATGTTAGAACCACTTACACTAATAGTATCCATAGAGGGATGTATTTTCTAGGAAAATCCACATAATCTCTATATTACCAAAATTTTATGATGTTCTTATATACTTATCCTCAAACTCTATCTTAGGGTAATGTTCCTAAATCAATGTTGTTTTCTAAATCTAGTTTCCAAGGTTTGAACGAAAATTCCTCTTATACCTACTATACCACCCTGACCTTAGTTTCCTATAGTCGGTGCATTATTTTATTACATTGGCATGATCACAAGAAAATCAAATCCTGAAGGACCGATCAGTTTAGTAGCCTTGGAAATACTAGATACAAATATAGGATTTAAATTACAACTTGATATAAAAAAACATATTATCACCATTGAAAACTCTCATATCCCTTCGAATATCCATTTAGGTCAATCATAATATAATTCTTCACATCCTGGGGAAAAATGAAACCAAATAAAGGGGTGAGCTCAAATTCACAGTAAGGATAAACAATATAGCAAATGCTATCAAAAATAAGAATAAAATTTTAAGGCAAGATATAAAAATAAAACACAAGCCCTTTCAAAATAATATTCAGCACAATATGGATAGAATAAATCAAATAAAACCATTTAAAATTTCAAATGGGTATTTTACTGGTCAAATAATCACGTAAAATAACAATAACTAATCTCATAACGAGGAAATGCATAATGTAGGAAATCATAACTATACTATCAAGGCCTCATTCCATAACTGTTAACATACCATCAAGGCCTTTTTTCAAGACACTAATTTGTCTCATGAGACCTATCGATGCATCGAGGGGCTATAGAGGGTTCTTACCATCAATTACTAAGTACAATTCAATCCTCTTCTGAAAAGGGTAAAACATAACATAAATATTCTTATTAAAACTTGCATATAAACTATTAATACTTTAACCATAAACCCTGAATGATATAAACATAGAACATCCATAGTCAAAATATCATAAAAAATTCAATATAATATGTAAGATTATATCATAATAAGTCAAAATTGAATAAGCATAAAATCTAACAAATGATGTTGACATAGATGAAAATAATTTAATAAATTCATTAAAACTCTTCAAGGGAAATATCCCGTTCCAACATTGAGATCATTCAGAATCCACACAATTCTAAAAGAAACATTTATTTTTGAAAATAACTTTATATGTTTTTAAGGAAAATTTCAAAATTTTAAGGCATCATACTGTCAAAAAATTTCCACTTGTGTCGTATAAGTTAAAAAACATTCTTTCCTTAAATTCTTCGAAGAGGTTACAAAGTACCGCATTTGGAAAACGATGGAAAGATTCCTTTCAATTTTTTTTGTAAAAGTAAAATATGGGTAAAAATGAATTTAAAAATCATTCAATAATATTTTGAATTACGTTTTTATATACATGGACATGGATGATAAGGATGTCTTAGTAGATACTTAGATTAAAGAAATCTCAGATAATAAATAGATTGTGAAATTAACCCTTACCATACACTTTCCTTTAGAATAGGGTGATTTATCCTCCTATATAATGGTTAAAACATGTTATTAAATTATAACAGGACTATATTCATACTCATTATATCATATATTATCCTCTTATTTCAATTTTGTAATAATATTTCAGTATTACCATTGTTTTGGGTGTTAACTGCTTCGTTTTCCTATCCTTGTTTTGTCATGTAAGTCAAATTTTGTATGTATAGGATATATTTTATTAATATCCATAATGAAATTAAGTTCATAATTTTTATTTTTTCTTATCATATAAATTTTATAATCATTCTTGGATGGTTAACATAGAGAATGAATCTCATCGCATCGTGGAGACGGTAGGTTGTACGTACGCACGAGCGACAATATCGTTCCCCTAATGGTTAAATGGAATGAAATTGGATGGTACAATAATTATTAAGAATAATTGTCATGTTATATTAATTATTTATATCCATTATACTCCTAATTATACTCATCTAAATAAATTATCATTGAATAATAAATTACATCATTACGTGGAGACAATAAGTCGTATGCACACACACATGATGATATTGTTATTCATATGATGGATAAAATGATTAATATGATTTTACCATGATTATAATAACATATATATATATATATTTATGATTATATAGTTATTATTTTGATATGTAAATAATATATAAATAGTAAGTATAATAATAAAAGAACCTTAAAAGAGGTGATAAAACAATTACATTTTTTTTCAGGTGTCTCCTTTGTTTTTTCACAAAGGGACTCCTTAAGATGGATTTATTCCAAAAATGTGGCCTCTAGGATGAATTTAAAGAATTTGAAAGAATAATTGGGTAGGGTTTGGCCAATCCAAATGGATTTGGAGGTGTTATTTAAAGAGAAGGAGAAGTAACCTTTTATAACAGAGGTGAGGGGCACTTTTGGATGACCATAAAATATTAATTTATTACAAAATTAATTTCAGTTTCAAGAAAAGTGATTTATTTGTATTATAAAATGATTATGGGTCAAAAAACTCTCAGAAAAATATTTTTATACTTGTTTAGGTCACGAACGGAACCTAATCTTTTGGGATTAACCCTTTATTAAACAATTTAACTCTTATTGTGTCTTCTTGTATTTTTACACTATAGGGTTAATATAGTTACTATAATATGAAAAAAGAACCCCAATTGAATAATTTATGAAATATTTAACACTATAATAGTTATTTTTCCAAACTGGATTTTTTTATAAATTTTATAAAATTTAATTAAATATTATTTATTTTAAAGTATCATCTATGTCAATTTTGAAACTATTCAAAATTTTCATTTTTAAAAATATCAAACCAACACGATAACTTTGAATCAATACTTCTAATATTTCAGTAAAATGTTATGTTATCTATAAAATTATTTTATGTCATTAATTAAGTCAATTTATATTTATTTTAATATTTTCAACATAATTTAATCGATTCGTCCTTTAATAAATCAATTACTGCATCATTATTGTGCGACCATTTAATTAAAATATTTATTTAATAAAATTATAAAAAAATGAAATTATGTATATAATCATTTTAAATTTCTAAATTATATTTATATTTGAATTTATCATATTTATAACCCTATATTAAAAATGTTTTAGTTATTCAAATTTGAACATGGAATTTTTAACTCTTCTTTAAATAAAATATAATAAATGTCTTAATCTAACACAAGTGGCTTAAAAAAGATCAAAATTTTGAAATAAAGTTGATTTTGGTCGAAACACACTTATCCAATAAAATTATTACAAGTTTTAGGGTAATATTATATTGTTAAAATTTTAATCTTACCTTTAATTACCCTTTTTAACTTTAACTATGGTAAATAAAATTCAAAAGTTACTTTTCAAAAAAATTATTTTGATCTTATTAGACCATCGTTTTCATATTTATTAAAACAATATATGTCTATTTTTTAAAAACTATATCATAGAAGTGGTAAAATTATGTTTACTGCTAATCCGTAGATGTTCTTAGAATGTGGGTAAAAGAGACATACAAAAGTTCAATAATTTTTTTATAACTAATTCTATTATAAAAATGATTCCAATGAAGTACATTGGAATAATATAAGTATACTATATCTATTGTGAAATGAAAATAAATCTGAATTAAAATAAATATTTAAATGAAATATTCAGGTTTTTAACAATAATGTAGTATTTATCACTATTTATAAAAAATTAAAACTTTTTAGAAAATTACGAAAAAATTTACCCTAAGATAATTTTGATATTAAAAATTCAAAAATGTAGTCTATTTTGAAAAATAAAATTTATAAATATCATAATTTGGTTAAGACTATTCATAACTTCTTTTTTAAATGGCTAGTTTGAAATGTCGTTTTTCTCTTGAAATCGATATTGCATGTTGCGTAGGTTGTTGAATTATTTATAAGCATATCATGGAATCTTGGGGTGTCAAAAAAATTATCCTCATGATTCATATATTAAAAATCCTACATGCCAACACTCATTAGCTTGCTATGGGGGATCAAATCCTATCACACTTTTCACCCTGGCTTAAGGGTTGTACCTTACCTTTATAGGCCCAACTGACACCCACAATCCACTACACATAGGCACATATGCGCCTTTAGGAACATACTTATAAGAGCCTTTCACATGGGCCCAATTACCTGACGCAACCACTATTCTTCCTCTATTTCTCACAGGATAGCCTGGGTAACTCCCTTGGGCATGGTTGACCTCTATGTCCCTGAATACTGTGGTTGAGCTTGTCCTAGGCTAGTTAGTGGGTTAACCCCATTTTTTATAAAGACATATAAAAATATATTTATATAGTAAATACTATGTATAAAATATAATTATATCCTTGAGCAATATAAACCCCATCAATAAATTCCGAGCCCTCAAAATATCTTCTTTAAATATTAAATCAATGTAATATTTTCAATGGCAATCAAATTCTTATCTTCAAAACATTTCATCATAAAAATTAATATTTTCATAATCATTATCTATTAGAAACTTGTAATTCAATATTAAGAATAATTCCTGGAATTAATTTAAATTCCTCATGAATTAAGATATTTTCATGACCGTCACATCATTCTTCAAATGTTGTAACAATGTTAAATCTCTAAATATATCTTGCTCGTATCATAGGAAATAGCAACAATTGAATAATCATCAAACATAACATGGAAAATTTATCAACCATGAAAACCAATTCCATAAAGTGAATCCATAACAAATTTTCTAGCTTCATCACTTATTTATAGAAAATTTTATTACAAAACTAAAACTAATTAATCTAAAACTATTCCCTTATAATGATCAAATCAGTAATAGAGAATTGTCTTAGTGAATGAGATCTAAGGAATACAAAACAATTATCCAAGGATCACCATTATCCTTCTTGAAAATTTTATCAAATTCATTCCATCTTTCACTTTAAAGTATTAATCCCTAGTCATAGAGGACTTCATCATACATTGAATTTTTATTAATTCTTATATAATGACAAAAACTAAAACAATAGAAATCAGCCATCCACATGGGTTTTTAAATCTACCCCATTGGCTTTGATGTATATACCATATACTTATATAAATTCAATGTAACTTCTCTCTATTATTGAAAATAAATGACAAAGATTAATTTTGTGGTATTCTTCTTCCTTTCAAAGAATTTTAGTATCACATCTCTTTTTTTATGAAATAAGGATGGTACCACATTCTTATCTCATTATAGAGCCTTTAGTTGGTATAATCAAAGCCTAAAAAGGCTAACTTGATGTAGAAAATAAGATATATATATCCAGGGTTGTCTATAATATCCATTAACAACTATACATGTGATATCATACTGATAAATTACATATTTCTCAAAATTTGGACTAATTGTTTCTTTATGAATCATATTCTCCTTCACACTTTAGAAAAAACATAAAAAATTTCAAGCCAAAGAATAATTTTCTCCCACTTTCTATGAGCTTACTCTTCAACAACCACTCCCCCTTATGGAAACATTTGTAACAATCCAGACAAGGGATAAAATTATTATTAAGATACCTCTATTTTAAACTTCTATAAAGATAAAAAAATCTTTCAGATATAAATGGAACTAGTCTTTAAAGAATCTCTTTTATATTTTCTCCCCCTCAAGGGATGTACTCTCTTCATATTACCTAGTGTATTGTTTTATAAAGTAATATTCATAGTGATCAAATTGATGATACACCATATTGGAACAATTTAAGATTCTATTAGATATTGAGTAACCATTTAACATTTTTATTACACCTTTTCATTATGTCCTCCTCTTGAGGAGGAATGTCACATTTAATTCCCTAGAATATAGGTAGGAAAAAACTATAAAATTTGTAAGGGAAAAAAGTAGAACACTTATGAGATTCTCAAAAAGTGAACCAAGGCTGAAACTTTTCTCTCAAACCAGGGACTTTTTTCCCTATATCTCTAAAGTGTCTAGAACTCTTCATGGTTGTGGGTGGCCTAAATTTAACCTTTTACTATTTCATTTATATTATGAACTATTTACTTCCCTTCGTAGTTATCTTGTGTGGATTATTTATCTTTACATTTTCTAGTGGTGAGGTAGCTTCCCCCGATGCTTGTTTTTATCTCTTTAACATCTACTTTGAAGAAATATGACCAATCTTAAAATTTATTACAATATGTACAGTCTTCTTAAACTTACAAATTTTTTTTTTGAGACACTAGACTTGTAATTTTGTTGAAAACATGTCATGAAATATGAATTCACATTCTTGTGAAATAATATATTTTCCCATTTACTTTACTCTTGTTAGTGCTTCAACATTAGAGTTTTTCATTTCTCTAGAGGCATTAACTTGTACATGAAAAATGATTAAGAATTCATTCTTTACATATTCAATTTTTTATCTTCCATATGGATTTATAACAATTTTTGAGTTTCCTTTATTAGGTAATATATCATAATCTTCATCTAGAATGTGTTCAATCAATCCTATCTCATGGTTTCCCTCCTGGATTGATTCTATTCATGTTATTATCTTTCCTCTATTAATTTTCATTCCTATTTGTAGTGGTCCATGGTATGGCCTCTCATTCCATAGTAAAATAATATTTCTTGTTTGGGATGACATTCTTGTAATCCACCTTATCATTATTCTTAACTACCTTCCTCTTGTTTTTCCCTCAGTAGTACTTTTATACTTTATTCTTAGATTCTACATTTTTGTGGTATTTTATTCTCATAAAGATATTTATAGTGAATGGTTAGTATATACTATAAATCATCATAACTATGACTATATGTTCTATAATTCTGACAAAAATAATCCTAACATTTAAATCAATTTTAGGGTATATACTCATTTAATACTATAAAATTTACTTCTATTTAGAAGGTTTATTCATTTTTTATATCTAATCCCCCTGAATGTAGGACTTTTATAACCCTCATACATTCTTATGTTTCCAAAAATTTAGAAATTGGATTTTCAAACTTCCAGAAACACCAACAGTAACCAATGAATCTCTTTCTTTTACTTATAATAAAATTCTAGCTAGATTTAGTATAGTATTGTTTCTTAGTTTTTATTTACTTATTTGGAGAATAATTTTGTGATTTATTTTTTATAACATTTCTAGTTATCGTCATTGGTCTTTTGGTGTATTTATCAGTAATTTTATCAACCCATATCATCCAATATTTTGACATTGAACCTGCACTAGAATATAAGATCACATTAGTATAAATCGAATTAACTAGGTTTTTAGTTACCTTATTGCACGAGCTTATATAAGGTATATCAAGATATGATTTTGAGTTATTATTACCACTATTATGAGTCTCTTTATAGACATGGGTCTCATAAATATTTCTTTATAGAAAAATAAATTTTGAGGTTTGAATATCTTCATCTGTTTGGGTTAAAGAGTTCTAATTCTAAATATCTTAGGAAGTTTCAACATGTTTATCCTTAAAATATATCAATTCAAACTCTAGTTCTAGACATTACATTCTGAAGTAAAAAAATCTCATTTCAACTGATTTCATACTACCTTTCCATTCACTTTTTATTTTATTAATCTTATTATCATGTTGTTTTCTAACTTTATTAATTTAGTTTTCAACGTCTATGATTCTTATAGCCTGGAAACACAATTAAGATTCCTTGACACTTAGAGTATTAGTATGTGTTTATTCTAGAGCATAGATCTTATGAATATATTATTCAAAAATCATATTCCTATATTCCACTAAAATTTCTTGTTTTTTGACCCTAAATGATTTTTCCTCAAGTTGCACATCGGTGAAATTCATCGAATTAATGAAAAATGTTTATAGTATATGAATTAAATCACCAAATACATATTTATCCACATTTCTCTCATAATAATTCCAATTCAATTCTTCTTTAATTGTAGATATTGTTTATTTTAAATAGTCCTAGATTCTTCATTTTCTTCAATGATGTATATGAAAATGTTTCAACTTTTGAATTTCATACCAAGTGTATCCTCATGTTTGTTTATTTCCTATTCATATTGTGCTATGTAATAAAAAATTACATTGAAATAAAAAATTATTTATGAAATATTTTATTTAGTAAAATTATTCATATATTTTTCAAATTAAGTGTATAATTCTTTAATACTTTTGATAGAAACATCTTCTTTATACTCTCCACATCTTGAGCTAGTTTCAAAAAAGGATTATTTTTAACTAATTTCATAAAGGATCCCTGATCCTTATTTTCTTTCTTTAATAATTTTCAAAATCCCTTTGCTTCCCTCTTATTCATATTTTTTAGAGTCTTGGAAGAGATGTTCATGTATTCTTAAATATGAGTGGAAACTATGTTTTCCACTTAAGTTACATTATGATAATCAAATCTACACATTTTATAAACCTTGTAAAACAGACTAAGGATAGAAAATTTGATCCATCCTGAGGTAGAGTTACCCTCTAATATTAGTTGTAGAGACCTAATAGATCATGCAGGGAAATTAATCAAGGGTGAATTAGTATACCCAATATTTTACTAAATTTATGATTTCTTATCAATTATAACCACTTACTCAAGAAAATATTCCCTAGTTAAAAGGAATGGAACTATTGCGCACTATCAATAATAACATAGACATGAAATATAGATAATAAAAGAAACAAAAGGATATAGAATATTTTACAAGGTTTGGTAAAAGACATATTCCTTGTGGTGATCCACATTTGGGTTTTCATGGATTATCTAATCATAATAAATTTGGAGTGATTAAAAATTCCTATATTTGGAATTCAATGTTCACGTAAGAAACAATTAATCTTTCTAAGTTATTAAATTTCATTATATTGGTACCTCTAGTCTTTAAATACATTTTTTATATCGGAACCACCAATTTATCAATGATATTCAATAATCACTCTGAAAAATTTCTCTCTACTATACTTGATGACTTCTCATCAACTTGATAATATTCTTCCTCCACTAGGGTCTTCGAATATTATTTCATCAACAATATTATATACATGTCGATCCAGTAATCTTAAATAAGTGTAATATACATCATCCACTATAATTCATTATCTTTTGAAAATGATAAAAAATAATCTATCAAAACCCTGCATGTTGGATTCTTCGTTGAATATTAAATAATTATGAAATTACTACTTCTATAAATGAATTTCCCATACTTAATTAAATGTGTGTAAGTGGTACACACATCCATATTAAATATTTTTTAAAAGAGTAATACATGAAAAATCTCAAATGAGTTCCAATTTGTGCATGAATTACATGGCATATGAATCCCTACAACATTCATTTATGTACTTTATTATTATGTTATTATCAATTATGTTTCAAGTATATTCTCAATTAGGTTATTTTCTCAAAAAACACATGTTATTTATGTGTGAATTCATACAGTGGATAATATATGCAATTTCTTAATCTTATTTACATTTATACCTGAGATCATGAAAATCCTTCATAGAAGGGAATGGGTGTGAAAACACTCTCTACATCTTCTTTGTAGACACAACTACATGTAATGAATATAATGAATCATGCACTGTATCTGTGTAAAACTTGTGCATAAGTGAAAATCGTCCTTTATTAAATATAGTGTGGGTGACACTATATCATGGTTATATTAGATCGCTAAAACCAAGGAAAATAACACATGGGTGTATTACTCATCCATGAATGGTTTTCCATAACCGAGTTATTCAAGAAGCTTTAAAGCGTGTCAAAAACAAGTCAAAAGACTCACATGTATCTTATCCTTCATGAAAGTAATTTCTACGTAAAAACATTTTATTACTAAACTATGTTTCATTATTCTCTATTTCAATGGAAATGAGAGATTCTCGATCATTTAGTACATATTCTCAGGTTCATTCTTTAGTATTTATAGAAAAACATTTCTTTCTTTTCCCCACCTCATCTCTGCATTTAATTCTTCATAGGGATCCCAAAAAATATTTTATGTCAAGGTGTATCTCATATCACCCGATTCATTCAGGGTTATTCAAATATATGTCAACTTTATTGGTTTATTTTCTTAAGTGATTTTTTATTATTCCTCATGGTGAATTCATCTCATGCATGCGATAATGATCTTATTAATATTTTATGCTTGAGATTATACATGTATCTTAATGGTATTCTCTAACTAAAGTTTAAATTCATCTAAAATGAGTTATTTGAGTTATCCTCATTCATGAAAAATATAGATTTCATGAGTTGGGATTTGCGTTATCATATCCTCAAAATATTTATCTTGAAATCACCACGACATGCTTGTTCTTGATCAATAGAGGTTTATTCCGATCTCCCTTGTACTGGAATTATAAAATAATAACTAAGAATGAAGACAAAGGCGTTGGATTAATCAAATAGTCTAGATTGATCTGATCGAGAGGCCATGGTAATGTATATCATTTTAATGATGGAGGAATAGTGTTAGCATCTTGTGTGTGCCAAATAAAACATTAGTTGTCCTCATTCTTCCTTTACTGAAAATACCATTTCATAATACTCTCATGATGGATACAGGGTATTATCACCAATCTCACTATTCACCCATGCATCACAAGCCGTGCCTCACTTGTGTAGGCCCATCAGCACCCTATGGTCCCCAATACAGGGCCCATTCATTCAACTGGGCATGCACTACTCTAGGCTATATACACATTCCCTACAACACGATGTGGCCATTATGCTTCCTCTTCTACCCATGGGCTGGTTTGGGATACTCCCTTCGATATGGTTGACCTCTATATCCCACAATGGTGAGGTTGATCTTAGCCTAGGATGAATATTGGGTTGCCCCCATTTTATATAAATACCTAGAAAATAATACTTAGTAAATAATAAGTATAAAATAGAATTCCAACCACCATACATATAAATTACATCACCAAATTCCAATGCATAAAAAATATTATTCAAATATTCAATAAAAATAATATTTTCAATGGCCTTAAAATTATTATCTTCAATATATTTCAACAATAAAATTAAAATAACATCATCATAATTTATTAAAAACTCATAATACTAAAATATTCACATTTCATGACATTCATTTTACTTCGTTATGAATTTAGAGATTTTAATGAACATCAATTATTTCTTGAAATGTTTTAATAATGTCAAATCCACAAACACCTATTTAAAATATATTAGGAAATAGAAAAACATAAAAAATCATCAGAATTGATATGGAAAATTGATCGAGTAAGAAGTCCATTACAATCAAGTTAATTTATAACAATTTTCCAAGAATTACTATTTCATCATGTGAAATTTTGTTTCAAAATCACAACCAATGATTCCATAAAAATTATACAAGAATGATCACATTATGAATGGAGAATTTTCTTAGTGAATGAGATCCAAGAAATCCATAATAATTATCATAGAATCATCACCATAATTATTTATTATGTTCTCAAATGCCTTCTTTCTTTCAATTTCTATGATTAATGGATAATCATAGAGGACTTCATCGTATATTGAAATTTGATTCTATCTTACCATACTCATCAAACATCAACACATGAATTTTATTAACTAGTATGTTTAGTAGAAATATTTATATTTAATATTTGTATAATAAATCTATATTTATTATTAAGTATTTTTTAATATGAACAAACAAAGACCATACTTGAGGTAAGGGTTTCCCTTATCAAATTTATTTCAATGATACATCTATAATATTAACGACCTATTTCATTAGTGTGGTGTATATACTGAAAAAGAATATATTTTAGGATTATTTTCTTGAAAATTATCGTATTTAAAAAATTCAAATAACACACTCCCATTAATGAGGTTTTTATTCAGGTATTACTAATAAGGTAGGGATTTTTCAACTCAATATTGTTTCATTGAGATATGTTTGATGTTAAGTAAATATTTCTATTTATATGGATTATATATTACCCTTTGACATGTTATATCATGGATACTTCCTAATTCTTGGAATTTAAAGTTACAATTGAGATTATTTCATTTAAAGGGGTTTTATTCAAATCTTACCAAAGTGGTAAGGGATTTTTTTTAATCTTATTCTAATGAGGGGTTTTTATGATTGAATTTTCATTCATGGAAATTATATAGTCCTTATTAGATAAACCTATTTTTATATTTTCATTATATTATTAATGTAAGTTTAAATTAATACTAATATTTACCTCTATTTTTTGATTAAAATTATTAGGTAATTATTTTTAAGAAATGATTGTCATCATTTTTCTGGAATTTTTTTTCTAGGTCCACATATTCTTCAAAATAATTTTATGATTTTTCACTAAAATCTTGTGATTGTTAAATTCCATGCTTTCCCATGTATAAATTATTTAAAATAACTTTCAAAGGAATGATATTTTAATTTCCCAAATGACATACATTTGAGTTTGTAATGAAAATATGAATGAAAACATTATTTTAACATACTCTGTATAAATGAAAACTCCCACCATCATGACCAATCAACACATTGAAGCTTACATTAGATGTTTCAATGAAACTTTTTAAAGGAATTATTTTCCTTAATATTTTGATTTTTTTATTTTTTAAATATGTTATTTAAAAATTGAAATGGCATTTTCCAAAATAAATATTCCAGGGATATTTCAAAAGAAACTATTATATATGATAACATACTTTAATTTTAACTAAAATTTACTATGGGTATGATCAATTGATAAAATCCATATTCCTTCTATTGATTGTTTATTATTATAAGGATGATATGTTTTTTTGAAACCCTATTATTTTCCATCAACTATGCTCTAATGATATATTGAAAATTTTATAATCTTATGGAATGTATATGAATGGATTAAGAATATGTGATGTGTGGTCCAATAATTATATACTATTGGGAAAAATCACTCAAGGTTCATTTAATCATTTTTTATATGATTATGTTTGTTGAAAAAGTGGGCGTTCATGTTGGGTTTGTTGACAAAGCATACCATGATGTAAAATTTTTTTGACAAAGGGAGTTTACATGGTGAGTTATCTAGTTAAAGGGATGTTGTCAACAATCTATGATTGATTAAAGAACCCTGGAAAAGGAATGGATAATATGGAGGTGGTACAAAAAAAGAGAAGATATAAGGTGGCACCGTTTTCTAGTGTTTGCCAAATTTTTGGGCCTTAAAATCGACAAATGGAGAAAAGTGTTTTTCTAAAAGGGACTTTTGCGCCAGTGTGTTAGAGGCTTGGAAACTTGAATGCCATATATTTTTTAAGATCATAATATCAAAATATAGAAATGTAAATAGGGGCACCCAAGTTTTAGTTTGGGCACAAAAGGTGATTAGGGTGAAAGAGACTAGGGAGGTTGGAATTGCGCACTGAGAGGAGACATGCACACTGATTCTCAGGGTTCCAAAAATGCCTATAAATATAGGTATACCCATCCTAATTTTTTATTAAGCTCAAAACTTAGAGAAAATTAGAGCTCCAATCAGATAGGTGGTTTGGGCGCACAAATATTAGTGTGGGCGTGCAAGTGTATGGTTATTCAGAAGTTTCACACCAATACTGGTTTGGGCATTAAAGGGTGTGAGTTGCCCATGTTCTAAGTTGGATAAGGGAGTGTCGTAGAATTGGTTAGGTGACACTTGTGTGCTATACTTGGAGAATTTTTCCAGGCTTAGAGAAGCACACTTTTCATTCTAGGGTTTCCTGAAAGTAGTAAGATTTACTGATTCCTCTGGTGCAAAGTAAGATTCATCTACATGTGAAAGTTGGTCGTGAAAAGAGCATCTACATACAGAGAAAGATGCATTCATTTGTGTTAATGAAGGGACCTACAAGTCTTTAAATTGTGAGTGGATCTTCTAAAGAATCAGTGAACACACTTCAGTTGAGAGAGCAATGAGCTTTAATATTGTGATTGGTTGTAAAATAGAAGGGATAGTAAGTCTGCTTTGAACATTGTAAAAAACAATGCACTTTTAGTGGATTTGGTACATCAGCACATCACCAGTGTATTCTCCTTATACGTAGCGTAGTGAGGGTGAACCAAGTATTTTTTTTGTTTCCTGTGCCTGATTTAATTTCTATTTATAATTTTCTATGGGATAGAGAGACAAGAGAGTCTTTCTTAAAAATAAAACAATATCCAAAGGGGAAGAGGTTTAAATCTATCATACCCTAATTCACCCCCCTCTCAGGGTATTTGGCCTTGTGGGGATAACATATACCCCTTAAATGGATTGAGTAGATGTTATTAATTTATAAGCTCAAAGTGTACATGAGTTGTTATCTCAGGGTACATGATAGGTTATACCTAGCATGAAGCATGTACATAGACATTTATCCCAAGACATACATGTAAGGAATGTCTTGGTGGGTAGCCTTTCCATTCAATTTATATGATTATGATTATTCAAAAAATTATGACCCAATTTTATAATGAAATACTATACCAGTTTTTTTCTCTCATGGGTCTTTTTCTTTTATTACCTTTTGATTTATATCTTATGAACTTCCATGTTTTATGATATAACTCAAGATAATAAACTAATAATTTCTGGTTATAATATTAAAATTCAATGATCCTGTTCGTATACCCTTATACTAACGTTATTCTTAAATGATCATCTATATCTCCCTTATTTACCCTTATTGAGAATTTGAGCCTATGATTTTTATGTTTCTTCATCCCATGTAATAAAAAAGGTTTTAAGTTGGGTATTTACGCAATACCCTGATTTTTTATGTTCCTTTTTATTTTGAATAAATTAAAATTTCATTTATTTCTCTTAATGAACTAAGTCAAAAACTTTTTTCAGATAGAAAAAATTGGTGTAAGTTACAGGGAACATCTACTTGGAATATGATACACATAACATTAACTTGGAGTACGTTACAAACAACACCAATGTTTCTACAAAACATCATTTTATTATTATTATTATTTAAATGAGATAATTATAACCTAAATGTTAAACATAGTAATATAAGTTGTAATAACTAATTTAAAAATATTTTTTACAATGGTTTTATATAAATAAAACATATTTACAACCAAAGATATAATATTTGGTATCATCCTTATATGTTTAGAAATAATATTTTCTCGAACAATCTACTTTTCATGTCATTCTATGAAAAAAGTTAATTTTAGACACATTTAGAAAATTAATTTTATAAAATAAGCTTCAATTTTTAATTTATAATGTCGAAATTTAATTAAGGTGAATTTTTTGTATTTTTTTGAGAAACTTTATTTTTGGATGAATGGTGAAAAATACCAAATTTTAATTCAAAACTGCTTTTTCATCTAATTTAATTATAAGGTTTAATTATATTTTAATTCTAAAAAGATTAATTATATTATATTTTTATCAATTAAAACAATTTAGTTCATTAAGAGTAATTTCACATTGAAATTTGATATCATAACTCAACAAAATTTTGAATGTTCTTACTTTAAAAACCTGCATTATCGACCCGACTGTGGGATTAATTTTAAATTAATTTCTGATACTTATGTGATTATAATTTCAAAAAATGGATTAAATATTTGGAATAATAATAATTTATAATATCTAATATGGTTAATTTATTTTTTTACTAAATGATTAGTGAAATTAATTTAAATAAATTACATTGATTAAGGAAAAATTAATCTCAACTAAGTAATAAAACATATATTGGAGACACAAATCAAATTATACATTTGTCCAAAACCCATTTTATGGAACTTATTATTCCATAAAACCTTCATTATTGTGTTTTTTGGGTTTTTATGACTTTTTTAGGTAAAAACGTGGGTACCCCTTACTTGTTTTAAAAAACGCCAAGTGGGTCATTTTCATTCCCAATAAAAGACCACCAACTCTCCCTATTCTTCACACCTTTAAAACCACTTCGGTTTGGAAAATATTTGAAAAAAAAATTCTTAAAATACCTACCTTATTCCTATAAGCCTCCCCTTATACATAAAGCAACACAAGGAATCCTTTTTGTTGCAAACCAAAAGGAGTTACCCAATTGAGAGGTAACATCTTCTCTCAGGCTCTTTTATTTTATTTTATTTCTCCATCATCCACTATATTTCTTTGATAATTGTATAATTAAAAAATTATACTAATTATAATAGGATTTTATTAATTCTAAGGATTATAACCAGACTTATACACACCTCCATCTAATGGGTAATTGATATACCATTTATGTATATGGCGAATTACCACCTCACGAAACGATGATTGTTCATTTTTCCTTTACTGCCTCTCAGGGTGAAAAATTATGATAGAAACTATATTTTAATATATTATATATTATATTTATTATATATTTAATATTATTTATTACTTTTACAATACATATATTTTTTACTTTCCATTTGATGTAATACGATAATGTTGACGAGGACGTGTCGACTCCCTCCCCCTTTAATCGATGTGATTCATTAACAAACTACATGGAATGTATTAAGGATTAGATTAGTGAATTTATATTATATAATAATTATACTTTAATAATGATATATATATACACATATTTCATTTACCTTATTTCTTTCAGTACGATAATAAAAACAGAAACAACGTTCATGCGTATGTACGAGTTATCGTCTCCATGAATGGTGTATTCCATTTCATACCATTAATTTATATATATTATTATAATACACATATAATGAATATAAATGATATTTATATCATTTATTACATTTTTTAATCATCAGATAAATATAAGGACCAAGTATATAACAAATTAAGACACATGCAAAGAACAAATAGAATATTACCTGAAGTGAAACCTTAACATTGAATTGTTAACAATAGGGTAATATACGACCATGATAAAACCATATATGTTATTAGATATAATAATATGGTGATGTAAAATATTTATAATAAATTTATATTTATTATATAGGTGTTTAAAATGAGTATGATGAGAGTCAAGACAAAAGTTAAGGGGATTTCATCTCACTTTTTATTTCCGTGAGATACATGCTTTGTTCACCACCATTCCTTTGGTGTGGTGTGTATAATATCCATCGATGTAATATATGATTATTATACTTAAATATATGTGTATTTAAATATAAAATTTATTATATTTATTTAATGGGAACTATGTTTCAAAATTTACCAAATCGTTAAAAATGATTTTGTCTCAATTTTCCTTCTTTGAGACATATGCCATGTTATGCACCTATATTTTTCCATGAGGTGTATATACTAACTTTGAAATGTTATATCATGAATATAATTCTTTTAATAAATTTTTAAGCTAAATTTAGTTTCATTTTATTAAATTGGGGATATGGTTCAAAGTTACCAAGTGGTAAGAGTTTATTGAAACAATATCATCGCTTATCAAGAATTTTTATGTTTATGGTTCCTTTGACAAAATATTATGATCCAAATATTGATATCATTAATTAATTTCCTTCTCCTATGTATATTCATGATATATTCATGTATTGGTATCATTAATCCAATCTTTTTTACATAATATAATTAAGAATGTGTTTTAATGAAATCCTAATTTTACCCTCTTTTCGGTCAGAAATATGCGTTCTTCCAAAACCAAGTTTTCTAAAAAGGGTTTCTAAGAATATTCTACTAATATCCTGTGATAATTATAATAAATTTTTACCTTTTTTTATTTTACCAATTTTCAAAGTAATCTTCTTATCTCTTCTAAAACATATCATTTTTCTAACTTTTTTACCATATAAAAGGAATATTTGTTTTACATCATACAACATGTACAGATTTACCCAAAATCATTTCTATAAAGCTTCCTTTCCATGTTTAAAAATTAATTTTTATGGTTTTTTTATTTATTTTCAAATAAATAGTTTTCAAAATGGTATCAATATTTATTTATAGGTTTTCAATTTATTTTCAATGAAATAGTTT
This sequence comes from Viscum album, assembly GCA_963277665.1. NCBI lineage: Eukaryota > Viridiplantae > Streptophyta > Magnoliopsida > Santalales > Viscaceae > Viscum > Viscum album. The sequence continues at coordinate 1,676,715,073 of OY728138.1, read as the reverse complement.
TCAAAATGTTTTCAAAAATTAATTTAATGTTTTAAAATTATTTTCTAAGAAAAATGTTTTTAAAACCATTTTATGATTATTCTATAAGTTTTCAACAAAAAATATTTTCAAAATGATTTCAAGTCTTATTTATATGATTTCAATTTAATTTATATGAAAATTATTTTCAAATGGTTTTATGCACTAAAACACATTTTTTAATGAACAAAATTTATTTTCATCTAGAAAAGTTTTTGTAAGGTATTTCAAAATTATATTCCATGTAATATGAAATATTTTGATGTTACTCATGCAGTTATAGGAAATTATTTAAAGGTTTTATTCATATTATTTCTATAAATTGGTTACACATGATGTCATATTCTTTATAAAACCCATTTCTCTTTCCCTAGTAATCTGTTTATGAAATCTGTTTTCAACTGATGGGTTATATGTTTATGAAATCCATTTCTATTTCATGGGTTTTATGTTTATGAAATACGTTTCTTTTCCATGGGTTATATTATTTTTAATCTAGATTATTTTCATGGGTTATGATTTAATGAAATGATTTGGAAACCTACCTATTTTCCATAGGTTATGATGTGATGAAATGTTAATGATACCTATTTAATTTCATGGGTAATGATTGTTTTTTATCAAACCCATCCCTTTTTATGGGTCATTATATGATCCTAGTTTTATTTTCCTATACCATATGTATATATGATTTTGTTATGAGATGTGTGGGACCTATATCTCCCTTTAATGGATTGAGTGACGATAAATGTTTTATGAGATCAAAGGGTACATGAGAGAGAATCACAAGACTGAAACAATAGTATTCATGGGAGGACATCCCAAGCATGAAATAAGAGGGTAAATAAGAGGACATCTATAGCCCAAGACAAGAGGCTTAACAGGAGTACATCCCATGTCTGGAATAAGAGGTCACATGAGAGGTTATCCCAAACACGAAAAAAGAGGCTACACATGAGGAAATACCAAGCCCAAAACAAGAGGGTACACTAGAGGATACCCCAATCCTAAAACAAGAGGGTACACAAGAGGGAATCCCAAGCCAAAATTAGTTACACAGGTGATTAACCCAAGCCTAACATGTTACAAAGGCCATGGTAGGATGCCTTAAGTTAGTGTTTTTATATGCTTATGTGTTTACCACAATTCCATGTTCTATTCCTATATTATACTTTCATGGATTATATTCATTATTTACTTATGTTTCATGTCTTATGAATTCCAATATTTATCAAGATCTCTAATATGCATGGTATGATTTTAAAATGTAATGATCAAGTTCCATATCATTTTGTTTATGTCATGCTTACACATTTCCTTTATTTTCCCTTATTGAGCATCTAAACGCACCCATTTTTTATGTTTAATTTCTGTAGGTTATGAGGAATGGTTTTAAGTAGATGTAATATAGGTGGAGATCTTTATTGGGGATGTGGTAGATATTTTATCAGGATAGAATATTTTGTTTCCATGTTTCCAAATACACTAAACTATTATAACCCTTAGGGATGTACATCTATAATGTACTGAATATTCATCTAAGATTATGTAACATACATGCATGATAATCCTGGATCATTATAATGTTTAATAAGTGTACTATATGAGAATATTTTTTGAGATGTTAGAGTTCTTTTATAAAATAAGATAATTTTCTACCTAATCTCCAAACACAACGATCCTTTACAATTCTAGCAATGAATTTATTAATATACCCGGAATATATTTATAACAAGATCTAATATTTATGTATTAATTGTTTAGTTTACTATAGTTGTTATTATAGAAATGTTTATTTGTTTTTAGGGATTAGTATAAGAGAACATTTTTGAAAACAATGGGGATATTATCACTTTATGAGAATAATAAATGTTATTCTAGAGAAAGGACTGTGTCTTTTCAAGGAATTACATCTATTTATAGATAATATCATGTGAATGTGGCTATAGAATGGATGAATATATTTTTAATAATTAAAAAAGGGTGTATTAGGTATTCTTTTGATTTTCACTAGTGCATGATGAGTGGGCCTAAGACAACACACCTTTCTAAACACTAAAAACGGATATGATATTGTAAATTCACTAGTTTTTATGAACTATAATGAAGGATATGAAAATATAATGAATATGTTTGAACTATTATAAACCTAAAGTGTCATGGGATAAAAATTATAAGGTTAATAATATGTTTAAATGAATAAATACCCCTTTTGGGGTTCTTTGTGATGAGTGTTTAAAATAACTGAGAATATTTTGGGATAAATTTTTGAGAATACATCCCCTCAGTTTTTTATGTGTTTTAGTGAAATGGATATTCAATAAATAATGGTTTTATATATTTTAGACATAATTTTATATTGATCGATAACCTTTAGTGTTAATGTAATCTTTGATAATGAGGTGATTATGGTTAATTAGGATAGAATATTTATTTAATTTTAGGAATATATTTATTTAATCATATAGATAAAAGTGGGAATGAAAAGTGATTTGGTGACTTAATTGATTAATGATATTTTTAAATAAGTAGAACATATTGGATAAATTATATTATTAAGGAAAAAATAATTTTAGTAATGAAGATTGAGTTAATTTATTGATGAATATAATATAATATTTTATTTTTATGGCGATTCAGTTTATTTTACGAATGTATATTCATTTTTTAAGAAACTATATTATCATGTAATTCATGTTCTTGGTATGTGAAATTGAGAGATTATTTATGTCTTTTGGCATAAGTATTTATGTTTATTTCAAGAACATGTGATCTAATATTTTTGATTTCTTATTTGAATTTGTTCAAAAATATTTTGGAGTATTCTCAAGGTACTTTACTTATGGAATGCCTTAAATTGAACTTTTGGTTTTATTTTTAAGGTGTTGGGGATTAATATATTATTTCATAAAAATTTATTAATATTGGGTATCCTTTCCTAACATGTTTTATTTTTAAAATTATATAGACATAGTAGAAATTCGTTTTTCATTATTTTATGGGTCTTATGATACTTTAAATTTAAATTTTAGTACTTCATGAATGGAAAATTAATCTTTAATATTCATTTAATGAAGTATAGATGTAGTGAAAATTTATTGAAACATAAAAAAGGATAAAATTGTGCATATGAAATGGAAATAAATAAATAAATTAAATTTTTTTATGGTATATATTTTATATAAAAAATACCTCAAATTCATGAAAAGGATCATGAAATAAAAGTATTATTTTTATAACATCATTTCTGATGAATTAATGGAATTTTCACCTTTCACTAATTTATGGTTTGTGGTGATTAACTTTTTCATAACCATATTCTCTATCAATATCTATTAGTCCTTAGATTTTATTTTCTCATCCATGTATATGTTTTATCTTCCCACTAATGTTCTCCTTATCTACGAACTAAATTATTTGTAACGTCATGTATCCTTTATGTTTCCTATACACCTTTTCCAAAGGAATTATTATTATACGTTTCAATGTTTGGGTTTTTAATAAATGTATTTTCAAATATTGAACCATTTATGACCAAGATAAAATTTTAAGGACCTAATTCATTTAAGAAGGTAAATGTAAAACATTGAAAATTTAGTTTTAAAATATAATAATCTCACCAGTTTTCTTAATACATAACACCATGATTTAAGTGAATTCTAATATACTATAAAAGTAATTTTAATTTACTTTAATAGCTATAAAATATCCATTTAATTTGTGGGTATGGATATGAGTAATCATATTTTGAAATATATTAATAATTTTCATACTAAATAATAATGTTTTGATTAATTGTTAAGGAATAATAAAGCTTTTTTAGTGAATTCATTTTATGCTCAAATACATTTTCTCTCAAAAAATGTTTTTAATTTAATTTTATGAGTAATAATTATATATAATTTTTTAAACTTTTATAAATTATATTTTATAATAAATATATCAATTTTTAATTTAACTTATCAAAATTATATCATGGTGAAATTTTGGTATTTCTATGAAGTGATTTATTTTTAGAAGAATAGTGAAAAATAAAATTTTTCCAAAAATTGTCATTTGTTTTCATAAAATCATATAATTAAAAAGAAACTTTATATATGAAATTTGGTATTAAAGTGACATATTATTTATTAAATTTATAATAATCTAATTAATTTCATTTGAATCATCAATATTCTTGATTTTGATATAATCCAATTTTTAATTCATTTAATCATTTTTTGAAAAAAAAATTTCATTTATTTCTATGCATTTATATTGAAATATTTCTATTAAATAATATTAATTAAATTATAAAAAAAGATATAATATTTTGAAACGTTATGTTCAAAATTTTTAAATAGGCCCATTTTAATTTTTATCATTTGGAATAGTATCCATGGTAAAAATATTGTCATGAGTTTATGGGTAAAATTAGTAAAACATGGTGAAAACTATAAAATAATACATTAAAATAACATTATAACTTTATAGTATTATATTGTATTATAGGGTTTGTAAAATAATCATCAAATATTTGATGTTATAGAAGTTTTGATCCATTTTTTCATATTGATATATATTTTTTGTAAAGAAAATTAAAATACAAAATCTCACCCTATTTTCATTTAGAATATTTAAGCATTTTTCATAGTGATTAAAATATGTTTTTGTATATTAGGAATTGTTGTTTTAATATTAATAAATTATTTTTATGATATTAATTTATTTTTAATTTTTCATGATGGTGTAATTACATTAAATTCTTACACAATGAAAACACAGTGCTTGTGCAATCAGTATATGTAATTATTAAATAATTTTGAAAACATTATTTTTTTGGTTGAATTGTGGTGTGAAAATAATTTTATGTTTAATTATAATGTAAAATTGAAATTTAAAGGGTATCTATTTAAAATATAGTGTTTTCCTATTAACTTTAATGTCAAATTAAATGAATAGAACAAAAAAGATTAATAATATTTTATTTTATATAAAATTTCATTAAATAATTTTAAAATAATAAAATTATTAAAATATGAAAGTAGGGATAAGATATAGTCTATATTTTCATACCATTACCTTTTTTGAGGTTTTTTTACCTTAGTTGTTAATTTATATCCCTTTATTATTGGAAAAATCATCACCACAGTTAAGATTAAAATTTTTTAATGAAAGCATTAAACCAAAACACATGGTTTTAAATTTTACAATAACCTTTCCAAATATTATTTTTCAGTAAGATTTAATCCTTAACCAATCATATATTCATTGTTTTTTCCATATTTTTCAATTTAAAAATAAATATAATTTAGTATATTTAAATAATTTAATTTATTTCAAGTCTGTGCTTTCCTTAAAAAGAATAGGACACCACCTCTCCTCTACTCATCACACCACCTTGAGCCACTTAGGTGGACTTCACCCTACAAAAAACTCTTATTAAATTATTTCTATATGTAAATTTATAAAGATAATACATAATGATAAATATTTTTAATGAAATTTATATATTATATATCATTAATTAATAATTTATATTAATAAAATATAATTATTAGTCATAGAGTTAATATAAAATCAACCTTTTCCTGAAAAATACACTTCGTAAAAACCATCTTCTTCATTACATTTGAAGGTTTTGTTTTAAGTTAAAATTTTCTAGTTATGTGAATTGAATTTATGAAAATGGATCAAATTTTTGGAATCTTCATAATTTATATTATATAATTTTATCAAATTATGTTTTTTTATTAATGAATAGTAAAACTCTAAAATTCAATTGTTGTGATTAAGGTAGAAAATCCATTTACCATGGTGTTATGATAAAACAATAAGGGTAGAAATGACCAAAATATTTCTCTAAATTCTATTATATGGACATATTTAAACCTTATGATTTCTAAGTATCTTTAATGACACATTTAAGACCCTTATAACATGTTAAAAATGCGGTTACACCTTTTTTTTTCAAAAATTACAAGTGTGCCACTCACCTCACTTATAAAAGGTCACTTCCGCTCCTCTCTAATTCAGACCATAAAATACCATTGTATCATCCATGACCTGAAAAAATATATTCTTAAATTCCCTCCTTGTAACTTAGTGAACTTAATTTTTTCATAAATCCATCATAATAATGTTTTTGTTGCTTACCTAAGGAGATTGTCCGAAGAAGAGGTATCGTGCTTTAACGAGCATCTTTATTTTATTTAATCTTCCACCGAATTGAAATCATAATAAAGTATGAATATATAATAAAAAATTATCCCTTATATAATTATTTTTTAATTTAATGTAATATCCAAAATCTATCATCTCTTCTCTCAAATGGGATATGAAATCATCATTTGTGTGTACAACATACTACCACCTCGTGAACTGATGTCATTTTTTTTTCCATCATCAGCAATCAAGTATTTTTATAATGATGAATTTAAATTATATATGATATTTTTTTCATATATATACTTATATAGTTTTAATATCTCATATACCTTATTAATTTTCATTCCATGGGGGATATAATAATATGGCTCACATGTATGGTAAACTACCACGTCACGAAGTAGTGTGATTTTTTTTCAATAATTATTTACATGGTAGGTAATAATGATAAAGTTAAATAATATATGTTATATACATGAAATAATTATGATACAAATTATATATTTATCATTATTAAAATATAATATATCAATTTCTTTCATAGACTGAAATTTTTTAACTTCATTTGTGCATGTGCAGACTATAACCTCCACAAAGTGACATAATTCATCTTTTTTTCATCACTAAAATCATATAAAATATATAATTATATTTATTTAAATAATATGGAATTTATGATATTATTATCATTATGGAATGATAAATTAATATATACCTTCTTTCCATAACGATCATTGAAAAATGGAAATGTTATGCTTATATACAGCCAACTGTCTCCATGATCATAACGTACTTAATTTTACAAAATAATATTTCATGGTTGGTCATAAAAGTTCAATTAATGTATAAATATGATTATTATTTCATGATTATTATTATGGAGATATTTAATATTGATCTCTTTGACAAATACTCAACCTACCATAATCATTTTTGAAAAATAAGTTGAATATTGTGAAAACAACCAAATTAAAGTTAAATAATTATGTAATTATATATGAAATTATATTAAGTGAAATAAAATGAATAATTAACTTGAAAAAATATCTCAATCATGTAAATTATTAACATGATTTTATTATTCAGGATGATAAATAATGACCGCGATGAATCGAACTCGAGTTAAGGGACATCTTCTTAATTTCCTTTCATTTAAGAATTATTTTATATTATGAATATTTATTTTTTTACAATCTGTATATACAAACCATTTTACATGCTATATAATTAATTTCTATATTCTCATGGTAATTAAAGTTTTTTAATTTTATTATTTCACGAGATTATGATTCCAATATTTTCAAACTGATAAGAGAATTTTATTTAAAAAAATATATTTTAATGTTTTCCTTCTAACTCTCTTTTTCTTCCATGTCCATGTTTTTTAAATGATTTTACTATGGTAATGAGGGATTTATTAAGTTATTTTTTTTCATTTCTTTTAATGTTTTTCGAAAAATGTAATATTTTTACAAAATGTTTCACTTCCTTTGCAAACAAAAAAGGTATGTTCTATTTTAATATATATGCAAAAATGAATTTTCCACTTCCATAACAATTATTTAATTTTTAGATTTCTTTAAAAGAGTACAATGTTGTTTCAAATAAAAACCCTTATTTCATTTTTTAGTTATTTTTGTCTTGAAAATGTCTTTTAAAGATAATTATATTTTAATATCTAATTATGATGTACTATAAACATTGTGTGAGGATATCATAGCCTTTCAGGGTCTATTCTATGAATATAGTTAAATAGAACCCTGATTTTTGTCTTTATACTTAATCCCCCATTTTTTGGTATTGATCAGTTTCCCGAGGCTACTACTTCCCCTGTTCAAACAATATTCCATGTTTCTGATTTACATCCTTATTGGAAATCTATTAAAGTAGTAACTTTTGGTGAGGAATCTCTCAAGACCCCCAATTTCTAGATTATGCACTGAGATTGATTTTTCTCAAGCTCTACCATCCTAGATCAAGATTTTAAATGGTAATAATGGATTCTTTTAGTAAGTGGATTATGAAAACCTCTAAGATTATTGTATCTTTTTCCTTAATCATAGATATTCTTTGAAGGGTTATGAATATTGTTCAGCACGACCTTTAGCTCATAAAGTAACATGGGTTGGAAAGGTAAAACAAAAACTCATCACAAAAGAGTTTAATGATAGTATCCTAATTGATATTGACCCCTCTAGGGTTCATGATCCTGATAAAGGGAATAACAATGTTGTTATGCAGCCTGATGAGGATAAGGATTTTTTTGTGGATAAAGACCAGCCTAAGAAATATTTGATTCATTCAATAGTGATAAATTATATCTTAGGTTTTGTTTATGTTGTCCACATTTCCATAGGTCCACCACTAGTCCTCCCACTTGGACGAGAGATCAGGAGGAACATAATGTAAATAATGAGGTAGTCTAAGAGGAGGATAAAAATTTTCACTATGATTATAATGAATATTTAAATGATATCAGTGATCAATCTTGTTAGATTTAAGAGATTTACTTGAAATCAAGATCTAGGAAAGGTAAACAACCAATGAATGACTTAGATGGTTTCATCACTAAAAATTATTAGATTACATAGAAATGTAGAAACTATTCTAAAATTGAAATGAAAATAGATTCTAGAACCTTTGATGCCTCTAAGTCTCAAAATATAGTTCCCACCCCAGAGTTGATTAATAATAAACCTTATTATACACTTGATGGTAATTTTGATATGAAAGGATTCACTTTAAATGAAGATATTGAACCTTCTTTGAAATATTCATATAGGATCACAGAGGATCTAGGGGAGGAACTGTTGAATCATATGAAGGAATAAGATGCAAATATTTTACAAAAATACAATTATTGTGATGTCACTATGTAATTTTATCTTAAAAAAAGAGATTGAATGATTTAGAAAATGGTGGAAAAAATTAAACAAAATTCTATGTTTAAATATAGAGATATCCCCTAGAATTGATTGTGCTTATCTTATTTTTTGATAGATTCATGTGTATTTTATGATGGATTGAAGTAGAATTGAATGATTTTTAATTGGGATATAAGTCTTAGTTTTCATTATTGTCGACATTTTAATGTTCTAACTGTTATATGTGAATTATCTTCATTTGAGAAATTTTTCATATAGAACTGACTTGTATATAAAGCTTGATTTTTATATTTATGATGAATTTTGGATCATTTAACTTCAACTAATGATGATTATTTCTTTGTTGGTTTTAAAAGCGATGTTGATCATTGATGTTTTCTAAAAGTTTAGGTATTTTTGAGTAGTGTAGGGATCTGAAAATTATTTTGGAAGTTGGTTTTTGGTGGTTGGATTGGGTCTTACAAACCTCATTTTAGGTCTTTATAGGGGTCTTATTTTTTTCCATCTTCAAGATTTATTTTGAAAATTCATTTACTAGTTCTATCAATTGGAATAGAATTTCGCTTTCTTTAAATAAAATTTTTATGTTTTCATCAATGAAGATAAAATTATTAGATGGTTTGATAGTAATGTGTTATTGGGACTATTAAGATTATAGGTTGCTATTTCTTTTTTTATTGCCTTTGATGATAGAATGATTTTTTGATATCTTTATCTACCTAGGACTACTGAGACATTATGTAACTATATCATGTTATTTCACAATTTTGTAGAAATACATTGGGAAATTTCATCATATTTTGTCTGACCATCAAAATTTGGATCTTTGGATATAGAGGGTTTATTTTATTGAGGATGAACTAATCCATTTCTCTTTCAATTCTTGGTGTATAGTTGTATGTCTATTTTTAAACACTTCAATTTTACAATGGTTTAAGTTCATTAAACCTCATGTATTCTATGAAAATTTTGTTTTCTTCAATAAATTTTTTAGAGGTATAGGTTGGGTAACCATACCATGTATCATTTTGCTAAGAAAATATTTGAATATGATTTTCATGATAGTTTAAATGAGTTTTTCAAATGTTTTACGATGAAAAAATGAGATCATGAATTATTTTAATCATGATATGGTACTTTATAATTATATAAAAATTTGGTGCGCCCAGATAGTTCTATATGAGCTTGATATAACTTATATAATGGGTGTTCTCACATATCACTGAGTGATCTTGATATAGATTATTTAATGGGTGCACCTGGAGAGCTCCCCAATGCACTGGTTAATGTTCCTTTTCATAATAGGAAAAAAGGAATTAGTTATCGATGGGTTTCTCATATGGATTTAGCTGGTCTCCATTTACTTTTGACACTGGTTTAAAATGGGTTTTGAATGTATTCAATAGATTTTAAAATGGGTTTTTATTTTCTTTATATGGTTTTTAAAGATTTTACTTGAGAAAAAATGTGTGTGTTTTCCATGTGAAAATTATTTATTTCTTACAGTCATAGCGAACTGAGATAATGGTAAAAAATTTAAGTTTTTTACTGGACTAAAGATATTTCTTTCATTCATATCCCTTAATATTATTTTTGTTTTTATTCCAAAATTTAATAGTGCTTTTATAGATTTTAAGGAAGGTTATGTGAAAATAATAAGTAAATTTGAATTTCATGGGAAATTTCCATGAAATTAAATCATGATTTATATTAAAAGTTTCATTTTATGTGGAAAATGGAAACTAATCAGAAGTATCAACTTCTTAATTTATAGTCTTGTTATATTTGATTTATAACCTAATAATCTAAAACTCTATACCTAGAAAGATCTTAAAATGTATGATAATTAATTCTTTACTTAGAAATCATCATTATGTAATGATTAAGACCGAGTCCTCATAGTTTTTATCAAAGGAAATTTTATATAAATTGAGTGTTTTTGATATTTATAATACCATACCCTTAAATGATTTCACTTATTGTTTATGTTTTAATGATCTAGAATTTAATGATTACTATGTCACTTCAACTAAAAATTCTACATTTAGATTGGTTTTTCATAGAGGAAACTATAGTGCTATAGTGGGAATGAACTGAGATTAAAGTATCATTCCAAATAAACATCATGAGATGTTATTAATTGAAAAATTACTGTTTCTTTTACTGAGGGATCAATTTAGACAAGACATATATGGTGGTGGTTTATATGATAGATAGGAACCTAATCTACCATGAATGAAAATTTCTATTATAGATAATTTCTTGGGGAAACATCCCTCATCCATTATTGGATCATCTGAACCTAAGGTAGTTAAAAGATGGATCAGTACACTAGATAAGGTATTTGATGTCATGGGATGTTCAAAATGTCAAAAGGTAACACTTTCTATTTATTATTTTGAAGGTGATATGCTGGATGATGGTCTTTGGATAAGAATAATATAGATAAATATTATATTGATTCCATGTAATGGGAATCACATAAGGATATTTTCCTAGAAAAAATAGTTACTTAAAGTTGTTAAAATCCGGATAGAAAACCAATTCCTGGAATTGAGGAGAAAAGATGAAGACATAATAAATAAATATGAATAAAATTCACAATATTGGAAAGATATGTTCAATATTTTATTCAAGAAATTGATAATAAAATTAATATATTTTAATGAAGGTTAAAACCATATTTATGATGATCTATGGCTGTTAAAGAAGATAAATTTTATGAGAATGTGGTACTTGGTGTTGAAAATGTTGGGATGATGTTTGCTGAAATTTATATTCCATAAAATCAAAATAGTATGAAAATGTCAAGGTGCCAGAAAATAGAGAATAAACTAGCTAAAAATTCTAGATTTAAGCCAGAAAAATGTACCAAGTGTTGTAAATGATATCTAATGGAATGATTGACACCATCTTGAAAGTGATTTGTATGTGTCCAGTTTGGTCATAGGGATTATTAATACAATGAAAATAGTGTTAAATGAGAAAAGAATAGGGTAACTAATATCCATCCAATGTTCATCTTTTTGTTGAAATGTATTTTTACATTATGTTAATGCGTTTCCTAATTTATTTACACATGTTGAAAATTATTAAGATTGAAAATAGAAGTGTGCGGTAAAATCATTTTCTACTACAACGGTTGATGTCAGGTCGTCAAATGAAGTAATGATAGGTATGTTATTGAATTATTTGAATTAGGCCAATACATTTTTTGAATATGGATCATTTCAATAATTAATTTCTATGAAAAGTGCATATAAATTTTTAATATCCCCTTAGGAAAGTTATAAATAACATTAGGAAAAAACTCTAGGTGGAAATATTAAAGAACCCAATATTTATAGGAATATTCTTATTGTTATAAGTGGGATAGTCTTTCCAATAAATATTATTAAACTAGACACAATATAGTTTGATATAATTTTTAGTTTGGGTTGGCCTCTAGTTTATCATCCTAAGACATATTTTAGAGTTGATAAAGTTTTGTTCAATGTTTTCATGCGTTTGAAAACTTCCCAAGAAGATGAGAAATTGATTTGAGGTGGATGTGAATGTTACCTAGAACATATTGTGGGAAATAAATAACCTCTTCAAATTAGTTATGTTCTAGTATTGAATGAATATATGGAAGTATTTCACAATGATTTTCCTTATTTTATTCATGATCGAGATGTTTAGTTTACTATTTATATAGTATTTGATTCTAAGACTATTTCTAAATCCCCGTTTCAATTCGATCAAGTAATTATTTTAGAATTGAAAAAGAAATTTCATGAGTTTTTATATATCATTTTCATTCAACCTACAATCTTTCCTTGGGGTGACCTTATTTTTATTGTTAAAATTAAGGACAGTTTAATGAGGCATTGTATTGATTAAAAATCCTTGAATAACATAACTATTAAGAACAAATGGCATTTCCCTCATATTAATGATTTGTCTGATCATCTATAGGGAGCTCATTATTTTTAAGAGGCTGATATACAGTTTTAGTACCATCAAATGAAGGTGGAGGTAGATGAAATTTCTAATACTACATTTGGAAATAGATTTTGGCACTATGAGTTTATAGTTATTCTATTTGGGTTATCTAATTATCATGTTGTATTTATAGACCTTATGAATAGATTTTTCTATGAAATAATTGATAAGTTTGGGGTTATGTTTATTTGGCGAGATTTTGTTATATTTGAAAAGTTATTAGGAATATGAAAATAATCTATATACCATTTTGAAAACCATAAATGAAAATAAACTATATAGAAATGTTAGTAAGTGTGAATGTTGGTTGAAACATATTTATATCCTTAGATATATTATTTTTTAAAATAGAAAAACTATTGACCCTATTAAAAATGTTATTTAAGATTGGACCAGACCCATAAATATCATAAAGATTCATAGTTTTCATGGAATAATGGGTTACTATTGGTGGTTTGTTTAAAAAATTTCTTGGTTTTCTAGTACATTGACTAAGTTAACTCAAAAGGAGTTAAACTCATCTGAAAAATAAGGATATAGATATTTTTAGAAACTAAATAGAATATTATTTAATGCTCCCATTTTGGTCATCACTTATATAAATGGAAAATTCATCATCTTCAATAATGCTTCATTGAAAGGACTTGGTTGTTTATTGATGAAGAATGATTAGTTTATTTCTTATGTTTCATGTTAGATGAAAAATCCTATGTTAAATTACCATTCAAATGATCTGGATTTAGCTGTTCTGGTATTATATTTAAAATTTTGGAAGAATAATTTATACGAAGTGAAGTGTGAAATATATATTTATAAAAAAATGTTTGAAGTATATATTCTCTAAGAAATTATTAAACATGAGATGGGGAAGGTGGTTGTATATGATTAAGGATTATGATTTCACAATTCATTACTAGGACAGAAAAGAAAACAATCAGTTCAATTCTTTCGGTAAAAAAATAATCATACGTTATCCATGATTTGTTTTGGATCATGAAAATTTGGTTAATGATTTGATAAATTTTTTCCATAATATTTTTGATGCATATATATCCACTATTTCATTTCAATTTTCTATGAAATAGAAATTTTCATAATGAATTATGCAACCTCTAAAGGTGGATCCTTCTTTACAGGAAAAGGTATAATCCATTAAGATGGTTTAGTTTCATGATTTTAATATTGATTAAGATGGTGTTATCAGGTTTTTAAAAAGATTATGTAGGCCTTATAACTCCCTGTTTAATAAATAATTTATGATTAATGCATATAATAATACTAATATATACTGAAACCTTCAGGAGTTGTATTAGTTGAATGGTATGGAAAGATTTATTTTTAAAATTTTTAGTAAATGTTTGACTTGTTAGTATGTTAAGGTAGAATGGTAATTAAAGAATGGGATTTTTCAAACTTTTAATTTTTTAAGAGTGTAAATAGGAAAACATATCCATGTATTTCATTGTTGGATTACCAATGACTTCTCAATGTAATAATGCAATTTGAGTTATTACTGATTGATTTACTAAATATTCACATTTCCTTCCCATTTGAGATGCTATATCTTTATGTTATCTTTATCGACTATATAAAAATAATATATTCATATTTCATGTAATTCCTCTCTCAATTATATTAGACTATGATCCCAGGTTCACATCTAATTTTTGGAAGGGGATTTAAAAGTCGTTAGGTACTGAATTAAATTTTAGTATATCTTTTCATCCTGAATCTGATGGAACATATGAGAGAACAATTCAGACCATAAAATATATGCTTCGATCTTATCCAATGGTTTACCAAGGAAGTTGGAATCATCATATTTATTTGGTTTATTTCTCTTATAATAATAGTTTTTATTCTAGTATACATATGGCACATTTTGAAGAATAATATGGAAAGAAGTGCACAATGATAGTTTTTTAGAATATGTAGGAGAAAGGAAGTTAATGGGACCATATTTAGTAGAGGAAATGGTAGAGAAGGTGCAGTTAATTCAGTAACATATAAGGATGGATCATAGATAGATGAAAAGTTATGCATATACCCAGAGTAAATAACTTTCTTTCATGGTATGTGATCTTGTCTTTCCCTTAGTATCTCCATGGAAAATTGTTATAAATTTTAGTAAAAATGGAATCCTAAGTCTATGATTAATTTAACCATATTATGTCCTTTATAAATTTTGATTATTTTTATACTTAATGGATTTTCTCTAAGTTTATCCAAGGTGTAAAACATTTTTCATGTCTTGATATTAAGAAAATATGTGCCAGATTCAACTCATATTTTGAGAAATATATTTTTTAAGTTGGAATAGAATATATATTTTGAGGAAAACCTATTTATATTCTTAAACACAAAGATAAAGTGTTTTGGAAAAAGGTGATTCACCAGGTTAAGGTTTTATGGGAAAACCATATGGTTTAAGAGGAAAAGTGGGAATCTAAAAATGTCATGAGAGAAAGATATCCCCACTTGGTTAATAAGGGAATAAAATTACAACGATAAAATTTAAAAATGTGGGGAATAATATAAAAATAATGGTAATTATTGAATAAACCACTTTCATATTTATTAATATTGTAATATTTATTAAAAATTATTAATTACTTTTTAAATAAAAAATGAAATGGTTTTAATTAACCTATTTTATTATAATGTTTTACTAAAAATATTAATTTTTAAATTATTGAATTTTAATTCTAAATAATTATTTTAGTTTTATATATGAAAATATCAAAATTTACTTATAGTGATTTTTTTATATTTTTTTAAAAAATTGATTATTCAGTGAATAATGAAAATTAGAGATTTTTTCAATAAAATGTCATTTATTTTCAATAAAAATGTAATTAGAGACCCATTATTTTTTTATTATGATTTCAAATAACATAATTATTATTATGTTATATTTATTCAAATTAATTAATTTTTAATCAAACTTATATTTGATTTTGTATAATTGTTTTTAGGTTTAAAACACAGTTTTTATGAAAACTATTTTAAAGTACACAATGTTTCTCTATTTTAATTAATTAAGGTAATACTTATTTTGAATTTATTTAAATTAAATTTATAGATTATATATAAATAATTATAAATTTATAATCATGATAATATTATTATTAGAGAACAAGTTAATATATATTTTTTTTTCTTGAAAAATACAGTTCCTAAAAACCTATTTTTTCATCAGGTATGCTGGTTTTGTTTTCAATTAAAATTTCCACTTTAGTGATTAAAATTTAGTAAAATGGATTATATTTTTGGAATCAACATAATTTATTTTATTTAATATGGTTATATTAATTTTCTTACTATAATGAAGAGTGAAAAAAGTAAAAATTAATTAATTTGTTTAATATAAAAATGGATTTACTGAGGGTGAAACTAAATATATTAGGGTTATAATAAACTAAAAAATTGAATAAAATATATTTTATGACCATTTTTATACCTTATAATATATAATTTTCAATAATTATCCATTTTGGACCATTTTAAATGAGAAAAACATGAGTACACATTTTTCATTCCAAAAATTACAAGTGAGCCACTCAACTCACTTATTAAAGGACTCACCCTCTTATCTCTTATTCAAATAATAAATTACATTTGGATCACTAATTAACAACCCAAATAAATTAATAAATTCCCTCCCCATATCCAATATCCTCGTGTTTTATCTTAAATACATCATGTGATGGGTTTTTTCTTACCTAAGGAGGTTGTCTAAAGAATTCGTATCATGATTTACCTACCGTATTTATTTTATTTCATGTTCCACATCCTTTGAATATTATTAAATTGTTATTATATAATAATACTAGTTTATAAAATATATTTATATGTAATTAATTTAATGTAATAATTATAATCCATCCCCACTTCGATCAAAGGGGATATTAAATAACCATTCATGTGTACGACGAACTACCACATCACAAACTGATGTTATTCATTTTACATAATCACCTCTCATGTTTTTTTTATAATGATATAATTAATGTTTATATATGAAATTTGTAACATATTTATACTTATTTAGTTTTTATATCCCATATACCATTATAATTTCCACTCTTTGGGAGATATGTTAATGTTTCTCGGTTGTATGATGGACTTCCACCTCACAAAGCAATGTGAATATTTTTTTTCACTAAATATTTACATGGAATTTAATAAGAGTAATTTTAATCAATATATGTGATATAAATAAAATAATTATTATATTCACTATGTATTTATGATTTATAAAATATAATATATTATTTTCTTTCTTTCTCTGAAAAATGATAACATCGTTCCTGTACTTGTGGACAACCACCTCTATGAAGCGATGTGATTCCACCATTTTCATAACTAAACCACATGTATGATATATATAATTGTATTAAATTAACTAATACTTTATTAATTATATTATTATACTCTATAATTATAAAATAATACATTCCTTTTTTCCATAACGATTATTAAAAAATAGAAACATTACTCAATCCTACGTAGGGCCTAATGTCTCTATGATCATAATGTACACTATTTTTCAAAATAATATCCCATGGAAGGTCATAAATATATAATGAATGTATAAATATGATATATATGTCATGAGTATTATTATTTTGATGTTTAAAAATGAACTCTTTGACCAATACTTTACCTACCATAATCTTTTTGACATATAAGTTGAATAGTATAAAAATTTATAAGAAAACTTAATTTATTCAGTAATTATATGTGACATGGTAATAAGTGAAATAAAATTAATAATATACTCAAAAAAGGTTATCAATAAATTAAATAATTAACCTATGTTTTTTTAGTAAGATTAGGAACGAACATGATGAATCGAACTCGGGGAAAGGGAATTCGTCTCGATTTCTTTTCATTGAGGTAAATTTTGATGTTATGAACTTATAATATATTATGAGGTGTATATAAAGAACCATTGAAATGTTATTTAATGAATTTATAAATTATCATGGAATTTAAATATTTTTGAATATTATTTTTTGATGGGTCTTATGATTCAAATATTTCCAAAGTGACGGGGGACTTTTGTTTTAAAAAAATATTGCACTGTTTTCCTTATAACTATATTTTTATACCATTTAATTTTTTTAAAATGATTTTATTATGAAAATGAGAGTTTTTTGAATGGAATTTATGTATTTATTTATTTTTTTCAAAAATAATAAACCATTATACTGAATATGTAACTTTCGTTTAAAATGTCAAAAGAAATTTTCTATTTTAACGTGTATGATGCCAACCAATTTTACACAATTATAACCATTATTCAAAGAATGTATTACATTATAATATTCCATGTTTTATTCAAAAAAACATTCATTCCATTTTTATCGGTATTTTTGTATTTATATGGGGTTTTTTTAAAAGAAAATGATATTTTAATATCTAAATATTATTTTCATACAACTTTAAAAGAGTTTTTCATGTTTTTATGATGATGAAATGAAAGAATAATTTTTTGTTGATGACATATTACCTGAGAATTATATATGAAATTTGTGTTCCTAGGTAGCACTAGCTGAGACTAATATAATTTATATAATGGGTGCACCCATTAAGTGCATGGTGAGTATAATATAGGATATATGATGGGTAAACCAAGATAGCTCTCCAAAGCATTGGTTAATGGTCGTTGTATTATTTGAAAAAAGGATATAGTTACCAAAAGGTTTATCCTATAGATTAAACTAGGATCTAGTTACTTCTAACATGGTCTTAGAAAGGTTTAATTATTATGATTATCTATATTTCCAAAAAATGTTTTGATTTACATGCTTTGTGTTTTAATGATTTTAATTTAGATTTTCCTTGTTTTTCATGTGAAAATGATTTATTTATTTCTCTAAATGAACACTGAGAAAAAGTTAAAAAATTTCATTATTTTCAATTTTTCACTCAATTAATGGTTTTTCTTTTTTGTATGTCCCTTTCTGAGATTTCTGTGCTCATTAAATGTTTCAAATTTTTTTATAGGATTTATGGATGGGTAAGGAAAAGGAAGAAGTCAAATTAACAATTTTAAAAATTTTCCCTAAAAATAAATATCGATTTATTATAAAAGTTTTATATTATGGTGAAATTGATACCAATCATATATTTTAACTTCATAATTTATAGTTTTTTTATGTTTTAGTTATGTAAAAATTATACAAAACTCTAAATGTGAAATGATCCTAAAAATTAAGACAATTAATTATTAACTTAAAACTCCGGATTGTGTAATGTTTTAGTCTGGGAACTTATATTACCAAATGGGTAAGGGATTATCAATTCAATATTGGTTCATTGGGAAATTATTGATGTTATAAATCTATTTATGTTAATGATGTTTATATAATTCACCTATGAAATTTTATATCATAGATACTTCTAATTTAATGTAATTTAAAGTTACAATTGAGATAATTTCATTCATGTGGGTATGATTCAAATGTTTCGAACATGGTATGTTATATGTGTTTCAATATAATTTTTATTAGGATTATTAATCTTTGATTTTTATTGAGGGAAATTATATAATACTCATAAGATAAACACCATTACTTTGATTAGAATCTGGTTATATTTTTTTTAAGAAATGGTCCCCTTTCCCTATATTTGGTTCTTAAAATGATTGGAAATTGATTTTAAGAGAAATGGAATTTATTTCAATTTTTTGGGAATATTATTCTTCCATTTCTATGATTTCATTAAAATTATATGAATATTTTTTCCCATTATCCTATGATTTTTTAAATTTATTTTTACCCATGTTTTACTTTTTATAAAAATGTTTCTATGTAATCTTCTTATAATTTTATAAATAGGGTTGTAACACCGTTAGTTTGAGGTATGTGACCCTTTAAATTTTTATATATATACAAAGTGGTTATAAATTTTTTGGGAGAGTTTGGATGGTTTTTTGAAGGGATTTTGGGATTTTCTAAGGGTACATGATTTGAACATGCTTATTGAGAACCATATGAAATATCTATGAAACTATGTAACTTGAGACAGTGGGATTTTACATGGTTGGCACATAGTTTTTCTAACCATGAAGGTTAATTGTGTGAGGAACCCTTTTGATACATTAGAATCTGGATTTTTATCGGATGTTTTGCCTAACCGTGTGGCTCAATCCAACATGGCATAAAAAACGGGTTTTTAAATAATAGGACTTGGTCAGGATTTTCTTTAAACACTCCATTATTCCTCCTATACAGCCCTAACTCGGTATTCCTTCTTCTACAATGTTAGGGATTATATAAAACTCATTTTTTATGTAATTATATGGGTTTCAAAGGATCTTTAATGGTGATTATCCATTGGTAAGTCTCTCTCTATGGAAGTTTCATGGTTTTCCTTAGATTCACTCTCCACATTCTCTCTCTCGGTGTCCTAGATCTAATTCTGTCGCATGTATATATATGTTTTTTTTCCTATAATGGTATGGTATTGGATTATTTTTTTAGTTAAATGGTTCTAAGGAATGTTTATGGAAATCTCACCTAGATTTGGTGTGCGGTTGTGCGGTGGGTCGATTTAACTAAACCCTAAAGGTGGGTGGCTTCAATCTCAAATCGTCTTACAAGAACTAGAATTATTAATTTTAAATTAATTGTTTTTATTGAATTAATTGTGAATGTGATGTTTTAAGCTAGGTGGAAATTCATTTTTTTATGATTTGTGGATTTTGGGGAAATGGGTTATTATTGGGAAATGTGCTTTGTTGTTGGATTTTAAAACGATGATTTCAAAATCACTAGCTTGGGTGATTTATGAAAAATGGTATGTGAAAATGTGTTTTCAGTAATGATTTTGTTTTATTTAATTATGGTTTGGCATCAACAATGTCTAAAGGGTGGTTTAAATAAATGGGTGATTTATTGAAGTGGTTTTGGCATGTTGTTTGAATTTTTGATTTTCATGTAGTTTTTATTTAGGTAAATGTTTTTGGAAGGATTGTTGGATTAAGTTATTAAGCATGTGATGGATGATATGGATAGTGTCATTATGTACATCTAATAAAAGGTTTGGAAGGTGGTGTGAAATACTACTAGAAAAAAGGCAACAAGTTTGGATGTGAAGTTCCACTGTGAAGGGTACACCGAGATCAGGTGTGTGGAATTTGTGAATACAATTAAAATGTGTGTCTAGACACACAATGTTAATTAAATTATGCCAATATTAAATGAGAATGGTTAATGAATTTTTTGGTTTCTTTCCATGTAAATGTATCTATTTTATTAAAATGATTTGGAAAGGATGTGTTTGGGTTGTTATAATTTTTTACAATATTAAAATGGATTTATATAAATTGTTTTCTATAACTGATCTAACTTGTTATATACTAGTGTAATGAGTAGGGAAGTCATTTAGGGAAATAATAATGAGTATTATTACTCCCTCCATGCTTTAAAACTTTGATGATTTTTTATGTATTCTGAGACACATGTAATGGTAAAGCATATCTTTTCCTTTGTGGATCATCATGATTCTTTGGGATATTTTGAGTTGTTAGATCTTAGAGATTGGTGTGGAGATATGAATATTATTATTTGAATCCTTGTGCTTGCTATTATAGTCTTCTTATTAATACTCTAATTTAGTATTGTTATGGGATTAGTTTGGTTATATTGTTGTCACTTTGAAATGTGTTGAATTGGTTTTTATTATTGATATGCATCATGTAGATGGGGTTGTTTATGGAATGTTTGGTGGGTTACTATTATATAAAAGGTAAAATTTTCCCCCAATTATTATTGAAGCCTTCAAAATTTATTTTCAGACTTTATTACCTTGGAGATGTCACTTAAGGCCAAGTAGCACTTCCACATCAACTCAAGCCAATTATGAGGGGCATGCTGTTATAAGGTTACTTTTAAACATTAAATAAAAATGTGAAAGGAATATTTTGTTTAACATGTCGTCATGAATGGAATTTAATACCATCATGAATCCTCTATTCATTGAAGAATATATTTTAATTTTCAAAGTTTCTTTTTAAGGAATTGTTTTTCATTAATATTTTATAATTTTTTTTTGATTTTAAATATGTTATTTATAAAGGAATGAGTATGTTTCTCAAAAATATTCTAGTGATATTTTAAATGAATTTTTCATCAATTATAACATCCTTTTATGTTATTCTTTTTTGGGGATATTATCCAATGATATTATCCTTATTCTTTATCTATATGGTTTACGGTAATAGAGATGAGATGTTTACAAACACTGTTACATTTCAATGGGTTATGATATGATGATATAATGAATACATTATTATTTTGGATCATAAATATGAATGGATAATTAATATGATTATGATTATGACTATTACACAACTTATTAATGTATTGGTTGGCATCTTTGATATATGATTTATATGATTCTGATTATTCCACAATTTATTCCACTCTTTTATGATATGATCATATGAAAATTTCTTTCCCTCATATCTTATGTTTATAATTACTTTTTGATTATTATTATGTGAACTAAAAATTTTTATTCTAATACTCATGATTGTAATTTATAATTTTACGGTTAGGGCAACCAAATGCTAATCTCATGTTTTAATACCCATATTCCCATGTTATGATAAAATGATCATTGATATCCCCCTTATTTAACCCTTGTAAGAATTTATGTTCAACCATTCCCATGTTTTCTTTATCTATGTTATAGAGAATGGTTTTAAGTATGGTGTGTCAAAGAAGTGTAATATATAAGAAGATCATTATGGTATATTTTTAGATCATTAAATAAAAAGATTAAATTATTTCTACTATCCAATGTCACTAAATATTTATAGTTCTCAGATGGATTCCAATGACATTTATTGAATATTAATCTAATTAGATGCAATATTTATGCATAAAAAGTCGACATTACTATATAGGTGGATGGATTTTCTCTTGGATTATGCTTTTCAGATCTCCAACACCATGGGAAAGGGTAATGTGATCACTAACACCCTAAGTTTAAAGTGAATGCGAGTTATTGATCACGAGTCTGAGTATTCATAAAAATGAATGGAATAATTTGATGTCATGTATCTTCATGTATAAGAATTTGGTGCAAGATTTTTCCTCTATCAGGTGACCAAGGAATCAACCCTGATGTGGTAGGTAGATGATTCAAAAAGGGGAGACTTAGAGGTGGAAGTGAAACAATATTCTGTTGGTCAAGGTGTTTCTCTAGAGGGGTCGATCGAGGATGGTGATAATAATTTTTTTTCTTCAGATAAGTCTTTTTGTAATTTTATCCATACAAGGTTGATTTCAATATAATGTTCACATATCACCCTTTGAAATGAATCAAAGTGTACCCAAGATGTATCATGAATTTTACAGGAATATTTGGGGCCCATAGATGAAGTGTTCAGAGGAAGAGTTCATGGTACTGTATCTTTTTTTTTCAAAAATAGAATGTTGAGAATCATGTTTCATATGGTTTATTATATACAATGGATGTCCTAAAGTGGAATCTGGAGGAAATATTCATGTATTTTTTCACCGGTTCAACCTAATTGCAATAATATTTTGATTTCATCCATGAATTTATAGATCTATTGATGAGGTCGGCCCATTTTCAAATGATCAAGGAGTCTATCATTGTGGATTCTATATGAAGGTGATATTTGGATGAGGTTAAAAGACTCCACATGTAATGGAAGACCACTTAATTCAAATGGGATTCTCATTTTACCTCAAGAGTCTAGAGATGATTTAAGAACAAATTTGGCTATTAGTTATACCTTATCAGCACATTCCTTCCTTATATGAATGGTTAGATAAAGAAGAAAATCCATATTCTATTAGACTAATTATGGTCTTGAATCTTGGAATTTTGAAAATCATGGGAGAAATATATATATATATATATATATATTTGTTTATTTTTCCAACAATAATATCTACTACTCATTCATTGGTACGACTCTATTCAAGGAATTATAGGGAGGTTGATTCATTCTTCATTATAATAGAATGATGTTGGGAAGCCAATAATAATTTTTCTTGATGTTCTATAGTTCTTTATAGAGAATATCCTAGCCGTTTGAGAGTGGATAAAGTCATCACATAACAATTAGAAGGCCTATGAAGATCATAAGTGGAGACAACTAGTGTTTAAGGTACGAGACCAAGTGTTCTCTTGGATTTCACCTCATCCAGGGAACTGGTGGTCTGGATGAGGGAGTAATATTAATCATATATTCATATCACCTTTTGAGGTATTTTAATTCTCTTTAAATGTGTCTTATTGGTTTTTATTCCATCAATATATAAAAGAGTCCATGAAAACTTCCATGTTTCATACCTCTATCATTATCATCACGATGAATCAAATTTAATTTAATGGAGGATATTTTATAATGGGGATGGCACAACATTTTTGGATCATATAGATGTGATCCAATATAAATAAGAGATAGTCTAAAATGATACATTTATTTCCGTTGTGTGTCATGGAAGAATAACAGAGGGTAGGAGACTACTTGGGAGTGGGAATCATAGATGTGTTCTCATTACCCAAAGTAGTTTTGATGTGTCACTTGTTATCATTTTCTTAGATTTTGTGTCTAACCATATACATTATATGATGTTTTCGTTTTTCCACTTCTTGATTATGTTACCTTTCTATGTGTTTTTTCCTCATATGCGTGGTTGCCTTCTTTTTATAGTGATATCACTAAGAGGTATCTCATGATTGATTTTCCAGATATACTTTCCCTTTTCTAATGGGATACAATTTTATTCTCAATGAATATAATGTTTTGAACAGTTTTTTGATGTAATTCAAAAATCCTAATTTTTTATTTTTCTAGGATTTTAGGTGTTATGGGTTGTTTATAGTCTCAATTCCCTCAAATTTTTTATTTTTCTCCTCATTTTCACAATTTGGTCTCATAGTCAAAACTTCCTCACACGGTCACACAATCCCTTCTCATGGTTATAGTTTATTCACATAGTTTTATTTTGACATCAAAATTAAAAAATTATTTCATGATATCAAAACATTCTAGTAGTCAAATCCTTCACATTTAGTCCAAGAGTTTCAAAAGTTTCTATTTTTTCAAAATGAAAAAGATTTCTATAATGACATGAAATGTTTTTTAAACTGTATATAAATAATAAAATGCCTTAATTAATGTTTTTTTAAAATTTTATTTTTTTGAATAAATCTAAATTTATTTTCCTTTAAACATCTTGTTTTTAAAAATAGAATTCATCATGTTTAAAATAAAATCAAAATAAATTTTAATTAAATAGAATTTTTTTCGGGCTATTATCAAGAAAACCATATCTAAAATTTAACGTTCTGGTTCTGGGAGCTTCCTAGAGGTGCCCTGTACCCAGTTAGTCAAATGGCCTCAAGCGCATTTCGAAGAACGCCAGAGGCTACTGACTAGTAGTGAGGGACTTGGGTGAGATAGTGGGGAAACTATGTCCTCGTTTGAAGAGTAAAACAATGGAAATAAATAGATAACAATAGAGAAAGTAGTAAAACATGCAATAAATAAATAGCATAAGTAATAGAAAAATTGTGTGTATATATATAAATTATGCATGATACATATGTCTAGGAATGTATCCAAAGAAGCCATAATGATATAATACAGTACTAAACCAAAGTACAAAAGAAAAGAAAGTAAAGAGCTCCACAGCATTGAAATCCTTAGCTTGGTACCATTCTTCCCAACTCTACAACAATCAAGTACCTAATGTAAAAGGGTGCTTTCCCTTATGTAGACCTGAAACAATATAATCTATTTGGGCCTAAAATCATGACCCAAACAAGGTGTGGGATGAATCCCAGTAGGAAAACACCCAAAGATATGTGCCTAATAGTCACTATGTAACGCCCTGACCCCAAAAGCCCAGAGTCGGTGCATTATTTTAATACATTGGCATGATCACAAGGGATCAAATCCAGAAAGACCAATCAGTTTAGTATCCTTGTAAGTAATTGACACATACATAAGTTTTACATTAAATTATAAAATAAAAAACAACAAGAACAATATTGTATCTAATGACCACATTCATATCCCTTAGATTATCCCTACAGGTCAGTCATAATATACTTCTTCGCATCTTGGAAAAATGAAAATTAAGAAAGGGGTGAGCTCAATTGCCCAGTAAGGTTAAGCAATACAACATATGACAACATAAACATTAGGCATAGTGAATAATTGAAAACACATTCCATTACAAATAATAAACATGAAAACTTTATGGCAGGAATATGAGTTGAGTAAATAATGCCATAAAAAAACATAGTGATGGGTATTCTACTAGTCTAATAACCACAAGAACCATTAATAATATTTTTATAATTAGGGAATGTATAATGTGGGACATTCTGAAACATTTTTTCAAGGACTCGTCCAAGACATCTAAAAATGATTAAGGCCTCAGCCAAAACCATATATCAAAATTAGGAAAGGCCTTGGACAATTCCAAATATAATTGTCTCATGAGACTTACCGATGCACCGATGAGCTATTGTGGGCTCCACTCATCACTTACTAAGCCCAATACATTCCTCATATGAAAATTTGGAAATATAACATAAACATTCGTATTAAAACTGGCATACAAAATGTAAATAATTTAAACATAAACCCTGAATGGTATAAAAATAATACATCAACAATCAAATATATAATAAAACTTTCAATATAATATGGAATATTTGTATCATAATAAATCAACTTCAAACATGTTTAAAATCCATCAATGAATGTTGACATAGATGAAATCAAAACTTTTTGAGAGAGATATCTATTTCTATTTTGAAATAATTTATAAGTCATGTGATTATAAAATAAAACATTTATATTCTTATAATCTTGTAAGGGAAGATTCAAAGGTGTTATAACAGCATAAAATAGCCTCACCCACCGTATAAGTTAAAAAAAATTCTTTCCTTAATTTTGTTGGAAAGGTGGTAAAGGTCCTTATTTGGAAAATGACGAAAATATTCTTTTTTAAAAAAATTATAAAAAGTCAAAAACGGGTATAAATGACTTTAACCCATAGTCTCGAAAATAGTTCTTTTGAAATATATTTTTAAGAAACACAGATGTGGATGATAAAGAAGTCCAAGTAGATACTCACGTATAAACAACTCAGGTAATAAAGAGATTGTAGAATTGACCCTTACCTTGGACTTTTCCTTGGTCGAGAGTACGTTAAATTCCTATATAATATGTTAATAATTTTTATCAAATTATACAAGAACCACATGCATAAATATGATATCATATATGATCTTCTAATATTTCTTTTTTAAAAATATTTTAGTTGTATCATCGTTTAATGTGTTAACTAATCTGCTTTCCTTTATATGATTGGCTAGGAAAGCCATGTATGTTATGGATAGGATGTATTTGATTCATATAAAGAATGATATTATGTTCTTAAAAATTATTTTTAATTATAAAATTAAAATTATTCTTCAACGATTACGATGGGGAATGAATCTCATCGCGTTCATGGAGACGGTAATCTGTACGTACGCACGATGGAAAATATTATTATATTGATGGTTAAATCATATGTAATTGGATGGTATATCATATATACAGAATCATTAAAATGTTATATTTATTATTTACATCAGTTATACTCATTATTATACCCATCCAAATAATGACGTGTTTTAAAAACAAACTACACCACGACGTGGAGAGGGTAAGATGTACGTACGCACTTATGGTGACTTTGTCATTTATAGGATGGATAGAATAACGAATATGGTTGTACCATATTTATAATAATATCACAGTATATAGGAGGTATTGTAGTTAATATTTTGGTATTGAAACAACAAATAAAGAGGAATTAGAAGAAGAAAAGAACTTGAAAGAGGGTGGTGAAATTATTACCTCTACTTCGGGTGTTTCATTTTGAGTTGATCAAAAGGGCTCCTTAGGATGGATTTATTATCAAATTAAGGACTCTAGGTTGATTTGAGGAATGTTGGGAGGATATTTGGGCATGGTTTGGTTGAGCCAAATGGCTTTGGATGTGTGAGTTTGAGAGAAGGGGAAGTGCCCTTTTATAAGAGGGGTGAGGGTCACTTTAGGAAAAGATTAAAATATTATTTTATTATAAAATAATATTTGGTATATAATGGATCTAAATGAATTTATTTAAATCATTAGGTTGTTATGGGTCTAAATCCTATCAAATAATAGGTTTAAGACAAGTTTAGGTTACCATTTTAACCTTATCTTTTAGATTTAACTCTTAGTAAAATAGTTTAACCTTTACTGTGTCTTCTTGTATTCTTACACTATATTGTTAGTAAACATACTCTAAATTTCCAATAGAACCTAAATTTATTCATTAATGACTTATATAATATTATTTAATCCATTTGGTGGAACTGTATATTTTTAGGAATATTATATCAACCAATAATATAGTATTTATTTTAAAAACGAATTTATGTCAATTTTGACACTATTTGGTATTTTGTTTTTGTAAAAGTCATAAAAACCTTATAACTTCGAATTTTTTTATCTAATTAACCATAATATGTCATATTAACCTATAAAATTCGTGGATGGAATCAAAACATTTAAATTCAATTTATTTTAATATTTATAATATTTTTTTTTTAATATTTCATTAAGAAGGTAATCACTGCACCATCATTGTGTCAAAAATAAATTTACTTATTTAATTTTTAAAAATTATAAACAAAATAAAATTATTTAGGAAATATTCTTATATTTCTAATGAATATTTATTGTCTAATTTATATTGTGTATAACCCTATATTAAAAATGGTTTAGTTAATAAACTTGGAATTTAACACTTTTAACTCTTCTTTAAATAAAATAATAATAAATGTATTAATATAATACAAGTGGACCTAAAGGATCATATTTTATTCCTAAGGTAGTTTTGGGTCTAATTAAACTCATCCCATAGAATTAGGATATGTGTTAGGGTAATTATAAAATCATTTTTTCCCTTAATTACCCATTTTAGTTTTAACCGTGGTAAATAAAAGTCTAAAGTTACTATTCTTAAAAAATTATTTTTATCTTATTGAATCAAATTTTACTTACTAGTGTTAACTGTTTCTATCATATTATTGAAATTTAACTCACAGAAGTGGTAAAATTAAGTTTTATGCAAATTCTCAAATGCCTCTAGAAGGTGGGTAAAAGACGGTAAACCGTTTAATAAAATTTTATATATCTAAAATTATTATAAAATGAATACAATGAATTAAATTGAACATATATAGGTATTATGTATCTATTTAGACCTAAAACAAATTAAATTAAAATAACTAATTACTTAAATAAAAAGTCAGTTTTAGAAAATAACGTAGGGGTTTTCACTTATTTATAAACAATTGAAAGATTTCTGAAAAATACCAAAACTTCACTGTAAGATAATTTTGATATTATAAATTCAAAAATTAAGTCTATTTTACCAAATTAAAAATATGTAAGTTGCATTTATTAATTTAAAATTAATTTCTGTTGTCAAAACCAAAAAGAAGGTTTTTAAAAAGTAAAAACTATCAAAAGATTGACATGTGTTTAGGTCAAATTTAAATGTGAAACTACTTATAATGACCTAAATTGTATTAAATTATAAAAATATAGTCTAATTATAATTCCAAATCATTAAAATGAATAATTTGACACTATAAATTATTTCGATTAAGAAAGCTGTTTTCAATTAAAATTTTGTATTTTTTAGTATTCATCAAAATATGAAAGATATCAGAAAAGTACCAAACATTTATGAAAAAAAAAATTTATATCCAAATTCTAAAGAAGAGTTTAATTTTATTAAACTAAATATATAAAAGTGCCAAACATATGTTTTAAAAAGGATTCTCTATTAAATAGGTGGTAAATTTTCATTTTTTGAAAAAAAACTTATTTTATCTGAATTTTTTTTCTCCTTATATTATGTCTAAAAAACACAAAATATGAATGTTAAAATTTTAAATTATATATATAAAATAAAAAATTTAGCTAATACTATTCATAACCCCGTTTTTGAACAGCTAGTTTAGTTGGTTGTGGTGCGCTCTAACTCTGTGTTGTATGTAGAGAAAGCTATTGAATTACTATAATAAGATAACGTAATATGAATTCATGGGGTATTACATTCTCCCCTATTTTAAAAAATTGCGTCCTCGAAATTTGAAATTTTTCTTCAAAAATAAAATGTAAAAAATAGAAAAATTCATTTGTGGAAAACCCACATCGAAAATTGGGTAAATAAAATTTAGTCTTAATTAGAGGGAAAGTGAAATGATAAAGCCACCACCAAATTGTGATCTGGATTAGGAGAGCATTGGTTTTAAATTATAGACACATAATTATAGGGAAAACATAAATATTTATATGGGTGATTGAGGTCATAAATCATAAACAAGTGTAATACTGAGGTCCTCAAAGTCATCAATCTATGATGATTTAAAATATTGATGGTTCAACAAAAGATAATGTATTAGGATAACACATTTCTGGTTTTAAGATCCCTTACCTAAGGTTTAAGAATTAATTTATTCATAGAATAAGAAGAAATATATATATATATACACATATACTTGACAAGTATAGTTTCATTATTCAACTAATTCCTACCAAAAACTAATCTTTCACTCTAAAAGATAATAAAATTAAAAAATATTCTATTTATCCTAATCGTATAGGGTTCCAAAAATAATTAATTTATAATTCATTTTTCAGACTATTTAAAAAAACTACATTATACAAACCAGGACATCACATAAGGTAGTGGTAGGTGATTACCCTTATCGCCCTTTAGTTGCGGGTTCAAGTCTTGTGGCATTGTCGGATGCGACAAGTTATCTCCCAACCTCAAGGTTGTCATTTTTATAACAATCCAAAAATAATCTTATGAAATGATTTAACCTTATATAATATTATCCAATTTCCAATGTAATCCATTCCAACCTTTTGACTTATCCAAAATACTTCAACACTAACCCAAAATCCAAAATTTATATGGGTGGTAAAAAAAATGAAGATCCCTTTTCCCATGTAATAACATATAAATACCTTCATCGTGTATTCTTTCAAAACATGGTAACACCCTGAATTACCATAAAACCTTGTTGATTACATCCATGCTCCCCTATTCCTTATAGAATACTACATATATTCTTAATATCCAATTTTTTTTGAATATTCCAATAATTATGGAATAAACAAACCATTATCATTTCCAAGGTAGTCAAGAATATCCAGTATAATTTATCCAAATCAACCATCTCTTATTCCAAAACCACTACCTAAGTATCAGAACAATATTATGATTTACCTTTCCTTCAACCATGTATTTTTCAAATAGTTTAACCTGAAACTGTGTCACTTTACTTGGTACCATGCAATCTCAAATCCTTAATTAAATAGTATTGTAGTACAATCCTTATATACTTTATAATTATTATAACATGTACTCAAATGACACAATTCTTTAATAACAACTTAAGAACACTAATCATTTCTCTTTATCTTCAGTAGTATCATAACTTGATTATTATCCAATATCATCATTTGGGGTATAAAATGATGTCTGGGACATTGATTCACGTAGTTCCCAACTCCTTGCAGATGAAGCATTGTACATTTTAAACCTTTGAAGTTCCCAGTCAGGATCCAAGTATCATTGAGAGGGGGAGGGGGTGAATCAGGGATATCTTTTTCTTTTTATGTTTCCCCTTTTTGAAACAACCTTCGCCTCCTGTTAAAGAGTTTCTTCCCTGCTGAACACACACAACCACAGGAACACATGATTTACAAGGTTCACTACTCAAAAAGAGTAGCTACATCCTTGGTATGGTACGAAAACAATACAGTACCACACAATCCACTAGAAAACAATCCTTTGATGTGGAATACAACGAGTAGGATATACCCTTACACTCGTGAAGCACTTTGAAAACAATCCAATAGTGCGTGTGCTCCCTCTTAGCACAAATAGGGTAACACAATGTTTCAGTGCTTCTTTACAATTGAACAGATGTATTCTCTGAAGTACAAATCTTCACTTTCTTACCCAGAAGCCGGTAAGAACTCTCTTACGCACTACTGAATACGTGCGAAGACCCAAAATATTTCGCGCAGCCTTTAGGGTGCCTTGCGCACAATTCAAATGGCTTTCGCGTAAAAATCCCTTTTGGTGCGAAAAACATTTTCGCGCAACTTTCCTTTTGCGCGCAACTTTTTCTCTTTTCGTGCAACTTCTCAATTTTCAGCACAACTGTCCTCTTTTCATGCAAACTTATTTCTTTTCGTGCAACTCACTTAGCGTACAATTTATGCGCACCAGAGCTCGAGATTTCTTCTAAGTGTCGAGCATTAACAACTGACAAGGGTTAGCCTCATATTTATAGGCATTTTTGAACCCGCGCGAAAAACACTAATCCACGCGTAAAACCTCCTCAATGCGAGTAAAAACTCTTTTATGAAACTTCATATTTCGCGCCATGCTTCAATATTTTGCGCACCTCATGCCTTTTCTATTTTTCCTCCTTCTAAGCATGAAGCACCAATTGCGCGCAAAATTCCACACTGCATTCCATATTGCGCACAAACCCAATCTTTCCCGCGACATTATATTTCGCGCACTGCTCCAATCTTTCGCGCATTTCATGCCTTTGCCAATTTTTGAGATTCTGATCTCGATCCACCTTTTTCGCGAAAACTTCATTCCTCAATTTCGCGCACCATGCCAATATTTCGTGAAAAATTCATTTTTCACGCAACCCGCTGATATTACACGCACAACTTTCTTTTTCGTACATCCTGTTGATTTTTCGCGCAACCCGCTACTATTTCGCGCAACCCGCATATATTGCACGCACCACTTTATTTTTGCGTGAAACATGCCTAAATTTCCGCGCACTCCATTCCTTTGTCATTTATCGATGTTCTGTCATTGAATAACTCCTTGCACATGAAAATATAAACTATCTTCAATCTTGCGCGCAACATCCATTTCCAAGCACATTTCTTCATCTCCTGATTTTCATGCCCTAAAATTTGGAAAACACTGGAAAACGGCTCCACCTTAAACTGTACTTTTCTGCCATCCCCATATTGTCTATTGCTTTGTCATTTTATCTCTTTAATGCTTCCCATAACAATTCTTCTTCTCTTATCACGAATCCCACTATCGTGATATTTACCATTGATGGATCAGCTTTAGCATCGTCAGAGTTAGAATGGGAAGTATAGAAACTTCCCTATCTTCCAGCAGCATCACTCCTTCCAATTAAAACTGTATATGACTGGTGTCATCATTTCTCCCCCCTTATATCATTAGGATTGCATCACAAGTTCTTCTGACTTATGATATTTTAGAGATACATATCAGCAAAGCATCGTCTGGTTTATGATCCTTCTATAAAGTGAATTGATTTATCTTTCTTGACAACAAAATACAACACTCTGCAAAATCTAACTCTTCAAACTTTCTTCTCCATTCAACTTGGTCCCAACAATCCCCCCTTTGGATTTTGTTGTAAACTAAGATTCATAAATCACTTAACTTTGAAACCTTTTGCAATGGATTACTTATCAACAATTCTAAGCCTACGTGAGCTAACTCATTGTTGGAAAAAAGAATTATTGATAGCCAAAACCATGCTGTCCAAAAGCAGTGACTGTGAAATCTCATGAACGTACCTCCTCATACTTCTTCAAAACATCTTTCAACCTTCTACTTCAGCATTCTTCACTTCTTCAACTTTCCTGTAAAACAACTTTGTTTCCTACAACCACTCCAACAAATAGTTAGAATAGTTCACACACATACATGCTGAATTCACAGCTTACCCACAACTCCCCCTTAATACATTCTTCCTTATGGATAGATTTATGAAACAATTCCCCCCCTTTACAACACTATACAAAGCTAAGACGAGAGACGGGACAGAAACATGTACCTTAACCTTGATGAGAAGGAGGTTGTACACCCATGTTCAACCTCAATTTTGCAAATGGTTCCTTCGGTAACGGTTTTGTAAATATATAAGCAATTTGTTCAGATGTAGGAACATACTCCCACCCCAGTTCATTATTTTCAACCTAATCTTTGATGAAGTGGTACTTTATATCCATGTGTTTTGAACGAGAATGTTGTACTGGATTTCTTGTAAGATTGATTGCACTCTGATTATCACAACCCAAGAGCAATGGTAGCTTTACATCAACAAGTAGGTCTTCCAGCTGAGTCTTCATCCACATTAGTTGAGTTGCAGCTTGAGTAGCAACAACATACTCATCTTCAACTGTGCTAAGAGTTACTGAATTTTGTTTCTTGGTATGCCAACTAACATAGATTTTTTCCAGAAAGAATAATCCACCAGATGTGGATCTTCGATCATCAACATTTCCTGCCCAATCAGCACCAGAATACCCAAATAGATCAATATTTTCAGAGCCGTCATACCGGATTCCAAAATTTGTTGTGCCTTTGATATATCTGAGAATTCTTTTTCCAGCAATCAAATGTGATTATTCAAGAGCA
The DNA here is from genome assembly GCA_963277665.1 of Viscum album. Classification (NCBI taxonomy): domain Eukaryota; kingdom Viridiplantae; phylum Streptophyta; class Magnoliopsida; order Santalales; family Viscaceae; genus Viscum; species Viscum album. The sequence goes on along the minus strand of OY728138.1, from coordinate 1,676,680,473 downwards.
CTTTGAAATCATTCACATAAAGTAACAGCATAGACGATGTCAGGTCTGGAGGCAGTGTCAAATACAGCAGACTTCCAATCAGTTTTCGAAACTCTTTCTGATCAACTTCCTTGCCTTCTCCATCTTTAGACAACTTGGTTCCCACTGAAATCGGTGTGGAAACTGGTTTCGAATTTTCCATGCCAAACTTATTCAGAAGTTCCTTAGCATACTTTTCTTGAGATAGAAAAACATGATTCTTCTTCTGTAAAATTTGTAACCTAAGAAAGTACTTCATTTCACCTATCATGGACATCTCAAATAACTTCTTCATCTTCTCAGCAAATTTTTCACATGATCTTTCATCATTTCCAGCAAATATAATATCATCTACATAAACAATAACGATCAGTGAAAACTCCTGACGTTTCTTGATGTAGAGATTGCTGTCAACTCTCCCTTTCTTAAAGTTCATCTTCTTCAAGCAAGTATCTAATTTAGAATACCATGCTCTCGGAGCCTGTTTTAGCCCATACCGAGCCATCTTCAACCTGCACACATAGCTTTCATCTTTCCCAATAACAAATCCACAAGGTTGATCAATGTAAACTTCCTCATCAAGATCACCATTCAAGAATTCATATTTTACATCCATTTGAAAGATTTTGTAACCTCGTTGTGCAGAAATGGCAAGAAATATTCTGATTGTTTGTAATTGAGCTACTGGATCAAAGGTTTCATCAAAGTCACTACCTTAAATTTGTGAATACCCTTTGCAGACCAATATTGCCTTGTTTCTTATTACATTACCTTCTTCATTCAGCTTGTTTTGAAAAACCCACTTTGTACCAATAATGTTCTTATTGTCCGGCTTGGGTACAAGTTCCCAAGTATTGTTCTTCTCTATCTGATCAAGATCTTCATTCATAGCATGAACCCATTCTGGATGCTCAAATTCTTCATTTACATCATTCGGTTCAACTTTAGAATAAAGAGAAGTATGTGATATAGCATTTGTTGTTCTTCTTGTTTGAACATTCTGATTTTTTATCTCCAATAATGTTCTAAGCCTCCACTTGTTTCCTCAACCTAGGATGAGTTGTTTGAACATCATCCTCATCACTTGATATTTCTGAGTCAGATTCCTCTTCTTGAGTAGGATGAACAAAGTCTGCAACATTATCAGAATTGTTAACAAAATATTCTCTATCCCACTCGACTTCCACATCAACATATGACTACTTTTATTTCTCAGCATTTTCAATAACTTTTACATCGGAAGAATCAATAATTATTCCTGTTTCTTTGTTGAGGCATCTATATCCTCTTCCTTCTAGAGCATAGCCAAGAAAAATTCCGTCATCTCCTCTTTGCTCAAACTTTCCCAGATTTCCACTTTCTTCTTTATAATACATGGACTCCCAAAGAATCTCAAGTGTTTCAGACTTGGTGTTTTTCCATAGAACATTTCATATGGAGTCATATCTGAGTTTGGCCTATAGAAACACCGGTTCTGAATGTACACAACAGTGCTCATGGCTTGCCTCCAATAATAATGAGAGAGACTATGTTCATGTAACATAGTTCTCCCCATTTCCACCATACTTCGATTCTTTCTTTCAGCCACCCCATTTTGTTGAGGTGTGTATGGTGAACTAAACTCATGACGAATTCCATGTTTCTCAAGATAAATTTCAAACTCTTCATTCTTATACTCACCACCATTATCAGTTCTCAACTTCTTCACTGAATACTCACATTCTTTCTCTACTTTCCTTCTAAAACTCTTAAACATTGTTAGAGCATCTGACTTATGTCTCATGTACATAACACAAGTAATTCGAGTAAAGTTATCAATGAATGTAATGAAGTAATTATATCCATTTGAAGATTTCTTGCTCATTGGCCCACATATATCTGAGTGTATGAGTTCTAAGGGTCTTTTTGGGCGAATTTCGACTCTCTTGTGAATAGATTTAGCAATCTTCCCTTTCTCACAAATAGTGCAGCACCAATATCTTTCTCTTGATAAATCAGGCATATCCCAAACACTTTCTTGCTTTGATAACTTTCACATATTTCTCTGACACATATGTCTCAGCCTTTTATGCCATAATTTATTTTCATCCACCACACTCATGTAACAAGAGTTCTGCACATCCCCAATGTGGAACAAATTCCCTCTTGTACGTTGGCCCCTTGTAACTATGTTTCCATCATTTTCACTTTTCACAACAAATCCATCTTTTCTGAAGATCACTTTGTCGGCCTCATCACAGAGTTGGGACACACTGAGCAGGTTATTTTTCAGTCCATCAACATATAGTGTTTTTCTGGATTTCATCTTTTCTTTTCCAATGATGGTCGATCCAACACCTTTGATCCTTAGAGATTCATCATTTCCAAATGTCACAGTTCCTTATTTAAAGTCTTTCACATTCTTCAGCAGCTTTAAGTCTCCTGTCATATGAGATGAACATCCACTATCAAGAATCCAGGGATGTTCTCCTTTTGTAACTTTCAAAGTAGTTTCAACAACAAGTTCTTTTTGTTCTTCCTTTTCCTTCACTTTCTGTTATGCTTCTTCTAATTTCCTAGCCAAATCAATGTGTTTTGTCCAGAGAACCATGCATTATTTCTTTTCAGACTTATCAGACTTGTCCATTTTGGATTTTAAAAACTCTTTCTTCTGAGGATTATTAACAAACTTTTGTTGCTCTGGTAACACACTAAGGCAACCCTTAGCAAGATGTCCAGGTTGATCACATCTTTCACAATAAGTTTCCAGTGGTTGAAATCTATTCTCAACTTTCACACCAGTCTTCTCAGATATCTTCTAAAACATATTTGGAGATCTTCTATTTTGAAGGCGTTGACTCCCCCTCAATCCTTGTATTTCGAAACTTTTGGAATAGTTGTAATGTTGTTGGTTGAACCAACACATACTTTCCATGTGTCAGAATCCACCACAATACCAGCAGTAACCATAGAAAGAATATTTACCTCTTAAACTTTTATACTGAATGGAGTTGTGAACACGCTTCTCAAGAACCATCATATTTTCTTTGGTAACTCTCTTCTTCAGCTCAGATTCATCAGTACCAGAAGTATTAGAAGTTTTTCTTGACTCAAGATTATTATGCACTTCTGATTTTTCTGCATTGCTGATTTTGACCACATACTTTGTCTTTCCAGACTTGTTCTTATCAGAACCAGTTTTGTCTTTCATTTCAACCTTTGAAGGTAAGTTTTGTAGATCCTTGTTTGGTTTATTCTTACTGGAACATTCCCCAACTTCTGAGATGGAATTTTTGGAACTGATATTCATTTCTTTATCATTATGCAGTTTTTGTTGGACAAGTTCCAACTCTTCTTCTTTTGCCTTCAGGTTCACTTCAAGATGATCATTATGATTCTTTGTATTCTCAAGAGAATTTTTCAGATCATCAATCTCCTTTTCCATCTTGATTTTCTCATCAGTAAAACCTTTTTGATTGTTTACTGTGGAATTTTCATTTATTAACTTCTTGTTTTCTTTCTCAAGTTTTCTGATCTTCCTCAAACATTCCTTCAGCACTTCTTTCAGATACTGTTCAAGTTGAGTCTCTTCTTCTTCAGTAACACTACTCTCATAATCATCATTATTCACTGTTGCAAAAAAGGTACTCTCTCTAGTTTTTTCAGTAGCATATTTTTCTGATTCAGTCTCGCTATCATCATCTTCTTCATCTTTTGACAAAAAGCTTCTTCTTTTTGATATAAAGAACTTTTTATTCAGACTTCTACCAGAATATTTATCTTTTCTACACTGTTTCTTCCATGACCTTCTTGGTCCTCTGTCTTCTTCATCACTGACGACATCTTTCCCTTTTTGAGGGAAATTAGCCGCAAAGTGTCCAACTGCTCCACATTCAAAACATTTCAAAGGGAGTATCCCTTTGTATTTCCCTGTGCCTCTTTTATCATTTTTAGAAAACAAGGATAGAATTTCATCAAAATTTTGACATACCTCATTTTTAGAGTCGGATTCACCAGTTTCTTCATTAATAAGAATTTTCTTTGACTTCTCTTTGTTTTCTGCCCTGAAAGACATTTCTCTCTCAGTTTTTGCTTTTCTCTTCATGGTCTTCTCTCTTCTCATCTCATAAGTGATGAGAGTACTGTACAAATCATCAAGAGATTATGTTTCCGGATCTCTGTCTTCTAGTGAAGAAACTTTAGCATCAAATTTGTCAGGCAGAATTCTCAGGATCTTTTCAACAACTGTAGCATCTTCTAACATTTCACCAAGACATCTGATTGTACTGACAATGTCATTAACCCTAGTAAAGAATTCCCCAACAGATTTAGATTCTCCCATTTTCAAGTCTTCATACTTCAGCCTCCAAATTTGTAGTTTTGCCTTCTTCACTTTTGCATTTCCTTCATAGATAGTCATTAGCTTATCCTCGATTCCTTTAGCAGTAGTGGCACCTTTCACTCTTAAAAAATCACTCTCAGAAAGTGATGAGAGTAATGCATTTTTAGCTCTTCCATCATTCTCAAGATTCTTCTTATCGACAGGAGTAAGAGGGACCTTGTCATCAATATCAGGAAATCCATCTGTTGTAGTTTCAAGAACTTCATATCCAAGAGACATAAGATACGACATCATTCTGTCCTTCCAGATGTGATAGTTATTTCCATCGAAGATTGGAATACCCTTACTGTTTACACAATTTAGATTCTCCATCACAACTTCTCTTCAAACACTTCAGCAAAGAGTAAACGAAGGCAACCTGGCTCTGATACCAATTGAAGTTCCCAGTCAGGATCCAAGTATCACTAAGAGGGGGAGGGGGTGAATCAATGATATATTTTTATTTTTCAGTTTCCCCTTTTTGAAACAACCTTCACCTCCTGTTAATGATTTTCTTCCCTACTGAACACGCACAACCACAAGAACACATGATTTACAAGGTTCACTACTCAACAAGAGTAGCTACGTCCTTGGTATGGTACAGAAACAATCCAGTACCACACAATCCACTATAAAACAATCCTTTGATGTGGAATAAAACGAGTAGGATATACCCTTACACTCGTGAATCACTTTGAAAACAATCCAATAGTGCGTGTGCTCCCTCTTAGCACAAATAGGGTAACACGATGTTTCAGTGCTTCTTTACAATTGAACAGATGTATTCTCTGAAGTACAAATCTTCACTTTCTTACCCAGAAGCCGGTAAGAACTCTCTTACACACTACTGAATACGTGCGAAGACCCAAAATATTTCGTGTAGCCTTTAGGGTGCCTTGCATGCAATTAAAATGGCTTGCGCATAAACATACCTTTTGGTGCGAAAAACATTTTCGTGCAACTTTCCTTTTGCGCGCAACTTTTTCTTTTTTTTGTGAAACTTCTCAATTTTCCACGCAGCTATCCTCTTTTCATGCAAACTTATTTCTTTTCGTGCAACTCACTTAGTGTACAATTTATGCACACCAGAGCTCGGGATTTCTTCTAAGTGTCGAGCAATAACAACTGATAAGGGTTAGCCTCATATTTATAGGAATTTTTGAACCCGCACGAAAAACACTAATCCGCGCATAAAACCTCCTCCATACGCGTGAAAACTCTTTTATGCAACTTCATATTTCGCGCCATGCTTCAATATTTAGCGTACCTCATTCCTTTTCCAATTTTCCTCCTTCTAAGCATGAAGCACCAATTGTGCGCAAAATTTCACACCGCATTCCATATTGCATGCAAACCCAATCTTTCCTGCGACATCATATTTCACACACTGCTTCAATCTTTCGCGCATTTCATGCCTTTGCCAATTTTCGAGCTTCTGATCTCGAACCACCTTTTTCACGAAAACTTCATTCATCAATTTCGCGCACCATGCCAATATTTCATGAAAAATTCATTTTCGTGCAGCCCGCTGATATTACGCGCACAACTTTCTTTTTCGCACATCCCGCTGATTTTTCACGCAACCCGCTACTATTTCGCGCAACCCGCTTATATTGCGCGCACCACTTTATTTTTGCGTGCAACATGCCTAAATTTCCGCGCACTCCATTCCTTTGTCATTTTTCAATGTTCTGTCATTGAATAACTCCTTACATGTGAAAATATAAACTATCTTCAATCTTGCGCGCAACATCCATTTCCAAGCACATTTCTTCATCTCCCGATTTTCATGCCCTAAAATTTGGAAAACACTGGAAAATGGCTCCACCTTAAACTGTGCTTTTCTGCCATCCCCAGATTGTCTATTTCTTTGTCATTTTATCTCTTTACTGCTTCCCATAACCATTCTTCTGCTCTTATCACGAATCCCACTATCATGATATTTATCCTTTGATAGATCAACTTTAGCATCGTCAGAGTTAGAATGGGAAGTACAGAAACTTCCCTATCTTCCAGCAGCATCACTCCTTCCAATCAAAACTGTATATGACTGGCATCATCATTTCTCCCCCTTTATATCATTAGGATTTCATCACAAGTTCTTATAACTTATGATATTTGAGAAATACATATCAGCAAAGCATCACATGGTTTATGATCCTTCTACAAAGTGAATTGATTTATCTTCTTTGACAACAAAATACAACACTCTGCAAAAGCTAACTCTTCAAACTTTCTTCTCCATTCAACTTGGTCCCAACAATCTCCCCTTTGGATTTTTTTGTCAAATAAGATTCATAAATCATTGAACTTTGAAACCTTTTGTAATGGATTACTTATCAACAATTCTAAGCCTACCTGAGCTAACTCATTGTAGGAAACAAGAATTATTGACAGCCAAAACCATACTGTCCAAAAGCAGTGAATGTGAAATCTCATGAACATACCTCCTCATCCTTCTTCAGAACATCTTTCAACCTTCTACTTTAGTATTCTTCCCTTCTTCAACTTTCCTGTAAAACAACTTTGTTTCCTACAACCACTCCAACAAACAGTTAGAATAGTTCACACACATACATGCTGAATTCACAGCTTACCCAAAACTCCCCCTTAATACATTATTCCTTATGGATAGATTTATGAAACAATTGTCCCCATTGAAAACACTATCGAAAGCTAAGACGAGAGAGGGGACAGAAACATGTACCTTAACCTTGATGAGAATAAGGTTGTACACCCATGTTCAACCTCAATTTTGAAAATGGTTCCTTCGGTAACGGTTTTGTAAATATATCAGCAATTTGTTCAGATGTAGGAACATACTCCAGCCTCAGTTAATTCTTTTCAACCTGATCTTTGATGAAGTGGTACTTTATATCAATGTGTTTTGAACGAGAATGTTGTACTAGATTTATTTTAAGATTGATTGCACTCTGATTATCACAACCCAAGAGCAATGGTAGATTTACTTCAACAAGTAGATCTTCCAGCTGAGTCTTCATCCACATTAGTTGAGTTACATCTTGAGTAGCAGCAACATACTCAGCTTCAACTGTGCTAAGAGTTACTGAATTTTGTTTCATGGTATTCCAACTAACACAGCTTTTTCCCAGAAAAAATATTCCACCAGATGTGGATCTTCGATCATCAACATTTCCTTCCCAATAAGCATCAGAATACCCAAATAGATCAATATTTTCAGAGCCGTCATACCAGATTCCAAAATTTGTTGTGCCTTTGATATATCTGAGAATTATTTTTCCAGCAATCAAATGTGATTCTTTAGGAGCACTCTGAAATCTTGCACATAAAGTAACAGCATAGACGATGTCGGTTCTTGAGGCAGTGTCAAATATAGCAGACTTCCAATCCGTTTTCGAAACTCTTTCTGGTCAACTTCCTTGCCTTCTCCATCTTTAGACAACTTGGTTCCCACTGAAATCGGTGTGGAAACTGGTTTTGAATTTTCCATGCCAAACTTCTTCAGAAGTTCCTTAGCATACTTTTCTTGAGAGAGAAAAACATGATTCTTCTTTTGTGAAATTTGTAACCCAAGAAAGTACTTCATTTCAACTAGCATGGACATCTCAAATAACTTCTTCATCTCCTCAGCAAATTTTTCACATGATCTTTCATTATTTCCAGAAAATATAATATCATCGACATAAACAATAACGATCAGTGAAAACTCCTGACGTTTCTTGATGTAGAGATTGATGTCAACTCTCCCTTTCTTAAAGTTCATTTTCTTCAAGAAAGTATCTAACTTAGAATACCATGCTCTCAGAGCCTGTTTTAGCCCATACAGAGCCTTCTTCAACCTGCACACTTATCTTTCATCTTTCCCAATAACAAATCCACATAGTTGATCAATGTAAACTTCCTCGTCAAGATCACCATTCAAGAATTCAGATTTTACATCCATTTTAAATATTTTGTAACCTCGTTGTGCAGCAATGGCAAGAAATATTCTGATGGTTTATAATCGAGCTACTGGAGCAAAGGTTTCATTATAGTCAATTCCTTCAATTTGTGAATACCCTTTGCAGACCAATCTTTCCTTGTTTCTTATTACATTACCTTCTTCATTCAGCTTGTTTCGAAAAACCCACTTTGTACCAATAATGTTCTTGTTGTCCGGCTTGGGTACAAGTTCCCAAGTATTGTTCTTCTCTATCTGATCAAGCTCTTCATTCATAGCATGAACCCATTCTGGATGCTCAAATGCTTCATTTACATCATTCAGTTCAACTTTCGAATAAAGAGAAGTATGTGATATAGCATTCGTTTTTCTTCTTGTTTGAACCCTCTGATTTTTATCTCCAATAATGTTCTAAGCCTCTACTTGTTTCCTCAACCTAGGATGAGTTGTTTGAACTTCATCCTCACCACTTGATATTTCTGAGTCAGATTCCTCTTCTTGAGTAGGATGAACAAAGTCTGAAACATTATCAGAATTGTTAACAAAATCTTCTCTATCCCGCTCGACTTCCACATCAACATATGACTTCTTTTCTTTCTCAGCATTTTCAACATCTTTTACATATGAAGAATCAATAATTCTTCCTGTTTCTTTGTTGAGGCATCTATACCCTCTTCCTTCTGGAGCATAGCCAAGAAAAATTCCGTCATCTCCTCTTTGCTCAAACTTTCCTATATTTCCACCTTTCTTCTTTATAATACATGGACTCCCAAAGACTCTCAAGTGTTTCAGACTTGGAGTTTTTCCATAGAACATTTCATATGGATTCATATCTGAGTTTGGACTATAGAAACACCAGTTTTGAATATACACAGTAGTGCTCATGGCCTGCCTCCAATAATAATGAGAGAGACTATGTTCAAGTAACATAGTTCTCCCCATTTTCACCAGACTTCGATTCTTTCTTTCAGCCACCCCATTTTGTTGAGGTGTGTATGGTGAACTGAACTCATGCTGAATTCCATGTTTCTCAAGATAAAATTCAAACTCTTCATTCTTATACTCACCACCATTATCAGTTCTCAACTTCTTCACTGAATACTCACATTCTTTCTCTGCTTTCCTTCTGAAACTCTTAAACATTGTTAGAGCATCTGACTTATGTCTCGTGTACATAACACAAGTAATGCGAGTAAAGTCATCAATGAAAGTAATAAAGTACTTATCTCCATTTGAAGATTTCTTGCTCATTGGCCCACATATATCTGAGTGTATGAGTTCTAAGGGTCTTTTTGAGCGAATTTCAACTCTCTTGTGCATAGAATTAGCAATCTTCTCTTTCTCACAAATAATGCAGCACCAATATCTTTCTCTTGACAAATCAGGCATATCCCGAACACTTTATCGCTTTGATAACATGCACATATTTCTCTGACACATATGCCCCAGACTTTTATGCCATAATTTATTTTCATCCACCATACTCATGTAACAAGAGTTCTGCACATCCCCAACTTGGAACAAATTCCCTCTTGTACGTTGGCCCCTTGTAACTATGTTTCCATCATTTTCACTTTTCAAAACAAATCCATCTTTTCTGGAGATCACTTTGTTGACCTCATCACAGAGTTGGGACACACTGAGCAGGTTATGTTTTAGTCCATCAACATATAGTTTTTTTTTTCTGGATTTCATCTTTTCTTTTCCAATGATGGCCGATCCAACACCTTTGATCCTTAGAGATTCATCATTTCCAAATGTCACAGTTCCTTCTCTAAAGTCTTTAACATTCTTCAGCAGCTTTAAGTCTCCTGTCAAATGAGATGAACATCCACTATCAAGAATCCATGGACGTTCTCCTTTTGTATATTTCAAAGAAGTTTCAACAACAAGTGCTTTTTGTTCTTCCTTTTCCTTCACTTTCTGTTGTGATTCTTCTAATTTCCTATCCAAATCAATGTGTTCTGGCCAGAGAACCATGCATTCTTTCTTTTCAAACTTATCAGACTTGTCCCTTTTGGATTTTAAAAACTCTGTCTTCTGAGGATTATTAACAAACTTTTGTTGCTCTGGTAACACACTAAGGCATCCCTTAGCAAGATGTCTAGGTTGATCACATCTTTCACAATAAGTTTCCAGTGGTTGAAATCTATTCTCAACTTTCACACCAGTCTTCTCAGATATCTTCTGAAACTTATTTGGAGATCTTTTATATTGAAAGCGTTGACTCCCCCTCAATCCTTGTCTTTCAACACTTTTGGAATAGTTGTAATGTTGTTGGTTGAACCAACACATACTTGCCATGTGTCCGAATCCACCACAATACCAGCAGTAACCATAGAAAGAATATTTACCTCTTAAACTTTTATACTGAATGGATTTGTGAACACACTTCTCAAAAACCATCATATTTTCATTTGTAACTCTCTTCTTCAGCTCAGATTCATCAGTACCAGAAGTATTAGACGTTTTTCTTGACTCAAGATTATTATACACTTTTGATTTTTCTGCATTACTGATTTTGACCACATACTTTGTCTTTGCAGCCTTGTTCTTATCAGAACCAGTTTTGACTTTCATTTCAACCTTTGAAGGTAAGTTTTGTAGATCCTTGTTTGGTTCATTATTACTATAACATTCCCCAACTTCTGAGATAGAATTTTTGGAACTGATATTCATTTCTTTAGCTTTATGCATTTTTTTTGGACAAGTTCCAACTCTTCTTATTTTGCCTTTAGCTTCACTTAAAGATGATCATTACGATTCTTTGTATTCTCAAGAGAATTTTTCAGATCATCAATCTCCTTTTCCATCTTGATTTTCTCATTAGTAAAACCTTCTTGATTGTTTACTGTGGAATTTTCTTTTATTAACTTCTTGTTTTCTTTCTCAAGTTTCCTGATCTTCCTCAAACATTCTTTTAGATATTCTTTCAGATACTGTTCAAGTTGAGTCTCTTCTTCTTCAGTACTACTAATATCATAATCATCATTATTCATTGTTGCAAAAAAGGTACTATCTCTAGTTTTTTTCAGTAGAAGATTTTTCTGATTCAGTCTCGCTATCATCATCTTCTTCATCTTTTGACAAAAAGCTTCTTCTTTTTGATTTAAAGAACTTTTTATTCTGACTTCTACGAGAATATTTATCTTTTCGACCCTGTTTCTTCCATGAACTTCTTGGTCCTCTGTCTTCTTCATCACTGACGGAATCTTTCCCTTTTTGAGGGCAATTAGCCGCAAAGTGGCCAACTGCTCCACATTCAAAACATTTCAAAGGGAGTTTCCCTTTGTATTTCCCTATGCCTCTTTTAACATTTTTAGAAAACAAGGATAGAATTTCATCAAAATTTTGACATACCTCATTTTCAGAGTCAGATTCACCAGCTTCTTCATTAATAAGAATTTTCTTCGACTTCTCTTTCTTTTCTGCCCTGAAAGACATTTCTCTATCAGGTTTTGCTTTGCTCTTCATGGTCTTCTCTCTTATCATCTCATAAGTGATGAGAGTACTGTGAAAATCATCAAGAGATAATGTTTCCGGATCTCTGTCTTCTAGTGAAGAAACTTTAGCATCAAATTTGTCAGGCATAATTCTCAGGATCTTTTCAAAAACTGTAGCATCTTCTAACTTTTCACCAAGACATCTGATTGTACTGACAATGTCATTAACCCTGGTAAAGAATTCCCCAACAGATTCAGATTCTCCCATTTTCAAGTCTTCATACTTCAGCCTCCAGATTTGTAGTTTTTCCTTCTTCACTTTTGTATTTCCTTCATAGATATTCATTAGCTTATCCCAGATGCCTTTAGCAGTAGTGACACATTTCACTCTTAAAAAATCACTCTCAGAAAGTGATGAGAGTAATTCATTTTTAGCTCACCCATCATTCTCAAGATTCTTCTTATCGATAGGAGTAAGAGGGACCTTATCATCAATATCAGGAAATTCATCTGTTGTAGTTTCAAGAACTTCATATCCAAGAGACATAAGATACAACATCATTCTGTCCTTCCAGATGTGATAGTTCTTTCCGTCGAGGATTGGAATCCCCTTACTATTCACGCAATTTAGATTCTCCATCACAACTTCTCTTCAAACACTTTAGCAAAGAGTAAACGAAGGCAACCTGGCTCTGATACCAATTGAAGTTCCCAGTCAAGATCCAAGTATCACTGAGAGGGGGAGGGGTGAATCAGTGATATCTTTTTCTTTTTAAGTTTCCCATTTTTGAAACAACCTTCGCCTCCTGTTAAAGAGTTTCTTCCCTGCTGAACACACACAACCACATGAACACATGATTTACAAGGTTCACTACTCAACAAGAGTAGCTACGTCCTTGGTATGGTACAGAAACAATCCAGTACCACACAATCCACTAGAAAACAATCCTTTGATGTGGAATACAATGAGTAGGATATACCCTTACACTCGTGCAGCACTTTGAAAACAATCCAACAGTGTGTGTGCTCCCTCTTAGCACAAATAGGGTAACACAATGTTTCAGTGCTTCTTTAAAATTGAACAGATGTATTCTCTGAAGTAGAAATCTTCACTTTCTTTCAAAGAAGCAGGTAAGAACTCTCTTACGCACTACTGAATACGTGCGAAGACCCAAAATATTTCATGCATCCTTTAGGGTTCCTTGCGTGCAATTCAAATGGCTTGCGCGTAAAAATACCTTTTGGCGCGAAAAACGTTTTCGCGCAACTTTCCTTTTGCGCACAACTTTTTCTCTTTTCGCGCAAGTTCTCAATTTTCCACGCAACTAACCTCTTTTCATGAAAAGTTATTTCTTTTCGCGCAACTCACTTAGCGTACAATTTACGCACACCAGAGCTCGAGATTTCTTCTAAGTTTCGAGAATTAACAACTGACAAGGGTTAGCCTCATATTTATAGGCATTTTTGAACCCACGCGAAAAACACAAATCCGCGCGTAAAACCTCCTCCATGCGCGTAAAAACTCTTTTATGAAACTTCATATTTCGCGCCATGCTTCAATATTTCGTGCACCTCATGCCTTTTCCATTTTTCCTCCTTCTAAGCATGAAGCACCAATTGCGCGCAAAATTCCACACCGCATTCCATATTGCGCGCAAACCCAATCTTTCCCGTGACATCATATTTCACGCACTGCTCCAATATTTTGTGCATTTCACACCTTTTCCAATTTTTGAGCTTCTGATCTCGAACCACCTTTTGCATGAAAACTTCATTCCTCAATTTCGCGCACCATGCCAATATTTCGCGAAAAATTCATTTTTCGCGCAGCCCGCTGATATTACGCGCACAACTTTATTTTTCGTGCATCCCGCTGATTTTTTGCGCATCCTGCTGATTTATCACGCATCCCGCTGATTTTTCGTGCAACCCACTACTATTTCGCGCAACCCGCATATATTGCGCGCACCACTTTATTTTTGCGCGCAACATGCCTAAATTTCCGCGTACTCCATTCCTTTGTCATTTTTCAATGTTCTGTCATTGAATAGATCCTTGCACGTGAAAATATAAACCATCTTTAATCTTTCATGCAACATCCATTGCCAAGCACATTTCTTCATCTCCCGATTTTCAGGCCCCAAAATTTGGCAAACACTGGAAAACGTCGCCACCTTAAACTGTGCTTTTCTGCCATCCGAATATTGTCTATTGATTTGTCATTTTTTCTCTTTACTGCTTCCCATAACCATTCTTATGCTCTTATCATGAATCCCACTATCGTGATATTTATCCTTCGATAGACCAGCTTTAGCATCGTCAGAGTTAGAATGGGAAGTACAGAAACTTCCCTATCTTCCAGCAGCATCACTCCTTCCAATCAAAACTGTATATGACTGGCGTCATCATTTATCCCCCTTTATATCATAAGGATTGCATCACAAGTTCTTCTGACTTATGATATTTGAGAAATACATATCCGCAAAGCATCGTCTGGTTTATGATCCTTCTACAAAGTGAATTGATTTATCTTCTTTGACAACAAAATACAACACTCTGCAAAAGCTAACTCTTCAAAATTTCTTCTCCATTCAACTTGTTCCCAACAACCTTTTTCTTACCCTTGGAATCACGTATTTTTTGTCCTTTTTCTCCACACTTATAACAAACTCTCATTCCGTTCAAACATTTACCAAGGTGATTCTTTGCATAATTATCACATATGGGAAAATGCTTCTTTCCCCTCTTCCCTTTATCCACCTTTCTCTCTTCCATAATTTTCTTTTCTTGACTCCCTTCAAATCCATAAGACTCAAATAATTCTTTAAATATCTTGTTAACACATGATACTATTTCTTTATATCATGAGAATACATGGGAGACTATTTCCTTTCTAAATGTTTGCTTAATACCATGAAAGATATGATCCTTCTTAATCTTTAGATCATGCGTATTGTTGGAGTTCTCATTCCTTCTACAAGAAACCATTTCTAAACAATGGCATACATTAGATTAGTATATGAATCACAATGCATAATTCAAAACTTGTAAAATAATAATGTAAATTGAAAAGATTATGCGTATAATATATAATAATAAAATGTTTATTTGAGGAATTATTTACTCCTAAATTCTTCATAATGGCATGTAATGAAAATGTGAATTATCCTAAGCATATCCCCCGAGAGTGTCATAACCAAGAGTGGAACAAGGCCCACTTTCATGTAACAGGATACCATGGGTCAAGCCTGAAACACCTTGTTGGAGTTTTCACACTTAGGTACATCTGTGCCAGAGCTGCATCTACCTGCTTGTATCTAGACAAGGATGTATTGCTTGGAAAATACACAAACTCTTTACATTATAATAATTCAAGGAAGTTCTTCTATACTAATCCTCAAAGTCTATCTTAGGGTAGTGTTCTCTAATCAGAGTTTTCTGAATCTAACTTTAAAGGTTTGTACTAAACTTCCTCTGATACCAAGTGTAACACCCCGAACCCAAAACCTCAGATTTGGTGCATTATTTTAATACATTGGCATGATCAAAAGGGATCAAATCTTGAAATATAGATCAATTTAGTAGCCTTGGAAGTATGAGATATATACATAAGTTTTACATTACATTATAAAATTAAAAACAAAAACAACAACATTGTCTCCATTGACCACATTCATATCTCTCAGACTATCCCTACAGGTCAGTCATAATACACTTCTTCACATCCTGGAAAAATAAAACATAATAAATGGGTGAGATCAAAAACTCATAAAGGGTAATAAATACAACGGATGATAACATAAACATTAGGCATGATGGATAATTGAAAACACATGCCTTTAAAAATAATAAACATGAACACTTTATGGTATAAATATTATTTGAGTAAATAATACTGTAATAAAACATAGTTATTGGTATTATACAAGTCGAACAGCCACATGAACCATCAATAATATTTTCATAATGAGGGAACGTATAATGTGGGAAATTCTGAAACATTTTTTCAAGGTCTTGGCCAAGACTTCTAAAAATGATTAAGGCCTCAGCCAAAACCATATATCAAAATTGGGAAAGGCCTCAACCAATTCCACATCCAATTGTGTCATGAGACCTATCAATGCATTGAGGAGCTATAGTGGGCTCCACTCGTCACTTACAAAGTCCAATACATTCTTCATATGAAAAGGTTGAAATAGAACATAAACATTAATATTAAAAATAGCAAAAGAAATGTAAATACTTTAAACCTAAAGCAGGAATGGTATAAAAATAACACATCCACAGTCAAATATATCACAAAACCTTAAATAAAATATGGAATATTTATATCATAATAAATCAACTTCAAACAAGTTTAAAATCCATCAAAGGATGTTGACATAGATGAAATCAAAAAAAATTGAGAGAGATATCTCTGTCTATTTTGAAATCATTTAGAAGTCATGTAATTATAAAAGAAAACATTTATATTCTTATAATATTGTAAGGGAAGCATCAAAGGATCTATAATGGTGCAAAATAGTCGCACCCACTGTATAAGTTAAAAAAACATTTTTCCTTAATTTTGTCAAAAAGGTCGTAAAGGTCCTTATTTGGAAAACGATGAAAAAATTCCTTTATAATCATTTTATAAAAAGTAAAAAATGGATATAAATGAATTTAACCCATATTCTAGGAAATAGTAAAAATGTTTTGAAATATATTTTTAAGAAACATAGATGGGGATGATAAAGAGGTCCTAGTAGATACTTACGTATAAACAACCTCAGATAATGAAGAGATTGTGAAATTAACCCTTACCTTGTACTTTTCCTTGGTCTAGGGTTTGTTAAAATCATGTATAATAGTTTAATAATTGTTATTAAATTATACAAGAACCACATACATAAATATGATATCATATATTATCTTCTAATATTTCTTTGTTAATAATATTTTAGTAGTATCCTCGTTTTTGATGTCAACTGTTCCGTTTTCCATTATATCCCTGGTTGCGTAAGCCATGTTTGTTATGGATTGGATGTATTTGATTCATATCCAGAATGATATTAAGTTCTTAATCATTATTTTTAATTATAAAATGAAAATTATTCTTGAACTATTACGATGGGGAGTGAATCTCATCGCTTTCATAGAGATGGTAATCCGTACATACGCACGGGTGAAAATATCATTATATTTATGGTGAAATCATAAGAAATTGGATGGAATATAATATATAAATAATAATTAATATGTTATATTTATTATTTACATTAGTTATACTCATTATTAAACCCATCCAAATAATGATGTGTTAGAATAACAAACTACACCACGACGTGGAGATGGTAAGCCGTACGTGCGCACGTATGGTGACATTGTCATCTAAAAGATAGATAGAATAATTAATATAATTATTCCATATTTATAATAAAAGCACAGTATGTATGCGGTATTGGAGTTATTATTTTTTTATCAAAACAACAAAGAATGAGGAAGTGGAAGAAGACAATAACTTAAAAGAGAGTGGTGAAATTATTACATCTTCTTCAGGTGTTTCCTTTTGAGTTGATCAAAAGGACTCCTTAGGTAGGATTTATGATCAAATTAATATCTCTAGGTATATTTTAGGGATGTTGGGAGGATAGTTTGGTAGGGTTTATCCAAGACAAATGGCCTTGGAGGTGTGATTTTGAGAGAAGGGGAAGTGCCCTTTTATAAGAGGGGCGACCATCACTTTAGAAAAATATTATAATATTAATTTATTATACAATCATATTAGGTTTATAATGGATAAAAATGAATTTATTTCAGTCCTTATGTGGTTATGGGTCTAAATCCTATCAACCAATTGGTTTTATACAAGTTTAGATTACATTTTTAACCTTATCATTTAGATTTAACTCTTAGTTAAATAGTTTATCTTTTACCGTGTCTTCTTGTATTCTTACACTATATGGTTAATAAAATAACTCTAAACTTCAAAGAGAACATCAAGTGGATCACTAATGACATATATAATATTATTTAAGATCAATTTCTGAACCATATATTTTTATGAATATTATATCAACCAATAATATATTATTTGTTTAAAAACTAATTTATGTGAATTTTGACACTATTTGGTATTTTGTTTTTATGAAAGTCATAACGACATTATCACTTCGAAAAAAATTTATCTAATCAACTCTAAAATGTCATATTAACCTATAAAATTTGTGGTTGTCATCAAAACATTTAAATTCTATTTATTTTAATATTTATAATATAAACTATTTTAATATTTCATTCAGAATGTTATTACTGCATCATCATTGAGTCATAAATAAATTTAATTATTTAATATCTAAAAATTATAAATAAAATAACATTATGTAGGAAATATTTTTATCGCTCTAATGAATATTTATAGGTGAATTTATCTTATTTATAAACCTATATTAAAAATGGTTTTGTTAATAAACATTGAATTTAACACTTTTAACTCTTCTTTAAATAAAATAACAATAAATGTCTTTATCTAATAAAAGTGGACCTAAAGGATAATATTTTATTACTAAGGGTGTTTTGGGTAGAATTAAACTTATCCAATAGAATTAGGACATGTGTTCGTGTAATTATAATATCATTTTTACCTTTAATTACCCTATTTACTTTTAACCGTGGTAAGTAAAAGTCAAAAGTAACTATTCAACAAAAACAAATTTCGTCTTATTGGACCAAATTTTACTTACTGATGTTAAATATTTCTCTTTTATTTGGGAAATTAAACTCATTGAAGTGGTAAAATTATGTTTTATGCAAATTTTCAAATGCTCCTAGAAGGCGGGTAAAAAATGGTAAAAAGATCAATAAAAATATATATATCTAAACTTATTATAAAATGAATCCATGGAATTACATTGAACATATATAGGTATTATGTATCTATTTTGACCTAAAATTAATTAAAATAAAATAACTAATTACTTAAACAAAAATTCATTTTTAAACAATAACATAATGTTATTCACTTATTCATAAAAAATTGAATGTTTTCAGAAATATACCAAAAATTCTCCCTGAGATAATTTTGATATTATGAATTCAAAAATGAATTATTTTTTTAAAAATTAAAATCATAGAAGTTTCATTTATTTATTTAAAATTAATTCCTGTTGTCAAAACCAAAAAGCGGGGTTTTAAAATGTAAAAACTATCAAAAGATTGACATGTGTTTATGTCAAATTTAAATGTTAAATTACTTATAATGATCTAAATTGTATTAAATGATAAAATATAATATAATTATCTTTCCAAAACATTAAAATCAATAATTTAACACTATAAATTATTTTTATTAAAAAAGTCATTTCAATTAAAAGTTAGTAATTTTCAGTATTCATGAAAATATAAAGGTTATCATAAAAGTACCAAAATTTTATCAAAAATAAATTTTTATGTATTTATTCTAAAGAAGAATTAAATTTCATTAAATTGAATATATAAAAGTGCTAAATATTTTTTTAAAATGATTCTCCATTAAAAAGGTGGAAAAATTTCAATTTTTGAAAACTACTTCTTTTATCTGAAAAATTGAATTTGTCCTTATATTATGTCTAAGAAACAAAAAATATGAATGTTAAAATTTTATAGGATATATATAAAATTCAAAATGTAGTAAATATTATTCATAACCGCTTTTTGAACGGCTAGTTTGGTATGTTTTGGTGCACTCGAACTTGGTGATGCATATAATGCAAGCTATTGAATTTATTTAATGAGATAACATACTGTGAAATCTTGGGGTGTTACACAGTGAATTAATATGGTAAGAAATAAAAAAATGGAGCAGTAAACAAGGAATTACATAGAGTAACAATCCTATGAATTCAATTGCATTTTTTTCATAAACCAAGTAAGAAGCTAATCAAAAGTAGTTAACCCTATGGAAAGTAATCATAGACTAACCCCTCAGGTTCAACCAAACAAACACAAGCAACCCTCTGGGAAGTACACAAAGTCTAACCCCTCTGGTCCAGCTTTAGCAAAGACACTTTGAGGAAGAAATCACCGTCAATTCCCCCTATGGTCTCATATCAGTAACTAATAGGCACTTTGAGGAAGCACTAAATGCCCAATTCCCCCCTGTGGATTGTATCAGGGAAACTATAGACACTCTGAGGGATCACAAAGTCCACCCCCCTATGGGCTCACAACGTAACAAAAAACATACACTCTGGAGAATCCCTCAATGTCCATTCTCCCTATGGTCTATTACACCAAGTTCTAACGGACCTGTGTAAGTCATTCTTGCATAAACGATGTGTGGTAGACAAAGTAAACTTCAAGAACTACTTGGCTAAACAATATACGATATATCATAGCATGCCAAATAATAATCACTCCATCCTAACAATACTAGGCATGAAAAGAAAAACAACAACCTAACAGGCAAAGCTAGACCAAACAGACAAAACAAGACAACATGGGAAAAAAATCCATAGCAAGGCAAGGATAACCCTATTCACAACAATTAACCTCTATCCAAAAAAACAAGGCATAATAGGTAATAACTGGGAAAAACCCATAAATATGCAATACCCTGTTCTTGGGTATTGGGCATTTTTGCACATAAAATTCATGGACTATCTATAGAAAGGCACTAAATACCTACCTCAGTGTCGTAAGATCGATATAGGTGAACCATAGGCCCTGAATCACCTTAGAACACCATAGACCTACAAAAACGCTAAAAAAGTTCAACCGAGGATATCTTGTGGAAGAGGAGAAATCAAAACATAATGATCAAGAAGAAAGGCTAAATCAACGATGCGATTCCAATGTAATCAACAGTGGTCGATTTGGAGAACGGATGACGAGTCGGGGGCTCAGAGAAGACCCACAGCCGTACGGTTGCTGTCAGATGAGACGAGTAAAGAAGGATAACATTCTTTCAAAAAGACATGACCCCGGTTGGGTTAATAAAAAAAGTGCACAGTGTGTTTATTAAAAGTACACAGTGTGTACTTGCGTTTTCCAGCCTCCGCTATAGGCAGTATCCAGTTCACCACACACGACCCTGTGCTCGGCCATTACACGACCAACACACAGTCACCAGTGGAAACCAGGTACATGATGTGTTCTTAAAATTACACGGCGTGTACTCCTAAAATTTCCAAAACACTTATTTTTCTAAAAAACAACTAGAAAACAAAAACATACCTAAAAATAATATCTGGGCTCTTACAAACTACCCCATAAAGAAATTCATCCCCAAATTTCCCTAGCAAGGTGGCGTAGAAGAAGAATCCTCGAAAAGATTCATCCACTACGATCATACATCGACCTCCCTCTCTCAAGTCTCACCTTGTACTAGCCTGTGCTTCTATAGAACTCGTACTAGAGGAATAGACCAACCACAGAGAACCTTCACACTTCAATCAACAATCAGGATAGGACGCTCCTCTAATGAGGTGTACACCTCGAGCTCAACCTCCTCGGGTTGAAAAACATGAGATGGGTCTGGGAAGTAACGTAGAAGCTAAGAAAAGTGGAAGACATCATGCATAGCCCGATACCCTTAAGGTAACTGCAACCGATAGGTAACCGGCCTAACTCTCTCCAACACCTCAAATGGATCGATGTACCTCGACAAAAGCTTACCCTATCTCCTAATCCTTTTTTCTCCTAACCTCAGTGTGACACGTAGAAAAACCCAATCCCCGACCTCGAACTCCAGAGGTCATCTCTATTGATCAGCATAAGACTTCTATCATGACTGTGAATCAGACATCCTCTTCTGAATCAAATACATCTACTTCATGGTCTCTTAAACAAGATGAGGTCCCATCATAGCTACCTCTACTACCTCCAGCCAATATAGGGGTGATCAGCACGACCTTCCATAAAAAGATTCAAAATGTTCCATATGAATAGTTGCTTGAAAACAATTATTGTAGGAAAACTCCACTAGAGGTATGTGCTTCTCCAAAGAACCTATAAAATCCAGGACACATTCTCGAAGCATGTCCTCTAGCACCTTAATTGTACACTCGAACTGACCATCCGTCTGGGGATGATAAGTAATACTCAAAAGTACCTGTGTACCCAAAGCATTCTGTAATACCTGCTATACCTGAGAAGTAAAACGTGCCTCCCTGTATGAAACAATGGAGCATGGAACCCCATACAGACATACAATCTCTCAGATGTACCAGCTTCCCAGCTCATCAACACTGAAGGTCTCCTTGATCTGTAAGAAGTGTGAAACATTCGTGAGTCTGTCAATGAAGACCCGTACAACATCATTCCCTTGAGGTGACCTCATGAAACCTATTAAGAAATCCCTTGCGACATCATTAAAATTCCACTCAGGAATGGGTAACTACTGAAAAATCCTTACTGGTCGCTAGTGCTCCGCCTTCACCTACTGACAGGTGGAACAAATCATGAAAAAACCAGCAACATCTGTCTTCATACCTGGACAGTAATACTGATGGTGTAGATCTCGATACATCTTCATGACACCAGAATGAACTTCCCAAACTGAGGAATGAAATCCCCAAATCAACTCCTTGCATATGTCTTTTGGCACCCACACACAACCATGAAAACACAAGATCTCATCCTCACCTACTATCTATCCAGAAATAAGGTCCTCTCCTTACTCACTCTCCCAAAAGAACATGCCCTATGAATCGTGTAGAGACCCGAAGCTTATCGTACATGGACATTACATTACATTTGCGGAATACTTAGTACATAACAAAAACACACACACAAGGGCCGTAATAGTTTAGTGTCTTTGGAAACTCGGATTATAATCTTCTAATCGTGGGGAAAGATCTTCAACATCTCCCATAAAGGTCTTCCTTTTTTTTACCTAAAACCTTTCTTTATATCCTGGGGAAAAGAAAACATAGAAGGGTGAGCTCAAATGCTCAGCAAGGGCAAATAAAGGAAATAAAAATCATATCATATCTTTTTGAAAATCAAAACCTGCAAAAGAGATCATAATATCTTAACATGGAATAAATCATAGAAGTGAAAATGAGATCCCCATAATCATAACATAAAACTTGAAACTTTGTGGCATGCACACATAATCATGGAAAATCATTTCTTGTTAGTCATGACTCATTGCCAAGACTATCTTAGTGGACAAAGTCCCTTTCTGAACCGAGTTCACTCCTCGTTTCAGTCCTGTATCACTGAACCGAAATAACCTTCCGTTCCAGCCATGTCTATCTCATGAGATATAAAGTCTTTACCCAATGCATTGGAGGGAGATATAGGTCCCACCCATCTTATAATGAATCCTTTCTTATGTGTTCCACATAATCATAAACCATACATCATAACGTAACCCATGTAATAAAAATGGGATTCTTAAACAACATGACATCATAAAACAATTCATATAAGATAAAGGAATTCATAAAAATATTTCCATCACAACATAATCAAATCCATGTAATAATAGGGATAGAAACAGAACCCTTTATTATCTTAGATGGAAAATAATTTTGATAAAACACTTGAACTTCATTCTTGAGGAAAATATCCTTTCTTTTTCAAAAACATTTTACATTTCTTAACATGTCATACAACTTTAAACTAAAAGAAGTTGATTAAAAATAAACTTGAAAACTTTTAAAGGAAGCTTCTTGGAAATAATGTTTTAAAAATCCATTCTTGTCGTATAAGTTAAAAAAACATTCTTCGTACTTTTGTCGGAAAAGTCAAAAAGTACCTCGTACGGAAAAACGACAAAAGATTCCTTTCATATTCTTTACTAAAAACTCACCTAAGGGTAAAATTGGATTTAAACTATTTTAAGTTGATGGAAACAATATTACATATTGAGGGAACATGGATGTGGATGATAAAATACACCCCAGTAAATACTTACGAATAAACAATCTCGGATAAAAATGAGATTGTGATATTTCCCTTACCTTAGGTACGATTTGCTTTGTTCGTGTCCGAAGCTCCTGTATAATGGTTTAAATAATGTTATTGACTTATTCCAGAATCATACATATTGATATGAGATCATATATGGTCATATTATTAGCTTCTTGTTAGTAATATTTCATTGTTACTTGTTACTCGGGTCTTTATAACTTTTTGTTCTTATGCGTGTTTTGTCGAATAAATTCTTATTCTTATCTTTAGGTTATAGATAATTCATTTAAAGAATGGTATTAGTGTATTATATACCATATTCATTCATTCAATTCATTTATATAATCATTATGAAATGAAGATCATGTAGAACGAGTCGCATCACATCGTGGAGACGGTATTCCGTACGTACGCACGAGTGATGATATCGTTCCTATGATCGTGGAATTGTATTGGAGTATATATATATATTATTTCAGTATCAATATTACTTCATAATAATCATATATAGTTACTCATTACACCATTATACCCATCCTTGTAAGGTGATGGTGGAAAATAGATTACACCCCGGCGTGGAGACGGTATTCCGTACGTACGCACGCGCGGTGATTTCATTTTTCCGTAGGATGGATAGAAGGTGAATTAGGGTTGTTTTATATTTATAATAACATATCAGTATGTAAGTAATACTTATGTTATTACTTTATCATGAAACAACTTAAGAAGAAGAAGTTGAAGAAGAAAGAAATTGAAAAGATCGGTAATGGATATTACCTCTTCTTTGGAACGCCTCTTTGAATCCTCCACTTAAGGAACTAAGATTGGTCTTTGGAGAAGACCAGGACCTCTAGGATTATTCTAGGGAAGTGGAGAGGAGAAAATGGCAGGGGTTGGCCGAGCTTGAGTGCTCAAATTGGTGTGAGGAGGAGGGGGAGGAGGTGCCCTTTTATAAGGGAGGAGAGGCGCACCTTAGGAATATCTCAAAATATTATTTTATATTAAAGTCAAAATCGGTTTATAATGGTTCCAAAGGGTCTTATTTCGAAGCTAAAGTGAGGATGGGTCGAAATCGTATCAACCAATATGATTTAGACAAGTTTAGGGTATTATTTTAACCTTATCAATTAGATTTAACTCTAAGTTAATTAATTTAACTTTTACCATGTCTTTTTGTTTTCTTTCACTATATGGTTAATACACTTACTATAACATGCCAAACGAACCCCAAATTGTTTATTATTAATATATATATCCTTATCTAAGTCATTTGGCCGAACCTTATATTTTTAAGAATAAAATAACAATTAATAATATAATATTTGATTTAAAAACTATTTTGTGTCAATTTTGACACTATTTGATATATGATTTTTTTGAAAGTCATAACAGAATTATATGTTCGAACCAAGTTGATTAAATCGACAATAATATATCATAGTAACCTAGAAAATTAGTGGAATTCATAAAAAGTCTTAAATTACATTTATTTTGATATTTATATTATCAATTTTGTCAATATTTCATTAATAAGATAATTACTGCATCATCTTTGTGTCATAAATAAATTAAATTATTTGATGTCTAAAAATTACAAATAAAATACCATCATGTAGGCAATCTTTTTATCTTTCTAATGAATATTTACAATCGAATTTATCTTATGTATAACCCCATATTAAAAATGATTTACTTATTAAACTTTGATTTTAACTATTTTAACCCTTCTTTAAATAAATTAATAATAAATGTCCTAATCTAATCCAAGTGGGCCTAAATGGTCATATTTTATTCCTAAGTTTGTTTTTGGTCGAATTACACTTGTCCAATAGAATTAGGACATGTGTTAGGGTAATATTAATATCATATTTACCCTTAGTTACCCTATTTACTATTAACCACGGTAAAAAAAGTAAAAAGTTACTATTCACCAAAAAATTATTTTCATCTCATTGAACCACATTTTAGTCCTTGATATTAACCGTGTCTCTCGGATTTTCGAAATTCCATTCACAGAAGCGGTAAAATTAAGTTTTATGCAAAATTCAGTTTTTAACCTACCACTTAGTAGTTTCACTATTCATCAAAAATTGATGTTTTTCAGAACAATTCCAAAATTTCATCCTAAGCTATATTTTATATTGAGAATTCAAAAATAAAGTCTATTTTACAAAATTCATAACATAGAAGTTTCATTAATTATTTTTATAATTAAATCCCGCTGTTAAAACAAATAGCGTGTTTTTTTAAGAAACAATATCTATCAAAAGATTGACACTTGATTATGTCTGGTTTAAATGTGAAATTACAACCAATGACCAACATTGTATTAAATTGTAAAAATATATTCTAAATATACTTTAAAACCACTCAAATTAATAATTTATCACTATTAATTATTTCGATTAAAAAGGTTATTTTTAATTAAAATTTAGTAATTTTCACTATTCATCAGAATATGAAAGTTATCCGAAATGTACCAAAATTTCACCTTAAGCTAAATTCGATACTCCGAATCCAAAAATGAAGTTCATTTTGAAAAATAAGATTTACAGAATTTTAAAAAGTGGTTATTACTATTCATAACGGCTAGTTTTAATAATATTTTAATAGCATATCGTTGTTTAGTGAAACTCGGTATTGCGTATTACACACGCTATCGAGGAAGGTCGTGATTGCGTGTAATGCAAGGCAATTCAAGGATGCGTGTTGTGCAAGATCCTTTTGGTGTAGCGTACAACACAAGACATTAGTGAAATAAAAAGAATATTTTTCATAAAATCTCGGGCTGTTACATTCTACCCCCCTTAAAATGAATTTCTCCCTCGAAATTCGTCGGGGTTATAAATGGTTTACTATTCGAAAGTTTCTTTAATAGAATCCCACATCGTAAAAAGGAATACAAAAACCAATCTTTAAAAACAAAAGTATGAAACCTAACGGTTACCCAAATAAACTAATCATTGGGTTTCCACATAGGTGAAAATATGGATATGGAAGCGAAATCTAACCATCATGTTCTGATGGAGAGTGGTAGAGAACATGGCTATGGAAAAGCCAATAATCACAAATCCATAAATTTGTGACGATCTAAGGTACCATCCGATTCATCAGGTATAAGATCACTAGGACAACATTTTTTGGTTTTCAAGATCATTTCCCTAAAGTTGAAAATTTGAATTGGAATAAATACTTTCTTTATTTTGGTACAATCTCACTATTGTTCGTGCCTAGAACAATTTCCACTTCATCTCTTAAATGAAGTTGAATTTGTTATTCGTGAAGTGTTAGCAGATCATGTGATAGAATGACGGGTCATTCCATCTGTCTCAAACAAAAGGTTAGCAAAATTATATACATAAGTCGATCTATAGTGAGATTAATCATATATAGTTCCTAAAATGGACTTATACTTCATATATCATACTTCTTAATATAATAAAACTAGTTTCTACTAAACAAGGACTTCCTGTAGGCCAGTGGTAGGCGATAAAGGCCAGTCGCACTTCGGTTGTGGGTTCGATTCCCACAGCCTTGTCCGAAGCGATGGGCTGTCGCCCGTCCTGCAGGTTGTCCTTTTTCTAAAACTATATTACTATAACATCCCATCAATAATATCGAAAATCTTCTATCCTTAAACAATACTAACTTATGTCCAACATAATCCAGTCTAATCTTTAGGCTTATACATAATACTGCAGTCCACTCTCATAATATAGTGACAACGATTACCAGAGATTTAATACTGTCGTTGATCCCCACATATCATAAGATATGTCTTGTTGGTCACATTCCAAACATTCAAAGTCCTTAATCGTGTATTCTCTTGAATACCTTAGTGAAAACATGAGTGCAGTTAAAAGTTAATACTTTCCATATACCAAAATCCTCAAAATTCTATATACTCAAACCATGATATCACTTAGTCCTTATATCAATCATGAGCTCATGAATACTATTAAACATTTCATTTTCTCGTCTTCATTATGCGCATATCATCTTATTTCCAAAAAATATCTCAATCACTTTGAATACCACATCAATAAATATTGCAATACTCAATGATACAACATTATTTTGGAATCCCATTACATAAACACTTAATCATTCCACCACATCGTGTCATATTCAACATTTCCAATAGTGATCGCATGTGATTTCCCTTTGTCCTTTGCCTTCAGTGGTTTCTCATGTTGATCATCACTAACCCTTGGATTAGGGCAATTATTAGCATAATGCCCCATTTCCTTGCACTTGAAGCATTGAAGTGTTGGCGGTGCGTTCTCTGCAGTGTTTGCTTTATTCACATCATTAGAAACCCTTTTTCCATTACTTCGACACTCAGCTGCTCGATGACCTTCTTTTCCACACTTAAAACATTTTCTAGTCCCTTTAAGACAATCTCCACCATGCTTCTTTCCACACTTTGTGCATAAGGAAACATTCATCTTCTTTTCATCATTATTCTGAGATTTCTCCTTGAACTCCATCTTTCGTTTCTTGTCAAAACCATGAGATGGATATGTAACACCAACTTCCATTTCTACCTTGATAGCACAACACACAATTTCTTCATAGCTACTGAAGTCTATTATAGCTAATGCCCTTCGAAGACTTGGTTTTAAGCCACTGAAAAATCGATCAACTTTACTTTCAGGTTGGATGATAATTCCAGAAGCATACCTTGCAAGTCTTGTAAAATTTGCTTCATAGGTACCAACAGATTCATCGTCCCTTTTCTTCAGTTCAAGAAACTCTTTCTCCATCTTTGTTCGAAGAATACGAGGGAAGTACTTACTGAAAAACAAGTTCTTGAACTCGTCCCATTCCATGGACTCAATTTCATCTCTTGGCCTTGTATTCTTGATAAGATTCCACCATTGATCAGCTTCACCTTCCAAACGATATACTGCTAAGATGACTTTATCATCTTTAGAACATTGAAGAACTGAAAATATCTTTTCAGTAGTACTGATCCATTGTTCAGCCACAAGTGGATCAGAAGACCCACTAAAAGAAGGTGGACGTTGCCTCATGAAGGACTCAATAGAATATTGTTCCTTCCTTTGCTCGTTTGGAAGTCCTGCATGATTCATAGCTTGAGAAAGTTGTGTGAGCATGGCTACAAGATTTTGCATTCCAGATCCTATATCGTTTGGTTGCTCAGGGGTACAATCATTGCATTGCCCATCCCATTCCGCATTAACACGGTTCCTTCGGGTTCCAGCCATCGTCTAAAATCCCAAAAGAATTGTGTGAGAGGCAAAAATCATGCTAGGGAAAACAAAATAATAAAGGGGGAGTACCTTCAATATCTAACATCTTAGGTTTAATTCTATGATCGCTAGCGTAATTCTAGTACTATAACCTATACGTATACTTAACCTTAGGGACATCCCTAGACATACCTTAGAAATATCTCTAGGGATCTCACTAAAGTTCTCGCATCCTAGTTTCCAAAGGTTGACTAAACCTTTCCTCTGATACCAACTGTAGAGACCCGAAGCTTATCGTACATGGACATTACATTACATTTGCAGAATACTTAGTACATAACAAAAACACACACACAAGGACCGTAATAGTTTAGTGTCTTTGGAAACTCGGAGTATAATCTTCTAACCGTGGGGAAATATCTTCAACATCTCCCATAAAGATCTTCCCTTTTTTTTACCTAAAACCTTTCTTTATATCCTGGGGAAAAGAAACCATAGAAGGGTGAGCTCAAATGCTCAGCAAGGGCAAATAAAGGAAATAAAAATCATATCATATCTTTTTGAAAATCAAAACCTGCAAAAGAGATCATAATATCTTAACATGGAATAAATCATAGAAGTGAAAATGAGATCCCCATAATCATAACATAAAACTTGAAACTTTGTGGCATGCACACATAATCATGGAAAATCATTTCTTGTTAGTCATGACTCATTGCCAAGACTATCTTAGTGGACAAAGTCCCTTTCTGAACCGAGTTCACTCCTCGTTTCAGTCCTGTATCACTGAACCGAAATAACCTTCCGTTCCAGCCATGTCTATCTCATGAGATATAAAGTCTTTACCCAATGCATTGGAGGGAGATATAGGTCCCACCCATCTTATAATGAATCCTTTCTTATGTGTGCCACATAATCATAAACCATACATCATAACGTAACCCATGTAATAAAAATGGGATTCTTAAACAACATGACATCATAAAACAATTCATATAAGATAAAGGAATTCATAAAAATATTTCCATCACAACATAATCAAATCCATGTAATAATAGGGATAGAAACAGAACCCTTTATTATCTTAGATGGAAAATAATTTTGATAAAACACTTGAACTTCATTCTTGAGGAAAATATCCTTTCTTTTTCAAAAACATTTTACATTTCTTAACATGTCATACAACTTTAAACTAAAAGAAGTTGATTAAAAATAAACTTGAAAACTTTTAAAGGAAGCTTCTTGGAAATAATGTTTTAAAAATCCATTCTTGTCGTATAAGTTAAAAAAAACATTCTTCGTACTTTTGTCGGAAAAGTCAAAAAGTACCTCGTACGGAAAAACGACAAAAGATTCCTTTCATATTCTTTACTAAAAACTCACCTAAGGGTAAAATTGGATTTAAACTATTGTAAGTGGATGGAAACAATATTACATATTGAGGGAACATGGATGTGGATGATAAAATACACCCCAGTAAATACTTACGAATAAACAATCTCGGATAAAAATGAGATTGTGATATTTCCCTTACCTTAGGTCCGATTTGCTTTGTTCGTGTCCGAAGCTCCTGTATAATGGTTTAAATAATGTTATTGACTTATTCCAGAATCATACATATTGATATGAGATCATATATGGTCATATTATTAACTTCTTGTTAGTAATATTTCATTGTTACTTGTTACTCGGGTCTTTATAACTTTTTATTCTTATGCGTGTTTTGTCGAATAAATTATTATTCTTATCTTTAGGTTATAGATAATTCATTTACAGAATGGTATTAGTGTATTATATACCATATTAATTCATTCAATTCATTTATATAATCATTATGAAATGAAGATCATGTAGAACGAGTCGCATCACATCGTGGAGACGGTATTCCGTACGTACGCACGAGTGATGATATCGTTCCTATGATCGTGGAATTGTATTGGAGTATATATATATATTATTTCAGTATCAATATTACTTAATAATAATCATATATAGTTACTCATTACACCATTATACCCATCCTTGTAAGGTGATGGTGGAAAATAGATTACACCACGGCGTGGAGACGGTATTCCGTACGTACGCACGCGCGGTGATTTCATTTTTCCGTAGGATGGATAGAAGGTGAATTAGGGTTGTTTCATATTTATAATAACATATCAGTATGTAAGTAATACTGATGTTATTACTTTATCATGAAACAACTAAAGAAGAAGAAGTTGAAGAAGAAAGAAATTGAAAAGATCGGTAATGGATATTACCTCTTCTTTGGAACGCCTCTTTGAATCCTCCACTTAAGGAACTAAGATTGGTCTTTGGAGAAGACCAGGACCTCTAGGATTATTCTAGGGAAGTGGAGAGGAGAAAATGGCAGGGGTTGGCCGAGCTTGAGTGCTCAAATTGGTGTGAGGAGGAGGGGGAGGAGGTGCCCTTTTATAAGGGAGGAGAGGGGCACCTTAGGAATATCTCAAAATATTATTTTATATTAAAGTCAAAATCGGTTTATAATGGTTCCAAAGGGTCTTATTTCGAAGCTAAAGTGGGGATGGGTCGAAATCCTATCAACCAATATGATTTAGACAAGTTTAGGGTATTATTTTAACCTTATCAATTAGATTTAAGTCTAAGTTAATTAATTTAACTTTTACCATGTCTTTTTGTTTTCTTTCACTATATGGTTAATACACTTACTATAACACGCCAAACGAACCCCAAATTGTTTATTATTAATATATATATCCTTATCTAAGTCATTTGGCCGAACTTTAGATTTTTTGGAATAAAATAACAATTAATAATATAATATTTGATTTAAAAACTATTTTGTGTCAATTTTGACACTATTTGATATATGATTTTTGTGAAAGTCATAACAGAATTATATGTTCGAACGAAGTTGATTAAATCAACAATAATATATCATAGTAACCTAGAAAATTAGTGGAATTCATAAAAAGTCTTAAATTACATTTATTTTGATATTTATATTATCAATTTTGTCAATATTTCATTAATAAGATAATTACTGCATCATCTTTGTGTCATAAATAAATTAAATTATTTGATGTCTAAAAATTACAAATAAAATACCATAATGTAGGAAATATTTTTAGCTTTCTAATGAATATTTACAATCGAATTTATCTTATGTATAACCCTATATTAAAAATAATTTACTTATTAAACTTTGATTTTAACTATTTTAACCCTTCTTTAAATAAATTAATAATAAATGTCCTAATCTAATCCAAGTGGGCCTAAATGGTCATATTTTATTCCTAAGTTTGTTTTTGGTCGAATTACACTTGTCCAATAGAATTAGGACATGTGTTAGGGTAATATTAATATCATATTTACCCTTAGTTACCCTATTTACTATTAACCACGGTAAAAAAAGTAAAAAGTTACTATTCACCAAAAAATTATTTTCATCTCATTGAACCACATTTTAGTCCTTGATATTAACCATGTCTCTCGGATTTTCGAAATTCCATTCACAGAAGCGGTAAAATTATGTTTTATGCAAAATTCAGTTTTTAACCTACCACTTAGTAGTTTCACTATTCATCAAAAATTGATGTTTTTCAGAACAATGCCAAAATTTCATCCTAAGCTATATTTTATATTGAGAATTCAAAAATAAAGTCTATTTTACCAAATTCATAACATATAAGTTTCATTAATTATTTTTATAATTAAATCCCGCTGTTAAAACAAATAGCGTGTTTTTTTAAGAAACAATATCTATCAAAAGATTGACACTTGATTATGTCTGGTTTAAATGTGAAATTACAACCAATGACCAACATTGTATTAAATTGTAAAAATATATTCTAAATATACTTTAAAACCACTCAAATTAATAATTTATCACTATTAATTATTTCTATTAAAAAGGTTATTTTTAATTAAAATTTAGTAATTTTCACTATTCATCAGAATATGAAAGTTATCCGAAATGTACCAAAATTTCACCTTAAGCTAAATTCGATACTCCGAATCCAAAAATGAAGTTCATTTTGAAAAATAAGATTTACAGAATTTTAAAAAGTGGTTATTACTATTCATAACGGCTAGTTTTAATAATATTTTAATAGCATATCGTTGTTTAGTGAAACTCGGTATTGCGTATTACACACGCTATCGAGGAAGGACGCGATTGCGTGTAATGCAAGGCAATTCAAGGATGTGTGTTGTGCAAGATCCTTTTGGTGTAGCGTACAACACAAGACATTAGTGAAATAAAAAGAATATTTTTCATAAAATCTCGGGCTGTTACAAATCGGATAGCAACCACTTTCACACTTGATCAAGAAGAGCAGAGATAACAATTATAGAAGATAGAAACATCTACCCATGTCTGTCGTGCACCTCAAAATGAATTTCAGAGAATAGATCCATAAGCTTCCGATCACTACTAGCCTTCTGAATAGCCTGTTTCTGAGTTCTCCTACTCTACGCATCAACCATTGTGTTTCCTTTCCCAGGCATGTAGGAAAACTCAATGTCAAAGGACTGAAGATACTCAACCCACCTTCGCTGTCTCAAATTTTGATTGTGCTGAGTTAAGATATACTTGATACTTTTGTGGTCAGTGAAAACCACAAAATACTCTCCTAGAAGGTAGTTTCCTTAATAGAGTAAGTCACAAATGACTGTAGCTAGCTCAAGATCATGCATTTGGTAATTTCCCTCATATGGTATCAACTACCAATAACCATATTTAACGACCCCTTCTCCCTATATAAGCACTTATCCCAGCCTGATACCTAATGAATCATAGTACAGTATAAATTATAGCTCTTTCCTGGATCCAGAAAAACTAGTATCAGTGCTGAAGTAAAACTCCCTTTCAGCTCCTAAAAGGATGAATCACATGAATCTGACCACAAGTACTTTTCACCCTTCTTTGTCAGGCCCATCAGTGTCACTGCTAAACGTGAGAAGTCCTGTATAAAATTTATGTAGTAACTAGACAACCCTAGAAAACTCCGTACCTCAAATAAATTCTTTAGGTGCTCCTAGGAAACTACTGCTCTCACTTTCTCTATGTCTACTGATACTTCTATCTTTGAGATAACATGACCCACAAAGTGAATCTGGCCCATCCAATAGTGGCATTTTGAGAGCTTATAATATAACTGATACTCTCTCAGTGTACTCAAAACGATCTCAAGATATGGGGAATGGCCATGTCGAGTGTGAGAGTACACCAAGATATCTTCCATGAAGACCACCAAAAAACCATCCAAATTTATATGGAACACTCAATTCATCAGTTCCATGAAGACTGCCGACGTGTTCGTGAGACTGAACGACATAACTACATACTCTTATAGACCATACCTACTCTGAAAGTCTATAAGAGTTACATCTGATGGTCTAACACATAACTGATGGTAACCGGAACTCAATTCAATCTTTGAGAACACATGGGATCCTTTAAGTTGATCATCGAGATCATCAATCCTCAATAAGGGATATTGGTTCTTGATCGTCAAATGGTTAAACTTTTGATAATCCACACAGATTATAAGGGTACCGTCCACTTTCTTTTCAAACAGGATAGGAAAACCACCAGCAGAAGTACTAGGTCAGATAAAACCCTTTTGCTACAACTCCCCCAACTGCTTCTTGAGTTCTTGAAACTCTAGTGTAGCAATACTATAAGGAAGAATAGACACTGGTTCCGCTCATGGAACAAGCTCAATATAAAATTCCACATCTCACTCCAGAGGAAAACCTGAAAAGGCCTCTAGAAAGACATCCCTGAAATGATCCACCACTGGAGGAAATTCTATCTAGACAGTCCCCTAGTCATCCAGATATAGACTAGAAATATGGGCTCCAAATCCAGCCAACCCATGATTCTCGGGTCTTTCTCTGCTCTCCTAGACATCCGATTAGACCTTATGAAGAAAAGATATTCTCTTTGGTGATGTGAAACTCACCCTATGGTGATAGAAATAAAAAATAGTCTGAAAGGGAAATAACTAGTCCATTCCGATAATGGCATCATAACCCATCATCCCCAAGACTTAGAGGTCCCAAAAGAAGTGACACCCACCAACCTCTAGAGGGAACTCCTTACACTGACGTTTAATAGCCGTTCAAGTCCCCAATGGAGTGTCTAACCTCAAGATATCAACAGAAGAAAATATATAGTTCCCAAGGATCTCTACAATCGAAACAAATATAAAGCTATAGGATTCCCCTATATCAAAAAGAATAGAAGAAAAAACGGAGGCAACTACGATCATAACTCGAACTATAGAGGGCCTGGGATCTTGCTCCAATTGGGTCTACTCCACTGAAAAAGTCTGATATGCACTGTAGCCCTGCGACCCTGCCTGAACACACTGAGCTAATCCACCCTATTGTCACTAAAATCTTTGAGACTAGCTACCATGGACACGACCTCCACCTCATCCTAAACGGACAAAAGAACTCCTATTCCCTAATTGATGAGAAACTGGGGGTGCTTCTACTAAATGAGGAGTCATAGAAGAACCCATATCACAAGGTGCTAGTGAGAATAACTGACATAAGTGCTGAAGGTGACCCATCTAGACACAAGATCCGCACTCCACTAGGTCTCTCGGGCAATGTGTCCTCATATTCCCACTCTTCCCATACTAGTGTTACACCACCTGGATACCAGAAGATGTCTCTCATATCCTCAGATCTCTACACGTAGGCTCCCTGTGGTGCTTCCTGCTGTCAGTAGGAGGGATAATAACTCCGGATGTCGAGCCGCCTGGGCTCAAAAATCCATAATTCCTCATATTTCACTCCATGATCAGCGCCAGGTTGACTATAGAAGTGATGGAATTCATCCTGAAGAGGTTCACCTGAGATCAGATGTCATTCTTGAGACCATCCTCAAACTTCCTTATAAGAAATAACTCATCACCTCCTACAATTGGCATGAATCACTACAGCTCTGTGAATCAAGAAGAATACTCCATAACAAAAAGATTACCCTTCTCCAGACTCATGAACTCTCGGGGTCGATTATCCCTCAAAGTATCCAGGAAGAATTAGTCATAAAAGTCACGCTGGAACTCATCCCAAGACATAACCTACTGGTGTCCTGCATGTTAGATCATATCCCACTATCTCTTGGAGGAGTCCTGAAGCCTATAAGTAGAGAGCTTCACCCTTCTCTATGGGGGCATCTCCATATGATCAAAGATAGAAGTCATGACTTCTAACCATGACTCTGCAGCCTGAGGTCCTCCTTCCCCTGTGAAGGTGGAAGGATGCTTCAACTAGAAAACCTGCATTAACTCTTCCATGTAAGGGGAATGATGTGGTACTCCTCGTAAGGTCTTCATAAACCTCATAAATCCCTTTTGGAACTATGTTTCAGCACCTATGTCCGGAATGACGAATGGTTCCAAGAATGGAACAACTGGAGGATCTACTGGAAGTCCCTGATCATCCATATCCGATGTCTGATCACTTCCCTATAACTGGTGGAAAACTGAGGGACGTCTCAGTGGCATGACTTTGTAAGGTCAAGCACACACCATAGATGAAGATTCATAGGGACTGAAACTTAGAGGAGTATGAAGGGAATAAGATAAATAAAGAATTCAAGTTTGTTTCTATTCAAAACATGGATACTCGGTGTATAAAATTTCTACACGATGTGTTCCCTTAGGCATTCTCATGGGCATGCACCTTTTCCAACGCAGGTCGTGTAACACCCAAAACACACAACGTGTTTTCCTCACCCAAGATGTGTACTTGAATCCTCTTTCCCTTATTGATTTCTTCTACATGGCTAGGACACACAGTTTTAATTAAACAAGACTATATGGTGTGTTAGTGCCAGACACAGGGTGTACTAGACAAACTTCAATGAACCGTGTTGTTCGTCACACGACCGGTTACACAACTCACTCTACATGGCGTGTTCCAGATGGACACAACATGTACTAGAAATATTAAACCGACCCGTGTTGTTCACTACAAGGATGAATACATGGGTTATTGTAACACCCCTAGATTTCATAGTACATTATCTCTTTAAAGTAATTCAATAGCTTGTGCTACACGCAACACTAAGTTCGAGCGCACCATGCCTCACCAAACTAGCCGTTCAAAAAGAAATTATGAATATTATTAACTACACTTTAAATTATATATATATATCCTATATAATTTTAACATTCATATTTTGTGTCTCTTAGACATAATATAAGGACAAATTCAATTTTTCAGATAAAAGAAGTATTTTTAAAAAAATGCAATTTTACCACATATTTAATGGAGAATCCTTTTTAAAACAAATATTTTACAATTTAATATATTAAATTTTAAAAAAAATTAATTCTTATTTATAAATGGGACATAAAAATTTAGTTTGGATAAATTTTTGGTACTTTTTTGATAACTTTCATATTTTGATGAATAGTGAAAGATGATAAATTTTAATTGAAAACAACTTTTTTAATAGAAATAAATTATTGTGTTAAATTATACATTTGAATGGTTTTATAGTATAATAAGATTATATTTTTATCTTTTAATACAATTTATGTCATTATAAGTAGTTTTACATATAAATTTGACATAAACACATGTTAATCATTTGATAGTTTTCACTTTTTAAAAACCCGTTTTTTGGTTTTGATAATGGAAATTAATTTTAAATTAATAAATGAAACTTCTATGTTTTCAATTTGGTAAAATGGACTTCATTTTTGAATTCGTAATATCAAAATTATCTTAAGGTGAATTTTTGGTATTTTTCTGAAAACATTCAAATTTTTGATGAATAGTGAAAACACTACATTTTTGTTTAAAATCAACCTTTTATTTAAATAATTATTTATTTTATTTAAATTTATTTAAAGTAAACATAGATAAATAGTACTTATATTTTTTCAATGTAATTAATTGGAGTCGTTTTATAATAAAATTATATGTATAACTTTTTATTGAACTTTTTACCGTCTTTTACCCACCTTTTAGGAGAATTTGCAAATTTGCATAAAACATAATTTTACTGCTTTTTTGAGTTGAATTTCAAATATCTGAGAGACATGGTTGACATCAGTGGGTAAAATTTGATTCAATAAGATGAAAATAATTTTGGGTGAATAGTAACTTTTGACTTTCATTTAGCACGGTGAAAAGTAAATAGGGTAATTAAAGGTAAAAATGATATTTTAATTACCCTAAAAAATGTTATAATTCTATTGTATAAGTGTAATTAGACCACAAACAACCTTAGGAATAAAATATGATCCTTTAGGTTCACTTGGATTAGATTAGGACATTTATTATTATTTTATTTAAAGAAGAGTTAAAAGTGTTAAATTCAATGTTTATTAACTAAACTATTTTTAATACAGGGTTAGACATAAGATAAATTCGTCTATAAATATTCATTATAAAGATAAATTTATTTCCTACATAATTGTATTTTATTTATAATTTTTATAGATTAAATAATTAAATTTATTTATGACAAAATGATGATGCAGTAATTACCTTCTTAATGAAATATTAAAATAGTTTATATTATAGATATTAAAATAAAAATAATTTAATGGTTTTTATGCCATACAAAAATTTTCTATGTTATTATGACATATTAGGGTTTATTAGATAAATTTTCTTTGAAGTGATATGGTTTTTATGACTTTCACAAGAATAAAACACCAAATAGTGCCAAAATTGACACAAATTAGTTTTTAAAACAAATACTATATTATTGGATGATACAATACTCATAAAAATATAAGGTTCGTCAAAAGGGATTAAATAATATTATATATTTATTTAATGAACCACTTGAGGTTCTCTTGAAAGTATAGGGTATGTTTATTATCCATATAGTGTAAGAATATAAGAAGACATGGTAAGAGTTAAACTATTTAACTAATAGTTAAATATAAAAGATACGGTTAGTATGGTAACCTGAACTTATCTAAAACCTATTGGTTGAGATGATTTCTACCCATAACCACCTTATCTTTGAAATAAATCAATTTGGATCCATTTGAAATTGAAAATAATTTTATAATAAATTAATATTTCAAACATTTCCTGAGGTTCCCTTCACTACTTTTATAAAAGGGCACATCCCCTTCTCTCAATATCACATCACCAAATCCATTTGGCTTAGAAAAACCCTACTACAATATCCACCCAACTACCCTCCCATAAACCTAGTTTCCTTACTTTGATCATAAATCTAACCTAAGGAGCCTTTTTGATCAACACAATAGGAAACACCTGAAGAAGGGGTAATAATTTTCCCCACCCTCTTTCAAATTCTTTTCTTCTTCCACTTCCTCTTTCTTTGTTGTTTCCGTACCAAAATAATAAATCAAGTACCTACTACAAAATTTTATTTTATTATAAATATGGTATAACCATATTCATTATTCTATCCATTTTATAAATGACAATGTCACCATACGTGCGTACGTACGGCTTACCGTCTCCATGTCGCGGTGTAGTTTGTTATTCAAACACTTAATTATTTGGATGGGAATAATAATGAGTATAAATTATTTAAATAATAAATTTAACATGTTAATTATTATTTATATATGATATTCCATCAAATTACATACTATTTCACCATCAATATAATGATATTGTTGCTTGTGTGTACATATGGATTACCATCTCCACGAACGCGATGAGATTCATTCCCCATCATGAACATTCAAGAATAATTTTCATTTAATGATTAAAAATATTGTTTAAGAACTTAAAAAAATTCTGGATATGAATCAAATACATCATATCCATAAGAAACATCACTTACGTAACCAATCATATAAAGTAAAACAGATCAATTAACACCCGAAATGATGATACTATTGAAATATTATTAACAAAGCAATATTAGAATATCATATATGATATCATATTTATGTATATGGTTCTTTTATAATTTAATAAAAATGATTTAACTGTTATACAGGATGTTAACATACAGTGGACTAATGAAAAGTAAAAGGTAAGGGTTAATTCTACAATCTCGTCATTATCCGAGGTTGTTTTTACATGAGTATCTACTAGGACATTTTTATCATCCAAATCTGTGTTTCAGAAAAATATTTTCATAAGGAATATTTTAAGGTTTTATGGAAGGAAATATTTAACTAGATAATCATTTTAAATGGTTTAAATATTTATTCTTCTAAATCAGTATCATTAATGTCGATGTTTTTAAAATTGTTTTTACGGATTTATTTATATGAACATGAATGTTTTTAAAATGTTAATTCCTTTCAAAAGTGTCAAAGTGGTCTGGGACACTTTTTTCAAAAATGTCTTTAAATGTATTCTTGTCTAAATTGTTTGTCTTTTAAATGTTTTCCTGAAAAGGTATATTTCTCTCAAATAGTTTACAAATCATTTTCATCTATGTCAACATCCTTTGATGGATTTTAAACTTGTTTGATGTTGATTTATTATAATAAAAATCTTCTATATTATATTGAAGGTTTTGTGATATGCTTGACTGTGGATGTGTTATTTTTATACCATTCATGGTTTATGGATAAATTATTGACATTTTGTATTCTTGTTTTAATATGAATGTTCATGTTATGTTTAAACCTTTTCATATGAGGAATGCAATGGACTTAGTAAGTGACGGGTGGAGCTTGCTATAGCTCCTCAATGAATGAATAGGTCTCAGGATACTAACTAGCATCTTGG
The DNA here is from genome assembly GCA_963277665.1 of Viscum album. Classification (NCBI taxonomy): domain Eukaryota; kingdom Viridiplantae; phylum Streptophyta; class Magnoliopsida; order Santalales; family Viscaceae; genus Viscum; species Viscum album. Next base: position 1,676,639,943 of record OY728138.1, on the reverse strand, counting down.
CAAAAGGCCTTTAAAAAATATTATTTCTAGTTTTGTCACAAGGCCTTGACTATGTGGTTATGAAGTCTGGAATTATCCACTCCATAATTATGAAATTGGATATTGATATTACATGTGATTATTCAACTAGTAGAATATACACGTGCATAAGTAAATGGAATTAATTGATTTATATTTTCCATATTATATTGAAGTTGATGTTTAAAAGGCTTTTTTTAGTATTATATATTTCCTTAAATGTTTATGATTATTTATGAATGTTTCTGCTATGTTGTTATCCTTACTGAGCATCTGAGCTCACCCCTTTCTATGTTTTATTTTTCCCAAGATGAAAAGAAGTATATTATGATGAACCTGCAGGGATAGTATAAGGGATATGAATGTGGTCAATGGAGACAATGTTGATGTTGTTTTTCATTTTATAATGTAATGTAAATCTTATGAATATATATTGTACTTTCAAGGCTACTAAACTGATTGGTCTTTCGGGATTTGATCCCTTGTGATCATGAAAATGTTATGTAATAATTCATCGACTCTATGTAACTGTGGTCGGGGCGTTATAGTTGGTATTAGGGGAAGTTTAGTACAAACCATGGAAACTAGATCTATAAAAACTCTGATTAGAGAACACTACCCTAAGATAGACTTTGAGGATTAGTATAGAAGAACTTCCTTGAATATTGGTAATGTAGAGATTTTGTGTATTTTCCAAGAAATACATCCCTGTATGGATACAAGTAGGTAGAGGCGGCTTTGGAACATATGTACCTAGAAGTGAAAACACCAACAAGGAGTTTTGGGCTTGACTCAAGGTATCCTAGTACACGACAACGGTCCTTTCTGCACTCTTGGTTACGAAACTCCTAGGGGATATGCTTAGGATAATTCACATTTTAATTACAATCCATTATAAAGGATTTAGGAGTAAATACTTCCACAAAGAAGAAATTTTATGATAATAGATTATATGCATAATATTTTCAGTTTACATTAGGTATTTTACAAGTTTGGAATTATGTATTGCTATTTATAAACTAACTTAGTGTATTCCATTGTTTAGAAATGGCGCATAGTAGAAGGAATGAGAACTCCAACAATAATCATGATTCAAAGATTAAGAAGGATCATATATTTCATTGTATTAAGCCAACATTTATAAGGGAAATAGTCTCCCACATTTTCTCATCATATGAAGAAATTGTATCACATGTTAATAAGATAAGTAAAGAATTCTCTGAGTCCTATGGATTTAAAGGGAAGCAAAAGAAGAAAAGGATGGAAGAGAGAAATATGGACAAAGGGAAGAGGGGAAATGAGGATTTTCCCATATGTGATAACTTTGGAAAGAATCAACTTGGTAAATTATTTAATGGAATGGGAGTTTGTTATAAGTTTGGGGGAAAAGGACACCAAGTATGTGATTGCAAGGGTAATAAAAAGGTTTCAAATGTACAATGATTCATCTGCAATGAGTTGGGATACTACAAAAATCAATGTACAAATCATCAAAGTATACCCTAAATGCTACTATTGGATAATAATCAAGTTATGATAATTTCGAAGATGAAGAAGAATGATTAGAGTCATTATGTTTTTATTAAAGTATTGTGTCATTTGAGTATTGTATTAATGATGTACATGTAATAATAATTATAGAGTATATAAGAATTGTACTATAATACTATTTTATTAAGGACTTGAGATTGTGTGGAACTAAAAAAGTGACTCAAAAGCAGGTTAATTGTTTTAGAAAATATATGGTTGAAGGAAAGGTGAACCTTAATATGGTTCTAATATTGAGGTAGTGATTTTGGAATAATATATTATTGATTTGGATAAATTATATTCGATATTCTTGACTACTTTGAAACTAATTAATTGTTTTTTTATTCAATTATTGTTGGAGTTTACAATATTTTTGGATATAAAGAGTATGTCCAGTATTCTGTAAGGAATAAGGGAGAATGAATGTAATCAATAAGGTGTTATGGTAATTAAGGGTGTTATAGTGTTTTAAAAGAATACACAATGAATGTATTCAAATGTTATTACGTGGAAAAAGGATCTTCATTGTGTTTACTATATAAATTTTGGACTGTGAGTTTGGAAAGAAGTATTTTGGATAAGGCTTAAAGGTTGGAATCAATTAAGTTTGAAATTGGATACTATTGTTAAGGTTAAATCATTTATTGAGATTTTTATTGGATTATCATAAAAAGGACAACCCAGAGGTCAGGCAACAACCTGTCGTGTCCAGCAAGGCCGTGATCCTTGAACCCGCAACCGAAGGGCGACAAGGGTGCATCACCTACCACTGGACTACGTGATGTCTTGGTTTGTATAATGTAGTTTTTAAATGGTCTAACAGATAAATTATAAATTCATTTTTTGGAACCCTGTGCGATTAGGATAAATATAATATTTTTGAATTGTATTATCTTTTGGAGTCAAAGATGAGTTTGTGGTAGGAATTAGTTGAAGGATGAAACTCTACTTTTCAAGTATATATATATATATATCTCCTATTCTATGAATAAATTAATTCTTAAACTTTAGGGAAGGGATATTAAAACCAAAAATGTGTTATCCTAATACCTTATATTATATTGAACTGTTGATATTTTACATCATCTTAGATTGATGGCTTTGAGGCCCTCAATTTCACACATGTTTTTGATTGATGACCTTAATCACTCCCTATAAATATTTATGTTTTCACTCTAATTATGTGTCTATAATTTCCCCCAATGCACTCTTAATCGAGGTCATAATTTGGTGGTTACTTGTTCATTTCCCTTTCCCTCTAATTAAGACTAAATTTTATTAACCCAATTTTCGATGTGGGTTTTCCAAAAAGGTATTTTTCTATTTTTAACCATTTATTTTTGAAGAACAATTTAAAATTGAGAGGAAAAAATTTATTTAATGAGGGGAGAATGTAACACCCAAATATTTCATTGTACGTTATCTCATTAAAGTAATTGAATTACTTACGCTACAGGCAACACCAAGTTCGAGCGCACCACGACTTACCAAACTAGCTGTTCAAAAAGTGGTTATGAATAGTATTAACTGAATTTTGAATTTTATATATATCCTATATAATTTTAAAAATCATATTTTGTGTTTCTTAGAAATAATATAAGGGAAAATTCTATTTTTCAGATAAAAGAATTATTTAAAAAAATGTAATTTTACCACCAATTTAATAGATAGTTATTTTTGAAAACAATATTTGACAATTTTATATATTCAATTTAACAAAATTAAATTCTTCTTTAGAAGTGGGACATAAAAATTTATTTTGGATAAATTTTTGGTACTTTTCTAATAACTTTCATATTTTGATAAATAGTGAAAGACACTAAATTTTAATTGAAACAACTTTTTTAATCAAAATAATTTATAGTTTTAAATTATAAATTTGAATGTATTTAAAGTATAATTAGATTATATTTTTATCATTTAATATAATTTAGGTCATTATAAATAATTTTACATTTAAGTTGGACATAAACACTTGTCAATCTTTTGATAGTTTTTACTTTTTAAAAACCCGCTTTTTGGTTTTGTCAATGGGAATTAATTTTAAATTAATAAGTGGAACTTAAATGTTTTTAATTTGGTATAATAGTTATAATTTTTGAATTCAGAATATCAAAATTAGGTTATGGTAAATTTTTGGTATTTTTCTGAAAATATTTAATTTTTTGATGAATAGTGAAAAACACTGCAACTTTTTTAAAATCCACTTTTTATTTAAATAATTATTTATTTTATTTAACTTTATTTAAAGTCAAAATAGATAAATAATACCTATAGTGGTTCAATTTAATTCATTGGGGTTATTTTATAATAAAATTTGATGTATAAATATTTATTGAACTTTTTACCATCTTTTACCCACATTCTAGAGCATTTGCAAATTTTCATAAAACATAATTTTCTGCTTTTGTGAGTTGAATTTAAAAAATCTGAGAAACATGGTTAAAATTAGTATGTAAAATGTGATTCAATAAAGAAGAAAATAATTTTTTGTGATTAATAACGTTTTACTTTTATTTACCTCGGTTAAAAGTAAATAGGGTAATTAAAGGTAAAAATGATATTATAATTACCCTGACACATGTACTAATTCTATTAGATTCGTATAATTTGACCAAAAACAACCTTAGGAATAAAATATGATCTTCTATGTCCACTTGGATGAGATTAGGACATTTATTATTATTTTATTTAAAGAAGAGTTAAAAGTGTTAAATTCATAGTTTATTAACTAAACCATTTTTAATATAGGGTTATACATAAGATAAATTCGACTATAAAAATTAATTAGAAATATAAAACAATTTCATACATAATGGTATATTATTTAAAATTTCTAGAGATTAAATATTTAAATTTATTTATGGCACAATGATGATGTTATAATTACCTTCTTAATGAAATATTAAAATAGTTTATATTATAAATATTAAAATAAATAGAATTTAAATGTTTTGATGCCATAAACGAATTTTCTAGGTTAATATGAAATTTTAGGGTTTATTAGTTCATTTTTTGAAGTGATATTGTTTTTATGAATTTCTGAAAATCAAAATACCAAATAGTGTCAAAACTGACATAAATTAGTTTTTAAAACAAATACTATATTATTGGTTGATATAACACTTCTAAAAATATAAGGTTCGGCCAAAGAGCTTAAATAATATTATATATTTCATTAATAAATCACTTTTGGTTCTATTGAAAGTTTATAGTAAGTGTATTAACCATATAGTGTATGAATACAAGAAGACACGGTAAAAGATAAACTATTTTACTAATAGTTAAATCTAAAAGATAAGGTTAATATGGTGACCTAAACTTGTCTAAAACCTATTGGTTGAGATTATTTAGACCCTTAACCACCTTATATTTTAAAAAAATTAATTTTTATCCATTATAAATACAATATTATTTTATAATAAAATAATATTTCAAGCTTTTCCTAAGGTGCCCCTCACCGCTCTTATAAAAGGGAACTTCCCCTTCTCTCAATATCACACCTCCAAATCCATTTTGATTGGCCAAAACCTGCCCACATATCCTAACAACATCCATAAAATCAATCTAGAGTCCTTAATTTGATCATAAATCCAACATAAGGATCCATATTGATCAACTTAAAAGGAAACACCCGAAGAAGAGGTAATAATTTCACCACACTCTTTCAAGTTCTTTTCTTTGTCCACTTCCTCTTTCTTTGTTATTTACATACCAAAATAATAAATTCAGTAAATAATACATAATGTGATGTTATTATAAATATGGTACAACCATATTTTTCATTTTATCCATCCTATAAATTACAAAGTCACCATATGTGCGTACGTACGGCTTACCGTCTCCACATCGCGGTGTAGTTTGTTATTCAAACACTTCATTATTTGGATGGGTATAATAATTAGTATAAATGGTGTAAATAAGAAATATAACATGTTAATTATTAATTATATATGATATAGCATCCAATTACATACTATTTCTCCATCAATATAATGATATTTTCGCTTTTGCATACATACGGATTACCGTCTCCACGAACGCGATGAGATTCATTCCCCATCATAATCATTAAAGAATAATTTTCATTTTAGAATTAAAAATAATCTTTAAGAACTAAATATAATTATTAATATTAATCAATTACATCCTATCCATAACAATCATGGCTTATGTAACCAAGCATATAAAGGAAATCAGATAAGTTAACACCCGAAATGTTGATACTACTAAAATATTATTAACAAAGGAATATTAGAATATCATATATGATATAATATTTATGTATGTGGTTATTCAACAATTAAATAATAAAAATTTAACTATTATACATGAGGTTAACATACCATGGACTAAGGAAATGTACAACGTAAGGGTTAATTCTATAGTCTCTTCATTATCCGAGGTTGTTTTTACATGAGAATCTACTGGGACCTCATTATCATCCACATCCATGTTTCATAAAAATATATTCAAAAGGAATAATTTAATTTTTCATGGAAGGGACTTTTTAAATAGATCATCATTTTAAATTGTTTAAATATTCATTCTTCTAAATAATTCTTAATAATGTTCATGTTTTCAAAATGGTTTTTAAGGATTTATTTAAATGGACATGATTTTTTTTTAAATTGTTAATTCCATTCAAAAGATTCAAAGTAGTATGGGGAACTTTGATTAAAAATGTCATTAAATTTCATCCTTTCTAAATTGTGTGACTTTTAAATGTTTTCCTGAAAAATTTATATTTCTCTCAAAGATTTTTACAAATAATTTTTATCTATGTCAACATCCTTTGATGGATTTTAAACTTGTTTGATGTGGATTTCTTATGTTACAAACATTCAATATTATAGTGATAGTTTTGTGATATGTTTTACTATGGATGTGTTATTTTTATACCATTCATGGTTTATGGATAATGTATCGAAATTTCATATGCTAGTATTAATATGAGTGTTTTTGTTATGTTTAATCCTTTTATATGAGGAATGAATTAGACTTAGTAAGTGATGGGTGGAGCCAGATATAGATCCTCAAGGCATCAGTTGGTCTCATGAGACAAACTAGTGTATTGGCATAAGGCCTTGAAAAAATCTTTTTTATAGTCTTGGTACAAGGCCCTCATTATGTGGTTATGAAGTCTGTCATTTTGCATTCCATCATTATGAAATTGGATATTGAAATTACATGGGATTATTCTACTAGTAGAATATCCATGTGAATAAGTAAATGGAATTATTTGATTTATCTTTGCCATATTATACTGAATTTTAAGATTAAAAGGCATTTGTTTTGGTCTTATACATTGCCTTAAATGTTTATGATTATTTATGAAAGTTTCCACTATATTGTTATCCTTACTGAGTATCTGTTCTCACCCCTTTCTGTGTTTTATTTTTCCCAAGATGCGAAGAAGTATATTATAACTGACCTGTAGGGATAGTCTAAGGGATATGAATGTGGTCAATGAAGACAATATTGATGTTGCTTTTCATTTTATAATGCAATGTAAAACTTATGAATTTATCTAGTACTTCAAAAGCTAGTAAATTGATCGGTATTTTGATATTATATCCCTTGTGATCATGCTAATGTTATGTAATAATGCACCGACTCTGGGTAACTAGGGTAGGGGTGTTACAGTTACGCTACATGGCGTGTTCAAGCTTGACAAGAAATTTATAACTTAAGTTTTATCCATCCGTGTCATTGGTCACATGAGTGGAAACATGGTCTACATAACACGGGGTGTACTTTCATTACGTGGCATGTCCCACCAAGATTTCTCAACTTCGTGTCTTTGCGCACACAGCCAGTGACACGGTTAGAGACTACACGACGTGTACATACAGAACAAGGTGTGTACTCAAGAAATATAGTCCCTTCTTGAAAAAAGGACTTATGTCATGTATTCTTCATCACACACCATTTATTCTGGGTTTTTTCAGATAGTAAGCATAAGAAGCTACTCCGGAAGCTGAAAAAAACACTGAAATGAACATTTAAGTTCCAAATTCCAATTCATGAGGTCCCATACTCCCCACGAATCAAAAATAGGAATATTATACTTGTCATATAAAAGGATTAACAAGGAAATGATTCACCAAATTCTTATCAATGATGGCTCATAACACCTCAAGAACCAATGTTTTGAATTAATTAAAATAAACCTTACACAATTTAATACCCTATCATAAAGCAGGTATTATATCAAGGCATATATCACAATAACATGCATATCTAATAGTATCTCTATCACAAAAACCTGTAATCACTAATGCATCCTAAATGGCATGGAAATAATGCATGAAATATGATCTCTAGAATGTTCCTATATGATGAATGAGGTGGCATACCCTCATATCATCGGGTTTCAATAGAAATAGAACTTTAATAATATCAACGATAATATTACAATACTTGTGAATAACCCAATGGTGAAATCAAATCAACTGTAAAATTGAAAAACTAGAAAAATGGAAATAATGAGGTAAATTGGCTTTTCCCTGTACATGGGTTAGCTACTCCTGGGTATAAATTATTATGAAGTACCTACTCCTTCCAATCCCTGGTTATAGTCTCAAAACATTAAGTCAAGAAGAAAATAATTCCTCTGATACAACTTTGTAATGTCCCGGTTCCGGGAGCCACCCAGAGATGTTGGGATGTGATCTCACAGGTAGACACCAGCAGGTTATGGATTGGGATGAGTTCCAGCATGCCTTTTATGACTACTTCAACCCTATGACATTGAGGGTCGATTGAACTCGAGTGTTCATGAGTCTAGAGCAAGGTACTCTTTCTGTTATGGAGTATTCTTCTTGCTTCACATAACTACAACACTTCACGCCTATTCCAAGAGGTGATGAGTTTTTTCTAGTAAGGAAGTTTGAGGATGGTCTTAGGCATTACATCCAATCTTAGGTGAACAACTTCAGGCTGACATCCATCACTTCAATAGTCAACCAGGCGTTGATCACAGAGAAAAATCCGAGGGATTATAGAGTTTTGAGCCAGAGAGGCTTGACATCTAGAGTTATTATCCCTCCCAATGACAGTAGGAAGCGCCATATGAATTCTACACATGAATATTTGAGGAGACGATAGACATATTCTGGTAGCTAGGTTGTGTGATACCAGTGTGGTAAGAGAGGGAATACAAGGAAATATTGCCCGAGAGACTTAGTGGAGTGACGATCTTGTAGAAAGATGGGTCACCTTCAGTGCTTTTGTTAGTTATTCTCACTAGCAGCTGGTGACAAGGGTTTTTATATGACTCCTCATTCAGGATCAGCCCCACCAGTTTCTCAACAGTCATAGAACTAGTGTTCTTCCAACCATTTAGTTCGTGGTGGAAGTCGTGGACATGGTATCCAGTCGCCAGGCTTTCAACAACAACAAGGTGGATCAGCTTAGGGTGGTCAGGTAGGGTCGCAAGGCCACAATGTAGGTCAGAGTTTTTCATTGGATCAAATCCAGCAGTAATAGGATCCAGACCCTCTATAGTTCGAGGTATGATCCTATTTTCCTCTGTTTTATCTTATTCTCTTTTTGATACATGGGATTCCCATATCTTTATATCTTTTGCTGTTGTGGAGAGCCTTGGGCTCTGTATCTTTTCTTCTACTGATATCTTGGCATTAGACACTCCTTTGGGGACTAGAACTATTAGTGTATGTCAGTGCAAGGAGTTTCCTCTAGAGGTCAGTGAGTGTCACTTCTTTTGGCACCTCTATGTCATGGAGATTACGTGACATGACATCATTATTAGAATGGATTGGTTAGTTCCCTTTTAGGATGTTGTCGATTTCTATCACCGTAGGGCGAGTTTCACATCACTAGAGGGTGGATCGTTTCTTCATAAGGTAAAGTGGGATGTCAAGGTGAGTAGAGTAGGACCAGAGCATCATGGGTTGAGAGGAGTTATATCCCAGATATCTAGTCTATATCTTGATGACCAGGGGACTTCCCAAATTGTATTTCCTCTAGTGGTGGATCATTTTAGGGATTTCTTTCCAGAGAACTTTTCAGGTTTTCCTATGGAGAGAGAGGTGGAATTTTCTATTGATCTTTTTCCAGGAGTAGAAATATTTTATATTCCCCCTTATAGGATGGATACACCAGAGTTTCAAGAACTCAAGAAGCAGTTAGAGGGGTTGTAGAAAAACAGTTTCTTCTGACTCAGTACTTCTCCTTTGGGTTCGCCTATCCTGTTTGCGAAGAAGGCAGACGATACCCTTAGACTTTGTGTGGATTATTTGAAGTTGAAGCAGTTGACATTCAAGAACCAATATCCCTTTCCAAGGATTGATTATCTCTTTGATCAACTTTGAGGAACCCGGGTGTTCTCAAAGATTGACTTGAGGTTCGGTTACCATTTGTTGTGCGTTAGACCATCAAATGTACCTCTTATAGCCTTTCAGAGTAGGTATGTTCTATACAAGTATGTGGTTATTCTGTTCTTTCTCATTAATGTGCCAGAAGTCTTCATGGCACTGATGAACCGAGTGTTCCATCAATATTTGGATTCTTTCATGGAGGTCTTTGTGGATGATATCTTGGTGTACTCTCACACTCAACACGACCATGCCACACATCTTGAGATCATTTTGAGTACACTGAGAGAGGATCAGTTATATTCTAAGCTCACAAAAATTCACTTTTGGATGGACCTGATTCACTTCTTGGGTCATGTTATCCCAGAGACAGAAGTATCAGTAGACTCATAGAAAGTGAGAGTAATAGTTTCTTGGGAGAAGCTGAAGAATGTCTTTGAGGTATTGAGTTTTCTATGGCTGGATGGTTACGATATAAATTTCATAAAGGACTTATCAGGTTTATCAGCACCACTAACGGGCCTAAAAAATAAGGGTGCGAAGTACTTGGGGTCAGATTCTTGCGAGTCATCCTTTCAGGAGATTAAAGGGAGGTTGACAATGCCACTGATACTAGTTTTTACAAATCCAAGAAATAACTATACTGTATACTGTGATGCATCTGGTATCAGGATGAGGGCAGTTATTATATAGGGAGAAGGGGTCATTGCGTACAGTTCTCAGCAGTTGAGGCCACATGAGAGAAATTACCTGATGCACGATCTCAAGATGGCGGCAATCATTCAAGGCTTACGATGTTGGGGACACTACCTTCTGAGAGAGCATTTTATGGTTTTCACCAACCACAAAAGTCTCAAGTATATCTTCATATAGTGTGATATAAATTTGAGACATCTAAGGTGTGTTGAGTACCTTCAGTCCTTTGACTTTGTGCTTTCCTACATGCATGAGAAAGGTAATGCAGTGGCTGATGCATTGAGTAGGAGAACTATGATACATGCAGTTCAGGAGGCCAACAGTGAGTGACACCTTATGGATTTGTTCTCTGAACTGCATTTGGAGGTGAACGACAGACATGGGTAGACGTTTCTATCTTCTGTAGCAGTTACCTTTACTCTTCTGTGCGAATGAGGAATTTATCATATTCAGAAGGCCTAGTCCTACGGGAGAGTGTGTCAGAAGTTGACCCTATTCTTGGATGGACAATATACGAGTATAAGATCTCACATTTTCATGGATGTGTGTGGGTGCCAATAGACATACGCGAGGAGATGATGTGGGAATTTCATTCCTCAGTTTGGGAAGTTAATCATAGGGTCATGAAGATGTATCGAGATCTACACCCTCAGTATTGGTAGCCAGGTATAAAGAGAGATGTTGCTGGTTTTGTCATGAGGTGTTCCACCTATGAGCAGGTGAAGGCGGAGCACCAGTGACCAGCTGGAATTTTACAGTAGTTACCCATTCGAAGGTGGAAGTGGAATGATGTAACGATGGATTTTGTGACAAGTTTTCCAAGGTCACATCGAGGGAATGATGATCTATGGGTCGTCATTGAAAGACTCACGAGGGTTTCTCATTTCTTGCCGATCAAGGAGACCTTCAGTGCTGATGAGCTGGGAAGGTTGTACATCCGAGATATTGTATGTCTGCATGGGGTTCCACACTCCATTGTTTTAGACAAGGACACACGTTTTACTTCTTGGGTCTGGCAGAGATTACAGAAGGCTTTGGGTCACATAGGTTCTTCTGAGTACAGCTTAACATCCCTAGAAAGATGGCATGTCCGAGAATACGATAATGGGAGCCTTGGGTATGATAGTGGGGAAACTATGCCCTCATTGGCAGAGTAACACAATAGAAATAAATAGATAACCATAACAGAATTAGTAAAACATGAAATAAATAAATAGTGGAAGTAATAAAAAAATGGAGCACATATATATAAATGATTCATGATACATATGTCAAAGAAATAATCCAAACAAGTCACAATTCTAGAATATAGTAATAAACCATAGTACAAAAGAAATGTAAGTAAATAGTTCCACAATATCACAAGCCTCATATTAGTCCCATGCTGCCCAATTCCACAGTAATCAAGTACCTGAAGTAGAAGGGCACTTTCCCTTATCTAGACCTATAACAATATAATCTGTTTGGTCCCAAAAGAATGACCCAAATAGTGTGTGAGATGAATCGTAGTAGCCAACCACCCAATGATGTGTTCCTAAAAGTCAGTGAATTTATATGGAATGCAATAAACAAAATGAAGCAGTAAAAAAGGAAGTACACATAGTAACAATCCTACGAATTCAACTGCATTCATTTTCATAAACTTTGTAAGTAGCTAATAAAAAGATAGTAACCCTCTGGGAAGTACTCACAACCTAACCCCTCTAGTTCAACCAAAAAAAACAAGAAACTCTCTAGGAAGTATACACAGTCTAACCCCTATGGTTTAGATTTATCAAAACACTCAGATGAAGAACTCACCGTCAATTCCCCTTGTGGTCTCACATCAGTAACTAACATTATCTATGAGGAAGCACACAACATCCAATTCCACCTATGTCCCATATCGAGGAAACTATAGACACTCTGAGGGAGCACAATGTCCATCCCCCTATGGTCTTGCAACCTAACAGTAAACAGACACTGTGGAGAAGCCCTCAACGTCCATTCTCCCTATAGTCTACTACACCAGGTTCTCACGACCATGTGTAACTCAGTCATGCATAAACGATATGTGGAAACCAAAGTAAACCTCACTAACTACTTAGCTAAACAATCAATAACATATCATAGCATGTCAGATAATGACCACTCCATCCTAACAATACTAGGAATGGAAAGCAGAGCAGCTGCCTAACTGGAAAAGCTAGAACAACCAGTCAAAACAAGAAAACATGGAGAAATCATCCATAACATTGAAAGGTCAACACTATTAACAACAATTAACCCTTATCCAAACAAACAAGTCATAATAGGTAATAACTAGGAAAAAACCACAAACACGGAATACCCCATTCTTGGGTATTGGGTATTTTTGCACATAAAATTCAAATACTATCTACGAAAAGGCACACACCACATACCTCAACATCATGAGATAGATATAAATGAATTGCAGGCCTTGAATATCCCTAGAACACTGTTGATCTACAATAATGCTAAAAATTTTCAACCGAGGATATCTCGTGGAAGAGGAGAAATAAATAGATGAAGTTTAAGAAGAAAGAATAACCCACTGATGCGATTACAATGAAATCGATGACAGTCGATTCAGAGAACTGATGGTGAGTTAGGGGCTCAGAGAAGATCCGCGGCAATACAGATTCTCTCAGACAAGATGGGAGAAGAAGAAGAATGTTCTATCAATTAGACGCAACCCCGTCTATTTAATGAAAAAAGAATGAAAGTACACGACATGTTATTTAAAAGTACATGGTGTGTACTTGCCTTTTCCAGCCTCCACTTTAGGTGTTGTTTAGGTCACCACACATGAACATTTTCTCGACTGTTACACGACTAGCACACGGTCACCAGCGACAACCGAGTATACAACATGTACTTAAAAGTACACTGTGTGTACTCTTGAAATTTCCAGAAACTCCTATTTTTCTCAAAAATAACAAGAAAAGAAAAACATACCTTAAAAGAAGATCCGGGTTCTTACATGAAATATCAAAAGGTTAAAACCTTATCAATTGGAGTAATTTACTATTGTCATCAATTCTGGATAAACTAGAACCTTGTTCTAGATCCTTGAGAGTTATCTTCATCCATGTGTAACCTTCATATTTATGATATACATGATATGAAATTATCTTCTTTACCACTATTTTTGATAAATCCTATTTACAAATTAATTTTCTATGTAGGGTATCCCTATTCTTTTTTTATTCATTTGTGCAATTATGATGATTGTGTTTTCTAGTGGGTGGATGGTACAATTTTAATAATTATAATAATGAACCATATTTAACTTAATTAAAGGGAATGAGCTATATTTAGTTGTTTTATTGGATTCCTTATTGTATCAAAGTAATAATTGTTATGTGGGAATATAAATTATTGTTTTGGGAACATTGTGACTAATATGAATTGAAAACCAATTTTATGGATTGATAAACCCTACTCAACATGTTTTAACCCACTAATCTTAACATAATGAATACTTATATTTTCATAATAATTTGATTCCCATATAAATTTGGAACTATGTGAAAATACACATGTACATGAATATATTTATTATGGAATCCTAATGTAAATAAATTGTGATAAAAAATATAGTATGAAATCTATTGTTTTTTATTATAGTATATTTGTTAATAGACTTGGGGTTTTCTTGATTTATGGGGTTGTATAATGATAGTATATGGTCAGTTTATTTGTGGGATTAGTTATAGTGATTTGAAGTGTGGTGGAAGACATTTGGTTGTTGTGGTTATATGTTAGTTGTTGTGTTGTGCCTTGATGTAGTGGTATGGTAGTGATGGAATGTGAACTGTTAATGATGAATTAAAAATTTAAGGGGTTGTAATGGATGAATATAGGATTGAAATTATTGTGTTATAAATGACTAATGAATTAAAAGTTAAAGAGTCAGATAGACTTGAATATGAAATATTATAGGTTATGGCTAGAATAGATGTCCCTTAAGTATGGACTTAATTGGATGTTTTGGATATTGCTTAATTTATGATTGAGATAAATAGAATTGTGTGTTGCGTGTGGTTTTTTTATAGATGGGTTGTATCTGGGGGCGGGGTGTGTGTGGAAATTATAGTTTGGTATTAAAATTATAGGGAATGTGATGATTTTTAATGTAAAACCAGTAGGTCATGTTTATGTACAACCTATAAAGATATATATTATTTAATTTTCATTTTATTTTTATTTTTATACATAGCCCACCAACATCGAGTTCAATATACTAACTTGCTGATGTTCTGGGTGGTTCTTTCCCCAACATCAATATGGTTACGAATAGATGGTTTATTACCCCCTATTCCTCACACTTCATTCTAATGTTGTGAGGATAATGACTAATGTTGTAGATTCTTTGTGATGATGTCAATATGGTATGTTGTGCGGATCATGTGTGGTAAGAACAGAGAATGGGGTTGATGTCATTCACATTCATGATACCATAATTCCATGACCCTTGACGAGGCTATGAGGTGAATTTTTATCAATGTTAAGATATGATGTTGAGTCCTATGGGAGTATATGGTAGGTATATGTGTATCTTGATCCACATACAAGATGGATGTGGAGTGGAATGAATGGTGTACATGATGACATTGATTATAGAATGAGATGTTGGTCCATAAGGGATCTTGGATTAGTTAGGGCTTCAAACCTACCCACATCAAAGGTCTCTTGATATTCAGTGATGAGACAACATAGAACGGATGAGAGCACTAAATGTTTGACATTGGACCATGATAGTGATAAATATATGTGGAATAATATGTGTGGTGCCATTACCAATGTTACCTTATTATAATATTACTATTTTATTGAGTAATTTGGTGAGCGATAAATAGTATGGCTTGGATGAATGTTTTTCCTATTAAGGTGATTATTGGTTCTACTATTCAATAAATGGTGCATTACTATGATATTTTTAAATTTTCATGGAATACATTGTGTATGATACTAATTATTATTCAAATTTTTATCACCATTCATATATATTAACTTTTTTTCAATTTTCATGTAGGATTATGGGAAATGATAAGAATTACTATCTTAGTGTTCATAACTATTTTGGGGTTTCTAAAATAGTTTTTCTCTTCGTATTTTACTTTGGATACATTTTTTTATTTCTTAACATACACAAGTGGGATGGTTTTGTTTATTTGTTTTATATGTGATAAAGTTTTTTTTTGTGGTTTATCTTCTCTCTTAATATTTTTTTAATATATCGAGGTTAATTCTTCCCATTTGAGAATTTCAAAACCTATGTGCTAGTCTCCAACCTACAACCTACTAGATGTAGGAATCGATGGTTAATCCTTCTCTTGAGTACTGATCCATGAGGTATATTAGTAGAGGTGTGTGTGTGTGTGTGGGGGGGGGGGGGGTTGATATTCAAACTCAATATGATTATACTTTAATTAAATATATATCTTGACCATGAATACATATGATCGTACTAGAATCCCCTTAACACCCAAGTTCCTATAAGAAATAAATGCATACAGTAATTAATTATAGACATTTTTTAATCAATTATTCAAAGAAACTATAACAATTTATAATTAATTTACAAATTACATTTTTTTTCATAATATTGAAAAACTCATCGAGCGAAATCCACTCACTAAGCCTATAAAAAATGATGAATGATCCCTTCCTAACATTCACCCAGTCATAATTTATTAATTATAAACTAATTAATAAAAAATATTATTAATTTAATATTTTATAATTAATTTCCAATTTACAAAAAAGTTGTATAATTCCTAAAAAATAACCATGAAATCCCATTGAAATAAAACCAAGACTAACCACTCACCAAATGTCTCTGGACAACACTCAAACTATCCTAGTACAAATCTCAAAGATTACTTAATGACTTAAAAGAAAATTTAATTTAATTTTGGTTGAAACATTAGAGCAAACATATAAAAATGTACCTTCACCCTAAATGATGTTACACAAAGTTTGAATATCCCATGAGAACACCCTTAAACTAAGCCCTAAAAAATTCCTTGTTATTGTTTGGATTCAACTATTATCCATTGGAATCATTACTAAAAACCCTATCCACAAATATTAAATCATCCAAATAGAAAGAAAGGAAGAAAATTGGAATTCATCAATGTTCAATGTTTGATTTAACTCTACAAATCTATTAAATAAAAAGTTTCTTGATTGTGATAATAATTATCAATGATTCTCCTATGATAATGAGAGAAAATGGTAAGACACCTTGAAATATTTTTAGGGAGTACATGCATGGAAAGTAACCTCCTTCCCTATATAAAAGTCATTTTCATGGTTTATTATTTATCACTTATTTTATTTTATTTATCATTTCATTTTCATTTTGTTTTTTCATTCTTTTTATTTTTGTAATTATTCTCTAAAATTTCTCCTCCTGGTGTATGGGTACCAAAACCAATAATTGAATAACATAAATTATTAAAAATTATTTATAATTAATTTAAAAACATTAATATGTAAAATTTTAATTTACAATTAATTTAAATAGTTATTCCATAATTAATTCCATTTTTAAGTTATATTTAATTGAAAATAAATATTTCGACACCATGTTTCGTTTTTGAATATTACCTTGCAGTAAACTACAATTTATTAAATAAACAAATAGTAAGCTTCCTTATAGTAACATATCCAGTAGTATGTTACCCAAGAGTAAATTACCCTATGTTAATTTAAACTACACTAAGATAATAAAATATCATGCTGAGATATAGTAACTTAAGGAAATATAAAGTTACCCTATGATAACCTAAAGATATTTTTATTTTCCCTATAATAACATAATGATATTTCATGTTTCCCTATACTAACATAAATAAATGTTATGCTTCCCCATAATAAATTAATGAAATTTCTAGTTAAACTATATTAATATAATAAAATTGTGTGGAACCTTATTGTAATATAAGGAAATTTCATGTTACCTGAGAGTAAGTTAAGGAAATTTTATGTTATCTTTTAACTCAATACGATATAATAAGGGGGCACAATTTTAATAGCATAAAACTACTTTCCAATTATTCAAAATACTGAGCTGGTATATTGATCCTTGTAAGAGATTATACCATTCATAGGTAATATACCATATTAAAAACACAACTGTGAGATCGAAAGATCAATAAAAGACTGTTTAGGTGGTATCATAATTCAAACACGTGGGAACATTTTATAATTATTAAAAAACATCCAAATATCAGGAAAAATACACTCAAAATGTAATTCCTCGAAATTCCATCCTAAAGGTAAACAACATATCCATGATCAATGGAATTGTTAGAAAAATATTTGGAGTTCATAAACTAAAGGTTCAATGACCATTTTCTACTAATAAGTACTCAAGTCCAAAGAATCAAATCTCTCCAAATTTTCACAACCCAAAAAAATATTATCCTTTACACCCACTCCCATTTTTTTGGCTCACAATTATTACCCAAAAAATTATATTTTTGAAAATCCAAAAAAATAATTATAACGGAATTAAATCCCATGGACACTTATCTAATTTTAAAAATAATTCCTAATCCTCATGCTTCTTATCTAGATTTAAGTTTTTGTATAATCCTCAGAACATTCCATATTATTTTAATCTATTTTATAAACCTATTTTCATTTTTTCATGATTTATATTACAGTGTAAACCCCATTCCTTCTCATCTATATTTGAAATATGGAACAAAACATATACCTTCTTATCAATTTTTACTTCTAGTATTGACTAAATTCCTTCCAATCTATATTTTTATTTTGGAATAAATATCATAACTTCTAACCTATCTTTATTATATCCTCATTCCTTACCAATTGGATGTAAACTATGGAATAAAATCCATGATTTATTTCTTGGTTTTAAGATATACCATAAACCACATGAATTAAAAAGTATTAGACTATGTTATAATCCATTTTAATCCATTAGCAATAGACCAATGGATTAGGATCTGTGTGTCTTATTAGCATTTAAAATAATCACATGCCACAACATGTTCAAAAAAAATATATCCTCATAATAAATTGAAATTATAGAGAACCATTCCTAAAAATAAAAATTTATAGAAAAAACCTATATTGATTTAAAATTTATCTTACTATTATTTCCTTTCTTGAAATCTATAAACTCTATTATAATCAAATTGCTTTCCTATAAGGCTTCATCCCATCGAATAAACTATTAATAATTTTATGTGTATTTTAATTTTTTTTACCCTCAACACTATACTATATGGATTTGAACTCAAATATATGTTTTTAAAACTCCTAGATGGATTTTATCTATAGATAATAATTTATAATTCTCCTGATAATTGTAATTTAAAGAGTATATTATTATATACATTTACATTTTATGTTAAATTATGTTTTATAATATGAAGTTTCTATGATTCATTATTCACTATGTGGTGAAAGGATTCATTTTTTATGGTACAAAAGTATATATTTTAGGAGTATAATTTAGTAACTTTTATAAAAGTTCTATTTCTACCTGAAGGAATATTTGTACTTAACTAATGTATACAAAGATGGATTTTTGATTAATTAAATTTATACGTCTTCAAAATATAAAAGTTTAATGGAGTAGTTTATAATCATCTAAATGGAATGATTCAACATATGACACTATTTATTTTGACATGATATTTTTAATAAATTAGGAAAATATAGACATAAAAAAAAACTTTGGAACAAAAAATGACACAACTAATGTAAAAACTTCTCCTTCCTTTGAGTGTCTTAATGACCATTCATCACTGTTTATGAATAGAACTCATTATTTGAATTGTTTTGTTCCATTTAGAATCCATGTCACATGGATAGGTGGTGAATGGAAAATCTAGTAATCCTCTAATTAAAAAAGGGAAAAATTATGATGATCAATTTCAAGATAGTATTTTAAGAACATCATATAGTGAACATTTAAAAGTATACATCCTATATTGTGATAACTATCAAGAATAATTTAACACATTCAATTATAAATTTTTTAAAAACTAAATGGAAAATTATATGGTACAATAATATATAAAAATAGAATCATCAAGATATATTCAATATCCTATGGTATCCATTATTTAAAGAAGAAGAAGTGGTTGGAGCTACATTGGATAGAAAGTATGAGGTACGAAACCATAATAATAATTTCAAACCTATTTAGTTTTCTATATTATAACAGTGTATGAGTGATCATGTTTTATTTTTTATTGGGTTACATAATTTAAATATATGTTAAGAAAGGATTATTTACCAAAAATAATAAAATTATAAAGGATATAGTGAAAGAATTATTAAGAGCCACACTACATTCACTCATGAAAAACTTGTTTAATTCAGTTAATGTTATTTAATAAAATAAATATTCATGTGATATTTTTGGTAAGTAGAGCATTTCTCTTCAAAAATGAATCACATATTTTTTTCATCACTTAGTTACATTAGTAAAATTAAATTTTCTTTATTCAATATAATTAAAAATTATTATTTTGATAAAATCAACTATTCTTTTCAACTAAAGACATCAATATAACGAATCAATCCTGAATTTTTTTTGTGTTAGGCTTCTTGAATTAAAAAAATACTTAAAAATGATGAATATAAAAGATAATGTAAACATAAAAGGATATAAATAAATAAATATATATATTTAACTAAAAAATTAATTTTATTGTTTTAAGGGTAGATTTAATTGATGAACATCATAGATATATATTTTTACCTTTATTATTAATAGATAAACGGATTATACTTTTCATATCACTTATTTGTGATCCTTTCATACTGAATGGGTAGTTCGCACATCCTTGTAATAATTTTACTTAACATTTATTTCAATTATTTTTTCATATATCTTCAACAACTCCAAAATATATAATTTATGATAATATTGTGTTTTTATATTTTTTGATCAGAAAATGAATTACTTTAACATCCATCATTAAATTAAAATTTGGAATGATACTTTTATTGTCTTGGTTTTTAATATAAAATTTAAAACAATTAATGTGATAACCTAATTATATGGTGGATTTAACATATGGTCCCCCAACAGACCATTTCATAATATTTACTATGATTCTCCCGATATTATAAAACAATAGTTATTCATACCAATTCAATAATCATATACTATGTTTTAATATTTCACTCACAATCCAGTAATATCATATTTTTTATGTGGTTAATCCTCACATACATTAATCAAAATTTATTTGTGTACTTTAATTAGTTCATAATGTGATATTAGAGTTGTTGCTAATATAAAAATACTATTAGATCCAACATTTACTCCCACATAAGTAGTTACTAATAAAATCAAAATCATATTTATATATATTTATTATAATAATAGAGGATTTAGTGATTGTAGATACTTATCAAATTGATTTATAACTTTTTTATATGGTTTAAAAGGTGCATCTAACATAAATATATTGGTCAAAATGACATTGAATAATATACCAAATAAATCATTATAAGTACTATCATATAATAAAATATAGTAGAACATATATATATTGATAACAAAGTATATTTAAGGCTTCATTATCAAATATAATTAATTAATATTTATCCAGGAAACTGCTAAAAGTTTACTAAAAAAGTGATACAACTCTATGAAAACCATTGTCTACAATTTTCTAGTATTCCATGTGATACAAATGATCATGGTTACTTTAATAAAACATAAAAATAATTTGATTTCATTCCTACTAAATTACAATACAATATTCATTAAAAATTTACTATGGTTTAATAATACCAATTTGGTACATTATAAGTAAATAAATGATGATAAAATATATTTTTTCCATTGGATAACATATAATAGGATAGTGGTAAGTATTTTTTTATTCATTTGGTAGTGGGAGTTAACTCCATATATATTCCTATATAAATTAATTAAAATAATAAATTCATTCTATTTTTATAATTTCATTTTATATCTAAAAAACTTCTAACGCAATAGAGATATATTTTTTCATAATAATATTAACTCTAATGTCATGTTTAAATTCCAAAAAACGTCCATAAGTTAGATCAAATAAGAAAAATGATTTATACAATAAAAATCTACCATTCAATAATCATTAATTATTTTTTGACATTATATATATGTTTTCTAACCTTTTCATGTTGTTCATATGTTTAAAAATTTATTTATGTAAAATATACAGTACCTTTATCCCATGTTTTAGTTGACAATATTATGCCACTTTATAATAAATTAGACCATATTTATACCTCTGAACACTACTCCCATTAAACATTTGTATGTTGGGAAGTCAATTATATTAAAAATTATCATACCATTTATAAGAAAAAATAGATTTATATATATATCAAACACTTTAACATCATCCTATAAAAATTTCAAATCATCAATCAAATGGGATAAGTATGCAACTTTAAAATATTTAATCAATTTTTGTTTAAAAATCATTCAACTCATTAGAAAATATTTATAAATCATAAAAATATGTGGGTAAATTTTGGTAATTACAAGTATAATTATAAATGATATTTTCTTTAAATTAGGGATCGAATATACATTCAATCCATTTATGAAAAACCCTAATATATTGTTACAAATTTAATTTAAAAATTCCAGAAATTATCATTTAAATAACTTTTATTATGGTGATTCACTTGGGTGATGTAGTTTTTCAGTGGATATTTCCTCATCTACAGGTTAACTCTGCCATTTTTCACTATTTATATGCACAAACAGATTCTTAAAATAGATAATTATTGTAAGAAATAAGATTACATTTGTAAGTCTGGTGAAATTCCACATAGATGAATCAAAATTTGACTATCCATTCATTTTATACAATGTTGTCCCAAATTCTCCCATTTCCTTAAGCTATCATATTTATTTCAATTAAATAAAAACTCATTAGGGAAAGAATTCATCTTATTATTTCCAAGTACCATTATAAATAATATTTTTTGCATCATAATTTTATTCTAGAAATATTTTTTACTTCTATAAGTTTCACTTTCACAAATAAAAATAATTTAGTAATAGATTTATTACTCCAACAATATATTTCTTTTAGGTTAACCAATCATAGCACCATGGATAACACTATAATTTTAGGTATAATAGGGGTATAATAGCATTTTAGAATCACTATACAACCATTCAACCATGATTATCTTTTCAATGGTTTTAACTCTTATATCATGAATTAATTGAATAATATTATATTATGTCTTGTATTAAAAATATTTATCATTTTTTAATATTAAATTATATCATATTTCACTATTCCAATTCCAAATATTGTGAATTTGATTAAATAAATATAAAACTAAATGATTTATAAATTATCTATACCCTAATTTTCATTTATTCAAGCATGTCACACATAAATAGTAAAGCATGTATAAATTTTCAACATTCTGTTTCAAAAATTCCAAAAATTCATCAACACCAATGTCATATTCATTATTTTTTATTCACGAGTTTATCCAATTATGATCCATTAATTACATAAAATAATATTACAAATTAAATATGTCTTTAGACATATTTCATAACCATGATTTATAATTTACTTTTAAACATTCATCACTTTAAAGAAAAAATTTATCCCAAAACATTTCATTCTATATAATGATTTTAAGACATGATATGCTAATATATATATATATATATATATATATATATATATATATTATTGTCAAAAATTATATATAAATTTTTCTAATATTTATGTGAGGAAAAAAATAAAAATAAAATCATATAATTTTAATAACAATATTTTTACATATTTAGCTATTAGTGTGTTTGTGTGCTTTTTACAAAAATATTTTTTGTACTTTTTTTTAAATATAACAATAAAAATCATAATTAATTTAAAATTATTTTTTTTGTTAAATATTTTTTACACATAAATAAACATGAGATTATTCAATTATTATACTATATAGTAGGGGTGAATTATAATAGTTCATTCTAGAGAATCAAAAAATATAATTATATATTAAATTAATCTAATTCATAAAATTAATAAAAATCCCTAATAAAAAAAATTTCTTGAATAAAAGAACTACAAAAAACCATCAAAATATATATCTCAAATACTTATATTTTTAAATAAATTATTTTTGGTTGTGCAAAAAAATATATTCATACGGTGTATATTACTTGAGAATATATTTCCCACCAACATGTCTTTAAGTATCCATTTATGACTACATTTCCCCTAAAATATCCTTGTTGCATAAGATGAAACTTGAGGGTCTATGAACCTACGACCATTTTCACACATAGATTTCAAAAAATGGTTTAGTCTTCATTGAAAATGATCCTTGAAATTGTTCAATGCTATCATCAAGGAGATGTAAATATACTGTGACATTTTGATGACACCTGATGTAGACAACATGTTCTTTATTAATAAATATTTTCATGGAGGGTTATAAATTGGAATTATAACCCAATTAGTTTTTTTTCATGGATGATATGGATACATATGATATAAACATGATTTATTATAGCACTCTTAACATACGTTTCCACAACACTTGCTAAGGATCTGAAGGTTTAGTGTCCTCAGAATATTATACAAAAAAAACATAAACATAAACAAAAAACTCATATTTATTTAAATATTCAATAAAGTATATCTTATTCCCAAAGAAAATTTATAACTACATATGATATCCTATGGAAAATACATAAGGAAAATGGTGAGCTAGAAATCCTAGAAAGGGAGTAAACCTGAAAAATAATGAAAAAATGTGATATCAGGAGGAATAACATTATATCATAAAGATTATGGACATTTATTTTAGAAAAATGGAATAAAGAAATCATATCATATGATTATGTAATCATAAATGTATGGAAATGACATCAAACATGGTATCATGAACATAATTCAAGGATGATTCCTAAGACCGTCATTATTAATTGAACATAGGCCAATGGTGGATTAGGTTTACTCCCTAATCTACTATATAACATATCATGAACTATATGGCTTCACCAAATTCATTTTAGGACTATATAATTAGAATAAAACCCATCACATAATGAAAATCACACATATGAGTCCCACGTAAGGAAAATCAACCATTGATAAATAAAAATCACGATCAAATCCATGATAAGGAATTGGGTGTCATAATTATGATTGAAGGTATAACTCAAGGATTAATTTTTAGGATTTCAATTAGAAGAAGTAATTAAATCATTTTAAATTTTATTATTTTAAAATGTACATCTATATTGAATATTGAGATCCAATGCTTGAAATTCATTTCAAGGATTTAAGAGAGGAAAGAATAAATACACCCCACTTGGGTGGTGTATTGTGAAATAAGTCTAGTATTTTATTAGAAATAAAATACATTGTTATTTTCTAGAAAAGCATAATTTTAAAAATAATATAATAAAGAAAATAACTAAAAAAATTAGATGATATAATTTTAAAATATCTATTGATGGGGTGATGCGTGACGTGGTACAAGAAATAGGAAAATTCCCTTAACCTAAAATTATATAAAAGTACAATTTCCATGGGAAAATAAAAAATTTCAAAGAAAAAGTATAAAATGTAAATTTAACTAGGTATATACGTATTTTAAATATATAAAAACAAATAAGTGTTATATCATAATAACATTTTATCGAAGGGATAGAAATAAATATAACATGTAATCCATAATTCACAAAGGAGGTATTAAAGATCCATTATAGCTTATGAAACGTTCTAATAAAACCCCTTGAAAGAGATAGATCTCAATAATAAAGTTAAAAAATAGTTAATTATGATTATTCATTCTATTATAAATCTAATTTTTAGTATAAATTTCATTGAAATGAAAATAGGAGTAGAAAATAAAATACGACTGAAAGAAAGAATTTCAGAGATGAAACCTTTAATGCTTTAGTAAAATTTTTATCCATATTATTTGGAATAATGTAAATAATATGTCTCTATAAATTTGATGAATTAAATATTGGATTATACCATAATAAATTATTTTTTATTAAATACACTATAAATATAAGAAATAATTTCATATCATTAATCCTCGTCTCAATGTATAGGAAGTGAGATAAAAATCTTCCCTCTTGTTCGAAAGCACTCTTCACATGAAATTATGTTAATGAATTATTAAATAAATTTAATTAGTTATATCCCCAAGAACCATATTAATCAATAATTAATATTCCATGGTCCTTTTACAATCATAGGTTACTTATTTATAATATATTCTTTTTCCAAAGGTGGTTACTTAAGGTTGTTCAATCATTTTTCTTGTAACAACTTTTGTATATTAACTATTATAGAAATCATTGTAAAAATGTGTTATGATGTCAATAATATTAATATTTTTTTGAAATATTGTTTTATATTTTAAATATTTTTTTATTTCCCACAATTATGGGTGGTGACAAAAAATGAACCTTATTTCTCATGGAGGTGATAATTAGCACGTATACACAATTAATAATTACATTTCTCAATAAATTAGAGGGAAATAATTTAAATTACAAATATAATATTATAAATAATATATATATTTTGGATATTATTTATATTGATCCTTCATATAATTCATGAATAGTGTTAATGAAATATTGAAGATGTCACTTTGTGGAGGCGATTGTCCATGCAACTAAGGAATGATACTTTTTTTTCTTAACAGATAACTAATAATAAATATTGTCTATTCCATTAATTTAAAAACATATAATCAAAATAATTAGACATATTTAATTATCCTATTATAAATATTATATATTTGGGATATAAATATTATGTAGAAAAAATATACAAAGAAGTAATCCTTACGTTGGAGACATGATTTTCTCTTAGAGAATTCCTTTGAAGTGAAGGATTTAAGTTGTCTTTTAGAGAATACAGGATATAGGATGAGAAAAGGAAATATAATAATATCTTTTGGGTCAAGTTTCATTGTAATGTTTTATGGTAAGTGTAAACATGTATTGTATGAATTATCCACATTTATATGGGAAGAAAAGAGAACTTTTGGGAATACCCTTTACACTTCCATGAAAATTTACACTATTCCTTAGTCAATGACACCATAATTGAGTAATAATGGAATTTTCAGTGAGATTGGTTCTAAAAATCATAATCTATAAAATTCCATACAAGTTTGAAACATTTTTCTCAAGTCTTTTAACTTAGGTTTTAACATTTAATCATTTTAAATTTTACTTTGGTAATAATTTTTTAAAAAGTAATTTATATTTTATTTAATAATTATAAAGTTAACACCAATTACCAAATATTTATGTTTTGAACCTATATATATTCTATATTTAGTATAATTAAATATATATATTTGAAAAAATCAACTTCTAAATTATAATATATAATATATAAAAATCATTTTTCATATAAAAATGGGTTTTAACCATTATGTATTTGTTAATATTATTTTATATTGATTATAAATTTAATAATTGTTAATATAGTTTTGTATATTTCTAAACATGATATTTGTGTAAAAATTTATATTATATATTTATTGATTAAAAATAAAATTACATAATATTAATAAAAAATTCTTTAAAATAATATTTTATTATTATCTCAATAATTAACATTAATCATATAAATATCTTCATTGTGAATAAACAAGAAATTAAAAATTGTATCTAGTATTTAAATGTTTAAATAAAATTGGAAATACTTTTTCCCATATGTTATTTCTAAAATTTATAAACTCTAATTTCAGTTTAGGCACGTAAAAACTATTTTTACTGTGAAATGACACTTGGGATTAAAAATTGTTAAAAACGAGTTTCATAAATTTAACATTCATTTTTTATGTTTCTTATAATAATAATTTAATATATTTTTTTTTAAAAAATGGTTTCATAAATTTTTAATTCATTCTAGTATTATAAAATTCTCAGTTTTTAGTAATAGTTGGCACTTTTACTAGTCACAAAAAATTACTATTTCAGAAATGACCCAAAAATATGTCAAAGTCTAATATTGATATAATTAATTTTAAAATGAAATTTAATTTATAAAATTAAAATTATATAATTTACATATTGAAAATATAATTTTAAATAAAAGTTATTTGATAAAAAAATGTAATTTATAAACATTATATTTCCTTAATAATATTTCATGTTTCTTTATAATTATGTTTGTGTTAATATATTTGTCCATATATTATAATATTTTAATGGGGTCAATTTAATTTACTAGTAAGAAATATAAAATAATTAATAAAACATTTATTTGAAAATAAATTTTACTTTTATACAAAATACGCTTTAAAAATTCCATTATTTAATTATTTATATTCTAAAATACACTTTTTACTAAATTATTGATATTAAAATATTTATTGGAATTGTATACATAATACATATCACATTAGAATTTTAATAATAATATTTATATGTGATGTTTAAATTTATTTATATATATAAAATATTTTAATATTACATTTTTATTTCATTATGAGATATATTATTTTATATTCACCACTAAACAATACCAAAATTCATAATAAAAATACGATAGAAGACCAAAAAACATAATTGTAAGGACCATAATTAAAATTACCATAATATTAATGATCATATTTTCAATAGCCAGATTTGGTTCATATATATATATATATATATATTTACAAAACTAATTCCACTCTCACTTCTACCTTCCATATTTTTCATTTTATATTTGAGAACATGATTTAGTTTATCATTATATATTTTCTCGGGGTGTATTTTTTTACACTCAAGGTGATTCATATAAGTGATTGTAGTCCAAGGGAGTTTCTTTTTTTAAAGATATTTTTCTTTTTAATTTATTGTTCCCTTTTTATTTTTATAGTATTAAATGATGCAATCATCCCTATTATGTAATTATCCATTGTATGTGACATGCGGTTTCATAAATATTCATTTTTATATTACATTATAATTGAGTAAAGTTTCTTTATCTTGGTATATATCTTTTATGAACCAATTTCTAATCATTTATTAATGATTTTAAAAAAATATAGAAACATTCTTTTAAATTATGTAAATAATTAAAAATAATAATAACAGCTCTTAAAACATTGGGCGTTACATTCTATCCCTTAAATAAATTAGATCATGACAAATTAAATTATTACTTATTGATAAATATTGATAAGGGAATCTATAAGGTGACTTGATATTTAATTTATTGAGTAATATCTACCTAAAAAACATATTAATAATATCTTTTTTTAAAGAATATTATTATCTCTGATATTGTGTTTTTACTAACCTTTTGAGCCATGGGGCCGTCGTTATTTTGATCTGGGTCTCATGTTACATAATTTTATTATAAATTGTGTTCACTATCATACACTAATATGAAATATGATATCATTCTGCAAAATAATTTTTTCCTCTAAGTGGATAGATCCAATACATTCTAAATATCACATTAAAATTTTAAATAAATGATAAAAAGTCTTTTATTAGGAACTTTCCCATAAAGAAAAAATGGGACACAATAATCATGCCATTAGAAGAATTTATTAATAATTATATATCAATATATTGAAGTGATGATATGATGTTATTAGAAACTTTTCTTGCTAAAAAGTAATGGGTTTAACAATATAGAAATATAATACTCACATTTCTTATATTGATAAATAATGTTGCACACTCCACATCATTTCTAGAACTCTCTTATGCAGTTGATATCACATCGGCATTCACATTTTCTATTTTCCTTAGAACATAATGATGCCTAATATAATTGTTATCATGATGATTAGGTAAATTAATAATATAATTCCCAGGTTTTCCATATTTATGGATCTCAAATGCTAGTGGTGGTTTTAAATACACTCTTGCCACTCCCATTATGCTAAATAGCCTTTCTATATTCGTATAAGAGATTTATTCTCAATTACCCCTATTCCAAAAGTAAGTAATTTCCCAATCCATTTAATGAAATTTATTTGGGGCTTCTTCCAAGATTTTTGTACATGAAGGAAATTTATTTATCATTTCAACATCATCTTTATTACCAAAATCTTCTTTATCATGAATCCTTATCTTCTTTGGAATTCTTTGGTTTTCATTTATGGTTAAATTATTAATCATTTTTCATGGTGGATTATTTAGAATAATCAAAAAATTTCATAGTTTGTATCCCATTATAATTGGTTGATAAATTAGGAAATTCTATCATTATCTCTCACACACAATATAACTCATTTCATTCTGGTTCCAACCATAATTAAAACAAAAAGAGTTAATATGAGCGATAAACAATTAAAATCATAGGGGGATTGTCCTAATCAATAACATTGTATGGATTCATCTATAACACCTTTTAACATTTATCATCATCAAATTATATCACAATTTCGTTAGTTAAAACTATACCAATATTAATTTATCCTTGGTTACCTATTCTTACTTCTCTTTCTTATTGTTTTTTATGATCACAGACACTCACCTATGTTTTTAAAATTTTCAATTAAGTGATATTTTTTATTTTTATTTAATTTAAATCCATCAAATTCATATAAATTTAAAGTTAAATTAAATCCTTAATAAAGTATTATTCAAATCCATTTTCATTATTTATGTCCATGAATCAACTTGGAAGATCCATAGAAGGCCTTCAAGTGAAGTTTAGGTGGATTTGTTTTATGTAAAAGGTGTTCAAGAAGTAATTTATGGATGGTGAAAGGAAACCGATAGTAGGTACTATGTGTCCTATAGTATATCATTTCTAGAAGATACACTGACCAGCCCATAGAGGATCACCATCCAGTCAAGGTATAAGAATCAGCCGATCAGTGGTGGTTATCAACCATTACCCTGCTCAAGGAATCCCACCAAATACCTGATAATGGAAACCTTGTACATGGTGCCATTGAGAAGAATCCAGTGAGGTGACATTTATTATAGTCAAAATATTATAATTTTTGTATTATTTTACTTTATATATCTTAGAAAATTTTGGATCCTTCATTATCCTATTAGATTATAAAAAATTACTCCCTTGAATCCTTGAAGACTTACCTTGTGAACCTTATCCCAAAGATGTGTTCCCAAAGATTAATTGATTTTGAAGAAATAAAATTATCATTCCTCCCAATAGCCTTACAATGTTTTAAACATATCAAGGATCTCAAACCCTTCTCCCAGATATATCACCCTCCACTTTTCTTCATCATTCAAAGATGTATATGAGCGGATTTAAACAGTTTTTCCTAAAGATAACCTCCCTCTACCTGACCTTCATTCTCTAATTATTAATAATTAAAAAATGTTATGGGTGAGTCACTTAGATACTAGTGAATCTCAAGTGGGTTATCATTGAAAAAATTATGAGGTAAGGGTTTCTTGATCATCATTAAGAAAAATGTTTTTATACAATAGTCCTATCAAATCAAGGGGTGGATATATGGGGATCATATCGATCTTTAGTTGATATCCTTATCAATTTTTATTTTGTTCTCTTTAATTTTACAAACCTCATCATTTAACATCGACTTGGGTTCATTCATAAATCTAGTTTGATTGTTGACACACTTAAATTTCATTGATATTATCTTTATTAACTTAAATCAAAATTATCCACTATTAAATAAATTATCTTTCACTTTAATATTTTATTCTAATTTTAACCTCTTTAAAAGGGAAATTTACCACCCCTATTTTCATAATCTCTGACCAATAGTTGGTATCAATGTAATGAATTGAATATTTTTCAAAACTATATTATTTTAATAATTGTATTTCAATTTTGTTTTTCATATCCTAACTGATTTGAAATCTATATTTTGTTATGGAATATAATTTCAATTTGAATGAACTAATTTATTATGGCACCAATTACTCCTATTGAAGGAATTATTTTTCAGCATTCCTTGGTCACATTTCTTAGCCTATTGGGAAAATTCTAATTCACAAGTATATTCCCCCTAAATAATATAAGGAAAAGCATTAACCTAATGATATTATAAATTTTCAATTTAAAAAAATATGAATATCAAGAATTATGGTATTGATAATCATGTAAATTATTTGCGAAATTCTTATGAGATTTAGAAATTATTATAACTCATACACAAAGGAACACATAAATCATAATAATTGTGATTTGATATTTATCATTAGTATTTTCAACGTTCCACTATGCATTATAATGAATCTATTAGAAGTGTATTTATAATATTCATTAAAATATTCAATTTTATAAAGTCCCTCATTGATGAATTTTATATTAAAATACCCATAAAGAAAACCTTATGGGTTTTACTTATCTTCTAGGCTCTCAGATTCATAGATAATAAAAAAGAAAAAGATGTGAAAAATATGGTGGATAAGGTACTCATCATATACATTATGAAATATCAAATAAAGTTGAAATGATATGTAAATAACGAGGCTAAGAAATGAAAAATATATCATGAAAACCCTCTCTTTAAAATCAGTCATTGATAAAAAATATAGAGGTGAGGTTCTATAGAATGATATTTTTATGGGAAACATTTTAAACTACTTCAAAATGAATAAATTCTCAAAGCTATTAAAAAAGTCAATTAAAAAAGCGAAACCAGTTAGAAAGTGATATAAATATAAAAATGTTATCTCATATCAAAATAAAGTTCCATAACAATAAGTAAAATATAAATGAAAATAAATAATGTAAAAAAATTATTTTAAAGTCACCACAAGGAGTGAAAGTGATGAATCCTTGGATTCAACATCATTATACAAATCAAGTGATTTAAGGACCATGCTCTATGTGTTACATGTTGATGAAGAGGTTTTGGTTAGTACCCATATTAATATTGCCTCCTGTTCTTCAACTTATCCTCATTATTCTCCGCTCTCTTCTTCCTCTCATTTCTAAAGTCATATAAATTATAAAGGCTTAAATTCTTCTCAAGATAAACATGAAAATGGATATCAACAACTTTATTCATAATAATTAGAACTAGAATCTAAATAAAATCAAGTGGTTCAAGAAAAATAAAATCTTCAGAAAGAAAATTACATTCTCTTCAATGAAGAATAATGTCACTCTATAAAAAAAATCAAAAAGTATTAATGATATCGAATCCCATATTAATGAAATCAAAAATTTACTTTACAAATTTACTCAAGGTGATCCAAACATAAAAAACATTTGGAACTCAAAAACTAACAAAATATTAGGTCATCTATATTTAATCTAATTTTGGATGATCTTTTAAAAATAAATAAAAAATACCTTTGAAAATGTTTACTCATAAAATAAAATTTGCAGTTATTTCTAATGAAAAAGACATTTAATCTATTAATGCAATTATAGAAAACAATATATGTTAAAAAAAGTCAATCCATCATTCCCCTATTTTTATAAAATAAAATGTAACCCTAGGAAAATAGAGGATAACAAATATTTATTAGAAAAAAGAACAAGATAAAATTTCTTATGTCTACTAAAAACATCAATCCTCTAATTTTATTAGAAAGGTATCCCAATAGAAAAACATAATATGTAATGTGGTACATTGATAGTGGTTTCCCACAACCCATGTATATAGACCTATCCAAATTTAATCGAATCAATAAAAATAAATGATATAGAATTTCAATCCCTGATAATTATGAGGAAAAGACAATCATTGTAGGTGAAATTTGTTTTTCTAACTCAGTATTAATAAAAAAGTTTTTATTCCTAAAAGTTATGAATTTGTTTATTAATCATTAGTTAAAAAATTTATTTCTCCTTCAAAATATATTTTGAAAATTATTTCAATTTTTTAAATTATAAAAGAAATATTTTATTTAATGCTTTAAAATTTAAAGAAAAATTGTACAATAAAATCAATATCTATTTCTATTCAAAGATTGAAATATTTGAGTGAAAACATAACTAACTTGGGGATCTTCCATAGAACCCTAAATTATTACACATATCATTTCATTTTCAAAATCAACTTTAATTAAATAGTATAATATCTTCCCAAATTACATTTCAAATATGACATGACTTTTGAAACACACCAATTTTGTAAGAAACAAAAGTAATATATTAAAACTATAAAATAATATCATATTCGCAAGCTCATGAAATAATTTTTTTTCAAATATTTTAGTCTAACTGAAATAAATATTATATGAGTAAAAACAAATATTTTTATAATTGTTGAAGAATTTATAAGATTTAAATGGGCATATTTATTATATCATAAGATTGAATATTTTAAATCCATCATCATGTTTTCTAAAAATATCGAAAATGAAAATGGTTTTAAATTTGTTTCAATTTCTAGTGTTTATGGGTGATAATTTGATAATATGAAATTCAAGTAT
Organism: Viscum album; assembly: GCA_963277665.1. Lineage (NCBI taxonomy): Eukaryota > Viridiplantae > Streptophyta > Magnoliopsida > Santalales > Viscaceae > Viscum > Viscum album. The sequence goes on along the minus strand of OY728138.1, from coordinate 1,676,606,004 downwards.
TTGTTTACTTATGAAGTTTATAATCATTATTTTTCTATACCAAAACCTCCCAACAATATAGTTTTGTATATAAGTGAACTAAAATATTAAAATAAACTTCTCTAACTCTTTTAAATGAATTTTATCATCCAAAATATTTTGGGGTATTTTTCATGAATAATTATTTTTGTATCATTAAATTCATTATTGTTAGGTATTATATAAATTTAACCCCTTATATATATTTTTTAAAAACACATATTTATCTTTTTTAATGTTTTGGTTGTTTATTTATATTGAACAAAAATGAAAATATTTGAAAAATTGATTCAAAATACAATGAATTTGACTTTCTTGGGAACCAAAAATAAAGAAATGATCATTGTGTCTCTAGAAAAGTAATAAAACTATTGAAGAATAAATTCATGTTATCTTTTATAAATGTTTCCTAAAATAATATTCTCAATTTTGTTTTGAAAATAATGTGTTAAATGAAGATTTTTAACATACTGATGTTGGAGAAAATAAAAATAATATCCTTTAAGTTATCCTACAAAATAGTTCCAAAAATATAAATACCATCTCCTAGAAAAAGTATTCATAGATTTAAAATATATAACTCAAAATCATATATTAGTCTTAAATATGGTTGACCACCTAGCCTTTGTCTCTCTCGTTGAACCTCAAAATCAAAAAAAATTCCCTTAATGATGAATATTGGGAACTTTATATGAAATATGAACTAAATAAATTTTCTCAAAATGATATATGGACTCTCATTCCAATAAATAGTTACCAAAATTTTATAGTCTCTAAATGGGTTTCCCAATATAAACTAGATGATTCTAGAAATATCACTAGTGTAAAAGTTTATTTAGTTGCAAAAGTCTATAACCAAGAAGATGAAATTGACAATGGTGAAAATATTACACCCATAACTCTGTAATAATACATTAAAATATTTTGGTAATATTACCCTCATATTAATTCCAACTAGTTAAAATGGATGTAAATAGAGATTTTCTAAATTATTTTATAAATGAAAATATTTTTGTTGAACAACCGCATGTTTATGAAAATTCAGTTTTTCCAAATATTTTTTCAAACATACTAGTTCCATTTATGGTTTAAACCATGCCAGTTTGGTTTGACACGAATGTCATAAAAACTATCTTATTTCAAATGGTTTTAAATTTGGAAAATATGATTCAGATATATTTTTAAAACATAAATAAAATGATTTGTTACAAGTATAAATTTTCATTTATGATGTAATTTTCATATCTAGCAATTAGAAACTATATTTTGATATATATAATTTAATGAAAAAATAATTTTATATAAGATTTATCGGTGAAGAAAAATTATTTCTTACTTTTAAAATTTCTCAAGGAAATTATGGAATCATTTTATACCAAGTAAAACACAATAATAAACTCCTAAATGAATTTTTAATGGATCATTTTAAGTAAATTAACACTCCCATGAATACAACTTGTATGTTTACATTGGATAAATCCAATAAAATGTTCAATTAAAAAAACTATAAATATAGGTTTGATGGTCTACTTTAACATAATTTGAATAATCATAATATGATTTTAGTGATTTTATATATTCACATTTTCAATATATAAATAAGTAATATCATTTATATTACATCAAAAAAAGTTTTGTATTATTTAAAAGTATCCAAAACCATTTTTTGTTTTATCCAAAAGAAACCTATTTTGAATTTACTTCTTTTTACAATAATGATTTTGGAGGATTTTAATGATACAGGAAGATTACAAGTAGAACATACCATCTACTAGGAAAATATATCATCTCATAGAGTAGTAAGAAAAATAATTCTATTTCTCTTTATATATCTAATGTAGAGTAAATACCTTTTGGGAGTTATCTCATCGAAATTATTTAGACAAAACACAGTCTATTGGATTTTGGGATCAAATTTTACAATATCCATATCATGTGTAACAATAACAAGGTCATAAATATCTAAAAACATCTTACCCATCACACTTTCACAGAACATATTGACCTTCAACCCCATTTCCTAAGATCTCACATACAAAAAGATGAAGTCATTTTAGTATTTTTTCAAATAGAATATCAACTCATTTTTATTTTCACTAATCCTTTACACCTTGATTATTTTGAATTCATTTAAGGTGAATCAAGAATTAATATCATGTGACATTTTTGATTTTACCTATGGATATCTTGATTTATTAATCAGTTTTTAAAAAAAATTATTTTAAATCATCTAAAAAAGCATGAATATCTTATTTTATATTTTTATTCTCTATTATATATGATCCATTTATATTAAATGTTCTACCAGTAGTTTTGAATCCTTATCACATTAATTAATAAATGAATCTTAGGAGATACATTTTTTTAATCTAATTATTTTAAAAAAAATTATATTTTTCAAAATTTTGAATTCATAAGTTCAAAAATGATAATACCTTTTATGGTATCAATATAAATAAACCATTTTATACATTTTATTTTTATAATAATTTTCAAAATATATTTTTAGAATTATTGAAATATATAATTTTTTAATTATATTATATAATTTTTTTTGTCTTTATTCAAGAAGATTATTTATCGATAAAAATGTATTCTACGTACTTATGTCTCTAAGTCCCTTTTTGTGTTGTACAGGAAGAAATTTAAATTAATGGTTGTTTTCAAATTACTTTTTCACTTTTCAAACAAAATTTATTCGTGAAGCTCTTCCAATAAAGTAATCAATCATAGTTTTAAATTTATTTGATGAGAAAAAAAATTATTTCATGGAAAACTTTTATAATGTATAATTTTCTTTTTATATTTTTCTTTATTATATTCTTTGTATTTATTTTTGTTCTATTTTGTTCATATTTTTTCCTTTATTACTTATTTCTTCTTACACCCTCTTTACATACCATTATCTCTCCCTCTATAATGATAATATTATTTAGGGATTTTTGATGTTATGAGGTATTATTTCTCTTTTTATTTCACTTTATATACTCTTTTACTTTCCTCTCTCTATTTATAATATTCATATTTTTTATTATTTTCAAAATTAAAAGTTATTTTCAAAAAATTTTGTTTCCAAAATCATTTCCTTCTTTTAAAAATATTTTTTTCTCTAAAATTTATTTTTCAAATATATTTTATTTAAATTTTCTAGGTTTACTTAAGGATTTTAGTCAAAATTAATTCATCCCTTATATCCTTTTATTTAACTTTTTAATTTTTTCCACTTCAATCTAATCTAAAAGGGGAATAATTTCCAAAAACATTATAAAAAAATGGAAAAATATATTAATGAAATTATTACACAAAGGGGATGTAGTTTTTAATAGTTTTCATCAAATTTTATTTTTATTATCGAGTCATTAATTTTTTTTAGAAAGGATGTATTTTAAAATTAATCTTTGTTATTGTTCATTTATTAGATAACATGTTTATCTCATGATCTCATTGAATATATTATTATAATATTAAAATAATTCATAATATCATTTACTCTTGCTTTTTACAAGATATATATTTTTTATATAAAGTATTCATTATCAAAAAAAGAAAGAGATTTTTTAACCTCTATTTCTCATGGTGTTTTAATGTTTACAAATAGTCACATTCATTTTTGAAATTTTCATATAATTAAGTTTCAGTAATTTTATTTTATTTAATGTTAAGGAATGCAGGGAATCATTAGATTAAATTAAATCTTTAATGAAGGCCTATTAAATTTATTTTTCATTATTTAATACCATATAATTAACATATATGATCTTTATAAGTCCTTGATGTTATGTATATGTGTCTATGTTTGAAGTTGGTGGTGTTCTGGAAGAACTCTTTCCTCGTATATGGAACCATGTAGTTGGTTTTAGGGGTACAGTTGAAAATATTATCCAAAAGACCCAAATTCCTTAGAATATAGGAGAACTAGATAGCTAGTTCCTTATTCAATAAATATAATCTATCCTTATATTCCAATGAAGATATTCTAGATAGTATTAACTAATTAATGGGGGTTCACTAGTATCAAAAATCTCGATGATGCACACTAGATACTCAGTGGTGGATACAATGTATCTGATGTCAAAAAGAAGACACCTATGTGGTGAAATTTATTATATTAAAAAAGACTATAATGAAGTTATTATTTAGATCTATGACTCTTGAAAAATCTTGGGTTCTTATAAATGGAAGTTATTAAAGGACACCCATGGATCTATGAAGACATACCTTGTAATCCATGCTCCCAATGAAGTTCTATAAAATATTCATTTAAGGTGAAGTGCTAAAATTATCATTCATATAAATATACTTATTAACATAAAAATATACAAATTATCTTGAACACTTCTCTTAAATCTATCACTTTCAATTGTACATCATCCATCAAAGAGATTCTAAGCAGCTTGTAATGAGTTTTCTTAAAGCAAACCTCACTCTCCCCAACCTTCATTATCGAATGTGTCAAACTTCATAAAAATTGTGCTATGGGTTACATGGATACCATTTAATATCAAAGGGGTTACCAAAAATATAATTACAAGGCATATGTTTCTTAATATCCATAGAGATCAATGGATTTATAAAATATATATCTCTTAATTTAATGGATGGATAAGTAGGTTCTCATGTTATACTTTTGTAAAAATATTTATTAATTTTGTTTGACTTATCTTTAAATTTATACAATACATCATTTAACATCTACTCCCATACTAAAATAGAATTAGTTTTCTTGTTTCTATGCATAAATTTCATTCATATTATCATTATTATCTCAAATTGAATTGATTAACTATTGTTTAATAAATTTATACCTTTAATGATTTGTTCTTATTGAAATTTTGTCAAAAATGGAAAATTAAACCCCTATATGCACAATATCTCTCAATCACCATTAACATGGGTTACCATATACATGTCATCCTAGTATTTAAAATTACATAGAAAATAAAGCCTTGATAGTAGTTCTTTAGGTATAAGCGATCAATTAAATCATATTTCCCTTGAGTGTCCATCTTGATGGGAAGTATAATACCCACGCATCATGAATTAGTCTGATGATTGAGTCATTGCTCAACTGACCCTTTATGGGGTGTTTAACCCTCGTGATATTTTTTCCATGAATTCATCCACTTTCTAGTATCCAGATAGGGATGTATTTCATGGAAAATCACATAATATCATCTTTACCAAAATATTAGGTTCTTATCCTAAGTTTAGTATTTTCCCATAGATGACCATAAGGTTTTCACTATGGTTTTGTAATCCTAATCAATGAAAATAAAAAGACCATATTCTATTCCCAAAAATAGAAAACAAGTCCTTAAACATAGTTTATTTCCTAATTAATAACATTCTTTTCATAAAATATATTCCATGGATCTGTAGTCCTACTATCTATAGAATATTATCCATTCAAATTCAAAAAATTAACATAAAAATAATCATAATTTTAAATTCACATAGTGATCCTAAATCCCATGAATAATCTAAAACATTAAGGATATTTTTTTTGGAATAAATATAAAGAAAAGGGTGAGCTTAAAATCTATGTAAGGTAGTTAACATTGAAATAAAGCATAAAATGAAATTCAAAAGGAATAAAATGATATCATAAAATAGTTGATCATAAGTATTGAAAAATTTCATAAGGAAATTATTTAATAATATCTTGGAATCATAAACATGTGGTAGAAAAATTATATATTATTTCAAAAACATAGTTCAAGGGTCACTCCCAGGACCATCATCATAAAGTTGATGGAGCTCCAGGGTGGATTAGGTTCACTCCCTAATCTATTTCATAAAATATTAGGAGATATAAATATTCACCCAGTTCATTGGATGGATATATAATTTCAGTTTTAATATCAAATTACTAAAATCATACATATGTTTTACACATTAGTAAAATAAACTATAAATAAATAAAAATCATGATCAAACCTAGAAGATAGAACTGGGATTCATAAATATGATTCATCGAATAAGAAAAGGCTAAAAGATAATGATTCCCCATAAAAGAAGAAATTAAATAATTTCAACTTTACTAATGTAAAAAATTTACACAGGTCTTGAACATGAAGTTAAAATGTAGGAAATCAATGATAGGGATTTAGAATAAGAATTAATGAAAATATAATACATGGGTGGTGCTTTGTGAAATAAGAAAGTGATATTTTTAAAGAATGAAAGAACTTATTATTTTATTTAAAACAATAATTGAGGTAAAATGGTTCTATATAAAATAATTTTATATTTTAGAATCTATTAAATTATTAAAAACATTTGACATGGATGCTTCTTGATGCGAGATAAGAAACATTAAGTTCCTTTACACTAGGATTACATAAAATTTTGAAATATGAAGGGAACCAAAACATGTATAATACCAAAAATAGAAGGTTTATTTAACATGGTATATAATTAAGGGACATATATACCAAAAAAAAAAGGTACATAAGATGATTATTTCATAAAATGGTGAAAAATAAATAGAATGCATGACCAATAAGTCAAAAAGGATGTACAAAAGATCCATTACATCTTAAGACATTTTTTAATAAATATGAAATCATTGAGATTGATAAGTATTTTGAAGTATAAATACCATGAATAAATATATTTCTCAATATTATCAAACCAATTAATTTTTTTTAAATCATTTTAAAAAATATGTGAATAATTGAAAATGTGTCTCAAAGAAGGAAATTTTTGTACAAAACCCTAAAAATTTATGTCAATTTTGATTGTAAAATAATTAGAAGCTTGAAAATACTATTTCAATATAAATTTAATAAATTAAATCATGTATTATTCCAAAATAAATTCTTTTGGATTATATAAACCATATAAATACATTATTGCTTTATAGCATAAAACATGTCTCAATGAAGAGGAACAAAGATGAAACTCTTACCCTATTTTGAAAAGTGTTATGAACATTCACTTAAAATCCAAAATAAATAAATTAAGTTAATTATTTATATACCAAATAAGATTATTCATATATATTTCATATTACAATATCCTTTAACTATCATATACTATTTATTTATAATAGATTTCCATCTTCTATACCTGTTACTTGACGCGCATTAGTGAATTTCCAGTAACTCCTTATATATGTTGTCCAATGTAGAAATTTATATAAAATGGTTTCACTATATATAGAATATTAATATTTTGATGGAAATAAGTTTTATATATTTAAAATATTTATAATTCTAACCATAAAGTGTGGGGATGGAAAATGAAACAAGTTGCTTGTGGAGATGATTATTCACACATATACATAGTTAATGTTTCCATTTTAAAAATAATTAAAGGGAAATAAGATAAATGATAATGTGAAATTTAAATATCATGTTTATATTATATAAATTATATTTATTCATTAAATACATCCATTTTATCTACCATAAAGTTTGATGATGAAAAAAGGCATTGCTTTATGCTATCCATTGTCCGCGCAACACACAAACGATAATTCTGTTAGTATTAATAGAGAGTGTGGAATGAATAATGGTTATTAGATTTATATAATAAATTATTGATTTAATAAATATATTTAGTTCATTAAAAATTTATGTATATAATATAATTTGAGGAAAATGAATAAGGATTAAAAGTTATGATGAAAGAAATGCATGCGTTGGATACACGATATTCTCTTAGAGATTTTCATGGAATTGAAGGCCTCTTGCAATCTTATAGAAACTAAGATATTAGGGATGATAAATTGAATTATAGGAGATATTTTCTGGTCATATCATAAATTTAAATTCAAATGGTAGGTGTAACCATGGAGGGGTGGAAATGATCTCCTTTTATAAGTGATGAAATTAGCCTTTTTTGGAATAACCTTTGTACTTCCATTATAACATTACAGTATTCATTGGTATATGGCTCCAAAAGTTAATAATAATGTATTTTGGGTAGATATTTGGTAGAAAAGTCCTCATAAAATACTTTCCACACATGTTTTTAAAAATTTTCATGTCTTTTACCATATGTTTTTACATTTTAACATTTAGATTTTAAGCATGGTATCTAGTTTTTATATACATAATTGATATTCTATTTAGAAAATATAAGGCAATGCCTATTTATAAATATTAATGTTTGGAAGCTAATAGTTTTTTATATTTAATATAATTAAATTTATAAATATAATTTAATCAAATTTTAAATAAAAATATATAATATATAAAATACAGTTTTTTGTTAATTTTTTTAACCATTATGTGTAATTTAATGTTATTTAGTATTGAATACAAATTGAACAAGTGTTAATATAGTTATATATGTTTTTTTTAAATATTATTTCATTCATAATTTAAATTATATTAATTTTATTAATAGAATAAAAAATCTCATGATATGAATAAAATAATTCTATAATTTTTTAACATTATCACGGTAATAAACACAAATAATAATTATTATATATTTAATAATATTCATGAAATATTACTTATTATATAATATTTAAATTTTGAAATTAAATGGTAAATAAATTTGAATAAATTTAATTTTTAAAATTGATATAGTTGAAGTTTTTTAAGCACGTAAAAATAGTTTATAGTGTGAAATGTTAATTTAGTTTAAAAAGAATGTAAAACATTTATTTTAAAAATTCAACATATTTTTTTTAAAATGATTTATATTATTTTTTAAATATTTATAATTCATATAAAATTGATTCTTAATATTTTAAATCATTCTAGTATTTTCAAATTGATATTTTTTAGTGAAAGTCAGAATCTTACTATTCACCTAAAAATTAATTATATTAGAGAGGGCACCAAAATTACTTTTAGTATAATATTGATATAATGAATTAAAAATATTTTCTTATTATATTTAAAATATAAAATTTATATTTTCATCTTTTATATATAAAAAATAAATTATAAATAAAACTGCTTTTATCAAGAAAATAGTGCTTTAAAGCAATACACTTTCTTAATATTATTTCATATATATTTGTAATTTCAGAAATGCTAATACTTTAGTTCATATAAAATAGTATTTTAATGTTTTAAATTTAATTTATTAATAAAAAATGTAAAATACTTAATTAAATTGTTCTTTTAAAATAAATATTACATTTATATTACATACGATTAAGAAAATACACCTTATTGTTTATTTATATTCTAAAATGTACTTTTTACTACTCCGTTGATATTGAAATATTAATTTTAATTTTATATATAAAACAAATAATATTTTGATAATAATAATAATTTTTATAAATAACATGTATTTTTATATTTATATATATTCTTTTAATATCAGATTTTTTGTTCATTTGGAGTTATATTATTTTATATTTACCACTTAACAATAACAAAAATCAGAATACCTATAACATATATGAACCATGATCATAATTACAATGACCATATTTGATGTAGATAGACTTTAATCATATATATATATATACTTACTAAACATATTCTGTAACATCATATGTTTTTGAGTGGGTTGGAAATTCTGAGCGAATTTGAACTTTTAGTTCCCTTGATGGGCCAAAAAAATTTTTGAGCATCATAAGATAATTATGAGAGTTATAGTGAATTATTCTGGTTTTTTTGGATGGGAATTAATGATGAGTAATTGTATTGGTGTTTCATTTATATTTAATATGCACCAGGCTTTGAAAACCAAAACTCAAAAGCCACAACACTAGGTGCATGGTTGGCATGTGGTTAGTGAAAATCATTTGACACAAAAAATGTGGCTGATTTGTATTGAGTAATAGTAAGAGATAAGCATGAAAGGGGGTGAATTAACTCATGGTAAACCTCAAGTAAATTTCTTAGGTGACCCTATGGGTTAAACATGGTTTGTTAAAGAGTGGGGTTAGCTGAAACGACCCAAAATTTTATTAATGAAAATACCACTTGATCTAATTTAATGTATTATTATGAAAAATGGTTATATAACATATTTAATTATTTGGTTTTATGTTTTTGAATTTTTAAAATACCATTAAGAATTATGAACATTACTAATATAGTCATTTAATAGTGATCACATGATTAGTATAAATATATGGCTTTAACAAATCCAATTTACTCAGAACAAAGAAGTGATGACCTCATCCAGTAGAAGTTCCCCATAAAATCCCATTTTTCAAATATCAGAATGGAGGTGGAATCATTGGGATTCTCTCTTGACCAAACCCAATCTAGGCTTCAATACGTTAAGCTCAAACATAACTGCCTACAAGAGAAGTGGAAGTTGATTGAGATTACCACCTGAGCGATGTTATCAAAGACACCCCAAGAACATGTCACCATTACACACCTTACCCTTAGGTCTTATGCAGGTGTTATAAGGGGTTATATAACAAGACCTTAACACTATGATTATGTGCATTATTTTTTTATATAATGGAGAATATACATTCATTTTATTATTGTTACTTTGTAAATAGTTTTTAAATTGAAAATAGTATTTTTGGTTAATATTAAATTAAGAAATATATTTTGATGAATTAATGGATTTTTGAAATAAATAATATTTTAGTAAAATATTATTACTAAATTTCATTTTATTAAATATAAATGATCGTAAAATTTTTATGAATACAATTGCGATTTATATTATGTTTTGAAAACTATTTTTATCAAAACCCATGAATTTTTGATAAATGTCAGTTTTTTAATTTAAAAGAAAAAATTCACATATTTATAAAATTACTTGATTAAATGAATATTATTTTTGGAATCAGGATGTCAAAATTATCTAGCAGTGAATTTTTTATAATTTTTTGCGACAGATGAATTTTTAGGTAAAAATTAAATACCATATAAATATATAATATGTTTATGACATCATAATGACGAAATTCTGATGTAATAAAATACTATAGAAATTATTTTCGAAAAATATATTTTTTTCCATAACAATAATGTGATTTTAGTTTTATTTGATTTATTTTACAAAGCTTTAGTGGACCCTCCAAGACTTATAAAACATTTTAAAATTATAAATTTATTTCCCCGAGAGTGTGACTCACCTCAACATAAGCAAGAAAAATATTTTAAGAAGTTTGGCCATAGGCCTTATAAAATAATTTTTTTCCACTCCCCTTTGGAAAAAACCATGGGTAGGTTTGTAGTTTTTTTAGTTTAATGTGTGGTGGAGAAAACCTAAATAATGACGAATTCCCTCCCTTCTATTATATAAACCCACCCAAGATCCCATGTCCTCTTCACTCAAAGCCTTCGGAGTTTGACCAACATCTTCCCTCCTCTCTCTAGAATCCTACCAAGGTTCCCAAAACTCCCAATAACCCTCTCTCAAGCCCCTCCCAAGCCTTTGAGATTACACTTCCAAGTAAGGGATCCCTTTGTTTCTCAATTTATCCAAGTTTATTAATATTGTTATGCCCTTTTATTTTCAATTATAAATGTTGGGGTATGATTTAGTACCTACCCTATACTTCCTTATTTAGGTTGTAATGATGAGACACCCCTTTATCTCTCACCAATTCATTCCATGTATAACTGTTACCATGCCAAAATTCCGTAAGGAATTTCTCTCTTCTCATTTACATTAAATCAATTATTTTGAATTATTAATATAAATTATATTACATATGTTGGGAAATGTATCTATATGACCCCCTTACTTTCCATTTCATGTATATATGATGAGACACCTCTTTCTGTCTCATCAAACATTTTTATGAATTCTTATGTCACACCGTTTTGCTACTGAAATTGCACAACGATTTTCCAATCCAAAGTCATTGTGTAGTGAATACCATGACTATTTTACTATCAAGGGTATTCAACTTTATTCCCATTTACATATTGATTATATATTTTCATGTATTTATTCTCCATTACTTTATCATGGAATAAATGATGATTTTGACTGATTCTATGTTGTATAATCCATGTGGCACACTTATGCGTGAAATGATATGTTTAAGAAGGGTGCGCCCGGATAGCGCTCCAATGCATTGGGTAAAGATTAGTATGACGATAATTCAAGTGCAATGAGGGTTTATTCATACTAATTAAAGTGCAATGAGGATTTACTCATGCTCCATTTTCAATGAGCCTTGGCTCATGATAATACCATATTAAGTGTTGTTTCCACATTTCTATGTTATGATAATCATGCTATATAATGTCTTTATGTTTATGTTTCTCTTATGCTAATTTGAAATGATTATTTTCTATCATGTACTGTATTATTCATGTTATGTATTGTTTACTCTCTTACTGGTCTTTATAGATCACCCTTTTCTTATGCATGTACTCAGGTTATCCCATGTAATGCTAAGTACGAGGGAATATAGTGGTTGTGTAAAGGAAGTTTTCCGTAAATATGTTGTGGTTCATGTTTTAAGTCATTATAAAATGTTACTGAGCCTTAAAGACACCACACTTATTGATATTCCATGTTGTATCAGGTAAAGAGTTTATGTCATAAATCATGTTTAAGTGTGTAATAAAGAGAGAGGTTGTTACAGTTGGTATAAGAGGATAGGTTTAGTAATTTTTTGGATTAGGACTAGAAAAACCTAGTGAAAGTCTTAGGGATAAGAATAAGTTTAATAAAAACATCCCTAAGTTTATTTGAGTATTGAGTAATTGGATTATCAAGAAAATACATCCTTATCTGGATACGAGCAGGTAGAGGCATATCTGGAACATATGTACCTAGGAGTGAAAACTCTAACAAGGAGTTTTGGGCTTGACCTAGGGTATCCTGGTACATGACAATGGGCCTTGTTTCACTCTTCATTACGACACTCCTGGGGGATATTATTTGGTAAATTCACAATCTTAGTATGAACCATTGTTAATGGAATAAAAAACTTCATATAAGAATAAATGTTGAGAAGTAGATCATGGATTACATAGATTGAAGCATATAGATTCATAATCTATGGAAATAAAAGTTATTTATAAATCATTAATTTTTTTACGTGGATTACCCTTATGTATTAACCCTAACTTTCATTTTATTCTAGCCAATGGAATGTAATGGGAGGACTCTATCTAACAACCGATGCGAAGATCAAAGTGATAATTGTTCTAATGATACACCCAATCCAATGGGAGTGGGAATTTCAAACTTTATCACGATACTCTCTCAGTTAATTCAAGATTTGAATAGAAACATGGGTTAAGAGGAACGTGAAAACCCCCCTAAAAAAGAGCAAGCTCCAATCGAGTGCTTCATACGACAAAGGCCTCTAACTTTAAATGGAACATATGATCCCTCAATCGTGAAATAATGGATCAACTCTATTGAGAAGATATTCTCCATCCTTCAATGTTACGAACACAAGAAGGATCATCAATATTCTTATGATATGGAGGGTGAAGCTGATCAATAGTGTACATTGATCAAAATTATGAATCCTGTGGTGGAGATCGAGGCATTGTAATGGAATGATTTCTATAAAATGTTTTCAAAAAATATTTTCCTCGCACCCTTCAACTTAAGATGGAAAGTGACTTCCTCTCCCTCAAGAAAAAAGACGACGAATACATTAGGTCATATGTGGAAAAATTTACATGGCTTGTAGGATACACCTCTGGCTTTGTCGTTACCCCCAAATTCAATGTTTACTGATTCTTTGGGGGGCTAAAACCTAGCCTATGGAAAGCACTGATGATACGCGACTTCGATAGCTATGAGGAAATCGTTCGATGCGACCTCAAGGTAGAAATAGAGATCGAATAATCTCTTGGGTATCATGGGGATAAGAAGCATAATATGGAATTCTATTCTAGTGGTCCGATGGATAAATCCAATGGTGCTAAGAAAATATGGCACCTCACTTGCCAAAGGTGTTGAAAGAAGCACCCCAGAAATGTTCATAAGGGGATGAGGAAATGCATTATTTGTGGAAGAAAAGGGCACCTATCCATTAACTTGTGACAAGAAAAACCCACAGCTACAATAGAGGAGAGGAACTCTCTGTTCGACTCTCAATGTATTGTTCATTGCTTCAACTGCAAAGAACCAGGACACCTTGCAAATCAATTCCCTATGCCATGGGTTTTTGGAAGAAACCAATATCCTACAAGGCAGAAAGGGTGATCTGTTTCCATCACTACCGCTGAAGTGAACCCCAACAATAAAGTGGTGATAGGTACACTAGTTATTCATTCAAGAATAGTAAATGTACCTTTTGATTCTATTTATATGAATTCTTTTGTATCCTAGAAGTTTAGTAAAACAATCCCAACACCACCAAAAATCATGGAAGTAAATATGTCATTGAGTATGAAAAATGTAGTAATCATTGCATCCCACGAATATAACTCCTCCCTAGTCACATTCTATGGATTTAACTTTTCTAAAAACCTCATCATACTCCCTATGGTGGAAATTTAAGCAATTCTAAGCTTTGATTGGATTTCCTTATATAGATCCAACATAAATTTCCATGAGAGGGAAATCACACTTCATAGAGAGAATAGACACCCAATTATAAACATGAGCAAGGAGGAAGATGAATCTTCTTTATCACCATCATCGCCAGCATGGATATTACTACCCTATGGGCATGTGTATCTGGCCCAGATGATTGAGTCTAAGGAAGAAACCATCCTTAAAGACAAGCCTATTGTGAGGGAATTCACTGAAGTGTTTCCTGAGGAATTTCCTTGTCTTCCTCCTAGAAGAGATTTTGAATTCTTAATTGATGTTATACCTAGGGAATTTCCAATATCCAAAACACTATATAGAATGGATGTTGTGGAGATTAAGGAGGTGAAGAAACAAATACAAGATAATTTGGATAAAGGGTTTATACACCCAAGTGCTTCACCATGAGGTGTACCAATCATCTTCATCAAGAAGAAAGCTGGGTCAATGTGCCTTTTCCTTGATAATCATGAGCTCAAAAAAACCACGATAAAGAATAAGTATCCTCTACCCTGAATAGAAGAATTTTTTGATCTTCTACGTAGAGAAAAATACTTCTCTAAGGTGGATCTGAAGTCAGGATATTACCAACTAAGGGTAAAGAAGGAAGATACCCCCAAGATTGCTTTTTTGTACAAGGTACGGGCTCAATGAATTCATAGTAATTCCTTTTAGACTCACTAATGATCCATTAATATTCATGGATTTAATGAATAGATTTTTTAGAGATTACCTTAATAAATTTGTAGTAGTCTTTTTCAATGTTTTTCTAATAAACTCCACAACTAAGGACAAGCATGAGGAGCATCTAAGAACTATACTAGAGACCTTGAAAAAGTATAATCTCTATGCAAAGTATACAAAGTGTGAGTTTTGGTTGAAGTAGGTCTCATTTTTAGGTAGTATCATCACAAGTAATGAGATATCTATGGATCCATCCAAGACAGCTATAATTGAGGGATGACCGAGGCCAACATCGGTAATGGATATTCGTATCTTCCTGGGGTTAGATGAATATTATCACCGATTTGTGATAAATTTTTCACAATTGTCCAACCCTCATAGAAAGATAACTCAGAATGGAGTAAATATTTTTTAGAGTGATGAATGCAAAGAGAGCTTCAAGGAGTTGAAAATGAGGCTTATTACTACACCTATGCTCACACTACCCACAAGTGGATAACTTTTTGTGGTATTTAGGGATGTATCGAAGAAGGGTATGGGATATGTGTTGATGAAAAATGACAAATTCATTGCCAATGCTTCAAGGAAATTGAATGTTCTTGAGAAAAACTATCCAACACATGATCTGGAGTTAGATGCAGTGATCATTGATTTAAAAATTTGGTAGCATTATCCCTTTGGGAAGAAGTGTGAAATATATACAGATCAATGAATCCTCATGTATATATTCACATAAAAGAGTGGAATATTCCCCAACGAATATGGTTAGAACTGATCAAAGACTATGACTGCTCAATCCATTACCACCCTAGGAAAGAGAATAAGGTATAAAATTCTCTAAGTAGAAAGGACCCAATGATTCTATCATTGATGAGAATTGAAAAGGATCCAATGTTCTTAGATTTGATGAATATGGACATAGGGATCATAAATAAGTGAAAATTATCAATATTTTCATAAATGACTGCTCAACCGTCTCTTTTGGAACGGTTAAAGGATGACCAATAGGATGATGTGGGAATTTAGAAGAAGGTGGAAACTATTAGAAAAGGGAAATCCTCAGAGTTTAATTTCAATGAAGAAGGAATTGTGAGATTTGGGTCAAGACTATGTGTTCTATCAAATCCAAAGTTAAAGAAGGAAATTTTAGATGATTCAAATAGTTTAAATTTCTCCATTCATCTAGGAAACACATAGATGTATCGAGATTTCCGAGAGAGTTATTGGTTGGATAACATGAAAAAGGAGTTTGCTGAGTATACATAAAAGTGCCTAGTATGTCTGAATGTGAATTCTAAGAGACATAAGTTTATGGGGATGATTCAACCATTACCCATACAATCATGGAAATAGGAGAACATCACCATGGAATTTGACACCAAACTTCTGAAGACATCCAAAGGAAACAATGCTATATGGATATTTGTGGATCATCTTACTAAGACTGCACACTTCATTGAAATTTTGTAGGATTTATCACTAGATAAAATGTATCATATATACATCAAAGATGTGGTAAGGCTGCATGGGGTACCACAATCAATTGTATCCGATCAAGATCCAAGATTTAACTCTATGTTTTGTAAGAGAATTCAACATGCTCTGAATACTGAGCTGAACTTTAGTATGACCTATCATCCCCAAACTAATGTCCAATATTATCTTACTATCAAAACACTTGAGCACATGTTGAGAGCATGATCAATGTACTTAAAAGGTTTATGGGATCAACATCTACCTCTATTATAGTTCTCTTAAAACAACAATTTCCACTCAAGCATCCAAATGGATCATTATGAAGATATTTGTGGGAAGAGGTGTAGAACACAAACATTTTGGGATGAAGTTAGGGAGAAAAAAACTCCTAGGTCCATAGATGGTTGAATAAATGGTGGAGAAGGTTAAGACCGTCCATCATTACATTAAAGCAGCTCAGAGTCAACAAAAGAGCTATGATGATAATCATCAACGAGACCTAGAGTTTTATGTCAGAGACATGGAATTCCTACGCATATCACCATGGAAGAGAGTTATAAGATTTGGGAAGAAGGTAAAGCTTAGTCAAAGGCACATAAACACTTTTAAAATTCTTGATATCATTGTAGTAGTGGCCTATTGACTAACACTCCCACCAAACGTATCTCAAGTACATGATGTATTCTATGTATCACTCTTGAGGAAGTACATACCTGACATATCGCATGTACTCAATCGAGAGGTGGTACCATTGGATAATTACCTCTCCTATAAAGAGAATCCGGTGAAGATCTTATATCATAGAGAAAATGTTCTATTAAATAATACAATTCCACTCATCATGGTGTTGTGGAGAAACCACAAGTTTGAAGAAGCAACATAGGAATTAGAGGAAGTGATGAAGTAGAGTTACCCACATCTGTTTTAGTTTTGGAAAAGTAAATTTCGAGGGTGAAATTTCTTAAGGTGGAAGATTGTAACTACCCAAAAATTTATGAATGAAAATTATTCTTGATCTAATTTAATGTCTTATTAGGAAAAATGTTTATATAACATATGTACTTCTTTGGTTTTATTTTTTTGTACTTTTAAAATACTATTAATAATTGTGACCATTTCTAATATATTTGTTGAACAGTGATCACATGATTAGTATAAATATATGGATTTTACAAATCCAATTTGATCAGACAAAGGAAGAGAAGACCTCATCCAGTAGACTTGACCCATATGAAGGCCATTTTTCAGAGCTCAGAAAGGAGGTGGCATCATTTTGCTTCTCTCTTGACCAAGACCAAGCCAATATTCAACACGTTAATCTCTAACAGAACCGCCTATGGGAGAAGTGGAAGTTGATAGAGATTACAACCTGAGCAATGTTATCTGAGCCACCCCAAGAGTCTATCACCATCGTACACCTTACCCATAGGTCTTATGCGGGTGTTATAAGGGGTTATATAACAAGACCTCATCATTATGATTATGTGCATTATTTTTTATATAATAAATAATATACATTCATTTTATTATTGTTACTTTGTAAATTGTTTTTAAAGTGAAAATAGTATTTTTAGTAAATATTCAATTAATAAATATATTTTGATGAATTAATGTATTTTTTAATTTAATAAAATTTAAATAAAATATTATTACTATATTAATTTTTTATTAAATATAAATGATCATATAATTTTTATGAATACAATTGTGATTTTTTAATGTTCTGAAAGCCGCTTTTATCAAAACCAATGATTTTTAAATAAATGTAGGTTTTTATTTTAAAAGGAAAAATTAACATATTTAGGAAATTATTTAGATAAAATGAATATCATTTTTGGAATTACGATGTTGAAATTATCCAATTGTTATTTTTTCATAAATTTCTAGGATAGATGAATTTTTGGGTAAAAATTAAATACTGTTTAAAGACATCATAATGACCAAAAAGTGACATTATAAAATAATATAAACATTATGTTCAGCCAATTTATATTTTACCATTAAAATAATGTGATTTTAGGTTTGTTTGATTTATTTTAAAAATCTTTAGTGGACCCTCCAAGACTTATAAAACATTTTAATTTTTTAAATTGATTTCCTAGAGAGTGTGACTCACCTCCACCTAAGAAAGAATAATATATTAAGATGTTAGGAAATTTTACTTGTGAAATAATTTTTTCCACTCCCCTTCGGAAAAAACAATGGGAAAAAACCATGGGTTGGTTTGTGTTTTTGTTTAGTTTAATGTGGGGTGGCCAAAACCTAAATAATAAAGAATTCCATCCCTTTTCTTATATAAACCCACCCAAGCTCCCACCTCCTATTCACTCAAAGACTTTGGGGCTCAACCAACCTTTTCCCTATTTTCTCTAGAATCCTCCCAAGGCACCTCAATCTCCTAAGAAGCCTATCTCAATCCCCACCCAAGCCTTTGGGATCACACTTTCATATAAGGGATCCATTCCTTTCTCAATTTATCCACGTTTATTAATATTTTTATGCCCTATTATTACCAATTATAAATTTTGGGGTATGATTTATCACCTCCCCTATATTGTCCTACTTATATTGGAATGATGATAGACCCCTTTCTCTCTCAAAGATGCCTTTCATGTATGCCCGTTACCTTGCCAAAATTCCGTAAGGAATTTCTCTATTATCATTTACATTCAAGAAATTCTATTGCATTATGAATCTAAATTCCATTTGATATGTTGGAACATGTATCCATATTACCCCCTTACAGTCCATTTCATGTAAATATTTTGAGAAACCTCTTTCTCTCTCATCAAACATTTTTTGAATTCTTATGTCACATCGTTATTCTGCAGATATTGCACTGTGATTTTCTAAGACAGAGACATTATGTAGTGAATACCATGTCCATATCTCTATAAAGGGTATCCACCTTTATTCACATTTACTTATTGATTATATAGTTTCATGTATATATTCCACCTTCCATTATCATTAAATAAATGACTATGTTGAATGATTCCATGTTGTATGATCCATGTGGCACAGTTATGCATGAAATGAAATGTTAAAGAAGGGTGCGCCCTGATGGCACTCCAATGTATTGGGTAAAGATTAGTATCATGATATATCAAGTGAAATAATGGTTTAATCATTATAATTCATGTTTAATGGGGATTTAATCAAGCTCTATGTACAATGCGCCTTTTCTCATGCTAATACCATGTTAAGTGTCGTTGCCATATTTCCATGTTATGATAATCATTCTATATCATGAATTTATGTTCATGTTTCTCTTATGATCCTTTGATATTACTATTTACTAACATGTACTATATTCTTCATGTTATTTCTTGTTTACTCCCTTACTGGGCTTTATAGATCACCATTTTCTTATGAATTTCCTCAGGTTATCCCATGCAATGATAAGTACAAGGGAATTTAGTGGTCATAAAAAGGAAGTTTTCAATAAAGATGCTGTGTTTCATGTTTAAAGTCATTATGTAATGTTCCTAAGCCCCAAAGACACTAGACCTCTTGATATTCCATGTTTTATCAAGTGAAGTGTTTTTTAATAAATCATGTTTAAGTGTGTAATAAAGAGCAGAGTTATTATAGTTAGTATTAGAGGATAGGTTTATTTTTTTTGGAATTATGATTAGAAAACCCTAGTGAAAGCCTTAGAGATAAGAATATGTATAATAAAAACATAACTATGTTTTGGTGAGTATTTAGTAAGTGGTTTATCAATTAAATACATCCTTGTCTAGATACAAACAGGTAGAGGCGTCTCTGGCTCAGATGTACCAAGGAGTAAAAACTCCGACAAGGAGTTTCGGGATTTACCCGGGGTATCCTTGTACATGACAACGAGCCTTGATTCACTCTTGGTTATGAAACTCCTGGGGGATTTGATTTGGTTAATTTAAAATCTTAGTATGAACAATTTTTAAGGGAATAAATAAATCCCCTATGTATAAATGTTGAGAATTAGATCATTGATAACATAGATTGAAGCCAATAGGTTTATAAGTTAAGGAAATAAAAGTTTTTTATAAGTCATCCATTTTTTTCCATGAATTACCCTTTATGTGTTACCCCTATCATTCCTTTTAATCCATCCAATGACCAATAATGAGAGGACTCAAGCTAACATCTGATGTAAAGATCAATGTGATGATTGTTATAATGATATTCCTAGTCTAATGGGAGTGGGAATTGAGAACTTTGTCATGATACTCTCTATGTTAAGTCAATATTTTAATATAAACATTGGTCAAGAGGACCGTTCAACCCCCACCCCCTTCTTAAGAAAGAACAATTCATAATCAAGTGCTTCATGAGACAAAGGCCTCCTACTTTTAATAGATCATTCGATCCCTCAATCACCGAAATATGGATGAACTCCATTGAAAAGATATTACACATACATCAATGTTCCAAATAAGAGAAGGTTCTTTTGGATGCTTATTGTATGGAGGGTGAAGCCAATCAATGGTGGAAATTGACCAAAAATACAAATCTTGAGGAGAAGATCATGACGTTGGAATAGAAAGATTTCTGGAAAATGTTTTTCAACAAATATTTTCCTCACACCCTTTGATTTAAGATGAAAAGGGACTTCCTTTCCCTCAAGAAAAAATATGAAGAATCCATTAGAGAGTACGAGTAAAACATTACAAGCATTTCACGATACGCCTCTGACTTTTTCGTTACCCTCGAATGAAAGGTTGACCACTTCTTTAGTGGGTTGAAACATAGCCAAAGAAAATCCCCAGAGATTTGTGGCTTTAATAGCTAAGAGGAATTTGTTCGATGTTCCCTCAAGGTCGAAATAGATATTATTGATTCTTAGGGGTATCATGGGGATATGAAGCGTAAGGTAAGATTCAATTCTAGTGGTTTGGGGTATAAATCCAACGGTTCTAAGAAAATATAGCACCACACTTTCCAAAGTTGTGGAAAGAAGATCCCTGAAAATTACATGAAGGGGAAAAGGAAATTCTTTAAGAGTGGAAGATAAGGGAACCTAGAGGTTAATTGCTGACACAAAAAACCCGCGTCTGTGATAGAGGAGCTGAATGATCTATTCGACTCTCAACACATTTTTCATTTCTTCGACTGCAACTAACAAGGGAACCTTGCAAATTAGTGCTCTAATCCAAGGGTATTCAGAGGAAACCAACAACCTCCAAGGCAGAAACGATGAGCCTTTTCCATCACTACCACCCAAGAAAACCCCGACAATGAAGTGGTGAAAGTTACGATAGTTATTCATTCAATAATATAAATCATAATTTTGATTCTGGTTCTACACATTCTTTTGTATCCCAAAAGATTAGTAGAACAATCCCAACACCACCACAAATTATGGAAGTAAAGATGATGGTGAGTAATAAAAATGATGCAATCATTGCATCCCATGAATATAACACCTCTCAGGTCACAATATATAGATTTAACTTTCTGGAGAACCTCATCATACCCCCTTTGGTGAAGTTTGATCCAATTCTCAGAATGGATTTTATTTCCTCATATAGAGTCAACCTAAATTGCTGTGAGAGGGAAATCACTCTACATATAGAGAATTAACCCCCAATTCTATAAAAGTACAAGGAGGAAGATGAATCTTTTTTAGCACCATATTTTTGAGCATGGATATTACATCCCAATGATCATGCATATCTGGATCAGATGATTGAGTCTAAGGAAGCAACTATCCATGAAGACATACCTATTGTGAGGGAATTCACTGAAGTGTTCCCCAAGGAATTTCTTGGTCTTCCTCCTAGAAGAGATGTCGAATTCTCAATTGACCTTATACCTCAGGCATTACCAATATCAAATACTACATATAGAATGGATGTTTATGAGCTTGAAGAGCCGAATAAAAAACTATAAAAGAATTTGGAAAAGGGGTTTATATACCCATGTTCTTCACCAAGTGGTGCACCAGTCCTTTTTATCAAGATGAAGGATGGGTCAATGTGCCTTTTCATGGATTATTGTGAGATCAAAAAAATCACGATAAATAATAAGTATCCTATTCCATGAATTGAAGACTTGTTCAATTAGCTATGTGAAGGAAAATACTTCTCCAAGGTGGATCTGCAGTTAGGATATTACCAAGTAAAGGTGAAGAAGGAAGATATACCCAACACTTCTTTTCGTACAAGGTATGGCCACTATGAATTCATAGTAATTCCTTTTAGACTCACTAATGCTCCAACAATATTGATGGATTTAATGAATAGAGTCTTTAGTGATTACCTCAAAAAATATGTGGTAGTATTTATAGATGATATTATAATATACTCCAAATCCAAGGAGGAGCATGAGGAGTATCTAAGAACGATACTAGAGACCTTGTGAAAGTAGAAGATCTATGAAAAGTACAACAAGTGTGACTTCTGGTTGAACGAGGTCTCATTCTTGGGTCATATCATCACAAGAAATGTGAAATCTATGGATCCCTCCACGATAGCTGAAATTGAGGGATGGATGAGGCCAACATCAGTAATGGATATCTGTAGCTTCCTGCAGTTAGCTGGATATTATAGACAATTTGTGAGAAATTTCTCACGATTATCTAACCCTCTTACCAAGCTAACTCGGAAGGGAGTAGTGTTTTCTTGGGGTGATGAATGTGAAGAGATATTCAAAGAGTTAAAAAGGAGGCTTATCACTGTACTCATTCTCACACTACCCACAAGTGGAGAAATTTTTGTGGCATTTAGTGATACATTGAAGAAGTTCCAGGGCTATGTGTTGATGAAAAATGAAAAATTCATTGCCTATGCTTCAAGGCAAATGAAATTTCATGGGAAAAACTATCCATAACATTATTTGGAGTTTTCTGTAGTGATATTTGATTTAAAAACATTGCGACATTATCTATTTAGGGAGATGTTTGAAATATTTACAGATCACAAAAGCCTCAAGTATATATTCACACAGAACGAGTTGAAAATGAACCATTGAATATGGTTATAGCTGATCAAAGACTATGATTTCTCAATCCATTACCACAATTGGAAGTGAAAAATGAGGCAGGTACTCTAAGTATAAAGGACCCAACGATTCTATCATTTATGAGAATTGAAAAGGATCCAATATTCTTATATTTGATAAAGATGGACATGGGAATCATAAATAAGGGAACATCATCAATTCTTTCACAAATGATTGCTCAACCATATATTTTGGAAAGGTTAAAGGATTCCCAAATGGATGATGTGTGAATTCCGCGAGAATAATTTATCCTTCACACATGGATACCTAATAATTGATATATAATTTAACCATTATCTAATGCAATCTACCCTAAAATTCACAATAAAAAACATTATAAGATATAGGAAAATAATAAAGAAGGAATTGATGAGAATAAAAATAATGAACATACAAAATATGATGCACGAACCATTCATTAACAAACGTAGATAATAGTTTGTGAAGGGATGATGATGTGAAGAAAAGGGGAGAGGCTTCATCCATAATTCATATTATGGGAGGAACAATCCCTGTATCAATATTAAAAAAATCAACCTGAAATGAAAATGTTCCCTCAGTAATACATGGGGTCAGTGGGAGCCACCAAATGTTAGGTATTAACTATTGGATTTTAATTATGGTTCTTTGTGTCCACCAATAGACACCTAGAATAGTTTCTTTCTAACAAATATCTTACCTTATATATTATAGGGACCTATAATAGGATTTTAGGGTCCAGCAATTGCATCCATCTGATCACTATGATAAAATAAACTATTATCTTTTATGGTCGTCCTACAAGTCATGGTTGTACCATTACTTCACTTCTGTAACTGGATCTATATATTCATTATATTACCCATATTATTATTCATCATATACAATAATCATTCCCTAAATTATGTTCCTTAATTAAATTCATTTTTACCTCACTCAAACTCAGTTAAATAGTGTCAGCTGACTGAAATCCTCTAAAAAAATAAACACAACATCATAAAATAAATCCACTAAATTAATAATTATTTCGATATAAAGTTGATAATAATGTACTAATAAAATACCAAATTTATACACCAATAATTTATTTTGATGTTATGTACATGACTATCTCTCACTTAGAGTGTCACACATGTACCTATAGATCACCCACACATGAATTTACAATCACCAACATGAGTCTCCATGTATAAAAATAGAAAAACTTTGTCAAATTAGTCATCATACACCACTAAAATACTGAAAATATAAAAACCTCATCCATACATAGTTTTTTATTATTGAACTTAACCATCATAAATTACCTAACTCACAAGAACTGCCTGATTGTCATACTTTTATATCTAAATCTGGTGTTTTAAAACTACCAAGATTCCTATTATCAACTTCTACCTAAACAAAGATGTGAAATTATAACAACCCCCAGGAGGGTTCTTCTTTGTATATAAATATTTATATACATAAAAATTGTATAAAAACAAGAGTATTTTCCTTAATTCATCAATTTCGTTCTCCTCACTATAGGGTTTCCCATGTCATCAATCTAAATTTACGAACGTTCATCTATTCCATTATTATTAATCAATTGTTCCTCAACGTCCAATATTGTTTGATCTTGATATACCTATCTGATAATACTCTCTAGAAAGACTATGAGAATCATTATAATGTGTGTCAATACCATCAAATTTTATCAGTGATGCATCACCACAACACTCATGTTTTTCAGATATATCCAAAAATAAATGAACAGATTGGATACCAGGTGACATCATTATTCTAAATTGTTATAGGATCCACGTAAAACCATAATTAATAAGACAATTTCATCAATTCCCAACCAACCAAAGATTATGTACTCTTATAATTCAATAAAAAATCCAGTCGATCCTTCCACAACATTAACATTCTATAGAACTATTGGTCTTCTATACACCATTTATGGTCATCAAGATGGTGTACATAATCACCCATTTAAGTTGCAAATACCCTAAATGATCATATAACATAATAAAACACACAATGTAGAGTTAAAAAAATAATTATCCTTTATCTAATTCTTAGTGAGGAAAAAGTTTCTCACATCTATATGTATTCATTCCATAAATGATCGACTCCAAGATGGAACACTCATGAAGGGTTGTTTGAATCCCATGAAATATTTATATGAAATCATAATGACTATGGATTACCCTACAATCACATATCAAATAAGTAACCCTATTGTTCCAAAACTATAAATGTTTTTCAAGGGACCAAAAACACTCATTTTTATTCAAAGTATTCCTCAATCTAAAAATGTTCACATCCAATTTCCATACATAAGAAATCATCATAATGACCTCCATTATCTAATTAGAATGTATCAATTGATATCTAAATTTATTAATATAAAATAATTATTATAGTCTCGATCACAAGGTTGATCATATGTTATACTATTTTACATTCCACCGATGGAGTGAGAAATTGCCACTTCATATTTCCCATAGCATAGAGGGCCTAGAAAAGTTTACACCGAGGTGCATGGATTCTATTATTATATATTGAACCCAAATTAAATTTATAATATTAAATTATACTACCCTGATACTATATTAAAATCACTCCAAATTTATTAATGTATAACTGATTATATTCCCTCATACATAATCAGACAGTTAACCATGCCTCCCCAACATGAAATTCAAATAACTCACATGAAGAACAACATATGAACTCCTTCCTAATACATAACCAAGGAAAGAAACATGAATAAATTAATCACTATATGACACTCTTCCTATGAGTTACTCCTATTGTGTAAATAATAAATACATGCATCCCACATCTAAAGAAATCCATGTGACAAGGACAACCCTCCCTCTCAGGTTACTTCTATGAATATAATACCATCATAATATTATAAAATTAATTGATCACATAATTCACATTGATTTATAACATTCCAAAATATCATATACTAGGCCCCCCCACCGAATATATAAATTAAATATCCCATATTGTTCATCCAACATAAAGTATTTACTCTTACTCCAGCCTCACATGACACATGGAAACCCATATGTTATCACCCATCCTAGGGTTATCATCTATATTGGGAATCCACAAAAACATACTTCCTAGTTTTTGATTATTATCATGTCAATATGTATGATGATTATATCTCTATAAAATGAATTGTATAATCAAATTCATCATATTTATGTTGTCTTAATGATCAATTTGAATCTAAATCAACCCATGTATCATACTGGTGAATGAATTATAACCTTTAAAATTTAGTGGTAGGATGGCTATGTGCCCAAACATATGAATATTATATTATATTAGGGTAAAATAAAAAATAAATTCAAATAAAAAAGAATAAAGACTTTTTCATCAATTTTTGGAACATGATATACTCTTATCATCCTAAAATATCTTCTTAATAGAAATTATAGACATCTCACCATATCTAATGTGTGAATAGGGAAACACATCCTAAATTTGTTAATGAGGTTTATAATAAAAATTATAATGAAATTACCTTAGAAAATACCTTTCCCACTTTTATAATCCATTTAAATACATTCATAGGATATCATAAAATTCCCATGTCCTAGCCCTTAGAAAGTTATATCTTTATCATCACATGTATTATACATCCCATTGAACATGGAAATGGATCAAATATCATTGACACATACAATAACCAAAATAAATTATCTCTCTTGTGATGCGTCCCATAGATCATAAATAATAATTCATATATACACGATTTTAGAATATAACTATAATTTATTTGGAAATATGATAGTCTACCCATTGTATGTCATCACTCACTATAAATTAAAATCACGTATTTTTCTATAGAATTTACCCGATTTATATCTCATGAATAACTTATTTCTATGCTAAAAAACTAGAGGACTCTATTACTACCCATAAAACACACAAACCCCTAAGATAAAATGGTTACCAGGTGATTAACCAACTAAGAAACCCTCTTTGTAACACTATTCACATCACATATAATTCTATAAATACTATTCATGAAATTCCATTTGAACCCAAAATTCACCACTATAAGATAAACTATATATCACAAGGTTTCTCCAATAACAACTCACTTGATAACCACTTATAACTTTACTCTGCATAAACATAACGAGTCATTATAAAATACTACCCTATATAACTAGAGTTATCACCAAATCCTTGGAGCACTCCATAGTGTCCCTTATTTTTAAGAAAAAAAATTCTCTAATTGGCCTCATAGAGTGATTAGAATCCAATGGGAATCTGTCTGAGATCACCTTAATTGTCGTAATATGTGACAACTATTATCCATAATATACTCTAGTGTATTTGATCATAATCATGTAGAATAAACCTACATACCCTCTATTGTACCTCATATAATACATGGATTTACTTATAAAAGAATATACATTTTGTACCAACTATATTATAACAAAATTTCCCCTTTTACCAATTCCTACTACATTCTTATCCATGCCTATATCAATAATATTCATTTAACACTCCTATAACATCTAATGAATCAATGATATGAATTTTGAAACATTTATAATTCATTTCATTAATCACTATATAATTAATTTAGTTATGAAAAAAGGTAAATTATCAGTATGAATTATTTCTTTGAAAATTCCTCAAAATACTAAATCTAAATTGTCTGAAGAAAAATCACAGTCAATCTATCATCAAAATCACCAAAATAACATTTCAAATAATCAAAATCATTCTCTAATAATGATTTAACTTAACAAATAATTTATAAACTCATGTAACTCTATCTAAATGGAATGTAACCACATGATTTCATCACTCCATTTCTTCATATATACATCCAATAAAATATCAACATCTTTTATATTTGATTCCAACATAATGTAATATAATTATAATCTAAATCATTATTACAAACTATCCTATAATATATGAGGAAGTAAAGAACTATGGATGGGAATATAATTGATGGAATGAACATACTAAATCAAATACACCAACACTATAAAAAACAAATCAAATCACCGAGGGAGAATAAATGATGAAACATATATTAAGGGAGAAGATTCACTTCTAATTCAACAAAAAAAGGAATAATAACTTAAGGGGTATAATAAAAAAGACCCCAAAAAGGATAAATTCCCCTCTATAATGTGGGATATGGGAATTGAACTAGATGATGGGTGGAATTTATTGGATTTCTCTTAGGAAACCACATTTGATAAACCTTATGTAGGACCCTCAGTGTAGAAAACTCTATGCACTTATAGAATAAAAAAATCCATGGGCCTCTAATAGGATTTTTATGGAATAATTTTGTTTCCAACCAAGCTACCACATCAACATAATTCTTGAAAATAGCCAATTGTTATTTAAAAAAAAACATTTACCACTAAAACATCTTTAAGTACGCAATTGTGGTACACACACCCTTTTTCAAAAGAAAGATAAGGAATTAGAGACTCCTATTAACATCCAGTTTGCACCTACTGAATTAATTAATGGCAAGGAAAAAATAATTTATACATCAGTAGTAACTCATTTCCATGATTCCATTAATTCTACCTATTTGGATGAGAAATTTTCCTAGTTTATATTGGAAATGAATAACATTATTCAAATTATTATCATGTTTCTTAAAGGATACATAAAAATAATGATGAAATTATTAATGAAGAACATCCTAACTTGAAAGAGATAATTTTATAGGAAGCATCCACATGATTGAGAGAGTGTAGTTGGTCCATAGAATCAGATAGACACATAATCAACCCATACCGGTAAATAATTCATTAGATTATTGTTATGAGTTTCCTCTATTAAAAAATAATAAAATCACACTTTAGAGGATTCAATAATAGAATATTCAAATATTGGCAGAGTAATTACAGGATAAAGTAAATATTGTTCTCACTGCCTTATGATAACTCCATTAGCTGAAATGTGCACCTCTATAGCCTAAAAGGAATCCCCATCCAAAATTGGAATATCAAATTCGTTTATATCCAAACATCGAAGACAAAATTTCCCAACCATTAATAATATTGGTGACATATTATAGAAACAATCATATTTTACATGTTGGTGTAGCCCTATAATAGGGAAACAAGAGGAAAAAGAAGAAATTTGTAACAGCCCGAGATTTTATGAAAACTATTTTTTTTAATTTTATTAATGTCTTGTGTTGTACGCTACACCAAAAGGATCTTGCACAACACGTATCCTTGACTTGCCTTGCATCACACGCAATCACAACCTTCCTCGATAGCGTGTGTAGTACGCAATACCGAGTTTCACTAAACAACGATATGCTATTAAAATATTATTAAAACTAGCCGTTATGAATAGTAATAACCACTTTTTGAAATTTTATAAATTTTATTTTTCAAAATGGACTTCATTTTTGGATTCGGAATACCGAAATTAGCCTAGGGTGAAATTTTGGTATTTTTCTGAAAACTTTCAATTTTTGATGAATAGTGAAACCACTAAGTGGTAGGTTAAAAACTGAATTTTGCATAAAACATAATTTTACCGCTTCTGTGAATGGAATTTCAAAAATCCGACAGACACGGTTGATATCAGTAAGTAAAATGTGGTTCAATGAGATAAAAATAATTTTTTGGTGAATAGTAACTTTTTACTTTTTTTACCGCCGTTAATAGTAAATAGGGTAACTAAGGGTAATATGATATTAATATTACCCTAACACATGTCCTAATTCTATTGGACAAGTGTAATTCGACCAAAAACAAACTTAGGAATAAAATATGACCATTTAGGCCCACTTGGATTAGATTAGGACATTTATTATTAATTTATTTAAAGAAGGGTTAAAATAGTTAAAATCAAAGTTTAATAAGTAAAGCATTTTTAATATGGGGTTATACATAAGATAAATTATACTATAAATATTCATTAGAAATCTAAAAAGATTTCCTACATAATGGTATTTTATTTATAATTTTTACACATTAAATAATTTAACTTATTTATGACACAATGATGATGCAGTAATTATCTTATTAATGAAATATTGACATAATTGATGTTATAAACACCAAAATAAATGTAATTTGAGACTTTTTATGAATTAAACTAATTTTCTAGGTTAATAGGATATATTAGTGTTGATTTAATCAACTTGGTTCGAACATATAATTCTGTTATGACTTTCACAAAAATCATATATCAAATAGTGTAAAAATTGACACAAAATAGTTTTTAAATCAAATATTATATTATTAATTGTTATTTTATTCCTAAAAATCTAAGGTTCGGCCAAATGACTTATATAAGGATATATATATTAATAATAAACAATTTGGGGTTCGTTTGGCATGTTATAGTAAGTGTATTAACCATATAATGTAAGAAAACAAAAAGACAAGGTAAAAGTTAAATTATTTAACTTAGAGTTAAATCTAATTTATAAGGTTAAAATAATACCCTAAACTTGTCTAAATCCTATTGGTTGATAGGATTTCGACCCATCCCCACATTAGCTTCGAAATAAGACCCTTTGGAACCATTATAAACCGATTTTGAATTTAATATAAAATAATATTTTGAGATATTCCTAAGGTGCCCCTCTCATCCCTTATAAAAGGACACCTCCTCCCCCTCCTCCTCACCCCAAATTGAGCACTCAAGCTCGGCCAACCCCTGCCAAAATCTCTTCTCCACTTCCCTAGAAACATCCTATAGGTTATGGTATTCCTCAAAGACCAATTTTAGTGCCCTAAGAGGAGGTCTCAAAGAGGCGCTTCAAAGAAGAGGTAATTACCGTTACCAATTCTTTCATCTTTATTTCTTCTTCCACTAATTCTTCTTAGGATGTTTTATTATGAAGTAATAACATCAGTATCACTCATATACTGATATGTTATTATAAGTATGAAACAACCCTATTTCACCATCTATCCATCCTACGGAAAAAGAAATCACCGCGCGTGCGTACGTACGGAATACCGTCTCCACGCCGTGGTGTAATCTATTTTCCACCACCACCTTACATGGATGGGTATACTGGTGTAAATAATAACTATACATAGTTATTACAACATCATATTGATTCTGATATATTGTATAATCCACTCCAATTCAATTCAATATTTATGGAAATGATATCATCGCTCGTGCGTACGTACGGACTACCGTCTCCACGACGCGATGAGATTCATTCTCCACATTAACCATTCATGAATGATTATAAAGCATATATAATAATTACTAATGAAATATATGACATAATAATGATACTGGATTTATTTATATTTATATTTATGCCATCTACTTAATTCCATTCAATTCAATAAGGAAACGAAAACAACGTTCATGTGTACGTACGGACTACCGTCTCCATGAACGGTGTATTTCATTCCATTATCAATATATAATATATATATATGTATATTCTGAATATATATTATATATAAATCATGTTTTAAATTCTGGATATAAGTAATCATGATCCAAGTAATCATATTAATAATTACAAGTTAAAAACACGAACGACAAATAAGACGATTTTACCCAAAATGCTACTTTAACATGAATTTACAAAAGACCGGGTAATATAAAGCCATAAGAGAACCATATATGATATCATAAAAATGAATATGATTCTGTAATAAGTCAATAACATTATGTAAATCATTATACAGGAGGTTCGGACACGTACAAAGCAAGTCGGACCTAAGGTAAGGGAAATGTCACAATCTCATCCGAGATTTTTTATACTTTGAAATTTACTGGGGTGTATTTTATCATCCACATCCATGTTTCTTCAATATGTAATTTTATTTACATTCACCTACAATTGTGTAAATCCTATTTTACCTTTTGGTGAGTTTTTAGTAAAAGATATGAATGGAATATTTTGTCGTTTTTCGTACGAGGTACTTTTTTGACTTTTCCGACAAAAGTACGAAGAATGTTTTTTTAACTTATACGGCATGAATGGATTTTTAAAACATTATTTCCAAGAAGATTCCTTTACAAGTTTTCAAGTTTATTTTTAATCAACTTCTTTTATTTTAAAGTCGTATGACATGTTATGAAAGGAAAAAAAATGTTTTTGAAGAAGAAAGGATATTTTCCTCAAGAATGGAGTTCAAGTATTTTATCAAAATTATTTTCCATCTAAGATAATAAAAGGGTTCTGTTTTTATCCCTATTATTACATTGATTTGACTATGTTGTGATGGAATTATGTTTATGAATTCCTTTATCTTATATGAATGGTTTTATGATGTCATGTTGTTTAAGAATCCCATTTTTATTACATGGGTTATGCAATGATGTATGATTTATAACTTTGTGGCACACATAAGAAAGGATTCATTATAAGATGGGTGGGACCTATATCTCCCTCCAATGCATTGGGTAAAGATTTTATATCTCATGAGATAGACATGGCTGGAACGGTAGGTTATACCGGTTCAGTGAAACAGGACAGGAACGAGGGTTACTCGATTCAGAAAGGGACTTTGTCCACTAAGATAGTATTGGCAATGAGTCTTGACTAACAAGAAATAATTCTCTATGATTATGTGTGTATGCCACAAAGTTTCATTTTTTTAAGTTATGATTATTGGGATTTCATTTCACTACTATGATTTATCCCATGTTATGAAATTATGCTCTCTTTTGCAGGTTAAGATTTCCAAAAGTTATGTGCTTGTGTATACGATGTGATTGATATTTATTCTGTTTACCCTTACTGAGCATTTGAGCTCACAATTTTATGTTTTCTTTTCCCCGAGATATAAAGAAAGGTTTTAGGTAAAAAAAAAGGGAAGATCTTTATGGGAGATATTGAAGATCTTTCACCACGATTAGAAGATTACGTTCCGAGTTTCCAAAGACACTAAACTATTATGATCCTTGTGTGTGTGTTTTTGTTATGTACTAAGTGTTCCGCAAAAGTAATGTAATGTCCATGTACGTCAAGCTTCGGGTCTCTACAGTTGGTATCAGAGGAAAGGTTTAGTCAACCTTTGGAAACTAGTATGCGAAAACGTTAGTGAGATCCCTAGAGATATTTCTACGGTATGTCTAGGGATGTCCCTAAGGTTAAGTATACGTATAGGTTATAGTAATAGAACTACGCTAACGATCATAGAATTAAACCTAAGATGTTAGATATTGAAGGTACTCCCCCTTTATTATGTTGTTTTCCCTAGCATGATTTTTGCCTCTCACACTATTTTTTTTGGGTTTTAGAAAATGGCTGGAAACAAGATGATTCACGATAATGGAGGATATGATGGACAATGGAATGATATTCTTCATAATGAAATGAGATTTGGAAGTCTAAACATCATTATTATGCCGAATCAGCAATCTCATAATATGATCAATAAAGTAAAATTTGGTAAGTTTCCTGACTCAGCTAATAAGAGAAAGATGGAGTTTCATGATGATCATAGAGGAAAGAAAGTTCAATTTCCCCTATGTAAATCATGTGGGAAGAGGCATCAAGGAGAATGTTTCAAAGGAACTGGAAGATGCTTTGGGTGTGGAAAAGAAGGACACAAAGAAAGTAAGTGCAAAGGAAAAGGTTCAGTTAACACCATGGATGAGGATAATGGTATTGCTATGACATCAACAATAGTTAAATGCTTTAAATGTGGAATGTACAGGCATTATGCAAACCAATGCCCTAAGGGAAAGTCTCATGAAGAGAATCAGTATGGTCGTATGGGAAGTATTTATGTTGATGATGATGTAGAAACTACAAATGATATGTGAGATGAAAGAAATGTTGAAGCTCGGTCAATGGTCTAAGAATGTAGTGGAATGATTATATGTTTATCATGTGTAATATTGTATAAGTAATCTCATGGAATAAGAAGACATCTAAGGATTGTTACACTGTTGTCTTTCCTTAAGTTTTGAAAGTGTATGATGAATGGTACCAGTAACCATGAAAGGTTATTCAGATA
Source organism: Viscum album (assembly GCA_963277665.1). Taxonomy (NCBI): domain Eukaryota; kingdom Viridiplantae; phylum Streptophyta; class Magnoliopsida; order Santalales; family Viscaceae; genus Viscum; species Viscum album. Next base: position 1,676,571,493 of record OY728138.1, on the reverse strand, counting down.
CTTTTGGAAAGTAGATGATAAGTGCATATTGAAAGGATAAGAAGATAATGAGATGTTTGATTGTATTCATGAGCTCATGATTGATATAAGGACTAAGTGATATGATGGTTTGAGTATATAGAATTTTGAGGATTTTGGTATGTGGAAAGTGTTAACTTTTAACTGCATTCAAGTTTTCACTAAGGTTCAATGGGTATTCAAGAGAATACATGATTAAGGACTTTGAATGTTTGGAATGTGATAAAAAAACATATCTTATGATATATGGGGTTCAACGATGGTATTAAATCTCTGGTAATCATTTTCACTATGTTATGAAAGTGGACTGCAGTATTATGGATAAGCCTAAAGACTAGAATGGATTATGTTGGACATAAAATAGTATTGTTTAAGGATAGAAGTTCTTTTTTCGATATTATTGATGGGATGTTATAGTAATGAAGTTTTAGAAAAAGGACAACCTGCAGGACGGGCGACAACCCATCGCTTCGGACAAGGCTATGGGAATCGAACCCACAACCGAAGTGCGACTGGCCTTTATCGCCTACCACTGGCCTACAAGATGTCCCTGTTTAGTAGAAACTAGTTTTATTATATTAAGCAGTATGATATATGAAGTATAAGTCCATTTTAGGAACTATATGTGATTAATCTCACTATAGATCGACTTATGTATATAATTTTTGCTAACCTTTTGTTTGAGACAGATGGAATGACCCGTCATTCTATCACATGATCTGCTAACACTTCACGAATAACAAATTCAACTTCATTTATTTAAGAGATGAAGTGGAAATTGTTAAAGGCACGAACAACAGTGATATTGTTCCAAAATAAAGTAAGTATTTATTCTAATTCAAATTTTCAACTTTAGGGAAATGATCTTGAAAACCAAAAATGTTGTCCTAGTGATCTTATACCTGATGAATCAGATGGTACCTTATATCATCACAAATCTATGGATTTGTGATTTCTGGCTTTTCCATAGCCATGTTCTCTACCACTCTCCATCAGAACATGATGGTTAGATTTCTCTTCCATATCCATATTTTCACCTATGTGGAAACCCAGTAATTAGTTTGTTTGGGTAATCGTTACATTTCATACTTTAGTTTTTAAAGACAAGTTTTGGTATTCCTTTTTACGATGTGGGTTTCTATTAAAAAAAACTTTTGAATTGTAAACTATTTATAACCCCGACGAATTTCGAGGGCGAAATTCATTTTAAGGGGGGTAGAATGTAACAGCCCGAGATTTTATGAAAACTATTTTTTTTTAATTTTATTAATGTCTTGTGTTGTACGCTACACCAAAAGGATCTTGCACAACACATATCCTTGACTTGCCTTGCATCACACGCAATCACAACCTTCCTCGATAGCATGTGTAGTACGCAATACCGAGTTTCACTAAACAACGATATGCTATTAAAATATTATTAAAACTAGCCGTTATGAATAGTAATAACCACTTTTTGAAATTTTATAAATTTTATTTTTCAAAATGGACTTCATTTTTGGATTCGGAATACCGAAATTAGCCAAGGGTGAAATTTTGGTATTTTTCTGAAAACTTTCACTTTTTGATGAATAGTGAAACCACTAAGTGGTAGGTTAAAAACTGAATTTTGCATAAAACATAATTTTACCGCTTCTGTGAATGGAATTTCAAAAATCCGACAGACACGGTTGATATCAGTAAGTAAAATGTGGTTCAATGAGATAAAAATAATTTTTTGGTGAATAGTAACTTTTTACTTTTTTTACCGCCGTTAATAGTAAATAGGGTAACTAAGGGTAATATGATATTAATATTACCCTAACACATGTCCTAATTCTATTGGACAAGTGTAATTCGACCAAAAACAAACTTAGGAATAAAATATGACCATTTAGGCCCACTTGGATTAGATTAGGACATTTATTATTAATTTATTTAAAGAAGGGTTAAAATAGTTAAAATCAAAGTTTAATAAGTAAATCATTTCTAATATGGGGTTATACATAAGATAAATTATACTATAAATATTCATTGGAAAGCTAAATAGATTTCCTACATAATGGTATTTTATTTATAATTTTTACACATTAAATAATTTAACGTATTTATGACACAATGATGATGCAGTAATTATCTTATTAATGAAATATTGACATAATTGATGTTATAAACACCAAAATAAATGTAATTTGAGACTTTTTATGAATTAAACTAATTTTCTAGGTTAATATGATATATTAGTGTTGATTTAATCAACTTGGTTCGAACATATAATTCTGTTATGACTTTCACAAAAATCATATATCAAATAGTGTAAAAATTGACACAAAATAGTTTTTAAATCAAATATTATATTATTAATTGTTATTTTATTCCTAAAAATATAAGGTTCGGCCAAATGACTTAGATAAGGATATATATATTAATAATAAACAATTTGGGGTTCGTTTTGCATGTTATAGTAAGTGTATTAACCATATAATGTAAGAAAACAAAAAGACAAGGTAAAAGTTAAATTATTTAACTTAGAGTTAAATCTAATTGATAAGGTTAAAATAATACCCTAAACTTGTCTAAATCCTATTGGTTGATAGGATTTCGACCCATCCCCACATTATCTTCGAAATAAGACCCTTTGGAACCATTATAAACCGATTTTGAATTTAATATAAAATAATATGTTGAGATATTCCTAAGGTGCCCCTCTCCTCCCTTATAAAAGGACACCTCCTCCCCCTCCTCCTCACCCCAAATTGAGCACTCAAGCTCGGCCAAACCCTGACAAAATCTCTTCTCCACTTCCCTAGAAACATCCTAGAGGTTATGGTCTTCCTCAAAGACCAATTTTAGTGCCCTAAGAGGAGGTCTCAAAGAGGCGCTTCAAAGAAGAGGTAATTACCGTTACCAATTCTTTCATCTTTATTTCTTCTTCCACTAATTCTTCTTAGGATGTTTCATTATGAAGTAATAACATCAGTATCACTCATATACTGATATGTTATTATAAGTATGAAACAACCCTATTTCACCATCTATCCATCCTACGGAAAAAGAAATCACCGCGCGTGCGTACGTACGGAATACCGTCTCCACGCCGTGGTGTAATCTATTTTCCACCACCACCTTACATGGATGCGTATAATGGTGTAAAGAATAACTATACATAGTTATTAAAACATCATATTGATTCTGATATATTGTATAATCCACTCCAATTCAATTCAATATTTATGGAAATGATATCATCGCTCGTGCGTACGTACGGACTACCGTCTCCACGACGCGATGAGATTCATTCTCCACATTAACCATTCATAAATGATTATAAAGCTTATATAATAAGTACTAATGAAATATATGACATAATAATGATACTGGATTTATTTATATTTATATTTATTCCATCTACTTAATTCCATTCAATTCAATAAGGAAACGAAAACAACGTTCATGCGTACGTACGGACTACCGTCTCCATGAACGGTGTATTTCATTCCATTATCAATATATAATATATATATGTATATTCTGAATATATATTATATATAAATCATGTTTTACATTCTGGATATAAGTAATCATGATCCAAGTAATCATATTAATAATTACAAGTTAAAAACACGAACGACAAATAAGACGATTTTACCCAAAATGCTACTTTAACATGAATTTACAAAAGACCGGGTAATATAAAGCCATAAGAGAACCATATATGATATCATAACAATGAATATGATTCTGTAATAAGTCAATAACATTATGTAAATCATTATACAGGAGGTTCGGACACGTACAAAGCAAGTCGGACCTAAGGTAAGGGAAATGTCACAATCTCATCCGAGATTTTTTATACTTTGAAATTTACTGGGGTGTATTTTATCATCCACATCCATGTTTCTTCAATATGTAATTTTATTTACATTCACCTACTATTGTGTAAATCCTATTTTACCTTTCGGTGAGTTTTTATTAAAAGATATGAATGGAATATTTTGTCATTTTTCGTACGAGGTACTTTTTTGACTTTTCTGACAAAAGTACGAAGAATGTTTTTTTAACTTATACGGCATGAATGGATTTTTAAAACATTATTTCCAAGAAGATTCCTTTACAAGTTTTCAAGTTTATTTTTAATCAACTTCTTTTATTTTAAAGTCGTATGACATGTTATGAAATGAAAAAAAATGTTTTTGAAGAAGAAAGGATATTTTCCTCAAGAATGGAGTTCAAGTATTTTATCAAAATTATTTTCCATCTAAGATAATAAAAGGGTTCTGTTTTTATCCCTATTATTAGATTGATTTGACTATGTTGTGATGGAATTATGTTTATGAATTCCTTTATCTTATATGAATGGTTTTATGATGTCATGTTGTTTAAGAATCCCATTTTTATTACATGGGTTATGCAATGATGTATGATTTATAACTTTGTGGCACACATAAGAAAGGATTCATTATAAGATGGGTGGGACATATATCTCCCTCCAATGCATTGGGTAAAGATTTTATATCTCATGAGATAGACATGGCTGGAACGGTAGGTTATACCGGTTCAGTGAAACAGGACAGGAACGAGGGTTACTCGATTCATAAAGGGACTTTGTCCACTAAGATAGTCTTGGCAATGAGTCTTGACTAACAAGAAATGATTCTCTATGATTATGTGTGTATGCCACAAAGTTTCATTTTTTTAAGTTATGATTATTGGGATTTCATTTCACTACTATGATTTATCCCATGTTATGAAATTATGCTCTCTTTTGCAGGTTAAGATTTCCAAAAGTTATGTGCTTGTGTATATGATGTGATTGATATTTATTCTGTTTACCCTTACTGAGCATTTGAGCTCACCCTTTTATGTTTTCTTTTCCCCGGGATATAAAGAAAGGTTTTAGGTAAAAAAAGGGAAGATCTTTATGGGAGATATTGAAGATCTTTCACCACGATTAGAAGATTACGTTCCGAGTTTCCAAAGACACTAAACTATTACGATCCTTGTGTGTGTGTTCTTGTTATGTACTAAGTGTTCCGCAAAAGTAATGTAATGTCCATGTACGTCAAGTTTTGGGTCTCTAAAAAATCAATCTCTAATACATTATTCATAATCTAGTGGTAATCAATATTATTTTGTATAATAACTTTTATTATAGGTATACTTATTATAACGACAATATATTTTAATAATTACTCAATAAATTTATTTCATCAGTGAAGAAGATAATCATTCATGGCCCATAAAGGTTTAAATAGTAGGAAAATAATAGAGTTGTTCATTTAATATCACGACGGAAAGGATTAACAAACACCATTGCGAATAAATTCTCCTTAAAGAAATTAATGGAAACAAATAAGTATATTATTTAAAGTTAATGTTATATAATTAGGATTATATATAAATATCTTGATTGGTTTAGTAATTTTTCTAAAATAATATATTTCATGCAGGATGACATACAATGATCTAGGAAAACATATTTTCTGACTCCTCTAACCCAAGCAATAAAGTTTGAGAATTTAAATATAAAGTAAAATCACTTTTAAAGTAATAGTTATTCCAACCTCATCCACCAATCCAATTTGAGTTCAATTTTGATGACAAACAAGCATTCAAATACTATATGCCCATCCCAACCCAGACATAGTATATATGTGCATGATCTTAGTTGTGGTGATTTTGAAGAAAAAAGTATTTTTTTTGTTTCATCAAAATATAGAAGGTTTTAGGTTATTTTATCTAGGACCATGTTAAAAACTTTTTCACACTCATATAAATGGATAATATTGAAGATTATAGTGTATAATACTAACATAACTAATAAATATACAACCAAATATTGGGGGGGGGGGTACAAAATCCTAGAATATATTATCATGAATTATTTTCTTTATAATATGGTAGATGACAGTCAGATTGGTTAAGGAAAACCAAAGGCTCGTATGGCCTATACACTTACAATAAAACAAGGTTAATATCTAAAACTACTAAAATAAAATTTAAAATATTCTTGATGACTATATCACCCCATATTCTATAACTCACACACTCAAAATCATCTAGGAAAGACTAAATCATCATTCCAAATATACCCATATATATTGATGATTTCTTTGGGAATAGGTAAATATTTTTGAAATATTTTACTCTTATTCAATTTTGAAACATGAAAAATTAGAATATCATATATTTGAGATAAATCCACTAAGGATAAATTATTCCTAAAAATCATTATTTTAATGTTTTTCAAGCCTAATTATAATCATTAAAAGATTAAAAATAATATTACCAAAAATATATTAAAAAAATGTTTCTAGAAACTATTAATGAATTAAAATTTAATAAATTAATATCAAATGATGATTTTTCATTAAAAACTATTCTATCATACATTCATAAATATATTTATTTAACCAATTAGAATGTTTTATAAGTTAATATATTTAAATTTTATTTCATCCAATAATTCTACTTTAATTAATTTAATTCCATAATTCCAAGAAAAAAATCACTTAAATTGAATTAATATTTAAAACATATTAGTAAAAGATAAAATAAAATTTATTTTTAAAATTAAAATTATCTTTAATATTTAAAACATATTAGTAAAAGATAAAATAAAATTTATTTTTAAAATTAAAATTATCTTTACCATATTGAATATTCTTTTCTAATAATTCTCATTATCAAATACTTAATAAAGATTGAAATATTTTTTATTTTAATGGGTAATAAAAATTAAAAACATATTTTTAATGAATGAATTTGATAAAATAATTATTAACCAATTTTTTTTATTATTCACACCTTACACACTTATAAATAAATAATCTTAAATTAAAAGGTATTGATTAATATCCTGAAATAAATTCTATAAATAAGTTACAAAATGAATGAATAACGCAACCAAAATAATAAAAAATTATATTTTACTAAAATTGAAAGAAAAATGACTGAAGATTTTCGTTTAAAATAGAAAATATGTATTTTATTTATACAAAGAATATATATATATATATATAAAATAAAATAAATTATATATACTTATAAGATAAAATAGACCATGACATGATGATATAAACTATGATATTGTGACTTTATATACTAATAAAATGAGTAATCCATCGACTAAATCCCCTTAAAACATTAACATCTAGTCATTTTGAATTCTTATCCATTATATATTGTGTCACACCCTATTTTGGTTTTAGTTATTCATCACTATTTTCTAAAAAATATCAATTTATTTCTCTATTATCGAGATAAAAATACACTATATAAAACTCTATATATTAATTCATATATTTCAACCACAAGGTATGGAAATACATTAAATATCTCAAACTATGTTATATTTTTTAAAATATATTATATTTATTTTTTATTAAAGGTAAATTTACATTATAGATATTTTAAATTATTATGATTTTCAATGTCTCTCAAATACATGAAACATGGTGTAATTTTCAACAATCCACATCTTGAATTTTTTATTTTCTATTCAACTTATTCAACATTTCTCCAATGTAAACTATTATATTAAAATAAAACAAAACCTTAATAACATGAAAAATTGATAAATATATTCCTATCATTACTATAAAATTTCCCCAAAAAAATATTTATAAAATTCTTATATAGCTTCCTCACTCCTAGTTATCTCAGTGACTCCTATGAAAATGACTATAACATCAAAATTTTAATATACTAACCCCAAAATACTATAGAAGATGATTCAATTTATTACATTAGCATATTTACAAACTTAAAATCCCAAGGGAATGAACAATTTAGATGTTCTGGAAAACTGTATTACCCACATGACACACAAAATACATTGGGAAAAAAACTTGAAACATAAAAAAATAAAATGAAATGCATCCTTGAATGATTATTTAATGATTTATTCATCATAACCTCGAGAAAGGATAAATATAAGGGGGAGAAAAAATTCTCACTAATGGAATGTAAAATGGATGTAATAATGAATCAATGAGAATAAATCAATATGGAACAGTAAATAACTGAGAATACATGGAATTTAATCAATAAAATGAAAATGAAAATGCATCCATAGATATTTTGAAAAAAAGTATCATTGATAATAATAATAATTGAATTCTAAATAGATAAAATGCATAAATATTAGAATTCATGTTTTTTAGGCACATGATACCTTTAACATCAAGATAATACAAATTAAACTATTCTTATTTTCCCAAATGATTCATCTCCTGAGACTACCAATGCATCAAGGGTCTTGCATTAACCGGTCCCTAATCCATATCATAAAAGTCCATTATTATTAGAAACAAATATGATGGGTTTGTTTCCAACTAATTTCTTCCCATGAGACTACTGATGCATCATTGGGGTTTCATTAAACATTCCCTAACCTTTAAGTCTTGCATTAAATTTTCCCCAACCTATGTATTTCTTGTCCAACACATTCCACATATATCAAATAATATATTTAATTAATGATTTTTTTCCTTATCATAAAATATTCATATTGTATAAATAATATGGATTAAAATATATTTCCCCTTGGGAGGACATATATAAAAAAGGGTTTTTGAGATTGATGAATGTAACTTCTATTGAAATATCCCTAAGAACATTCTTGAGGAAAATAATATTTAAACATTCAAAAGTGTCCCACACCACTTTGAAACATTTAAATCATAACCCCCATTAAGTAATAAAATTAAATGAAAATTATAATATCATTAGAATAATGATATAAAATTTATAACATTTCAAAGGTCATTATATACAGAGTATAAAAGTGAATTGGAATATAAAAACAAATAAGTCTCAATGGAATGTAAATTGAGACGTAATCTCTAACCTTGTGTCTAACTTGTCATAGGTGTATTTATATTTTGGAATAATAAACTAATGTTAATTATTTACCTGATTCAGAAACTTATTTATATTTATAATTGATTTTATTTCACTTATTACAATGTTGTAAACAACTACTTAAACAATTAAGTTGACATTAGTTTTTTTTACTGTATTCGGTTTATATGCCAAAAATGACTTTGGTAGGTCAAATAATGTCAAATGGGTCATTACATAAACATATACAGAATAATAATAATTACATAATTATAATATTTATAAATAAATTGTACTTTTAAAAACCAATCATGAAATATGGTTATGAAAAATAAACCAACATTACAATTATAGAGACAGTAGGTTATACGTACACATGGGAAACGTTCTCATTTTTCAATGATTATTATGTTAAGAAGATAAGTAACATTTTATCCATATATAATGATTATTATATCATAAATACCATGAAATTTAATCATATAAAATATATATATAATTCTTGTGATGTGAAAGGAATCATATTTGGTGGAGGAGGTGGTAGTCCACACATCCTTGAGCGACGTTATCACTTTTTAGTGTGTGAAATGGGTATTAAAGAAAATGATATATTGTATTTTAATTATGTTAATTTTGTAATTAATATCATATATATTTAATTTATGTCACATATGTTTAGTTAGTACTAATTTATTTACATTCCATGTATCACAATAATGAATCACATCGTTTGAGGAGGCGGTAATCACCCTTCCACAAGTCATGTTTTCATATTCCAGCAAAATGTAATGAATAATGTTATATAATATATAAAAATTATTAAAAAATAAATAAAAAATAAATATCATATATATAATATATAAAAATTGTGTCCTTCATAATTTCCACCTTGAGAGGTGGTAATGGAGGAATGATTAATTATTGTTTCGTGAGGCGGAAGTTCGTCATACACATAAATGGCATGTTCATTAGACAATAAATGAAAGTTTGTGTAATTTTAGGTATAAAAATTAATATAAAAATATCTCAGCATATTTATGATACTATGGTTATTATTTAATCATGTGATAAGATTATTTTATGGGGTGGATAATGAAAATAAAACAAAATATCTTGAGGAAGGATATTACCTCTTCTTTGGGTAACTCCTTTTGGTTTTCACTAAAGGGCCTCTTCAGATGACTTTCTAAGAAAATTAAGGACTCTAGGATGATTGGAGGGATTTTTGTAGATTATTAAATCATATTTTGGTCATGAAAAAGGTCTTGATACTTGTGATAAAGTGGGATGGATGAGTACCTTTTTATAATGCATGGGGAGTTTCATTCTTGTAAATATAAAAAGGAAAGAACAATTGAGAGATATAATTTATCTCATGTGCCTAAAAATTTAAAACTAATGGCTTAAAGTTAATTTATGGCCCATAATACCCTCCAAAACCCAAAAATAAGTTTTCCTATATAATTTTGGTCTTTAACTTCTAAGTCTCACCACTTTCAATATTTTTAGATTTTATTAAAATATATAGTTTTCTATCCTATGTAATTTAGAAATTAAGTGTAAATTAAATTTAAATGTATCATAAAATTTAGAACTACTAAATTTTAAATATTAAATATAATTTAAAAATTATAAATCCCATGTTTGTTGCTAATTAATTTAAAAACAAGCGTATGTAACGTGAAAAAACATTGCTTTAACCTAAACCTTGTTGACATCATTTTTACAATCTATGGGTCAATATTTTCATTATAAAATATTAATTGGTCTATAAATAGAACATATTTGATATTTATTAACATTTTTAAATAAATTTTAAGAATTTTTTATTTTTATTAATTTTAGTTCTTTTTCATAAAATATCATTTATTATAAAATAACGTTAAAATAATTTTTTACATTAATTAATTAATTTAAATTTAAAAAATAACATGGAAATGATGGAATTGAGATATATTAAACAAAATATGTTTAATAAGAAATATTAAAATATTAAAATAATTAAATATAATAATTCAATAAATTTAGATCGCTTTTAATATTTATAGTATCATTTATTTTATTTTATTATATTATTAAGTAAATAATTCTTGCATTTGAATTTGTTAAGAATTTAATGTAAAAAATTAATCTATAAAAATTATAATTAAATTTTCATGAAAAAAATTAATTTTACCTTCAGAATAATTTTTATAATCGAAACTATGTAGTTTCTTCAGTACTCTAAAACATTATAAATGTTAAAGGTATGGAAGGTTCCTTTTTTGTCTTATTCCATTAATTATTATATGGGAAAAATTCATGAACATGTGTCCCACTAACTCATAAAATTAGAAATAATAGTGTATAGGGTCTAACTATTGACATCAAATTGAGTTTGGATAAGTTTATATGATATTTTGGCCCTTAAGATTAAGATTTAGTCCCTTATTTAGCTTAATTTTACCTTAATCGCTCTGATTGATTTTAATTAGGTTTAGTAATATTTTTGGTTAAAAATAAGTTTATATTATTAGAATATAAATATAATAATTATTAAAAATGTTTATGTCCATTTTTATAAATTCAATTCACATAAATGAAAAAATTAATTTTGATGCCAATCCCACCGATGTGGCGAGAAAGTGATTTTTTAAAGTGAAAATTCTCAAACATTCATTATGTATTTATATATGAATTAAATATAAAAATGATTCCAATGGCCTATATCAGATTAATATATATATATATATATATCTATTTTAAATTTAACACAAATTTAAAATATAAATTAGCATTAATAATTAATTAAATGAAAAAGTAGTTTTCAACAAAAATGCAGTATTTTTCACTATTCTTAAAAAATTGAACCTTATCATAAAAATAAAAAAATCACACTAAGATAATTATGATATTAGGAATTAAAACATTAAGTTCATTTTAACAAATAAAACTTATTAAAGCGTAAAAATTTAGTTTTAAAATAGTTGCTCCATTAAAAAGTTATAAAACGTGGTCCTATGTGAAACACAAGTTAAATTTGAATTATGTTTAGTGTAAGCTTAAATTTTTATATAAATAAAGATAAAAAATTATATTTATTCTAAAAGGAATATATTATAATTTATTTGGGTAATACATCCTCTCCACCTTAATTAAACTGCATCCTTGCAATTTAAACCTGATCTCAAAAATGTAGGCTTTGATATTTGAAAATAATATTATTTAGAAAACCCTAATTATAAATACTATTATTAACATAAATTCATAATAAGAGAGAAATAAAAGTACAATGGTCATGTAACTAGGTTCCCTAGTAGGTAAATATATTTGTAAAATGGAAACATGGATATGAAATAAAAATCTAACAATCAAGTTCTGATGGAGAGTGATAGAGAACTTGTTCAACTAAATGTTGATGACCACAAAGCCTTAAAAACAATTTATAAAGAAGTTCAATGTTATCATAAAAAATGATGATATTGGAATTTTTTTTCAAGAACATTTATCTAATTGTTAAGAATTCTTATACTATCTAACAATATAAGTAAATATATGTTTCTATTTCATAAATAAAAACATATCCTTTTGTTGTGCCATGCACTATTTCTACTTAATTTCATAGCTCAGGAGGCATAATATTGTGATGTAATACAATAAACTCTAAAACCTCATCCAAATATTTACTTAAACCATAAATGAATAAATTTTCCAAATATTATGATCTGACACTTTAGAAGTATGGTTACTAAGTTTCCAAAATGAACATATCATTAATCTTTTGATGCCATGAAGAATCTATTATTTATCACATTCCAAACATGTGAATACCTTCATCATGTATACTTGGTAAATATGGTAATAAACTAAATTTCTATAAAAAGTTATTGGAAATATGCATTCATCCTTATTACTTCAGTAAAACACATGTTTTTGGATATATTTCTAAAATCCAAAAGTGTTGTAAACTCCATCAAAGATATAATAAACTACATTGTAGAAAAAACACTAATCATTTATAAGGTATTCATAACTTATCTAATTTATGTTGTCCAAATAAAAAATATCTTTATCCAAATTTCATTATCACAAAATTAGGAACATACTAAATATTATCTTTAATTCAACCATGTGTTTTCCAAAAATGTTAACTTGCTACCGTATCACTTTTCTTAGTACTATTCAACATATGATCTCAAATTCTTAAATAAAAAGTAATATAGTACCATCCTAAAATATTATATACTTATTATCAATATTACATCATAAATAAAATAATCAAATGACATAATTATTGAATCTAAAAATAAGAACATTAATCATTCAACTTTGTATATGGTAGTAGCATAATCTTAACCATAATCCATTAACCTCTTTTGGGGTATTTTCCTTTGAAACATGAGAGGTTTATTTGTTAGTATCCTATAACTATGTATTCAAACAATTTCACATTGGAATTTTTTTTCATTCCATTGTAATCATGATCTTGGTGGCCTTTTTCTCTACCCTTATAAAAAACTCTCATACCCTTCAAACAAGTACTAGGGTGTTTCATTCCACAATTTTCACATGTGGGAAAATAGTTATTTCCCTTATTCCCAATATACATATTTTGATCTAACATCCTATTCTTTTCATTTATTAATTCAATTTCATGATACATGGAGAATTCATTACCCATCTCATTATCATATAATACTATGTGCTCAAATTATGGGAATGTTTGGGAGATTATTTCCCTTAGAAATATGTTCCTAAGTCTATAAAAGATAATATCCTTCTTACTTTTTGTAACACATGGATTAGTGAGGTTAAAATTCCTTCTACTAGGTTCTATATATAAGAAAAGAAAATACTAGATTGTCTCATAAAATCTTAATATATAATTCCAAATACATAACATATATTTAGGTTTATAAATCGTAGAATCATAATATTTGGTATCATTGTGGGAATATTTACTTTTAAATCCCTCATAATAGTTAGTAATAAAATTTGTTTTATCCTAATCATATCCAATGAGAGTGTCAAACCATGCATGTATTATGACCCATTGTTGTGTACCATGATACATTCGAGTCAGGCTTGACACAACTTTTCCGAGTTATTACCTCTTTGTACATCTATTCTAGAACAATGTCACTTATAATATCAATACAGAGATGTATTTCTATGATTACCCAAATAATATATACCTTAAAAAATCCTAGTAAGTTTATCTATATTTTCCATTAATTTCTATCTTAGGGATATGTTCCCTAATCAATTTTTTCTAAATCTTGTTTCCAAGTATTCTAATAAACATTCACTGATAAATCCACTAATTCCAAAACTCTATAAGTTCGAAGATGACACACCACTTTATTACATTATCATAGATATAATCTTCAAAAACCAAGATACAGAACATTTTAGCAGTTTTGGGAAACCATATTATAAATATGATATCCATGATACATTGGGAAATAGAAAATAAAATGTCACACATAATAAAATTAGATTAACTACATCCTTGAAATCATATTCCAAGATTTATTATTTCTTTCTAGGAAAATTTAAAAAATAAGGTCAAGCTCAAAGTCTTAGTAAAGGTAAATAAAATGAAATAAAAACAAATGAATGAGATGATATCAATATGTAAAGGTTAATAACTAAGAAGACATTCACATTTAATTAATAAACTGATAAAGGAAATGCATCCATAAATGTGTAGAAGAGAAAATATCATGGATAATAATAATAACTCAATTCAAAATAGAGGAAATACTTAAATATTGGATGTAATGTTTCCTAGACACATGATACCTTTACCATCAAGATAAGATGGTTTAAACTATTATTATTTGGACAATTGATTCATCTCATGAAATTACCAATTCATTTAGGGGCATTCATTAACTAGTCCCCCACCCATATCTTATCAGTATATTTTTCATGAAAACAAATATGAAGGATTTTTTCCAACTAACTTCATCCCATGAGACTATCGAGGTATCATAGGGCTTTTATTAACTGATCTCCAACTCATAGGGTTTTCAAAAAATAGTCCCCAACCAGTGTCTTCAATGTTCAAAGCATTCCTCATATATCGAATAATAGATATTATTAATAAAAAATGTGCCTTATTATTAATATCCATATTGAATAAATAATATAGATTCATAAATAATCACCCAGTAGAGGAAAGGTAACAAAAAATGTTGTTGATGATGATGAATATAAATACAATTGAATGACCATTAAAAATTTTCTTGAGGAAAATAATCTTTAAACATTTTAAATTATTCTATACCACACTGAAACATTTTAATCATAACCCTCGTGAAGGAATAACAATAAATGGTGCTTAAAATATCCTTAAAAATGTGATTCATGGTATAACATGTCAAAATGACGTATATACACCATATAAAAGTGAATTAGTGCATAACAATAAATAATTCTCAATGAAATGTTAATTGAGATTAAATCCCTTACCTTTAGTACAACTTGTCATGTTTGTCTTTTGTATTCGGGAATAATAAAATTTCTTTCGTTATTTAATTTCCATAAAACCATTTTCATGTTTATCAATTATTCTATATCAATTATTACAATGTTTTAAAAAAAATACTTAAATAATTAACTTTATGTCATGTGTTTTGATTATATTCAGTTTACGTGTCATATATGAATTTTGTAGGTCATATTTAATCAAAGGTTCATTATATAAAAATATACAGAATAATAATCATGAAATAATTATAATTTTTATTTATCAATTATTATTTTAAAACCAATTGTTAATGTTTTTTATAAAAAATTAACCAATGTTATAATCATAAAGATAATAGGTTGTAAGTACGTATGAACAATGTTCCTATTTTTTAATTATCCTTTTGGAAAGAAGGTAAGTAAAATTTTATATTTATAGAATGATCATTATATCCTGAATAAATATTTATTTAATCATATATACTTATATATATATATAATTCTTGTGATGTAAAAGGATTCACATGACGTCAAAGAGGCGGTAGTCCACACATCTACGACCGACGTTATCAAATTTTTGTGTGTGAAAAAGGTAAAAAATAAAATTATATTTTTTTATAGAAATATAATTATTTAGTCAATATAATATATATTTCTTTTATGTCACATATGTTTAACTAGACACATAATTTATACATTTCAAGTATGGAATGAACAAATCACATCATTTTGAGGAGGTGGTAGTCAACACTTCCATAATTCAGGTTACCATAATAAAAAAAGAAAATATTAATGTTGTGTTCTACAGATAAATTAAGGAAAAATAAATAAATTATAAATATTATATATATCTTATATATAAAAAATTTCTATCATAATACCCTCTACGAGAGGTGGTAAAGGAAGAATGAACAATCATCATTTCATGAGGCGGTAGTTCAACGTACACATAAATGTAATGTTCGTTACCCATTAGATGGATGTGTGTGCAATTATAAGCCTAAAACTGAATATAAAAACATATCATAATATTTATTATACTGATGATATTATATATATATGTAATAATAATATTTTTGGGGGTGGATAATGAAAATTTACAAAAGAGCTTGAGGAAGGATGTTACATCTTCCTTGGTAACTCTTTTTATTTTTCACCATAGGGATTCCATGGATATTGTTCTACCAAAAGTGAGGCTTCTATGATGAGTGGAGGGATGTTAGGATATTATTCGGTAATATTACAAGTGAGACAAATGGATTTAGAGGTGTGAGGAAGTGAGAGGGATGAGTGACATTTTATAGTGGAGGGGAGTGACATTCTTGTAAATATAAAAATGTAATAATTATTAGGAGGTATTCCTTACAACATGTACCTTAATATAGGAAAATAATGGATTAAATTTAATTAATGGTCTATATAAACCTCTAAAACACTAATATAAGAATATTTTTATAATTTTTTTCCATAACATCAATGTTTCTGTACTTTTAAAATTTAGTTTTTATTAAAATAACTAGTTTTATATCCTATGAAATTTAACCATTAAGAATAATTTAAATTTAAATTTATTATAAAACATATACCCAATTAATTATAAATATTAAATATAATTTACAAATTAATAATCTCATGTGTGTGGGTAATTAATTTCAACACAAGTGTTTGTAACATGTAAAAACATTGCATTAACCCGAAACTTTCGAATAATGTTTTGGCTATCTATAGGTCAATATGTTAATTAAAAAAGATAAATTGGTCCATTAATAGACCATACTTTATATTTATTAACTTTTATTAATAAATTTTTATAAAACAATATTTTTATTAATTTTCATTATTTTTAATAAAATAATATTTATTATTAAATAACATTAATGTAAATTTTTACATTAACTACTTAATTTACAACTTTAAAATAACAAGAAAATGACAGGATTAGGATATATTAAATTAATATTTGTGTAACGTGAAATATTTATCTAAAAATAATTAAATACAATACTTCAATCAATTTATATCACTTTTAATATATATATAGTATCATTTATTTTATTTTATTATTAACTATATTATTCGTGTATTAGTGTTTGTAGAGAGTTTAATATAACTAGTTAATATCTAAAAATTATGGTTAAATTATCATGATAAAAATAAATCATTTACCTTTAAAAAATGTTTATAAATAAAAATATGTATCTTCTTCCACACTCTAAATATTTATAAATGTTTAAGGTAATGAAAGTTAATTTTTTATATTTTTCCTTACTTGAATTATTATATGGGTCACATTCATCAACATGTGTCCCATTAACAAATACTATTCTAAAAAATTGGGTATATGGTTAAAATATTGGAATAAAATAGATTTTGGATAATTTTATAGGTCATTTTGTTCCATACGATTAATGTTTAGTACCTTGTTTAGATTTATTTCACTTTAATCACTATAATTGATTTTAATTATTTCCATTAATCTTTTTGGTAAAAGATAAGTTAATATTAAGAAGATAATTAATGTCATACTGATTAAAATTTTGTATTTACATTTTTCCAATTCTATTCAAAGAAGTAGAGTTATTAAGTTTAATGTTAATCACTAAGCGTGGTGAGAAAGCGGGTTTTTAAAGTTAAAATGCTCAAAAGTTAAATAAGTATTTATATTTAAGTTAAATATAAAAATGATTCAAATGATTTAAATTGAATTAATATGTATATAAATATATTTTATATTTTATTTTAAAGAAATTAAAATAAAATTTACCATTAATAATTAATTAGATGAAAAGGCACTTTTCAACAAAAATGCAATATGTTTCACTATTATTCAAAAAATGAAACATCTCAGAAAAATACCAAAAAATAAACTTAAGATAATTTCAACATTCCAAATTCAAAAATGAATTTTATTTTCAAAAATAAAATTTATTAAAGAATAAAAATTTAGTTTTAGAAAAGGTGCACCCTAAAAAACTAGTAAAACTTGGTCTTGTGTGTAGCGTAAGATTATATTTGAATATAAAGTTTGATGAAAAAATTATATTTATTCTAAAATTAAAATATTGGAAATTATTTGGGTGTCACATTATCTTCACCATAATTAAATTATGTCTTTTTAATTTAAACTTGATCTTATTAATATGGGCTTTGATATTTAAAAATACAATTATCAGAAAAACATGAATAATAAATATTGTTAATTTAATATATTCTTAATAAAATAGAAAGGGAAGTATAATGGTATTGTAACTAGGTTCCCTAGTAAGATAACATATTTTGGAAATTAAAATATGGATACAGAAGAAAAATCTAAACATCAATTTCTTATGGAAAGTGATAGAGAACATGTTTAGTTGAAAGTTGATGACTACAAACCCTTAAACAAAAGTTATTAAAAATCTCATTAATATGATCAAAAGTGATGATAATAGGAAAATATTTTTGATTCAAGACCTTTTTCCCTATTGTTTAGCAATTCTTTTACTATATTAGAATATAAGTAAATATATGCTTTTATGTTATAAAACAAATTTCATCCTTTGGTTGTGCCTTGAACTATTTCTACTTTATTTATCAGAACATGATTAATCATATGGTGATGTAATACATTAACCTCTAAAACCTCACGAAAATATCAATTTAAAAAATAAATGATGAACTTTTACAAAATATAATGATATGACACTTTAGAAGGAAGATTACTGAGTTTAAAAAATGAGCATATTAATAATCATTCGATGACATGGAGTAGCTCTTATTTTTCACATTCAAAAAATGTGAAAACATTCATCATGTATTATTTGAAAAAATATTAATAACCTTAATTATCATAATAATTTATTTAAAAAATTTATTATTCCTTATTCTTTTAGTAAAACAATTTTTTGGATATATTTATTAAATTTAAAAGTGTTTAAAACTCCATAAATGATAGAATAAAATACTATGTCAAAAAATAATTAATTAGTTCCATGGTTTTACACAATTATCCATTTTATATTTTCCAATTAAAAAATATATTTATCCTAATGTCATCATCTCAATATTGGGACCATATTAAGGCTTATATTTTCAAGAAACATATGATTTCCGAAAAGTTCAACTTTCAAACATATAATGTTTCTTGGTATAATTCCACATATTATCTCAAATATATAACAAAAAATTACTAAAGTAAAATACACCTATATTATATAATTCTTATCACCAGTACATCATTGATAAAATACTCAAATTAAATAATCCTTGAATTCAAACATAAGAACATTAATCATTCCACTTCGTCTGTGGTAATAGCATAATTTTGACTATAAGGCCCTGGCCATAAACATTACTTAATCTTGAGATATTTCAAGAATACACATTAAGGATCTTTTCAGTTTTAGATTTTTAGAGAATTAAGACATAACTATTACATCTCAAAGATTACAAAGTAGAAACATCTACTAAGTTTCCATTTTTTCACAAAACAAAGTATCTTGAACAAAAGAGTCATGTCTAGTTCATTTTTTAGATAGCATAAAATTTCCGTGATATATCCTTAACCCTATTCCACTTTATATCCTATGAAAAACATTTAAAAAAAACTTGGGATGAGCATAAAAAGCTCAGTAAGGGTTACAACAATAAGAAAATAAAACATTAGTCCATGTATACATAAGAATCAATGAAATCATATTTTACTCATAAAACATAAGCACTTTAACATACCTCATAAAATCATAAGATTTATGAATAACTCATAGAAATTGTAAGACATAAAGGTAACTTGAGGAATTAATAAAATTCATATGTAGGGAGTAACCCTCATGGTTACATTTGGAATACCCATCACAGTATATTCCCTAAATCTCTTTGGATAAACCTTAGCGTTTAACTCCTTCATGTTACCCAATTCATTGGAGAGCTATATCGGTCTCACCCGCCCTTAGTTTATCATGGAACCACCTGTCTTCATAAAAAATTTCCAAGAACCATAACTTAATCATATCACATAAAACATGCATAAAGGAAACATAACATTTCCACATTTCAATCACAAGATATCAACAACACATTGATATAATAAAAATATTATCAAAACCATTTTCAATACCAAAATAAAAGAAAATTAAAACATGGTATTTATTTTTATTTAAAAAAAAGTTATGGCTTGTAGAGGAAGCCAAAACTCAAATAATTGTCACGGTGGCGGAGAAGTCATTGTCGTCGTATACGTACGACAAAAACAACCCCTTTTGTCTTTTAGTAAAATGCTTTGTATAAAAAATATTCCTTTTTAATAAACATAAAAGTCAAAGAGGTTTATACACCATATAAAAGAAAGTGGTGTATAAAATAAATATGCCTCAATAAAAGGAGATTGAGACGAAGTCCCATACCACTTTGAAGATTTTAACATTTTAAGCCATTAATATCCACATAAATAAATCATTTAAACCAATTTCAAAACATGTATATTAATGAGAATTATTTATAAGCATAAATCATTAAAATATTTAAAATTATATTTTAGTTTAAGGGTTTTTAACAAAATGAGAGACACTTGAATAAAATAATTGAGGAATAACATTTAATCAAAACTTTATAATATCATGAGAATAAAGGGATTCATGATATAATATTTCAAAGGACAATATATACACCATATAAGAGTGAATTGTTGCATAACAACAATGAAGTATCAATAGAAATGTAAAATGAGATGAAATACATTATAAAGAAGGTATCCTTAAATTAAGGATAAATCAATCTCATAATTATGTGTGAAAAATATAAAATTCTGCAGCCTAACGACGCAACATAAAACGTCCAAAAATGGATTGATGAGATAAAATAGGGTCTCTCATCATATTAACATAAAATTTAAAGCAAGTGTAATATAAAATAACATCCCCCATCATAATAAAGAGGATATTAAAGTAAGTTACATAAAAAAGAGTACATAAAAAGAAAGAGAGAGGTAGGATCCCTTATGAAAATTCTGCAGCCTAACGGCGCCACTTAAAAATTCTAAAAATGAATTTATGAGAGTAATAGGGGGTATATCATAATATGAAAATACACATCACAGTATGGTGAAAATAAAATAAAATCCTCCAACATAAGAACATGGAGCATAAATGAAATGACATATAAGAGGGTACTTGAAATGAAAGAGAGAGGTCAGATCCCTTACCTCAAGTCTGACTTTCCTTGTTCATTTCTTTATATTACTGAATAATAAAGTTTTGTCAATTTATAACTACTTAAGTACCTCCTTTAAATATTATTATTCAGTTCATATCATATAATATAATGTTAATATAATTTGTTAATAATGTGAGTTCATATCAGACATTTTTGTCGATGTTTAGTACATGGGTCAAAAATGAACTTGTTTGAAAATGATTGTCCATGTAGTTATAATTAAATAATCTCCAGAATAGTATTAATGATTTAAATATCATATATATCCATTACATATTTATTTTATACTATTACATAATCATTTGGAGATAAAATGAAATGAAATGCACCATTCATGGAGACGGTAGGCCGTACGTACACATGAACGCTACTTTCATTTCTTTGTCAAATTAATGGAATTAAAAATAAATGAGAGAGGTATATATATATATATGTATATATATATTATAATTCCAGTATAATATATATGTTATATAAGTCACATATTCTAATTAATCTCATTCTTTATACATTTCATGTATTGCATGAACGATTCACATCACTTGAGGGGGCGGTAGTCCACACTTCCTCGTATGAAATTATCGCATTTGCACAAAATGAAAAGCATAAAGGTATGTTTTAAATATAAAATACATAATCATAGATAGGACATAAATATAATATATATCATATAAAAATAGTTCCATCATAATGGCCACCATGAGAGGTGGTAGGAGAATATAGAACAATCATCGTTTCATGAGACAGTAATTCGCCATCCACAGAAATAGTATGTTCTTTAACCATTATATGGAGTTGTGTGTAAGTGTAGATATAATATTTCATATAAAAACATACTATTATATTTAAGATACTTTTTTTGTTACAAAATAATGGGATAAAAATATTTTAGGGGGTTGGAGAAGCAAAATAAAACAAAAGAACATTAGGGAAGACTTTACCTTTAAATCGGGTAACTCCCCTTGGTTTGAACCAAAAGGGTTTATTGAAGATATTTATGCCTAAGGGAAGGCATAAATGATTAAAATAGGGATGTGGAGAGATTAAATGGGTAGGGTTTGGCCGAGCCAAAGGCTTGAGAGGTGTGGGTAAGAAGGTAGAGGTGGGAGCCTTTTATAAGAGGAGAGGAGGGACACTCTTGGAAAGTTATAAAATGTTACTTTATATTAAACTTAGTTTCGGATTTTAAAGGTACCACATTTATATATTTAGAGGATAAGGTGATAAGGGTTATAAATATACTCATCCAATAGGTATTTTACAAGTGTAAGTATTATATTTTACATTATCTTTTCATTTTATTTAAATTGTTCATTAATGAGGTAATCCCTGCATCATCATGATGTCAGAAATAATTTAATTTATTTAATTTCTAAAAATTATAAAAAATACTATGATGTAGGAAATATTTTTAGATTTCAATGAATATTTATATTCCACGAGATAATTTATGTAGACAAAATTAAATTTTTTTACTCAGGAGATACATTCTTTAGTGATATTCTCCTTTCTTTAAAAATAAAATGATAAAGTGTCACTTTCACCCAAAAGTGATTCCATGGGGTCCCAATGTTTGGCACAAGGAATCCCATGGTCGGCCATGACTCAACCAGTAGCATTAGGACACATGTTGAGGTAATTTTTTATTATTATGATATTATTTTATTATCCTTAACTACCTAATTACTAATTAATCAAGACAATTAAAGATAATTACCATCGTTATTATTCATAATGTCCAAAAACAAAAGAGTCTTAATTAAATAATTTGGACCTTATTATTCAAAATATGGAATCCATTTTACCAAATTACAAACATAGAAATTTCAATAATTAATTTAAAAATAATTCCCGTTGTCAAAACAAATTGCGGGTTTTTTTAAACAATATCTATGAAAAGTTTGGCACTTGTTTATGCCCAAATCCAAAGTGAAATTAATTATAATGGACACCATTGGATTAAATGGTAAAAATATATTATAATTTAACTTTAAAACTAATTCAAAAGTTGATCTAATCATATAAATAAATTAGACTAAAAATAGGTTTTGAATTAAAATACATCATTTTTCACTATTCATTAAAAAATGAATTTTATCGGAAAAATACCAAAAATTTACACAAAGTAAATTTTGATGTCCCGATTCTAAAGAAGAATTTTATTTGTTCCAATAGAATTTATTATAGTTACCAAAACTATATTAAAGAGGGTTCACCATTAAAAGGCGATAAATCGACATTTTAGTGAATTTTAGAGTATTTATGCTTAAAATTGAATTCTTTTCTTATTTTAAGCCTTTATCTTTTATTTGATAAATGTAAAAACATTTAAAAAACATATAAAATCATATTTTAGTTATTTATATACATTCCCGCTAACACAATGGCTATATGTTAACTACCATTTAAAATAATATTATTTTATTATTAGAGTGCAACGTAAGATTTCAAAGAAACTCGATTTTGCGTATTGGGTATTCCATTGAGCATAGAATTACCTTTAAAGTAATATTAATATTTTATGCACAAATGTGGATAAATATAAAAATGTCATATTCTTTATTTACCTGGGGTGTTAGATCCTTCCCCCTGTTTTTGGAATTGTGTCCTCACAATTTTGAAATTGGGCTTGGAAACTTCATTGAAACTCCCACATCTGAACAATAGTCGGTAAAAATATCACTTTAAAATAAAGAAAGAGAAGTACAGAGGTCACCCGAGTTAACCCATACTAGGATTCCATGTAGGAAAACATGGATATGGAAGAAAAAACAAAGGGTCATGTTCTGAGGGAGTGTGATAGAAAACATGTTTAGGAGAAAGTTAACCACCAGAAAATCACAAACTTGTGATGGGTTAAATGATATTCAATTCCCCAGTAGAAAAAGTTAATAGACAACATTTTTTTAAGTTACTTTTTCATTTAACAATTTATTTTTGAGATTGACTAAATTATAAAGAATCATACTTACTTGTCATGTTTACTTTCAACTTTTACTATATTTCTTACACAAACTCATATTTTCTCCAAAAGACGAGTATTTAAAAAGACTTGTTCACATTAAGAGTACTATAATCAAATTATCGAGAATCACTTAATCCACAAAGAGAATTATATATTTCCCATGTCTTTAG
The DNA here is from genome assembly GCA_963277665.1 of Viscum album. Classification (NCBI taxonomy): domain Eukaryota; kingdom Viridiplantae; phylum Streptophyta; class Magnoliopsida; order Santalales; family Viscaceae; genus Viscum; species Viscum album. The sequence continues at coordinate 1,676,546,875 of OY728138.1, read as the reverse complement.
ACAAAAACCAAAAACCAAAATTGTTAGTTCAAGATCAGATACCACCCAAAAAGGATAATCCTTTATAAAAAGAAAATCTGTTCTTAATCTCCAAAATTTGACCAACAAAACCCAAAGTTCAATGAAGAACATTCGATAAACAATTTGTCCATAAAAATTAAACCAAACTAATATTGAAACCCAAATATTTGAAGGATTTAATCACATAGTCTTCCAACGTAAAATTAACATTTATCTCTAAATAACATCAGTTGCTCTTAAAGTCTCATATTGAAAAGTAATTAACCTAATCACATATCATCCATGATAGGTTAATAATTTACATAGATAACCCAAAATCAACTTATTCTAGATTCATAAGATCATCTAACTAAAAATAATTATTCAAACTAACCAGGGACTTCACGTAGTCCAGTGGTAGGCGGTAAATACTAGTCGCACTTTGGTTGTGGGTTCGATTCCCGCAGCTTCGTCCGACATGACAGGTTGTCACACGGTCTACATGTTGTCATTTTTACAAAACTAAATGATTTTTATAGCATTCCCCAAAAAGAGATAAAATATTAAAAAATAACAATAACATAATTTAACCTCAAGTTTGTCTCATGCCTTCCATTTTCCATCATAACATATAATAACCCATAATTACCTCAAAAGTAAGGACCATATAAACCCTAATGGTTACTTTTATAATTATTACCTGAACTTCCACATCGAGTTGGTCATCTCGTACATGATGCATTAGAGAACTCACTAAGGTTCAAGTGGTTAATCATGCCTCCTGATAGTTGGTTTATAATAACCATGGGATTTCTCATTGAATCCCTCATTTCATCTAGTCTCTTAATTAGAGAACCACCACGGTTTTCTTTGTCACTTTGGTGCCTACTAGATCCATCCATTTAATAAACCAAAAATGTCAGTGTGAGTATATCATTATAATCATCATATAATGCTAATATATAATTATACATGTTATCTTAAACCCATTCACTTTATTGAAAACTATGACCTTTTCTAAAATCCTAACCATTATGGTAATGTCACTAGTGCTTAAAGGATACCCTAACCTCTAAAGTTATCTAAACCGACCTTTGATACCAACTATAAGGCCTTGACCTTAAACATTACTTAATCTTGAGATATTTCAAGAATACACATTGAGGATCTTTTCAGGTTTAGAGTTTTTGAGAATTAGGACATAAATATTACATCTCAATGATTACAAAGTAGGAACATCTATTCGGTTTCTATTTTTTCACAAAATAAAGTCTCTTGAACAAAAGAGTCATGTCTAGTTCATTGCTTTTGATAGTATAACATTTCCTTGATCAATCCTTGACCCTAATCCACTTTATGTCCTATGAAAAACATTTAAAAAAACTTGGGATGAGCATAAAAAGCTCAGTAAGGGTTACAACAATACGGAAAGAAAACATTAGTCCATGTATACATAAGAATCAATGAAATCATAATTTACTCATAAAACATAAGCACTTTACCATACCTTATGAAATCGTAAGATTTATGAATAACTCATAGAAATCGTAATCCATAAAGGTAACTTGAGGCATTCATAACATTCTTACGTAGGGAGTAACCCTCATGGTCACATTTAGAATACCCATCATAGTATATTCCCTAAATATCTTTAGATAAACCTTAGTGTTTAACTCCTTCGCGTTACCCAGTGCATTGGAGAGCTATATCGGGCTCATCTGCCCTTAGTTTATCATGGAATTACCCGTCTTCATAAACAATTCCCAAGAACCATAACATAATCGTATCACATAAAACATGCATGAAGGAAACATAAAATTTACACATTTCAATAACAAGATATCAATAACACATTAATATAATAAAAAAATTATCAAAACCATTTTCAATACCAAAATAAAAGAAAAGTAAAAAATGGTATTTATATTTCTTTAAAAAAAATTTATGGCTTGTAGAGGAAGCCAAAACTCAAATAATGGTCACGACGGTGGAGAAGTCGTTGTCGCCGCATACGTACGACAAAAACATCCCCTTTTGTCATTTAGAAAAATGATTCATATAAAAAAGATTCATTTTGAATAAACATAAAAGTCAAAGGGGTTTATACACCATATAAAAGAAAGTGGTGTATAAAAAAATATGCCTCAATGAAAGGAGATTGAGACGAAGTCCCATACCACTTTGAAGCTTTTATCATTTTAAACCATTAATATCCATATATATAAATCCATAAAACTAATTTTAAAACATGTATATTAATGAGAAATATTTATAAGAATAAATCATTAAAACATTTAAAACGAAATTTTATTTAAAGGGTTTTTAACAAAATGAGAGACACTTGAATAAAATAATTGAGGAATAACATTTAATTATAAGTTTATAATATCATGAGAATAAATGGATTCATGATATAATATTCCAACAGACAATATATACACCATATAATATTGAATTAGTGCATAACAACAATGAAGTCTCAATAGAAATGTAAAATGAGATGAAATCCCTTATAAAGAAGGTATCGTTAAATTAAGGATAAATGAATCTCATAATTATGTGTGATAAATATAAATACACCCAATATAAGTGGATATTAAGTGTAAAACAACCAGAGGTTTAGTTGGAACACATTCTTCTAACTTGGTTGAAGATCTTCTATATCTCCCATAAAGACCTTTAACTTTAGTTTTTCTACCTAAATTGTTTTTTATATCTTGGGGGAAAGAAGACATAAAAAGGGTGAGATAAAATGCATAGTAATGTGAAATATGGGGAACATAAAACAAAACATAAATATATGGATGTAAAAACATGAACATGTATATTTAATATCAAAATCTTGGCAGTACGTAAGGCATAAATCATAAAGAAACCTAAACCATGATAAAATAAAATTGGCATAAAACATGCAATTGAAAAATAAAATAACCTTAAAAATTAATTTTCATATTATAAAAGGCCCATTTATAAGACCATCATAGTGGAAAAAGTCCATTACTGAACCAGATTTACTTGTTATTCCAACCCTATATTACTGAACCAGATTTACTTGTCGTTTAAGCCATGTATTACTGAAACGAATTTTCTTTTCATTATAGTCTTATATATCTCATGAGATATAAATATATAACCAATGAATTGGATTGAAATATTGGTCCCAACCATCTCATAATTAAATCATTCTAATGTGTGCCACAAAAAAATAAATCATTTATTATAAACAAAACCTAAAGAATAAAATGTGTTTCTTAAACATCATTCCATCATAACATAATACATTTAAAACCAATGGATTTCATAAATATAATCCCATAATAAAAATAATAAAACATAATAATAATATTGAAAATATAATTTTAACATATTCTTAATCATATATGGGAAATTATTTTGATAAAACATTTGAAATTATTCTTGAGGAAAATATCCTTTCTTCTTCCAAAACATATTCTTTTATAAAACACCACACAAATTGGAAAGAAAATAATTTCATTGAAAAAAACCTTGAAAAAATTTAAGATATAGTTCAAGGAAATAAATAATTTTTAATGATTAAAAATACATTCATTCCATATAAGTTAAAAAAACATTCTTCTCATGCTTTTGATGGAGAAGTCAAAAAGTACATCACATGGAAAATGAAATAATGATTCCTTCGAAACCGTGTAGTAAATATAAAGAATGGGTAAAAATGAATTTAAAATGCATAGGAGAATATTAAAAAAGTTTATGAAATAATTTATAGGAAATATGGACACGGATGATAAATAAATCCCAATTAATATTTATTTATAAACAACCTCGAATAACAACGAGATTGCAAAATTATCCATTATCATCTATCTTGACTCTCTTAGTAGTCGTACAAGATTCCTCTATAATAAATATAAGTTTATTATACATATTTTAAAAATCATATTATTATAAGTAATACCATATATAGTTTAATTATGACCTTATATTATCCCTTGTTAATGATCATATGTTAAGGTTTTACTTCGGGTAATATTAGCTTTGTTCATCGCATGTGTCTTAATTTGTTATATTTTTAGTCCACATAATAATATCATGATTCCAGAATTTAGATCATGAAATAGATACCATTTATATATATTATATTAATATTATAATAATCTATATCATAAATAAGTATGAAATGGAATACACCATTCATGGAGACGGTAATCCGTATGTACGCATGAATGCTGTTTTCGTTTTAGATGTATTTCTTGAGAGAAAGTGTATAAATGAAATATGTATGTATATGTATGTATATATGTATATATTCCATAATTATAGTATCATTTTTATATCATATATTTTCAATAAAACCATCATTAAAACATTCTATGTGGTGTGTGAATGAATCACATTGCTTTGAGGGGGTGGTTGTCCACACTTCTTCAAATAAGATTATTGTATTAATATCAAATGAAAAGTAAAGTGGTATGAGTTATAAAAATGAATAAGCAATATTAAATACATAATAAAAATAATATAATACATATATAAATATATTTTCCACCATAATGAAAACTATGATTTGTGTTAAAGGAAAAATGAAAAGTCATATTTTCGTGAGGCCGTAGTTTTCCGTACACAAAATAGTATGTTCAATATCTATTAGATGGATGTGTGTGTAAGTGTAGGTAAAAACCATATAATTAGAAACTAATAGTATATTCAGGATACTGGTGTTGTTATACACTACTGGAATAAAGATATTGGTGGGGGTGGAGAAGGAAAATAAAGGAAATGATCTCGAGAGAAGATGTTACCTCTTAATTGGGTGAATTCATTCGGTTTGTGTCAAAAGGCTTCCATGCATTACATTAATCATATGGGAAGGATTTTAAGTGGAAGGGTTGGGATTTTGTTTATTATTTGATTAGAGGTTGGTTGTTCCAAGGGGTTTGAGAGATGCGAGGAAACAGGTAGAGGTGGTGGCTTTTTATAAGAGGGAGGATGGGCACTTTAGGAAACTCCAAAAATATTAATTTATTATAAAATAAAACCACATAAAAAACCTAAATAATGTTATAGTTTTGAATATGATATGTGATCATGTTGTGATATACCCAAAAAATAATAGTTGGACATGTTTTTATTTGAATTTAAACCTTATCATTTTAATTTAACACTTAATTCATCTATTTCATCTTAACTAGGGTAACCGTTATTTAAATATTAAAATGGTTAAATATTTAATTATATAATGTAAATTAAATAATAAATAAATCATTTTGATCATTTTATAACATATTAGAATAATTATATACTTTTTAAATTTTTTAAATTTTTTATATAATTTAATAAAATATTGTTTTGACAAAACAATTATAGTATAAATTTTTACACTATTAAAATTAGGATTTTTAAAAATATCAAGATAAGATTTTATTCTTTAAACAACAATTTTATTATATACCTATATGGTATATGTCATTTATAAAAGTAATTTTACATATTAATTATCTGAAATTAAATAAAATTTTATATTTTTAATAACAGTAATTTGATATTTCCAATAATAAAATAATTACTACAACAATTTTGTGTAATTATTATCATACTAATTTTTTGGGTAAAAATTAAAAATAAAGTCATACGATTAAGATAATTCGAAAATATTTAGGAATAATTATTCTAGTATAATTTATTGTCTATAAAATTCACTATTAAAAATGGTTTACTTATTAAATCATGGATGTGACAACTTTAACATCATTTTAAATAAAATAATATAAGTGTCACAATCTGTTCAATATGAATCCAAATGGTAAATAAACAAAAAAACAAATGATAATGGTAGATATATACTCGACTACTAATAATTTTTCAGGTTTTTGGGTCTTTTGATAGTTATTAAAAATTTTATAATAAGTTTTATATTGATTTCTCATCAAATAATTAATTTGTACATCATCAAAGTATAACTCTTTATAGTAATTATATAATTCCAAAAAATTACAAATAAATTAACATGATAAGAAAAAATTTATATTTCAAATAATTAATTTTAAACAAATTTATATTCTGTGTAACCACATATAAAAAATCATTTAGTTATTAAAATTCGAGTGAGACATAATTAACTTTTTATTAAATATAATATATTAAATATCCCAATCTCATCCAAGTGGATTCCAAAGTATATAATTTTGACTCAATGATGGATTAAATCAAAACACACTCATCCAATCAAATTAGGTCAAGTTTTAAGGTAATTTTATAATATTATATATACCATTAATTACATGATTTTTCTTTTTACCGTATTGGAAAAATTAACTGAAATTACCATACATAATGCCAAAAAAATAAAATAATGATATTAAAATAATTTGGATATACTGATTCCAAATAATTAATCCATTTTTTAAAATTCAAAACATTGATGTTTTAGTAATTAATTTAAAATTAATTCTATCGTCTAAATGAAAAATTGGTTCTAAATGCGAAAGATTGAAATAGTTTTACATGTGAATTCAATGTAGAATTAATTATAATGAACTAAATTATATTAATTGAAAAAATATATTAAATTTATACAAAAAACCATTAAATACTATAATTTTACCATATCAATTGTTTTTATGAAAAAGTTGTTTTCAATTAAAATTTAGTATATTTTTACTATTCATCAAAACATGAAAGTTGTTAGAAAAATATCAAAAATTAATCCAAAGTAAATTTTTATATTGTTAAATATAATCCATATATGTTTGAAAATCTAGATTTAAAATGTGAGTTCCATTAAAAGGCGTCAAAACTTTATTTTTTGAAAAATATTTCTTTTTATCCAAAAAAATGTATTTGTTCTTATATCATGTATAGAAAACATATAAGACGAATTTTAAACATTATGTTGAATATATTAAATATATATATTATTAAATTAATAAAATCCATCAAGAGTAATTTAATTATTTTATTTTCATATAAATAGTTTTTCATTAAAAAGTTAATATTGTTCATACCATCCACTATAATGACTAGGTTCTAAAGTAACATAATAATATTTAGTTTTTCACTTAATATCATTTTTTCATGAAATGGATTCTATCAAAAGAACTCAAAATTGTGTCTAAAACAAGCCATATATAGTGTTGTGTATACCATAAGCTATGACAGTTTTTCGTATAGCACAAACTAATCTTGGTTTACCGTACAACACAAGACATCAATGAAATAAAAAGAATAAATCTCCTAAAATATTAGGGTGTCACATTCTACAACCCGTAAAATAAATATCACCCTCAAAATTATTCGAGGTTATAAAAGGATAGAAACCCACATTGTAAAAACTAAAACATCCTTTTAAAAAAGAATAATCATGAAATAATAGTTACCAAAAGTAAATCATAACTAGGTCATTATGCAGGAGAACATAGGTGAATACTGGGAATATAGGAAAATACTAAATAATCATAGAGACTGATAAAGATAAATGATAACAATGGAGTTAATGATCTAGTGAAAGTAAATAATTATAAAATCATAAACTAAATAAGCATGAAAGAGATCATTAATATCATAATAAATGATGAAAATAAGACACAATTTTACATCAAAATCCCCTTTCCTAATATAGAAGAATTTGAATAAGAAGATATACTTACTAAATTATAGTCCAATATAAATGTTTTTCATGCCATGAAAAATTTCCACATCATATCATGTTCAAAGAAAAGAAGTTGAATTTTTAATTCATAAAGTGTTAGCAGATCATGAGATCCATAAATAGAATGATAGTTCATTCCATATGTCTAAATAAAAAGGATAACACATGTTATCAAATATGAAAAATTACATGTATAGTGAGATAAAACATTAATCTAAAAAAATTCAACTGGAGTATAACTTTTACTATCCATGAACGAATAACCTTACAATCATTTAGAAAGATGAAAATCTAAACCTTTAGAAATTGTTAAACTAAATTATCTTAACATTTATCTCACATATATCATAAGGAAGTTATTTGTTGTCACATAAAAAAAATGTGAATAGATTAATCATGGACTACCTTTACAATACATCCTTATTTAAAACATGATTGTTTCCTTGTTCTTATGTCCAAAAATCTGAAAACTCTATCAATTATAACATAAACCACTTTTCAACAATATTTAATAAGTTTTAAGGAAATAATTACCATCTAATTTACTTCGTCAAGTCCAACATATCATTATATGAATATCATTATCTCATCATCATGATGATATTAAGGGTTATCCTTCCCTTAATATTGTCTTTTCCAAAAACATAAAATTATTACCTCATTCATTATTCCTGTTTACCAGTACCATTTAGTATATTAACTTAAATCCTTATGAAAAAACTATGGATGACCAATACATAGATGTTTCGTTGTTTCATAGTACCATAATTTTATGTCCATAAAATTAATATTGAATTTTAATAAATAAATAATCAATCATTCCATAACTTCATTGTTATATACCACATCACCGAAAGTGATCACATGTGTATTTCCTTTATCTATTTTCTTAAGAGATTTTTGACGTTTGTCATCATTATTAACCCTTGAATTTGGTCATTGGTTATCATAATGCCAATTTTCCTTACACTTGTAACACTGACTTTTAGGAGGTGAACTCTTAGGATATTTCTTTTTATTCCCATTATTTCAAATGTAAAATTTTTGATTACCTGATTTCCCACACATGAAACATTTATAAGTACACTTAAGAAAATTTACTAAATATGTCCTTTCACACTTTGAGTATAAAGAAAATCTAATCCTCTTTTCTTCATAATTTTTAGATTTTATTTTGAATTATATTATTCTTTTATTATCATAAACATGAGATATATAGGAAACTACAATCTCTATTTTTGTAATAAGAATAAGAGGAAAATATATAATGAAAAATAAGTTCTAGAACTCATCCCAATCCAATGATTCAATATTATCTTCTTTCCTCGTATTCTTGATAAATTTGTAACAAAGATTCCCTTAATCATTCAAGCGATAAGTTCCCAACAAAACCTTCTCACATTCATAATAAAAGAGAATGAAAAATATCTTTTCAATGCCACATATCCATTTCTTATCAACTAGTGGATCGATCGTTCCACTAAAAGAAGCTGGAAATTGCCTTAATAAGGATTCAAGAGAACGTTGTTCCAAAATTTTGTCATTTGGAAGCCTAACATGATTTATGTTAATAGAAAGAAGATTTTTTATTCTAGGTCCCATAACAGTCGGTTGTTTTGGAGGAAAATCATCTCATTTCCTAATGAATTCATCATTGACATGGTTTATTTATGTTTTATCCATTATCTAAAACCTAAAAAGAATAATGTTAGAGGTAACAATCATACTAGGAAAATGACATAATCAAGGGGGGAGTACATTCAATATATAAAATATCAGGTTTAATCCTTGGTTATTCATGATTTCCACCAAAATTCTAGGATTGTAAAAAATAATCAGACTTATCCTTAGGACATCTCTTGATATACCTTAAAAATATCTATAGGGATCTCACAAATGATTTCACATCCTAGTTTCCAAAGGTTGACTAAACCTTCACCTATGATACCAAATCTAACAACCCCAACTTGATGTACATGGAAATTACCTTTCTTTTTTCAGAATACAAAATAAATTAATAAAATATTTTCCCAAATACCATATTAGATTAGTTTCTTTGGAAACATGGAACACATTCTTCTTACTTGGTGAATGCTCTTCAACATATCCCATAAAGATCTTCACATTTAGTTTTCCTACGTAAAACCTTTATTTATATCATGGGGAAAATAAAACATAAAAAGGGTGATCTAAAATAATAAGTAAGTGTTAACATTGAGAACATCAAGGAAAACATAAATATAAGAATGTAAAAACATGAAGATATATTTTTTATATCAAAATCTTGTGTTATAAAATAAATCATGGAAGTACGTAAGGCATAAATCATAAAGAAACATGGAATTCGCTAAAACACATAATATTAGAAAATAATTTCCATATTAGGCAATGATCATTTCCAAGACCAACATAGCCGTCATAGTCTATTACGGAACCCAATTTCCTTGTCGTTCCAACCCAGTTTTACTGAACCAGATTTACTTGTCGTTCATGCCCTGTATTACTGAACAATATTTTCTTGTCATTAAAGTCTTATCTATATCCTGTTATATAATTCTTTACCCAATGAATTTGAGGGAGATATAGGTCCCACCCATCTTATAATTAAATCATTCTTACATGCACCACAAAAGATAAATCATTTACTATAAGCATTACTCAATGAATAAAATGGGTTTCTTAAACATCATTCCATCATACAATAATCCATGTAAAACAAATGGATTTTATAAATTGAATCCAATCATAAACATAATCCACCATAAGAAAAATAGGGATAATATACTTTAAACGTATTCTTAATCATAGATAGAAAATTATTTTGATAAAACATTTGAAATTAATTCTTGATGAAAATATACATTCTTCTTAAAAAAAATTTATTGTCTTAAACACCATGTAATTTTAAATGAAAATAATTTCCTTGAAAAACAAGAAAAACTGTAAAAGAAGATTCATGGAAATAAGACATTTTGAAAGTGTAAAAATCCATTCATGTCTTATAAGTTAACAAAATATTCTTCTCATAATTTTTCTGGAAAAGTAAAAAATTATATTGTATGAAAAATGAAAGAAATATTCCTTCCAAACCGTGTAGTAAAAATTCAAAAATGGAAAAAAATGACTTTAAACATCCATAGAAGAAAAGTAAAACATTTTATAAAATCATTTTTTGGAAACATTGACATGAATTATAAATAAATCCAAGTAAATATTTATGTATAAACAATCTCAAATGATAATGCGACTGTGAGATTATCCCTTACCTTGTTTCTTGAATCTCTTCACACTTGTACAAGTTTCCAATATAATAAATATAATTTTATTATAAATTATTAAAAAAGAATATTATTATACATAATAAAATTTATTGTTATATTATGGCCTTTTATTACCCACTTGAAAACAATCCTATGTTAAGATTTTACTTCGGGTAATATTTTCTTTTGGGGGGAAATAGTCCACACTTCCTCAAACGATATTATCATATTAACACAAAATGGAATTTAAAATATTATGAGTTGTAAAAAGGAATAAAGAAGATTAAAAAATAATAATAAATATAATATAAGTCATATATAAACATATTTTCTACCACAATGGACTCCAGGATTAGTGGTAATAGAAAAATGAACAATCACCATTTTGTGAGGTAATAGTTCACCGTATATCGAAACTATATGTTCAATAACAATTAAATGGAGGTGTGTGTAAGCATAGGTTGAAACATTAGAATAAAATAAATCCATGTATAACTATGATACTGGTGTTTTGATAGCAGAATTGAATAAATAGACCAGAGGGGGTAGAGAAGGAAAATAAAGTAAAGGAACTTGAGAGAAGACATTACATCTTAATCAGCTAACTCCTTTTGGTCCCTGTAAAAAGGCTTCATTGAGCTTCCTTTTTTCTCAAGGTAATGATCCAATGTAGAAGGTATGAAATTTGGGAGCTTATTTGATCCGATTTTGGGCAATCCAAGGGGATTGGGTGGTGTGAGAAAATGGGTAGAGGTGGTGGCCTTTTATAAGAGGGAGGAGGGTAATGTTAGGAAACTACAAAAATATTAACTTATTATAAACTAAAAACATATCCAAAAAACCTCAAAAATATCATAGTTTTGAATATTAGATGAGAGAAGGTTTTAATATCTTTAAAAAATAAATTTTGGACATGTATTTATGTCAATTTAAACCTTATCATTTTAATTTATCACTTAGTTATTTTATTTCAATTTAACAAGGATGATAATTATTTCAATATTTGAAGGATGAAATATTTACTTATCAGATGTAAATTAAATAATAAATAAATAGTTTAGATTATTTTAGATAATATTATAATAATTATATATTTTTAAAAAAATGTTTTATTATTTGTAAATAATTTAACATAACATTGTTTTGATAAAACAACAATAGTGTCAATTTTGAAACTATTCAATTCATGGGTTTTAAAAAATATCAATATAAGAATTTATTATTGAAACAATTTTTTTATAATATTCGTATGGGTTATATGTTTTCTATATAAATCATTCTAAATATTAATTATCTAAAATTTAATTTATTTTAATATTTTTTAAAAAATTAATTTGATTTTTTCATTAATGTAGTAATTACCACATTAATTTTTTGTAATTATTTTGTATAGATATTTGTTGATTAAAGATTAAAAATAAAATACTATGATGAAGATAAATATACTAGATTTCAGAATAATGCATTTAGTAGAATTTAGATTTTTTAAAATTCAAAATTCAAAATGTTATACTTATTAAATTATGAATGTGACAACCTTAACATCACATTAAATAAAATAATATAAGCATCACAATCTCTTATACATGGATTAAAATGGTGAATGAATCAGAACTTGGATTATTATAGTCTATATATACTCTAACAATAATAATTTATATATTTTTTAGTTCATTGAGGGTTATTATAATTTTAATAATAATTATTTTATTGATTTCTCATTAATTAATTAATTTGAACATCATCAAAGTGTAATCCTTGAAGGTAATTATATATTTCCTAAAAATTACAAATATATTACTATGATAATGAAAGAAAATTATATTTCAAAAAACTATTTATAATTAAATTTATATTCGGTATAACCTTAGTTAAAAAATGGTTTATTTTTTAAAATTCGAGTGATATATATTTAATTTTTCTTTAAGTAAAATATATTAAATGTATTAATCTCATCTAAGTGTCTTACGAAGGGTATAATTTATACCCAATTAATTTTTATCTCAATAATCACTAATCCAATATCATTAGGATAATTGTTAAGGTAATTTTATAATATTATATTTTCCCTTAATTTACCATTTTTACCTTTTTACAGTATTAATAAAAATTTAAAAAGTTACTATTCATAACTCCCAAAAATAAAATTATTCTATTAAAAAAATTAACAAATGATTATAAATATGGAATCCATTTTTTAAAATTTAAAACATGGAAGTTTTATTAATTAATTTTAAATTAAACTCGTTGTTGGAATGAAAAACTGGGTTTTAAAGGTTAAAATATTGCAAAAGATTGAAATATTTTTAAATATGAATTCAATATAGAATTAATTCCATTGACTTACATTATATTAAATGATAAAAATATAATATATTTATAAATTAAAACAATTAAATACTATAATTTAACCATATAAATTATTTCATTGAAAAAAGTTGTTTTCAATTAAAATTTAGTTCCTTTTTACTATTCATCAAAATAAGAAAGTAATCATAAATTTATCAAAAATTAATCGAAAGTTAATTTTTATATTCTTCTTATACAGAAAATGTTTATTTTTAAAAAAATAATATATATTAGTTTCAAAAACTAGATTTAAAATGGATGTGTCATCAAAAGGCTTTAAAGCTGTATTTTTTGAAAAATACTTCTTTAACTAAAAAATTGAATTTGTTCTTTTATAATGTCTAGAAAACATGTATGATTAATTTTAAAAATTACATTTAATATATATATATATATATATGTATATTTATATTAAATTAATAAAATCCATCAAGTGTTATTTCATTATTTAATTTTCATTTAAATAGTTTTTCAGAAGAAAGTAAAAACCGTTCATACCCTCCATTATAATGACTAAGATCTAATATTACATAATATTATATTTTTTGTTAACTTAAAATCAGTATTTAGTGAAATTAATTCTATCAAAGGAACTCGAAATAGTGTGTAACACATTCCAAGTGTAGTGTTGCATATACCGCAAGATAAGACGGTGTTGCTTATAGAAGAAGCTAATCCTAGTGTAGTGTACAACACAAGACATTAAAGAAATTAAAAATAATCTATCTCATAAAATATATGTGTGTTATAATACCTCATGGGGATACTGAGTGAATTTATAAATCTTCTGGAAACATATCATTGTAGGAGTTATAGACGTGTTTTTGAATTTATGGATTTTCCGGGCTAGAGACGAATGCTCATGGATCCAAGTGAGAACACTCATGATGGACGCGTGACTTGCAGAAGTATGTCATCTTAGTTTTGTAGTGTTCATCTTTCATGCCTTTACAAACTCCTCAACTATATTCAACAGGGTTGAACCCCTTAAAGGATCAGTGGTCCTCTCCAATTTCTATCTGAACGGATATTGGAAAACATTTATTATTATGAACATTACAATTCTGCCTAGATCCCAATGATTCATCCTTACATAGATAGTTGAATATATTAGTTGGGTGGTTCTATGTTTCTAAGCCCTGCAGAGGTTAAGAATTCACTGATCCAATCTGAAAACATTGACAGTACTTCTTTCTATGCACTAGCTGGACCAATTATCGATAACAATAGCAATTCCCTTCATGAAAGGTCATATATAATCTCTCTTTAGGATGTAGTTCTTGTATTCGAGGAGGACTAGCTAATAATCTATGACCCTTATAGACCCTATAGATTTTATCTTCAGTTTGGTTACATCCAAGGGGTATCCCCTCTTAACTTGGCTGGTTTTCAAGGGGAATGACATCATGGGGTCATCCATAAATTTTGGAAGACGTTGGGATGTGAAGATACTGAGGCTAAGATCAAACTTTCTCCTACTAATTATTCCACATTCCAACCCTAGAATTATACCCAGTCTTGGGTTATAGCTTATCTGGACGGTGTTCTAGGCCAACAAGTCCATCTTGTTGTCAAGCCTTTCACCTCACCTACCCCAATTTCTGTGGTGATGATGGAATTGATTGAATAACTGGGTGAGAATTTAAGGAAGCGACTTAACTATAGTGTTGATTTCCCTAATATTAGATCAGAATAGTTTGGGGAGATTATTCCCCTAGCACATAACACTAAGGATATTCCGGTGGAGAGAATAGAATATGATCCTTCTTATCCTACTTCCTAACAGACTCAACTGGTTATTTGTCTCCTTTCCGTAACTCCTTCATCATTTATAGAATCTCAGATGCAACCTAAGATGGCCAAGAAATAGATTTATTCTTTGATTACTGATACTTCCTTGGAAACATTTCATGACCAAGAGGACCACCTTCATCAGTTGTTTCATGACATGGGGGGCAGTTGGTTTCGATCAAAAAACTTTGTATGATATCATGAAGAAAATCATCATGAATTGGAGAAATTTTTACATCATTGAGAGGGTCCTACATGATTTTATAGATAAGGCCACTCTCACTAAGCAAATAAAGGAGGCATCATGGGAATTGAAGAAGGTTCTCTAGTTGATATCTATAAAACAAGTTCTGATGGATGACTGGATTGTGAAAATATCGTGATGCTAAGTGATCATTTCTTGTAACGAACAAAAATTTTATCAATGGAAATTCCATTCTTATAATTATTTCATATATTATAAATCACAAAAAATCACATTGATAACCAAATAAAAAATTTATAAATGATGAATGATTAAAATGAAGAAGTATTTTTATAAATTAAGTAACCTATCTTGATGGAATAATAACATGACCTATGAAATATTAATGTTACCCTTTAAAATAGTAACCCAACCAATATATTAGTAACCTTTCCTAAGGAAGTATACCTAAATTTTAGGTGTCTTATAAACGATAATATGGTATAATTATATCATAGTATAAGTAAATAAATATTTTATAAATAAATAATTATGTGTTGGTATTTTTATAAAAGAAAAATTTTTATTTATAATTTTCTATTTAATATAATTATTTAAAAGAAAATTTGTTTTCATAAAATAGATTCATAAATTAACATTTAGTTTTCTTCTGATTATAATTCAATTTTATGAGTCTTTAATTAATATTTCTAAGTGTTATAAAAGCTATTATAATTTCAAAATCATTATTTTCTAAGTAAATGATGATTTTAATTAAAATTTTAATTTCTCATATTTATAAAATAATATTAATAAAATGGAGTTTATTTTTGAGTTATACATGTTGTAAAATTATTATGGTGAATTATTGATATTTTTCTATAATACTTACATTTTTGGTAAATAGTGAAATGCGGTAATTTACGGTATACATGCATTATAAGTTTAAAAAACTATTCCTTGAGTCATCAAGGATGTAATCATAATAATATCATAATATAATTCATTATTTTAATATATATTTTTTATAATTATCAAACTATTCATAGTCTTGAGCCAAAATAATAATCTAATGTATAAAATAATGAGAACACACCCCTCTCATCCCATATAAATTCCACCCCTCACAACCTCCTATCATCACACCTTCAAAGAATTGATCCTTATAAAAATATTACCAAATAAACATCCCAAGACCCTCACCCATATCAAGTATCTATTTGTCTCATAGAAAGGTCAAAACCTTTTCTCTAAGGAGGATCTCAAGGAGGAGAAATTCAAGAGGTAAAATCATCTTTATTTTTCATTTAATTTATTTTCAATTTCACTTATTTTTTATTCTATCCTCACCTCCACATATCTATGATTCATGATAAATCAAGTATCTTTTATATAGTTTAATTTTATTATTTGAATGTAATAATTAATCTTTATTTCTCTTCCCTTTTTCATTTTTGTCTAAACATGAAAATACCGTCAGTGGTGTGTTGATTTACCACCATTGTGGATGATGTATTTTCATTTTTCACTACCACCTTCATAGATGGTCATAAAAAATAATTAGGGTTAAAGAGGATTTTATTATACATATTTCAATTTATAAGATTTTCTAGAATCAATATATAAAACAGATGTCAAATAAAATGATATTGCCTCATAATGGTCATAAAACCGCTAAAAATCAATAAATCATTTTAATTAATGTTCAATCTAATAAGTCACCCTTATACTATATTACCAATATATATATATATAAGGCCAATTTAAATTAATCATCTTAATTAGTAAAAATTATGGTGAATCATTCCCATTTTACATGATCTTCCCAATTTATATACAAGTGAACTGATCATGAAAACCAATAAAACAAACACGCTCGAATGATGAAATTAAACTGAATAACTCATCGAAAATTCCATAAATTAACTAGATAAAACTATAATGGATAGAATTCATGTTTAAAATGTTCTCTATTTTTTAATGAATGAAATTTATTTGATTATCAAGAATATTAAAGTGAAGAGATCATTCAGATATAAGGTAAGAGGATTCCTGAACCTAACTCTATTCCTTTAACTATACAAACTTTTTGGATTTTATAAAACACTTTGAGGCTAAGTGAGAACCACCAATCAAAAAAAAGGAACCATAAGTGGGATGAACTTGGAACCACGCCCAAGATCAAACTCACCCAAGAAAACACAACAACAACCAAAATCCAAAAAAATGACTGGCCAAGGAATGCTGCCTAAACCGACCTGTACAACACACACTACAAAAACATCACACATCGTTCATTAGGACATTG
The DNA here is from genome assembly GCA_963277665.1 of Viscum album. NCBI lineage: Eukaryota > Viridiplantae > Streptophyta > Magnoliopsida > Santalales > Viscaceae > Viscum > Viscum album. The sequence goes on along the minus strand of OY728138.1, from coordinate 1,676,529,356 downwards.
TACCACCACTGCATAAGGGACCACCCATCCATGTCTACCTTGTTAGGATTCAAAAATCCAGATCACTAGAAATATGCATGAGGGAGGGGCTCAAACCCATAAAGGCCAATGGAAGAACTTGAGGGAGTATCCAGCACCGCCACCATCACCACAAAATACTAGGGGACAGCCACTGACCACATCGTCAGAACCAAGCCAGCCACACAACACACCCAACAACCACTTGGTTTAGTACTGCCATAGTCAAAACCACTAACACCATCCCAAACCACCCAATAACACTTCAAACTTAACCATACTAGGGTTATGCATAGTGTTTTAGGGAAAAAATAGTAGAGGGATTTTTTTTGATGATGATGTCAGACACGGGGGAACAAAAACACCACCACCCAATTGTATCAAAACAAATTGATATAAGAAAGAAAACAAGGGACTGATGAATGCCTCGAGTGTTCCTGGGGTCATCCTTTATGACCTAATAGTATCTATGGAGGAAGATAATGAACCTGTGGTTCAGAATAGAAGAGAGGGGCGACAAAAGAAAAATGGGTCGAGGCCGTCAGATGAGCGGGAGTGAAGACCTGAAAACCAGATAGTCAGAGGATGTTGAAAAAAGTCAACAGAGCTCCAGATCTGTGAATCCTTGGTGAGATCGACACCCTCACGTGAGACCACATAACCCAACCATCGATGGAATTTCCAGTAGAGGAAGAGAGGGGAGTGAGAGAGAAGACGATGGAAAAACCTCAATCAAGATCTCCCACGAGGCGTCGCCCTTTATAGGCCCATAAATCTATTCCTTTGGGATTTTCCTCTTTCAATATATTTTCAGTATGTATTTTCCATTAATGTTTCTTAAACAAAAATTCATTATGTTCATCTTTTTTTTTTCTAGATATACATTTTTCTAATCTGATTTTATGACAAATGCATTTTCTTCAATAGAACAATTTTTTTAAGAATTCATCTTTCACTTATCATGTGTTTTTTATATTTAATCAGGATTGATGATTCTTATACCAAGTATTATATTAACCCTTTAATTTTGGTACCCAAAATTGTATTCATGAATGTTTTCTTTAATAAATTAAATTCATTTCTACCCATGGGTTATTTTATGTCACTGGATGATATATGTTCTATGTGACATGTATTATAATATAAATGATATGATGTGATGGTTAAAATCAGAAATATATAGTGCATATAAATGTATTGATGAGATGGGTTCACCTGTAATTATATAGTGCTCCATTTAATTTGGTAATGTGATATATCTCATGCGATAATGTGAAATATGAATGAAAATGATTCTAGCTTTGTTTACAACTATGTTTGGTATTTAACCACTAAGGTATGGTGTTTCATTTTTTTATGAATTTCCAAATTCCATGACTTTGTTTAGTGTTTCCTATCATGATTATGATTATGTTACTTTTATTATGTTTTGATGATGATGGTTATCCTCACTCATGTTTCATTTCTCTTATTCATCCTGTTACGGGGCTTTTAGATCACCCCCTATTTTGAGGTATATCCTCCGGTGAATACTAGTACTAAGAAGAATGTGAAGGCCACTAAGTATATATATAATAAAGAACTAAATAAAATTTTATGTTTTATTTGGTAAAAGTTATGTATGGTCCTAATTTTCTCAAGATACTAAACCGCTTGATCTAGGTTTTGTAACACTATTATCTTTTTATCATTAAAATTATGTAATAATCTATTAAGAAAATTTCGGTCTCTACTTGTTTTATTAGAGCATGGTTTATTTAATTTGGGAATTAGGAGTAGATAAATTGTGTGAAAACCCTTTGTATGAGACTAAGTATAAGTAATAACCAAATAATATTTTTTTAGAAATTCTAAAGAAATGGATCACACAAGACATGCCTTTAGAGTTAAATGCAAAAAGGAAAAAATATTTATTCATGAATTATTGAATAATTTTTTTGTTAAACATTTTCTAGTTTAGAAATTTAGGGGAATCAGAAGAAACTATGCCAATAACCCATGTTAGGGATAATACCGTTATTTCTCGAATGACATTACAATTTCCTTGGGGGGTGGAGTTCAAAATTTCATGGCGATACTTTCCATGATTTCTCAGGATATTAACAATAACCTAAATAATATGAAATGGAATCCTTCACCTAAGAGAGAGAAAATAGATATCAATTATTTTATATGAAAATAATGCTTGAAATTTAGTGGATCTTTCTATCTAATAGTTTTGATTTCTCAGTCAAGAAATTTTTTTCATTAAGAGGGTGAGGGGATGAATCAGTGATATCTTTTTATTTCATGTTTCCTTACTTCTAAAACAACCTTCCTCTCCTATTAAATATTTAATTCCCTCCTAAAAACAAAACTAACACACATTTGTATGGACACAAAAACTTACAATGTTTACTACTCAACAAGATTAGTTACGTCCTTGGTATGATTTGAAACAATTCACTAGAAAACAATCCATTTATGTGGAATAGAATTAGTAGTATATACCCTTAAAATCGTATATCACTATGATCAATACAAATTTTCATGTGATTCAAGTACCACAAAAATATAACATAATTGTTTTAAACATGTTACAATGCTTATTGATCAACATTCACAACTATGATGTTTCAAAAAAATTCTTCACTTTCTTTCCCATAAGCAAGTAAGAATAACATAGACTTTATAATGATACTCAGTCTAATTTCCTAGTCTCATTCCCATGTCCAATTTATCAATATGAAAATTATACATTGTCATAAGACCCTTGAAAATTCATAAACTTCTTCTTACCAATTCCAAAAATCTCAACATGATTATCTTGGTCTGATTATTTAGCCAAATACAGTAACTACTTGAATACAATCTTCCTCTTCTTCTTCTTTTGAATAATAAAATTCTTCAAGAAAAAAACTAGAAACTTATTCTTGATTAAATTATAGAGATTTTATCTCTTCATTCTCGAAAATTAATGTCACAAAATACATGAATTACTCTCCTCATATTTATAGGCTCTCAAGAACGGTTTAATTGGGATTTTGAAAAGGTTTTACCACTTTACCAAACCTCACGAATCCTCAATCATCCTTTAATATTAGATTGTTCTTTGAGTCATTCAATCTCCCATAAAATATGGAACTTTATTTTACTTCTCCAATTCCCCATAGAATATGGATCATTCTTTGACTTCTTCAACCATCCTTGAATTTATGATCTTCTATTGAATTCATCTCCATTAAGTATTTCTAACAAATCAACAATCCTATTATGATTTTTATCTTTGATTTTTCCATTATGATTTCTTTACTATGATAATTAAATTTGGTCAATTCAATTTTCATAACCCACTTGCAAAAAAAATTAGAACTAAAGATATTTTATGATGTTGATCTATGCCACCTGAATGTCTATCTACCCATTACAATTTTCTCATTATGTTGGAAGAATATGTTCAAAAACAGTTTATTTATTATGTTTTATGCACAATATTTAAGAATGAAAGCATATACCTTATCATTATGATCCTTAGAAAAAACTCCCATTCTCAATTATCCATTACGATAGAGACAACAGATTCATTCAAACTTATTTAACCACTTCTACTTGTTATTTTCTGAATATTATACCAAATAAATTTTCAAACTCATCATATTTCTCTTTTATAATTATGAAACTTATCAAATTAATTATCCAAATATTTAAATATTTTTCCTTTTAGTCTGACTAAAAACCAACACCTTTAGTTTCTCTCAATATGATCAAGAAAACCTTCCCATCCTTCCAAAAAATCTAAGTCCGACGATTTGAGACCAAGAATCTTTTAATTCCAAAACATTCTTTATCCTAAATTTTTTTCATTAAAGCCTAAATTCCTTCATGTATTCGATTATTTTTAAGATCATCTTTAGTATCATTTGACTTATAATGGAATGTACCATAACTTCCCATTATTCGAAAAACATCTTTATCTCTAACCACCTGAATACGATTGGCACAAATATGATTAGAAGCACAATTTTTTTTCCAATAATATGATCAATAAAATTGTCATCACTACTTATCCCCCTTTATTTTATAAAGAATCCATCACAAGTTTTTCAATGTAATTATGATTTTTGGGAATTACAAAACAACAAAGCATCATTAGTTTTATAATAGATCAAGGCTGAATTCGATTCTTTTCCATATTGTGATCAAAACTCCAAACTAGACCTATAATGAATCCAATGATCTATCCACCAGAAAATATCTTCCCAATTTGGTGTAATTGCTTATGCATTGTGAGTTAAATTTTCTATATAAGATAGTCAGTTAGATAATCTCCAAAAAACAATGTGAGTTGATTTCCCCTTCTTTGACATTTCCTTAACAACCAAAGACAATTATTTAATACAATAATCTTCCTTATCTTCTTAGTCTCCCTCCATAAATTTTTTGCCAACCATGATTCCTAAATCATTGAACATTATAACATCAATCTATGTATTAATTATAAATGATTATAATACCATGCGAGCTAATTTTTTTTAGGAAACAAGAATAAAAGAAGGATAACTATTTTGTCTAAGAGTAGGTATTATGGATCTTCCTCAACATTTCCCCCCGATTTCTATACTTAACTCTTCTTCCTCATCTATTATTCCACATATTTCTTCCTTATCATTCTTTCCTCATCATTTGTCCTTATCTTTCTTCCATATCCTTTATTCATAATCCTGACTCCACTTATTCAACTTCCTTAGAATACAAAAAATTTGTTTTATACAACCACTCCAACAAATAGTTAGAATATTTCACACACTTAAATGTTGGATTCAATGTTTACCCACAACTCCCCCTTCATTAATTCTTTAAAAAGGATTGATTTATGAAACAATTGTCCCCTGTGAAAACACATTACATAGGTAAGATGATATAGGGGACAAAAACAAATATCTAAACCTTTATGAGAAAGAGGTTGGATGCCCGTGGTCAACCTCAATTTATGAAAATGATCATTTCATAAAGGTTTTGTGAATATGTCAGCAACTTTTCACAATTAGAAATATAATCTAGCTTAAAATCATTATTATCCACATGATCCTTGAGGAAGTGTTACTTTATGTCAATATGTTTTGAATGATAATGTTGTACCAGATTCCTTGTATGGATTATTACTGTTTCATAGTTCCGTGAAACGTGCATTATGGATTTAATAATCACTATTTCTAGGCAGTTTCCATTGGCTTTATTCCTGGAACCGGAATCTTCCAAACGTTCATTATCCAAATAGGACCTACTTTCCCAAGGAAGGAATTCGTTAAGTTTTTAACATTACAATAATTAAGAACGTGCATTGTTTGAGAGGATGGGAGGTCAGACTCATCACACCCTTTTTGGGGGGGAATTATTGTCTACTCCGGGACTCTCTTTGTGAAAGTAAAATAATTTTTTATGAATCCTTATTAATTCACCATGTATATCATAAGAATCCCTTATAATTTACAGTCACTTCTTTAAAAAAAATTCTTTTAATCAAAATTATGATGATACTGGCTTTTAAGACACTTAGTGGGGAACTCTAGAATTTATTTCCATCCAGGGAGATGAAAGTTTGTTTTAATCTTGGGATCGTACTCATAAAATGAGATACCTATGTATCCTTGTAAAAGGAATCAGAACCCACATAGTTTTGTGCCGCTTAATAGGACACAACATACCTTTTAAGGTCATGTGATAAGGACTTATAAGCGGAAGGTGCTAAGATGAAATTTAGTGCGGGACTTATGCTGAATCATCCTAAGGAACTTGGAAAGGATCTGAGTTTCCAAGTGGGATCAGACCCTATAGGGAATGTAGCCCAAAGAGAACAGGGTTGATTTGAAGTATTGAGTTTGTACCTCGAGGAGGCTTCCTACATATCCCATATAGATAGGAATCAAAACCCATGTAGTTCGATGTGTCTCATAGGAGAATATAGTCCCTTAAGAGAGATGAGTTTGGTCATACTTCCTAAAAAAGGATTCCTTAATGATTTAAGGGTTGAATTTAGGGCTTATTTCTAAAAGAGGATTCCCAAATTGGGGGAATTTAGGTTTGATTCATGAGGAGGATATCCAGTGAGCTCAGGCCTCGAAAAGGCTTCCTGTGTATATTGGATTGAAAAGGATTCATAGTTATCTTAGTTCAGTCAGTATGTTTCTGTACACATGTTTCATCAATCACATATCTCTAAGCCCACACGAGTTATGCTCGGTGTGAGAAACAAGTGGATTTGAAAGATTCAATAATGACGTTCAAACTTCCAAAAGTTTCTTCCATGCTGATGAAAAAGTGAACGTAAACCGTGGAAGAGGGCAAGGCGAAAAGCCTTCCCTCTGTTCTATTTACATTATATATGGGTATAATGTAAAGAAGAAGGGGTGAAGGTGAGGGGCTTATACCAGGATGGCTACCCTAAAATTGGTTCTAGTAGGGTAGGTATACTTCTCCTATAATTACGCGGAATGGAAAATGAAAAGTGTACCTTACCTACCAGAGAACTGAGGTCCCTGGTCACCTCTTTGAAAAGGGCGAGGCAGGAAGCCCACAATCTTCCAAACCGGGAACTCCCCAACACTATTTCTGGGAGAAAATTCCATGTGACTATGAATATAAAAACCCAGAAACATCCCATGATTCTTAACCCCATTGTGAAACAGATGTGGGAAACCTCTAACTGTGGAAATACAAAACCAAATTGGAGACACACTGATGTGCCTTACCCAAAGGTCTGAGAGGTCAGAAGGTTTTGAGGGAGGCTTGAACTTAGCCCCTTTCGAATAAGGGATCCAAGGAAAGAGATACCCCACCATGAAAGGCTTTAAAGAAAGGTATTTGAATGGGTCGCATAGGTACCTCGCGCAGGTGTGCCGCGCTGTTTCAACGTGCAGATACAACACGTGGGTATGGATGAGGACTGAAGAGAATGTGAAGAACTTCAAAACATATCTATCCCCATTAATTATCCCTTATTTTGTAGTTTGGAGAACTACCTGAGACAATTTGAGAGATCTAGGCGAAAGAGCTACGCAATGGGGGCTTCAGAGAATCTTTCATTTTTTTCACTCTAAAAATGGGGAGCCCAAGGGTCTTATTTATAGGCACGGATGGGCCTAGCCAAAGAAAATTTTCCCACGAAGGTATTCTGCGTAGCTCCACCGCGTAGGTGCTCCATGTAGGTACATCAAAAATCTTCTCACACATAGCTCGACCACGTAGTTTGTTCGCGAAGCTCGGCCACGTAGCTTGTTCGCGAAGCTCAGCTGCGAAGCTGTTGGATGTTGCTACATCGTGTAGAGCTTGGGAGAATTTTTGGATGTTTCCCTTGTAATCATTGAATCTTTTTTAAGTAGTGTCATAAAATCCCCCCCCCCTCAGGATTGGATTCGAAAGATACAAAGAGGGTCAAGTCCTGAGGTGAAGTTTGGGAAGAAATATCATGATGGATTCATGAATAGCACAATTTTGTCGTGTAAGTCCTTTGTGCAGATTTGTTGCACTAGTATGTCGCACAGCTATGGAACATAGTCATGAGGCATAGGTATTATGTTTCCTATAAATATTTCTCAACCTTTCGCGTTTTTTTCTTCACTTGCACTTTCTCTAAAATTTAGAGCTCTCGTTGCGTAGCTCATTCACCTGACTTTATCGTATTGTGATCTCGCATAATTTTCTTGAAATTTCTTCAAGGTAAAATTGTTTTATGTGATTGAGCTATGTTAAAAGGACTTCACTGATAGAGTTGTGCTAGGATCATTGTCAAAGGAACTACGCGAGTGACCTTATCAAAGGACCTCATCGAAGGACCTTGTTGAAGGACCTTGTCGAAGGACCTTGTCAAATTACCTTGTCGAAGTACTTTGTCAAAGGACCTACACAAATAGTTTCCTTTGCCAAAAATTTTAACTTTATTCATTAAAATTTGACTTTGAATGTTTTGATCATTATATTTGTAAGAAAAGAATGACTCATTTAATGACCCATAATGAAGAAGCTAAGGTTCATCAAAATAAAATGATGAGGATCATCGGGCCAGATTATTATGACACTATTGAGAGTACTCTTCCTAGTCTATAGAAGGGTCTAATTCTGTACCAGCGTGACTATCCAAAAAGTACCTACTTACTTCTGTACGTGCATGGGATTTTGGAAGATTCCCACTTTCCTTCTATTAAGAAGTACATTCTAATGATTTGGTTTCATCAGTATTCCAACTATAACAGCATGAATATTAATGCAAGGGGGTTACGATACAAGAAAGCATGGTCCCTATTGGTTGCATCCTTCATCATAGTGGTTGCACTCCATACATGAAAGATCATGTTATAGAGCCAATACCACATTGTTATGATTCAACTTTTAGGGATTCTCAAACAGATAAATCTAATTATTGGAAAGGAGACTGGGACCTTCATTCTGGAGGGGGTGTAAAACCCAAGTGGATGGGGGCATTCTGGGTACGTCAGACTTGTGCAGAATTCAAAAAAGAGTTATCATAAGTTCATATTTACGAAGATGTCTAGATGGGGAAAACTTATGTTTACCAAAACTAATTAATTCCTAAATTACTAAGCTGATAGAGTCCACAAATGAATTCCTTTCATTTGACACATGGTGAAGTTGGTATTAGTCTCTGGGACATTTACCAAATAGCTGGAATTCCTATTCTTAGGGAAATGTATGATTAATTCATCTTGCCTACTTCAAAATGGGTTGATGTTACTAGAAAACCACCGCTGAATAATGAATTATTTAATATAGCGAAGCATTTAGGAAAGGATAAGAAATATATTCATGTTAGAGTGTGGATGGAAGCATTCTTAGAACCAACAACAGAGGAAGGTCCATCCTGTGGACGTCCTATTATTTTTCCATCCACCAATAACTGAGGCAGTTCAAGCATGTATTTTCCTACACTGGAAAGAGGTGATTACAAGCACTGGGGTTATAAAGTCAAACCTTATATAGATCCAAAATTATGCTTAACTACCTTCCTAGATAGGTGGCTAAGTGATTTTCTGCATCCAGTCCATGAATCCGGTGGGGGTGTAAGATCAGGAACATTCATCATTGCAGCTAAATTGGTAGAGGGGAAGTATATTGGGCTAGAAACCACTGTTTTGGCAAGAATTTACCAACTCTTGCTACATTTAAACAATGTGAAGGCTCCATTTATAATAGTGGGGCCATTTCAGGTGTTGTGGTGCTGGATTATAGCACATTTTTCTTCATACTCAGTATTGAACTCAGTCAGAATTCCTAATGGTTGATTCACCTCATTTAACAGAATGTTTCTGGTATTAATCCTTTGAACTTTTGACCTGACAAGGTACTAAATTTATTGGATGTCTCAAGGGAATTCATCTTCTTTCCTTTTGGTAATCCACCAACTGGAACATTTATTGATGATAGTAAACAAAATAATTATGAGCTGAGATATTATATGATGCCATTCATGGATAGTGTACAATCAATCAGGATTGATGGTGAAATTATCTATGAGGCTTATGTTCCATATAGGTTTTCTTTTCAGTTCAGGTGTCTTCAACAATCAAGGACCTTTCTACTGATAAATGTTAGACATGAAAATCACCCAATGGTAGCACGATAATTATGGATTCTCACATATTTAGAAGTATCCAAATTCTCAATTACATTCCCTCTACCAAATGCATCAATTAGATTTCAAGATGGGTTGCCAAAGCTTGGGTTTCTTCATATCCGTAAGGGGCGCTGACAAAAGGAGTATATAGAGTGGTGGATACAACAACAGTTGCATGTAGAAATCTGTAAAGAAGTCCAATGCCAAAGATGATACATAAATTTTCGAGGTTTCAGAGCCCTCAAAACTACTTCACAGGAAGTATACTAGGAAGAACAAGGAAAAAGAAGCAATACCTCCAACACCAAGGAGATCCAGTCGCCGCCATCAAATAGAGATTCTTATTCCATTTGCTGAATTTTTTGAGGAAGAATGGTTTGATGAAGATATTTAATCAAAAGGTATCGAACCTCTTCCACAGTCAACCAGTCCAAAATCTAATTATGTGTGACCTTCAGCCATTCTTCATTGGGAGTGTATAACCCGTGATCTTAGGTATTCCTGGGTATTTCTTCAGCAAGACATTCGAATACCAGATATAGGTGATATCAAAGAACCTTATGATTTCAATATGGATAATAACAAGGCTTAATTACAGAAGTATATTGCAGAATTAGAGACTTTTTTATATGCAACTGATGAAAAAATACCAGCCTCTAAATGAGTATCTCATATTCTGGATTTAGGAGTCCGCAAAGGGGTGATTAAAGACTTTGAGGAGGAGTGGGATATTTATGTTAATAATGAGAATGCATTTCCATTTTTCTTTCATCTCAAATATGTATTATCATTTAACATCATTAATCTTGATGAAAATGTATTTCTACAAATTTAATGTATAGAAGGAAGATCTGGATTGATTCATGAATTACCTTAGAATATTCATGCAGGTTCTACCATTGGTTCAACGAATAATCCTACCAAGTCGCCAAAACTTTCTCCAGGAGAAGAAATCATGACTGGGGTAATGGAGACATATAACCCTCAACCATTACCTCAAGATTCCCCTAATAAGAGAAGTGTTTCAATATATCCCCAAGCTTTTTAACAGAAACACAGAATAGAAATGATATTTCTTCGAAGCGTTCACCAAAAGAGTAAGTATTTATACAATCCTTAGGGCATACAACTTGCTCAAGACATTCTGGTAACCCCATTTTATCCTCTTGTAGGATTTATGTCTCTATCCTCTCTCAAGGGATTATGATTTGGTGCTTCACAATAAGAAAAAGAAGTCCCAGGGGAAACCCAGGTTCATGATGACGTATCTATACTATCAAAAGAATCAGCTATACCTGCTCCTGGCTCCGTTGAGAGAGAGGAAAGCCATGTTAAGATTAAATACATTCCCCATTTACTTTTGTCAAAGGATCCTGAAAATAATTAATATTAATATTCCTATTGCTTTAGAAGAAAGGACTGAAGATCTAGGGCAATCTAATACCAATGTTGATTATAACCCAAACCCAAAAAGATCTGATACTGGAATTCCAATTGAAGAGTTGGTAGAAAAAATGTTAGGAGATACAATTTGGGCATTAACCAACATTTGTTGGATACCTTAAATGGTGAGGATAATATAACATTTCAGGTTGTATATACTGAAATGATGTACACCCTTAATCCAAATATTGATATTCTAGGTTCCATCAAGGAGTTTGGAGATTTTAATGAGGAATTGTAGGGATGTAAGTCCGTATTCTTTCATTCTACATAAATAATGTGTTTTTCAACATGATTCTTTACATAAAAATTCACCTTATGCAGCTTTATCTGCAGAAAATGTCGTAAAGGCTCTTCCGAAATAGGGTGTTCCACTTTATCCATCTTCTAGGACTGAAGACATAATTATAGAGAATCCTTCATCAGGAGATTTTCCAGAACCTTCAAATGTTATACCAGAAAAAATTCAAAGAAATACCCCCTCTCAAGAAACACCTGCTCAAAACACCGGAGCTGAGAATACAGGGCATGAATCCAATCAGGTAGCTGACTTATTGTTGGGTAAATGTAGTCAGCTATCTGAATCATATTTTCTACTTCCATTTGAAACTAATAATGAACTTGATTTATTTTTTAGGGTTATCATCTCATAGATTAGAGGGTGAAGCTTCTACTACAACAGGAGAAGCAGAACAAAACAATTATTTAAGAGACATATTTACAGAGTACATCTTACCTCATGGTAGTGACTTAGATTCAGATTTATAGATGCAATATGCTCTTGGAATGGCACATAAAAAGATATGGCGGCAGATCTGGAGCATAATAGCTGAAAATATTTTAGATGAATCATCGTCCCTTTTTTCAAAATTCCCAACATTATTCTGTGTGTTGGGATTTGGTGGGTTCAATTATAAACCGGTCTATGATGCCATGAAAGAGACTATTCACCGACGGGAGAAAGAGTATAAGCTGAGACATGATTTTTAAGATGCTAAATGGCTCTTCAATATTAATGGGATTCAATCTGCAGTGGTTGAGGCGGAGGAAAATTACAATAAGAAATCACTCGAGATTAGACAACAAATCAAAGAAGCCACGAAGGAGTTATTATCTCTTCAACAATATCTAGATGTTGTTCATAAAAAGATTGAGCAACTTAATCAAACATTAGGAGAAACCCAATTAGAGGGGATGAATTCCATTTAAATTGCTAAGGAAGCACTTCGTCAGGCAGAGGAGGCTAGAGTTGCTCAACTATCTCAACTTCAACAAGCAGCTGATAAAGCTTATGAAGCAGTTCAAAAAATGAAATGTCATGTTGAATGTTTATTCTGAAACATGATAGAGAGGCTCCATTTTGTGGATGGCCCTCTATTTTCATATAAATGAAAGAAATTATATTTTCAATCATATAAATATTCATTCCAATTTTTCAAGATTGTAATATGAAAGGTAAATAATGATAATGATTCCCTTATATTAAACAATAATTAATTATAATAATAAGAATGAATTTCTAAAAATTTTCTTATTAAGCCAAGGGACCTAATGAGAATAATCTGGCTGTCACTTGGGTAATACAAATAACCCTATAGATTTTGTGTCTTTTGAACTTTTTTTATTTCTTAATATTAAGTGAATCATACAAAATTGTATGTTTAGTGAGATGGGACTCGACTTTTGTTTAGAGTTTCCCTTGATAGTTCTCAAATTAATGAGTAATGAGTCTTTTGTTACTGGCGGTTTAATGTCATGTATGAAGACATTGGTACTGTACAGTTTTAATTCATGTAGTGAAGACATTAGTACTGTGTAATTTTAAGTCATGCAATGAAGACATTGGTAATGTTTAGTTTTAAGTCATGCAGTGAGGACATTGGTACTGTGTGGTTTTAAGTCATGGAGTGAGGACATTGGTACTATTCCGTTTTAAGTCTTGCAGTGAGGACATTGGTACTGTGCAGTTTTATGTCATGCAGTGAGAACATTGGTGACTTTAATTTAAGGTCTTTGGCTCTGACCAAAAGTATGAAACTCTGCCAATTTCTTGATAATTTGTTTGGAAATATACAATCATATTTAGGTATAAAAGGGAAAATTGTTCACTATGATCTGATAATTTCTGAAAACAGAGAATGGTATGGAAAAATGGGCTAGAAGCATTAGAAGAAGTCTTTTATAAGAACGAAGTTACCATTTTTTACAAACATGTTTAAAGGGGTTGTATTATGCAAGGCCAACTGGGGAATATGCTGCATAGCCAAATAGTGGCATCTTTTGACTGATAAGAATGTGATGTATGTAACTTATGCAAGGCCGCCTAAGGGAACTTTCCGCATAGTCAGGAAAAAGGGATCTCAAAAACATGACGTTCTACTTCTAAAAGTCAAAGAAAGTTTATGGAGATTTAGATTTTCCAAAGTATATAGTTTGGTTTGTGGAGAAAGGTACCTAAATATGGAAAGGGTATGTCCAATCAAGATATCCAAAGAATTAGAGGAATAGTCTTTTACAAAGGTCTGACCCAAATGTAAAAGATATGGTGCATGTAGTTTTAGGTCATACAACTAGGACCAGGAATGGAAACAATATATAACATGTGGCCAAGTGATTTCAAAATTATTTCATAGTGTATCGAATACATGATGATGGAAATGTGTAAACCACGGTCTTGAAGTCTTTTAGACTGTGAGAAAGATAATGGGAAAAATATACTTGAATAGTTGTTTTAAAATACAGATTCTTGTATATTGTCATTAATTATTAATGGGGAAAAAGATACTATAACCAAGAATGAAGTTACCATTATTTGAAAAACCTGTGATGGGGGATGTATTATGCAGGGCCAACTGGGGCATATGCTACATTGCCAAATAGTGGCATCTTTTGGCTTCCATGCCTGTTATGTAAGCAACTTATGCAAGGAAACCTAAGGGCACATGTTGCATAGTCAGGAAAAAGATCTCTCAGATATTGAAAACCTTGTCCCTATAAAACATAAGAAAGATTATGAAAATATGAAAGAAAAATTAAATATTAAGAGTGTGAGATATGGAAGGGGGTTATGCCCAATGTATATGTGAAATATTTGAATCAATATTCACCATGAATTTGATATCCTTTACATAGATCTGACTCATATGTAAAATGGATGCTTTCATTGTTTCCTTTGAATGAATATGGTATTGTGCCGTTTTAAGTCATGTAGTGAGGAAATTATACTATGTATTTTCACCTCATAATTGAAGGACATTATACTTTTTAGTTTCACATCATCTATTAAGGAAATTTGTAACCCCATAAGAAACTAAAAACACCTTTTATAAAGAATCCATTTACTCAATTACTATGCCCATGTGAGCTATGCTCGGTGTGAGAAACAAGGAGCCGTATGGGTTTCTTTTATAATGCAAAGGTGATACAAATGAAGAATAGGGGTATTAGATTTTCATTGAGTGTAACGTCATGAGGTAAGGATGAAAATGAACTGATATTAAAAGAAAGACATATTAGAATTGGATTAAGGAATAAAACACAAGTATCAAATATATGTCTTGTTAGGGAAATAATCAAGTCACACATAATTTTTCTTTAAAACATTCCCTATACTGATATAATTTTTTTATACAAGAAATAAAGGGTTTTTTTATTGTGGCTAGGCCCAAGATTAAAGATCTAGGCGTCTCTAAATATCTCAAAATATATGAGAATCAAGCCATACATATTTCTTGAAACGATCATTCCTCACGCTGTGTTTGATCTGAGGAATGAGGCTTTTGATATGTTCTGAAAGAATGATAAATCTTAAGACATTAAATGGTATAAGTACCAAATCATATATCTTATTGAAATACTTTGTATAGATCTGATTCATATACAGGGGGATATATGACAATAAGAAAATTTTGTGATTGTGGATGGGCCCAGAATTGGAGATTCAGGCATCTCTATATATCTCACTGAAAATGAGAATCAAGCTATACGTAGTTCTTGAAACCTGGCCTCTATGAAGATCTAACTCTGACCTAGGAAAGAGAGGGACTCATGTACTACTAAGGAGTAGTGATGATGTCAATGAAATTTCCTTATGGAAACTTCTAACGCCTTATAGAGAAAACATTAGTTTTACAAATGATGTCATACTGTTTAACGTCATGCGACAAGGATGATAATGATATGTACTTTAACGTCATGTAGCATGGACTCTTATGGTTGTTATGCAGTTTAATGTCATTCAACTAGGACATGGGGGCTGTGTAGTTTTATGTCTTGTAGTGGGGACTAATGTGCATAATTACACAAAGTATTTCTTCAAGAATCTCACAATGGTTGGAGATGTAATGAGCTCTCCATCCATTAAGATTAAAGCATAAGATCCATTTGAATAGACCATATGTATGGAATAAGGTCCTTCCCATTTTGGTTCATGTTTTGGAGGTTCCTTTCCTGGTATCATTGGAGTCCTAAGGGATAATACCAATTACCCTTAAAGGAATGAACGAAGATGAACTTTCTTATTAAAAGCTCACACTATTCGGTTCTGATAGACTTCTAGATGATGAAAAGTATGCAACCTTTTCTCATCTAATCGTTCCAACTCATTAAACCATTTCTATGATTTTTCATATGTAGAAAGATGATCACAAATTGCAACTCTAAGTGAAGATAATTGTATTTCAATCGGCAAAACAACTTCAGTTCCATATTCCAATGAATAAAGTGTTTCTTGCGTGACAATATAGATTGTTGTCTGATAAGACCATAAAGAATTAAAAAGTTTATCAGGACATGATTTCCTATCTTTATCCACCATATTCAGGAATATAGTTGATAGGGTTTTGTAGAAAGAATCTATCTATCCATTATCTGCTACATGATAGTGAGATGAGTGATTGGATTTGATATTATATTCTTGATATAACTTTTTTACTTCAGTAGAACAAAAATTGGTTCCATTTTCCATCAAAATAGTATGAGGGACGCCAAATCTGGTGATGATATTAGTTTTTCAAAAACTATTGATGATTTTAACTCCGATTTCCTTGAGAGGTATTTCCTCATACCACTTTGAGAAGAAATCAGTATTTTTGAGAATACAATTGAACTGCTTAGCCATGGCTGGAGGATAAGGACCTACTACATCCATTACCCATGTGGAAAATGGCCAAGAGTATTTAGCTGTATTTAGAAACTCTGGGGGTTGAAGAATGAAGTTGGCATGAACTTGATAGGGATGAAATTTTATTGTGAAGTCTGTACAATCCTGTGTCATTAAAGGCCAAAAGTATCCAAGCATTTTAATCTGATCAGAGAGTCTGTGCCCAGATTGGTGGGCACCACAAGCTCCTGAATGGACTTCTTTCATGACAGCCACATTCTCTTCT
The DNA here is from genome assembly GCA_963277665.1 of Viscum album. Classification (NCBI taxonomy): domain Eukaryota; kingdom Viridiplantae; phylum Streptophyta; class Magnoliopsida; order Santalales; family Viscaceae; genus Viscum; species Viscum album. The sequence goes on along the minus strand of OY728138.1, from coordinate 1,676,512,901 downwards.
CCATTAATATATCTAAAGATAACTTCACTAAATCCTCTCTTATAAAGGATTTTTTGGTGGTTTGGAACATCATAATGAGTAAAATTATCCACTTTCTGTCAGATCTTCTCTTTCCCAGCCCTATTTGGTGGAAGTATCCCACTCTAAAGATATTCCATGATGGATGTTCTCCAACACATGGTATGACCACATGGTTAAAAAATAAGGCCAATTTTGTTAATTTCTTCTCTTATGGTTTGAAAAAAAGGTGAAACCACGCGGCAATGGGTTATACTGATAATTGTATTATCCCGATTTGGATCTGCCAAGGCTATTGCTCCATTAGCCAGTGCATCTATTTGGGCATTTTGGGATCGCAGAATACATGACAATGTCGGCTCTGAGGGAAGTTCAGCCATTAACTCTCTACCATAATCACACAGAGGTCTTAACTCTTCTTTTTAGATAGAGTATTCCCCATTGATTTGTTTGATTACCAATTCCGAATTAGCTTTTATCTTTAAATGATCCATTCGCACCTGAAGGGATAATTCCAAACCTACGATGAGAGCCTGATACTCTGCTTCATTGTTGGTACCACCTTTTGATAATAGAAAAGAATAAGGCAATAATACATTTTCTGGGGAAATAAAGACTATTCCTAATACAACCTTGTTGAGTTTATGGTTTTCCAGTCTCTTCCCAATTGGACTTCTAGAAGCACCATCAAAATACTTTTCCCATGTTTATTAATTATCTTGAAAATAGAAGAACTCTTTACAAGTAAGATTGATATTAAACGATGTATATTCCGCGGATGGATGCTCAGTAAGGAAATCAGCCAGATCATGGGCCTTTATTTCCTTTTCAGGAACACACTAGATATCAAGATATTGAAAATAACAACACACCATACTAGACGTCCGGTAAGCATAGGACGACTGAGGATAAATTTGAGCAGGTTATTACGAGATACCAATTGGACCTCATGATGTTGCATGTAATGTCTTAATTTCTTAAAATAAAATATTAATGCCAGGCAGTACTTCTTAATACTTGAATACCAAGTTTCCGCTACGATCATAGTGTGACTGAGATAATAAAGGCTGTTTTCATTTCCAACGTCATTCTTTTGGGCGAGGAAGGCACCTAGTGATCGCTCTAGAGTTGTCACGTAAAGAATGAGTGGTCTTCCTTCAACATGTGGAATCATTACTAGTGTAATCAAGAGATATTTCTAGAGTATATCAAATTCTTCTTTTAAATCCTCTGTCCATTGATAAGTGACTCTTTCCTTCATTAATTTAGTGAAAGGTAAACATTTTCCTTCCAAATTGGCGATAGTGCGACGAATATAGGCCAAGTGTCCGTAAAGTTCTCTCAATTATTTCAAATTTTGAGGAGGTGACATACCAAGGATTGATTTTGTTTTCTCAGGATCAACTTCGATACCACGATGGTATACAATGATGCCAAGGAATTTTCCTGAGGTTACCCCAAAAGCACATCTTAAGGGGTTCATCTTCAAATTATGTTCCCGAAGTTTGGAAATATGGTTTCCAAATCAACCAAGTGATTGGAACGTTGTTTGTATTTGATTAACAAATCATCCAAATAACAATAAATAAATTTCTCTAAGAAGGGTTTGAAGATATATTGCAAGGCACGTTGGTATGTTTTGACTGCATTATTTTAGCCAAAGGGCATTACTCGATAGCAAAACACACCTTGAGGAGCTCTAAAGGCTGTGGATTCTTCATCCTCTAGGGATATTCAAATTTTATTATACCCAGAATATTCATCCATGAAGTAAAGTGATTCATAGCCAGCCGTGTCATCAATTAGAAGTTCTGTATTCGGGACAGGAAAATCATCTTTAGGACAATGCTGGATAAGATCCCTGAAATCAATGAAGACTCTAATTTTTTTGTTCTGATTTTTCACTGGAACAATATTGGGCAGCCATTTGGGATATTGAACATCCCTGGAAAAGTTATCCTTTACAAGCTTATCAACATCAGCTTCAATTTTAGAGGCGTGAGTTAGGTGTGTTCTCCTTGCTACTTTCTTGAACCCATGATGTTCTTCTGGAAAACCCAAATGATGGGTGGATACATCAGGATTAAGACCTGGAATTTCTGTATAATTCCAAGAAAATATAACTCAATTTTTCTTTAGAAAGGACGTATACACCTCTTGTTCCTTAAAGGTCATGGCTGCACTGATTAAGGTGGGGCACATATCTTCTCCTGTACCCAGATTTATTTCTCTATGTTCATCCACGGTGGTAGAAACACCTTCTTCAAATGATGGAGGAGCATCCCTAAGATCTTCATCTTCTTCATTATGTTCTAATTCTTATGTTTCCATTTTCATGTTAGATGACAAGGAAATTATCGCAATGTTAGGGGAGGAGTCAGTATTTGAACATCTCGAAGAAGAAGCCACCATATCTGACCCTACTGACAATGAAGGGTCTTCCTATGGTAAGGAGGGATTGATGGATTTAGAATCAACATCTTTTTCTTTCTCTAATATTGCTAAAATTTCTTCTATTTTGATTAATTAAGTAGAGAATCATTGTATTTCGGCAGATGAAATAAAATCATATACATTCAAGCTTCTATCATTTCTTGGTACATCAATAATTTCTCCCATGTTATCTGGATCAATTGTTGTAATTGACATTAGGGAAATTATTGGATGAGTGCATGGATTTGGCTTTACCATTTCAACTTAATTGACGGGTAGAACATAATCGATACTCGAATTCATGAATGGATTTGCTAGAATCTTTTCCATTTCATTTTGAGCATTAACTCTGGTTATCTCCTTGGTCATGGACTTCATTCCTTTTGTGTGATAAAAATTTTCCTCAATGTATTGAGATTCACATGTTTTGAATGGAGCCCTGCCACCATAAAATGTTTTAATTTTACAATTGAAACAGTACTTCAGACATTGGTGGTATGATGAACATATGGTTGCATGTTGATGTAACCAAGGGCTTCCATGAAGAATATTGAAGGCTGTGTCCTGATGAAGGACCATTAAATCCGAACTAGACACATGATCTCCAAAATGAGTTTTGAGTGTAATTTCTCCCAGTGGATCTTGTTCATTCTTTTCATATCCTTGCAACATTAAAGTCTAAGGAGATAAGTCAGATTCAGTCAGGCCCAATCGATGAAGTCTACGAACGAGAATGAGTTGACTCCGAAGCCATTATCAATGAATACTCGTCAGATATCCATGTCATTGACCTTTCCAGACAAATACAAAGGTCTGATATGTACATGTACCAAATGGTCTTCATCTTCATCTATAAAAGATATTACTGCATGAATTTTGCAGAATCATTCTCTATACGATAAACCTCAGCTGTAATAACTTCAGTTTCAAATTCTTGAGGACTAACCAAGGCCTCAATGAGTTCTTCTCGAAGATATTTTGATAGATTAAAAGCATAAAAATTGATAACTTGGCCGGTACATGGGCTAATTATTTCAAGACATCATTCTTTTGATCCAAAGGTCCATGTTTCCCATCATGGAGATGTGGTTTTGCAGGTGCTTTGGAAGTTTATGCTTCTATTATAGATGTGTTCGTTGTTGAAACTGAAGTGGGAAATACCGATGAATTTGGAAAATTAGACTGACTAAGACTATTCATATGCTTAGAAGAAGATAGTGTAGCTAATAATCGATCTTCCAGAATAATTGTGTCAGAACAAGACTTGTTTTGCATGGAAGAAACTCCTTGTTCTTCTTGAGTTTGAAAAAGTGATCTTCCACAAGTTTCTGCCACATATATGGTTTGAGCAGGGGTAGAGTTAACATGATGGTTTCTCGAATTCCCACGTCTTCCCCTATATCCTCAAACATGGCCTCTTCCTCTAGTCCCCCAATTAGGTACAAGGAATTTCGGCTCAATACAATTAGAAACACCATTAGCATAAGGATATGTTAAATGGATAACATTAACGGAACCAAAGATCAATTATTCATCTGATGAGGATTATACTTGAGTAATTACTTCTGGTTGTACTATTTGGTGGGGTGGTGCCTGTGATTTTGAGATAGATGGCATGAAATCTGCCAGGGTTATGGACAACTTTGGACTTTATGCAAGCTCATCTTTTTCTAACTGCTCTTTATCCTTATGACCACATTTTTTCTTTTGGGAAAAACCCATTGAAGAAGATGGTTTTGATGTGGAAAGAGTGGTAGAATACATAATTGGTTGTTTCAACTATGTTCATAAAATAGCATGAGTTTGGTTGATCGTTTTCCAGATCATCTAATCATCACATTTTTATTCATTTTTACTTTTAACCTCTTTCCATTCTCCTTCTTCCTCTGGATTAGTGGCAGTAATACATGCTACTTGAGCTGATGAACTTTTCAATTTCACATGTCTAGAGTCTACCATCTTTTGAAAAAGGTCTTTGAGAACAAAAAACTAATGAATGGGGTGTCCCAACATCTGATGAAAGGGAAAATAATTTGGATAATATCCATCTCCATATTTATTTGGCTTCTTAGGCCTTGGAAATTGAACCAGATTGTTTTCTAAGGCTGAGATGAAGTAGCCAGGAAGTTTCTTATTCCTAAAATAATATATTTTATTCTTTAATTCCTCAAACTGTTTCTACCTTTGATCTCTTTTATCATTTTGATGAGGTGGTCGTTGCTGCTGGTGCTCAAGAAGTGGAACCCTTTGGTATGATAAAGGCCTATAGGTAGAATCAGGTGGAGTTTCTTGTTTGAGTGTAATTGTAATAGCATCCACCTTTCCTATTTTCTTTCCAGGAACTAATGGAATTACATTATTTTTAGCCTTAGTCTCTATAAGAGAGTCTTTTATCTGCTGAGCGATTGATGTAAGGTCTCGAAACCCTCTTGTGTATTTCATAAGGATCAATGATGTGCATAATTCATCATGCATATTTTCCACACAGATTGGTATCAACTCTTCATGAGGGAGTGATAAACTTAAGGAATATTTTAATCCCTTTCAGTGAGCATTGAAATCCGAAACTCTTTCATTTTCCCTTTTAATACAATTGGTAAGATCAAAAACTGTCGTCTTTGCTAATTTTGAGCTAAATTAAAGAACGAATTTTTGACGAAGATCTTCCCACCCATTAATTGATCATGATTGAAAACTTTTATACCAGACAAAAGTAGTTCATTGTAATAACTACACAAAAAACATGAGCTTAAGTTATTATTATTGTTGAGGAGTTCCCATCATAGGATCACAACGTGAAACAAAATGTTTTAAGTGTTGTTCTGGATCTCCCAAACAATTAAAAATTGGGAATGTGGTATTCAAAAAATTTGATGGGGGAGGAATTGAATCCACCCATTCAGGGTAAGCTCTCTTTTACAGTTGAACTGGTGCACGTTGTTCCTCTATAGCTTCCAATTGAGTTGTAAATGCCTTAATTGTGTTCATAAGAATTTGGGGAATATATGGATGAGCTGGATTCTGTGTAGGTATTGAAAATGAAACTTGAGCTAGTGCAATGACCATTAAGACCACTAACATTAGTGATGATACCTTTCTTGGATATCCCATAGAAATAGGTCTATCAGGATTTACATGATCCTGTCTTGATTGTGTACTCAATGGAGGGAATTAATTATCTTCATCTTTAGTTACTACAAATCCTCATTGTTGAGGAGTTCCTACATGATATTCAAGTTGAGGACTTTCCTGCAGATACCGTCTTGCAGAAATGTAGTTTTGAAGTAACTCCATGTTGAGTCTTTTCAACTGCTTCATTTCGTATTATTTCTGTGCAAGTCTCTCTTCATGTGAAAGAGATTGACCTTATCCAGAAGAAAATTGAGATTCAGTCTGACTTTTTTCCTTTCCCCTTGTTGGATGCCTTTTGGAGATAGAGGAGTTGGTTATTTGATGGCATACCTAGATTTTGGGTAAGCCTTTTATTTTGGGTACACACATATTTTTCATTTGCCTCAGTGTGTACCGCATTGTTGATAAGAAATTCATCTTCTGATTCCCCTAAACTAGACTTATTTTTTGGGGGATCTTCGATAATGTTATTGATAACATTCACAAATTCATAACGTATTAATGGCATTTTGTCAGTGTTTCTGGTAGATCGTCTCCCTTTTTGTCTTTCATGAAACTTTGTTCTTCTTTATGAATAATTACCAGGAAAAGTTTGGCAGACAGTAACATGAAGGGAATCATTGGATAGTTTAGTTATACGCTTTCCTTGTGTCATTTTCCATAATCGATAGAAAAATGGCTTCCATTGAGGAGGGGATTGAAGATGAAAAATAGCCCCAAGCCTTGCTGGCTGGGGCTGATCCTGATCTTCTTCATCAAATCTTTGAACATTGTTTAATGAATTTGATAGTTGTATTAATTGATCCCACATCCTGGCAAGCAAGGGTGATTCTTGAACTGCTATAGCTGAAATTCATGTAACTGCTCTTCGGATTTTGCGGATTTTGGTTCGGACATTAGCTGGATGCATTATCCGAAAATTACTTAAATCACATATTTAAGATGATCATTGTGCTATTTCGGACATTTGCATCCTCTGAGGCCTGATGTCCTCTAAACGACATGCCTTCTCAAGATTCTCAGAGGCTTTATGTAGAAGTAGTTTAAAAATTTCTTTTCTTTGGACCAAATTCTAATGAGAACTGGTTGAGGCATGTTCTTGAGTGTTCATTTGATTAGACACAAAACCTTTTGAATGTGGCCTACTATGGGAAATAACATTGCATGAAACCACTTTGGGCAGACTTTGCTGATTTTGAAGTGCAGCGAAATGTAGTGCTCCATATGCACCCCATCCTCTGATGCGAACATTAGATGGTGAATATGAAATTAATTGGTGTAGCCTCTCTTGAGCATTGAGAGATGCACGCTGAAGGGTTCTATATTGTTTTTCAACCCTTGGATGTTGGGAAACTGAAAGAGTGCTAAGTCAATTTGGTGATGTAATCCTTCTATTACCTTTATAAGATTTCGATATTCATCATATGGTAATACTTTAGTTTTCAAATGATGGAGAGTTTTCCATAATTTGTGACGAATGTCATGAATGAAATCTTCTATCATCAATTATGGAATATCAAATTGAGAATTTGGTGAAGGCCAAAACATGACTGGTATTTCTCCTTTAGCTAATTTTTTCCTCATGTTTAGCACATATTCATCATTTTCTACTAGAGGTTTCTCCACTTGTTCTAACCAAAGTGGATGCTCTACATTTTAGGATAAATGAACCAAGGGAGGTTTGGAGAATGATCGTTCCATTAAGATGTCTTCTAACTAAGAAAGAGTTTCACTTGTCAATTACAAGGCACCAGACATTACTGGCTCTGTGTTATCAAGTGCCTCGAGATAGGATGACTTTCTTGTTGTTACATTGTCTATTATAGAATTATTTTGACAATGTGAAATACTACTGTGGAGAGGAATTTCGTAGTGACTTCCATTCTAGGGAGGATCACCATAATGGATTACAACAAGGGATAAATCTTCTTGCTCCTTGATCTTCTGGCCACACGGATGGTTTCTGTGGCTCTCATCCAAAGATATACACTCTGAATTGACCAAATTTTCATGAAGAAAGATTTCATGATGATGCTTCCAGTGAGAAAATACAGAATTGCAATTACCACTCCCAAAATTTGGTAATGCGAAGGTAGGATCTTGAGCAGTAATAGATAAATGTCTGAGGGCTTCAAGAACTCCTGCATTAAGAGGAGATAAATTACAGATTGACTCCTGATTTTAGAATTTTACTTGGTGAGATTTCTTCTTGGATGTTCTCTTATACTTATTTGGGTACACTTGATGAGAAAAGTGGTTATCATGGTCAAGTATATGTGCCGGTATTGGATTAGTCAATGGAATAGACTGGTTACCTCCAATTAGAAAGTGTGTATGTTCTTGATATTGTTGTATATATGATATAGGATAGTGTGCCCCATGCCCCTCCTAGACTGAAATAGAGGTGTGTATCTACTCTGGGATGGCATACTGAGGTGTCATCCCATGTGTGGGGATAGATTTATATATCTTTTCCCCTGATACTACTAATGTAGTTGTTAAAATATCCTGACATGCTTCCAAAATATGAGCAGGGATATGAGTGTTCCCTTTCACCATTTCCAAGATGTGTTTAGTGACTTCAGTAGTCAGAACATGAATATAAATCGATTCCGTATCAAGAGTAGGTGTATGTGCTTGCTATTTTCCTCCTTTTCCTGTCTATAGATATTGATAGTACTTATACATAGGGGCAGAGAGTTGAGTCTGCTCCAAATTTTTCATCAGAGCTTTCCGAATGACTTTTTCGAGTGCTACCAAACGAGACTGTTAGCAGACTTGATGAACATTGGTAGGTGTATGTTTCTACTGGATATTATCTTTCAATTATGGTTGATGAGTTTCCTTCGATACTGACAGACGAGACAACTGACAGAATTTGGGATTGCAAACATGTGTATGTTCCTACAATCCAGTTACTACCATATTAGATTGGCGGGTCTCTTTAAATGTAGTTAGATGAGCCTGATGACTAGCTCATAACTTGTCAATAGGTTTTTTTGCATGTTCACGGTACTCCACAGGGTTTACCTAGAGGTATTGGTGAGTTTCTATCAGACGAGACAGTTGAGCAACAAAATTATGATGAACGGGTGTATGTGCCTTCTCATTTTTTGCCATTAAGTTTGATCGATATACTTCTCCGTGGAAGGTAGAGGTGATAACCTACTTCTTGTTAACTATACGTTGTCCCTGGCGGTTTGTCTTGCAGGACTGGGTATGAGAGACCTGGGCCAAATGTCCAGAGGCAACACCCCATCATGTTGGGGACATACTACCGCATGATTATGGTAGTAATTTCTAGTGTGAGTCCTTAGGAAGGACTCCTGTATTCTTAAAGTGAGGCCTTTAGTAACCTCTTGATCTACCTCCATGTAGTATGGGAGAGATTTATTATCGCGTTCCAGGGATAAAGACCCAAAATGGTGGGAGACGGTGGTTGGAACCGTTTTCTTCTTGATCATTGGTTGTTGTTAACCAGATGATCAAGGATTATTGTTTCCTAATGGTCCTGTCGAGCAGCCTCCAAAGTCGAGATTGTACTGTGTTGGCGATATTCCTTTATCATCACATTAGAGACCCAATGTTGAAGATTCTGGGTTGGTGATAACATTCTTCTTGTGGATGGAGATCTAGCTTGAGTAGCAGTTGAGATGTTCATAGATGTGGTCTTGGAGAAATCCATTCTTTGGATTGAAGGGAATTCTGTAAAAAACTGAGAACAACAACAAGATTTATTAATGTGACATCTTTTTAGATAGATACATGCGTGATTTATTCCTTTTTATGGCCTTCCTTTATCAATTTATAGGGTCATAACATGTGGGTGATATTATTAACTTGGTTAAGGATTCACGTCGGGTTCACCGTTTTTGTTTCATAGTTCCTTGAAATGTGCATTCTAGATTTCAGAATCATTGTTCCCAGGTGGTTTCCATTGGATTTATTCATGGAACCGGAAACATCCAATAGTTAATTATCCAAATAGGATCTTCTTTCAAAAGGTAAGAATTCATTATGTTTTGAACATTATGATACTTGATAACGTGTATTAGTCGAGAGGATGGGAGGTCAGTCTCATCACACCCTTTTTTGGTGGAATTATTGTCTACTCCGGGACTCTCTTTGTAAAATTAAAATATTTTTTTATGAATCCTTATTAATTCCCCAAGTATATCATATGTATCCCTTGGAATTTACAATCACTTATTTAATAGAAATTCTTATAACCATAATTATGATAATAATAGTTTTTATGCCACTCAGTAGGGCACTCTGGAATTTATTGTCATCCAGGAGATGAAAATTTGTTTTAATCTTGGGATCATACTCATAAAAATTATCTTCCTATGTATCATTGTGAAACGAATCAAAACCCTCATAGTTCGGTGCCACTTAATAGGACACATCATACCTTTTAAGTTCATGTGATAAGGACCTCTAAGCAGAAGATGCCTAGTTGAAATTTAGTGTGGGACTTATGCTGAAGCAGCCCAAGAAACGTGGAAAGGATATGAGTTTCCAAGTGGGACGAACCTTATTCAGAATATGGACCAAGGAAAACATGGTTGATTTAAGTGTTGAGTTTGAACCACAAGAAGGATTCCTATGTATCCCATATGGATAAGAATCAAATCCCACACAGTTCAATGTGTCACATATGAGAATATAGTCCTCTGAGAGAGATGATTTTTTGCTTACTTCCTGAAAAAGGATGTCTTGATGACTTGAGGATTTAATTTAGGGATTATTTCCTAAGTAGGACGCCAAAATTTGGAGAATTAATGTAACACCCCGACTCCAGTTACCCAGAGTTGGTGCATTATTGCGTAACATTGACATGATCACAAAAGGTCAAGTCTCGAAAGACCGATTAATTTAGTAGCCTTGGAAACACTAGATACATTCATATGCCTTACATTACATCATAAAGTGAAAAATCACAATAACATAGTCTCCATTTTCCACACTCATATCCCCTTCAGACTATCCCTGCAGGTCATTCCAAAAATACTTATTCACATCCTGGAAAAATTAAAACATTGAAAGGGGTGATCTCAGATGCCCAATAAGGATAACAATATAGCGGAAGCTTTCATAAATAAACATAAACATTTAAGGCAATGTATGACTAAAAAAAATCCTTTTAAACATGAACTTGAGCATAATATGGAAAAAGTAAAATGAAATAATGCCATTTACTTATTCACATGGATATTCTACTGGTCGAATAATCACATGCAATATCAACAACCACATTCATAATGATGGAATACATAATGCCAGACTATCATAACCACGTAGCCAAGGCCTCGTGCCAAGACTAAAAATAAGATTTTGTCAAGGCCTCATTCCAAGACACTAGTTTGTCTCATGAGACCTGCAGATGCATCTAGGAGCTATAGTGGGCTCCACCCGTCAATTATTAAGTCCAATTCATTTTTCATATGAACAGGTTTAAACATATCATAAACCATACCATAAACGTATCACATAAAATATGCATAAAGGAAACATAAAATTTCCACATTTTAAACACAATATATCAATACAACACATTGATATAATAAAAACACTTTCAATACCAATTTCAATACCAAAATGAAAGAAAATTAAATCATTGTATTTATTTTTCATTTAATAAAACTTATGGCTTGTAGAGGAAGCCGAAACTCAAATAATGGTCATGGCGGCGGAGAAGTCATTGTCGCCGCATACATACGACAAAAAAACATTCCTTTTTGTCATTTAGTAAAACAATTCATATAAAAATATTTCTTTTGAATAAACATAAAAGTCAAAGGGGTTTATACACCGTATAAAATAAAGTTGTGTATAAAACAAACTATGCCTCAATGAAAGGAGATTGAGACGAAGTCACTTTAAAGATCATTTTTTAAATAAAATATACCAATTATGTTTATTCACTATAAGTTCACAAAAAGGAAGTACAAATACAAGATAGAACATAATAATATCATGACATGATTTGAAAGTAGGAGATTAACCCAAAGAATGGAAATTGGGTTAAGAAGTTCCCTTACATCATGTCCGAATTAACTCGACTGCCCTTTAACCTCATAAATAATAAACTAGAGTTAATATATACTTTCTTAAGAACCTTTTTCAAGTTCATTATCCCTTTTATATCACTTATTACAATTTTACGAAAATTATTTAGTCATTTAAGTTAATAATGGTCGTTTTGTCGATCTTTGGTACTTGGGTCAACAATAAACTTCTTATAACTACAAGTTGTTTATGTGGTAGAATAGATATTATCTCCAGAATTATATTCATGATGTAGATATCATATATATCCTATATATCCAGTATATACATGCATTTATAATATTATATAACATTTAGAGGTAAGAAATGAAATGCACCGTTCATGGAGAGGGTAAGCCGTACGTACGCATGAACGCTACTTTCATTTATATTTCGTATTTAAGGGAATGATGTTATAATTATATAAAGGTATAATATAATTCCAGTATAATATAATGTATAATACCATTTACTCCATCCTTTATACATCCCACATATGGCATTAACGATTCAAATCACTTTGAGGGGGCGGTTGTCTGCACTTCCTAAAATGAAGATATCGCGTTTACCCATAATGGAAACCATAAAGGTATGCCATAAATGAAAAATAAAGAAGCTTAAGTAAACCATAAACATATTATATATCATATATAAATATAATTACATCTTAATGTCCACCTTTGAAGGTTTTATATGAGTGTTGAACAATCATCGTTTCGTGAGGCAGAAATTCGCCATCCACAGAAACAATATGTTCTTTAACCATTAGATGTAGGTGTGTGTAAGTGTAGCTCGAATAATTCTTATAACAAAATCCTAGTATATTTAGGATACTGTTGTTGTTACAAAAGAAATTAATAACAACAGTTTAGAGGGTTGGAGAAGCAAAATAAAACAAAATAGCATAAGAGAAGACATTACCTTAAAATCGGGTAACTCTTTTTTGATTTGAGCCAAAGGCTTCTTGGGAAGAATTCTTCCCAAAAGGAGGCTTCTAGGAGTAAGAGAGGGACGTTGAGAGAGTATTTGGGCAGAGGTTGGCTGAGCCAAAAGGCATTGAAGGTGTGAGTAAGGTGGTAGTGGTGGGGGCCGTTTATAAGAGGAGTGGAGGGGCACTCTTGGAATGTCATGAAATGTTACATTATTATGAAGTGCTTTTCGGATTTCAAAGGTCCAAAAATTATATATTTCGAGGATGAGGTGATAAGGGTTCTAAATCTACCTATCCAATAGGTTTTTGACAAGTGTAAGTCTTAGATTTTACATTATCTTTTCATTTAATTTAAATCTTTAATTAATGAGGTAATTGTTGCATTATCATGGTGTCATTAAAAATTTAATATATTTAATGTCTAAAAATTATTAAAAAAATATCATGATTTAGGAAATCTTTCTGGATTTACAATGAATATTTTTAGTAGAAAATTTACCTTATATAACCCCATGTAATAATTTTTTTTAGTAAAACAACTCATGTTTGTCATAATTTTATTTTTACTTTAAATAAAAAGTTATTATTGTCATTTTCTTACCCAAGTGGCTCCATGGGGTCCCCAAGTTGACCCATGGATTGTATTGGTCGGCCATGACTCATCCAATAAGTGTAGGACAAGTGTAAATGTATTTTCATATTTTTATAATATCATTTTTACCTTAAATTTCACCAATTACCTTTAATCGCGATTAATTAGACTTAAAAGTTACTATTCACCAAAAATTATTTTAATCCCATTGAACCACATTTTACTTCTTATTGACAACCATGTATGTCGGATTTTTTGAAAATCAAATCACAGAAGTGGTAATGTTTCATTTAAACAAAAAATCAGTTTTTTTAACTACCACTTAGTGGTTTCACTATTCATCAGAAATTGAAGTTTCTCAGAAAAATACCAAAAAATCATCATAGGCTAATTTCGATATTCCGAATCCAAAAATGAAGTCCATTTTGAAATATAAAATATATATAATTTCAAAAAGTGGGTTTTACTATTCATAATGGCTATTTTGATTGGTCGCGGTGTGTTTGAATCTCAAACTTGCGTACAATGCAAGCTATTGCATTAATGAAAGAGAAGCGTATCGTGGAAGCTCGGGGTGTTACATTCTCCCCTCCTTTAATAAATTGCATCCTCGCAATTTGAAATTTTTTTATTGAAAATAAAATGTTGAAAATAGAAAATACCTCTGTGGAAAACCCACATCGGAAATAAGGTTAATAAAAATATAACTTTAAAAGAAATAAAGATAAGTACAAAGGTCACATGAGATAGAACATACTAGGATTATATGAAAATACGGATATGGAAGAAAAAAAAATCATCAAGGTCTAATGAAGAGTTGTAGAAAACAAGATTAGGAGAAAGTTAACCACAAGAAAATCACAAACTTTTGATTGGTTAAACGATCATTGAATCCCCAGTTGGAAAAGTTAACTGGAAACGTTTTTGTTTTAAGTTACCTTTCATAAAGTTGGGGAATTTATTTAAGAGATTTACTAAGAATGTAAGGATATATACTTACTTGTCATGTAGACTTTCATTCTTTAATAAATTTTTACCACAAACCCATATTTCACTCCAAATGGTAACAGAACTCAAAAATATTCTATTTATCCTAATTGTAGAAGGTTCCAAATATTACCACATACCATTTAGATTAGGAAAACTATTTTTTAATAACCAGGGACTTCTTGTAGGCCAGTGGTAGGTAATAAAGGCCTGTCGCACTATGGTTTTGGGTTCGATTCCTGCAGCTTTGTTCGACATGACGGGTTATCCCTCGACCTACAGGTTGTCCTTTTTCTAAAAATATAGTATTATAATATTTCAAAAGTAATCTTCAGAAATGTTTTAACCTTAAACAATACTATCCAAAGTTCAACTTAATCCATTCCAACCTTTATAGTTGTCCAAAATACCTTTGTCCATTTCGAAAGTCAATTGTATCATCAAATTCCTCAAACAAAGTAAAGTTTCTCTTATTGTCACATACAAAAATATGATTACCTTCATCATATTAAAACCTTAATGAAAAAAACAAGTACTGCAGTACAATCCTTATATTTATCACATTATTCTTATAACCAGAATATAATCCTTGTTTCCAAAATCACCAATACATTAATTATTCCACTTCAACTGTAGTAATAGGATAATATTTTCCTTGATCCATTGGCCTTTTTTGAGGCACGTTTCCCTGACGCTTAGGACATTCATTTGCATAATGCCCCATTTTCCTACAATTATAGAATTAAACATTGATATCCTCTTTCTTTCCCTTCCAATCACGAGCCTGGTGACCTTTTTCTCCACATTTATTACAAACTCCCATTCATTTTAGTCAAGTACCGGGGTGATTCTTCCCACAATTATCACATAATGGAAAATCCTTCTTTCCCCTTTTCCCTTTATCTGTCTCTTGTTCCACCATTCTCTTCTTCTCTTTCTTTACTTTGTTGTCATAAGACTTAAAGAATTCCTTTTCTGTCTTGATAGCACATGATACAATATCTTCATACGTTGAGAAAGATTGTGATACTAAAGCTCGACGGAGAAATGGTTTTAACCCATCAAAGAAACGATCAATATTACTTCTTCTGTTACGTATATAATTTGGAGCAGACCTCGCTAACCTTGTAAAGATAGGCTCATACTTTGCGACATTCTCATCCTCCTTCTACCTCAGAATCAGAAATTTCTTTTCCATATCTACTCGATGGTCATGTAGAAAGTATTTTTCTAAGAAAATATCCTTAAACTCCCTCCATTCCATACTTGATACATCTTCATGTTCCTTTGTGTTTTGAATCAGAGACCACCATTGATCGGCATCTCCAGTGAGGCGGTAGACTGCCATGAAAACCATCTCTCTTTCGCTACTCCCCAAGGGGTGGAATATTTTCTCTAAGGAGTTTATCCATTGCTCAGCTACTAATGGATTTGTACCCCCATTAAATGTTGGCGGTTGTTGCCTCATGAAGCAGTCTAACATTGATCCTCCATGTTTCGGATCAGGGTGCTCCATACAAGTAACGTTATTATTCATAAACTGAGTGAGTTGTCCCAGTATGGTGATAAGGTGATCAGCACCAGTTGTATCTCCACCTCCACAATAATTATCTTGAGCAGGAGGGAAATCCCTTCATGGAGTGCGCGAATTTATACAGTTTCCATTCCTCCCACTAGGCACTATTTCTAAATAATGGCATAAGCTAGATTAGTTTATAAATAAAAATACATAATTCCATACTTGTAAAACACTTAACATAAATTGAACTATTTATGGATATAATCCATAATCATAAAAATATGTTTTCTTTATGAAGTATATATTCATAAACCCTTCATAATGGTTTGTAAAGAAAATGAGAATTATCCTAAGCATATCCCTCGGGAGTGTCGTAACCAAGAGTGCACCAAGGCCCGTTGTCGTGCACTAGTTTCCGTTTGAGTCTAGCTCAAAGTGGTGTTTTTGGGTTTTACCTCTAGGTACATCTGTGCCAGAGCCGCCTCTACCTGCTCGTATCCAGACAGGGATGTATTGCTCGGAAAACTCACAAAATCTTTGTAATACCAAAATTTTAGGAAGTCCTTCTATACTAATCCTCAAATTCTATCATAGGGCTATGTGATCTAATCAGAGTTTATCTAAATCTAGCTTCCAAGGTTTGTACTAAACTGCCTCTGATATCAACTGTAACACCCTGACCCCAGTTACCCAGAGTCGGTGCATTATTGCGTAACATTGGCATGATCACAAAAGATCAAGTCTCTAAAGACCGATTAGTTTAGTATCCTTAGAAACACTAGATACATTCATAAGTCTTACATTACATCATAAAGTGAAAAATCATAATAACATAGTCTCCATTTTCCACACTCATATCCCATTCAGACTATCCCTGCAGGTCATTCCTAAAATACTTCTTCACATCCTGGAAAAATTAAAACATTGAAAGGGGTGAGCTCAGATGCTCAGTAAGGATAACAATATAGCGGAAGCATTCATAAATAAACATAAACATTTAAGGAAATGTATAACTAAAACAAAAGCCTTTTAAACATGAACTTGAGCCTAATATGGAAAAAGTAAAATGAAATAATTCCATTTACTTATTCACATGGATATTCTACTGGTCTAATAATCACATGAAATATCAATAACCACTTTCATAATGATGGAATGCATAATGTCAAACTATCATAACCACATAGCCATTGCCTCGTGCCAAGACTACAAATAAGATTTTTTCAAGGCCTCGTGCCAAGACACTAGTTTTTCTCATGAGACCTTCTGATGAATCAAAGAGCTATAGCGGGCTCCACCCGTCACTTATTAAGTCCAATGCATTCCTCATATGAACAGGTTTAAACATATCATAAACCATAACATAAATGTATAACATAAAACATGCATAAAGGAAACATAACATTTCCACATTTCAATCAAAAGATATCAATACAACACATTGACATAATAAAAACACTTTCAAAACCATTTTCAATACCAAAATAAAATAAAATTAAATCTTTGTATTTATTTTTCATTTAAAAAAAGTTATGGCTTGTAGAGGAAGCCGAAACTCAAATAATGGTCACGGCGGTAGAGAATTCATTGTCGCCGCATACGTACGACAAAAAAAAACATTCATTTTTGTCGTTTAGTAAAACTCTTCGTATAAAAAGATTCCTTTTGAATAAACGTAAAAGTCAAAGGGGTTTATACAGTGTATACAATAAAGTTGTGTATAAAACAAAATATGCCTCAATGAAAGGAGATTGAGACGAAGTCACTTTAAAGATCATTTTTTAAATAAAATAATCCAATTATGTGTATTCACTATAATTTCACAAAAAGTAAGTACAAATACAAGATAGAACATAATAATATCATGAGATAATTTGAAAGAAGGAGATTAACCCAAAGAATGGAAATTGGGTTAAGAAGTTCCCTTACCTCGTGTCCGAATTGACTCGACCACCCTTTAAACTCCTGAATAACAAACTAGAGTTAATATATAATTGATTAAGAACCTTTTTCAAGTTCATTATACCTTTTATATCACTTATTATAATTTTACGAAAATTATGTAGTCATTTATGTTAATAACGGTCGTTTTGTCGATCTTTGGAACTTGAGTCAACAATAAACTTCTTATAATTACAAGTTGTTTATGTGGTAGAATATCCATTATCTACAGAATTATTTTCATGATGTAGATATCATATATATCCTATATATCTAGTATATACATGCATTTATAACATTATATAACATTTATTGGTAAGAAATGAAATGCACCGTTCATGGAGACGGTAAGCCGTACGTACGCATAAACACTACTTTCATTTCTATTTTGTATTTAATGGAATAAAGTTATAATTATATAAAGGTATAATATAATTCCAGTATAATATAATGTATAATACCATATAATCCATCCTTTATACATCCCACATATGGCATTAACGATTCACATCACTTTGAGGGGCGGTAGTCCGCACTTCCTAAAATAAAGATATCACGTTTACCCATAATAGAAACCATAATGGTATGCCATAAATGAAAAATAAATAAGCTTAAGTAAAACATAAACATATTATATATCATATATAAATATAGTTACATCTTAATTGCCACCTTTTATGGTGTTATATGAGTGTTGAACAATCATCGTTTCGTGAGGTAGAAATTTTCTATGAACAGAAACAGTATGTTCTTTATCCATTAGATGTAGGTGTGTGTAAGTGTAGCTAGAATAATTCTTATAAAAACATCCTAGTATATTTATGAAACTGGTTTTGTTACAAAATAAATGAATAACAAGAGTTTAGGGGGTTGGAGAAGCAAAATGAAACAAAATAGCATAAGAGAAGACATTACCTTAAAATCGGGTAACTCTTTTTTGATTTGAGCCAAAGGCTTCCTTGGGATGAATTATGCCCAAATGGAGGCTTCTAGGAGTAAGAAAGGGAAGTTTAGAGAGTATTTGGGAAGAGGTTGGACGAGACAAAAGGCTTTGAAGGTGTGAGTAAGGTGGTAGTGGTGGGGGCCTTTTATAAGAGGAGAGGAGGGGCACTCTTGGATTGTCATGAAATGTTACATTATTATGAAGTGATTTTCGGATTTCAAAGGTCCCACAATTATATATTTCTAGGATAAGGTGATAAGGGTTCTAAGTCTACCCATCCAATAGGTTTTTGACAAGTTTAAGTCTTAGATTTTACATTATCTTTTCATTTAATATAAATCGTTAATTAATGAGGTAATCACTGCATTATCATGGTGTCATTAAAAATTTAATTTATTTAATGTCTAAAAATTATAAAAAAAATATCATGATGTAGGAAATATTTTTTTATTTCCAATTAATATTATTATTAGAAACGTTACCTTATATAACCACATGTAATAATTGTTTTAGTAAAACAACTCATGTTGTGACAATTTTATTTTTACTTTAAATAAAATGTTATTATTGTCATTTCCTTACCCAAGTGGCTCCATGGGGTCCCGAAGTTGACCCATGGATTGTCTTGGTCGGCCATGACTCATCCAATAAGTTTAGGACAAGTGTAAATGTATTTTCATATTTTTATAATATCATTTTTACCTTAAATTTCACTAATTACCTTTAATCGCAATTAATTAGACTTAAAAGTTACTATTAACCAAAATTATTTTAATCCCATTGAAGAAAATTTTACTTCTTAATGAAAACCATGTATGTTGGATTTTTGAAAATCAAATCACAGAAGTGGTAATGTTTCATTTAAACAAAAAAATAAAATTTTAACTACCACTTAGTGGTTTTACTATTCATCAAAAATTAAAGTTTCTCAGAAAAATACCAAAAATTCAACATAGGGCAATATCGATATTCTGAATCCAAAAATGAAGTCCATTTTGAAATATAAAATATATATAACTTCAAAAATTGGGTATTACTATTCATAATAGCTATTTTGATTGGTCACGGTGTGTTAGAATCTCGAACTTCCGTACAATGCAAGCTATTGTATTATTGAAAGAGAAGCGTATCGTGGAAGCTCGGGGTATTTCAATTATGATTTGATTCCTGAGGGGGATATTCTGGGAGCTCGGGCCCCAAAAAGGCTTCCTACGTATCCTGGCATGAACAGGAATCAGAGTTCTCGTAGTTCATTCAGTGAGTGTTTGATCACATGTTGCAACTAGTACATATCTCTAAGCCCATGTGAGTCATGCTCAGTGTGAGAAACAAGAGGATGTGAAAGACTCAATAATGACATTCACACTTCCAAATTTTTACTCCATGCTGATGGAAGAAGGCACGTTGACCGTGGAAGAGGGTGAGGCGACGAGCTTTCCCTCGGTTCTATTTACATTGGACAAGGATCCAATGTAAGGAAGAATGGGTGAAGGTGAGGGGCTTATACCAGGATGGCTGCCCTGAAATTGGTTCTGGTAGGGGTGGGAGACTTCTCCTATACTTTCACGGAAGGGAAAATGTGAAGTGTACCTTCCCTACTAGAGAACTGAGGTCCCATGTCACCTCTTTGAAAAGGGCAAGGTCGAAATCCCACCATCTTCTAAAGCGAGAACTTCCCAAAACTGATTCTGGGAGAAAAGTACATGGGACTGCTGATATAAAAACCCACAAACATCCCCTGAATCTTAACCCCATTGTGAAAAAAATGTGGGAAACCTCTGACTACGGAAATACCATCCCAAATTGGACGCTGATGTGCCTTACCCAAAGGTATGAGAAGTCAGGAGGTTCTAGGGGAGGATTCATCTTAGACCCTTTAGAATAAGGGAACCAAGAAAAGAAATACCCTGCCATGAAAGTCTTTGAAGGAGGGTATTTTAACTAGTGGTGTAGGTACCTCGCTTAAGTGTTCCACGTAGTTTCGGCGTGCAGATAAAACGCGTATGTATGGATGACGACTAAAGAGAATGTGAAAAATTTCAAAACATGCCTATCCCATTTAACTATCCCCTGTTTTGTAGTTTAGTGAACAACCTGAGATAATTTGAGATATCTAGTTGAAAGTGCTACACAATGGGAGCTTCAGAGAATATTTCACTTTTTTTAGTCCGAAAATGGGGAGCCCAAGGGTCTTATTTATAGGCACAGATGGGCCTGGCTAAAGAAACTTTGCCCTCACAGGTATTCCACGTAGCTCCAACGTGCAGGTGCTCTGCATAGGTACATCACAAATCTTCCCACACATAGCTCGACCACGTAGTTCGTTCGCGAAGCTCGGCCACGTAGCTTGTTCGTGAAGATCATCTACGAAGCTACTGGATGTTGCTACATCGCGTAGAGCTTGGGAGTATTTGTTGATGTTTCACTTGTAATCTTTGAATCTTTTTAAAGTTGTGTCAAAAATTACACTTCAACTATTACAATCCATGTTAAAGGGTAACATTACTTCAATAGGTAAATTTTCTATATGTGTTTTTATCTACATAATTTGGGTAGCATCTTGAGTGGTAGCTATATACTTAGCTTCAACCTTACCATGAGTTATAATTTTTTTTATTTGCATACCAACTAACACCACTTTCCCACAAAAAAGAAAACTACACAATATATGGATCCTCTATCATCAACATATCTTACCTAATCGACATCTGAATGCCCAAAAAGTTAATAATTTCTGAGATGTCAAATGTAATTCCACAATTTACTATGACTTTGATATATTTGAGAAATATTTTTTAAGATAGTATACATGATTATTTCAGAGCACTCTAAATTATTTCACATAAGGTAACAATTTAAACTAGGTCAGGTCTTGAGGTAGTCAAATATAACAAACTTTTCATTATATTCTAAAACTATTTTTTTTGTAATATTTCACCCCTTCTCCATATTTAGGTAAATTTATTCCCACTAAAATAAGTGTGGAAAATATTTTCAAATTTTCCATGACAAAATTTTTAATAAGTTCCTTAGAATACATTTATTGAGAAATAAAAATGTGTTTATTCTTTTGTAAAATTTTTAAAAGATATTTTTTTTCTTTTATCCCAGCATGAAAATCTAGAAAAAAATTTAATCACTTCCCCAAATCTTTCATAAGTTCTTTTACCATTCCCAAAAAAGTTAATATCATCAGAATAAAAAATTACGATGAGGGAGAACTCTTGAATTTATTTTATATAAAAATTTATATAAAATCTTCATTTCTAAAAACTCTTCTTCCTTGAGAATGTATCCAAATTGGAATATCATTTCCTTGGAGATTGATTTAGTACATAAAATACATTCTTCAACTTATACAAATAATTTTCATCTTTCCCAAAAAAGGCACAAGGTTGTTCAGTGTAAACTTCCTCATAGAGATCCCTATTCAGAAATGAAAAATTTTCATCAATTTGAAAATTTTTGTAACTTAATTATGATACAATATAAAGAGAACTTCTATTTGTTTATAACCTTTATAATGGAGAAAAAGTCACATCAAAATAAACACCTTTTATTTATGAGTAACCTTTTCATAATAATATTTCTTTGTTCCTTATCACTTAACCTTCTCCATTCATCTTGTTCTAGAAAATACACTTTGGAACCATAAAATTTTTACAATCCATCTTTCATATGAGTTCCCAAGTGTCCTTCATTTTTATTTGAGAAAGATCTTCATTCATCGACTGAATCCATTCCATATGCTCAAATGCTTCATTAACATATTTCAATTCCACTTTGGAATAAAAAGAAGTATGTGTAAATTTTTTTGATGTTCTTATTGTTTTTACCTTATGATGTTGATCCCTAATAATGTTTTTTTCCACAAATAGAATCCTCATATTAGGATGATTTATTTTAGTTTCATCTTCATTACTTAAAAGAGATGAGTTTGGTTCTTCTTCTTGAGTGGGATTTCCACTATCTCCATCCTTATCACAATTGTTACAAAGATTTTCCTTATCATTCTCAAAAACCATTTCTATATGACTCTATTTATATTTATCATCATTTTATATAAATTTAAATCAATAGAATCATATATTATTCTTGTTTATTTGTTGAAGAATCTATATATTTTTTCCTTATAGAGCATAGCCAAGGAAAATTCCATCAGCACATATCTTCTCAAACATTCCAAGGCTTCCACCTTTCTTATTTATGATTCATGGACACCCAAAAACTCATAAGTGGTTAAAAAATGGATTTCTTCTATAAAAAGTTTCATATGGAGCCATATCTAAACATGTCAAATAGATAAATTTGTTTTGGATATACACATAATTACTCATGGATTTCCTCCAAAAGTAATGAGAAAGAACATGTTAAATTAACATAGTTCTCCCTATTTCCACCAAAATTATTTTATTTATTTCAGAAACCCCATTTTTTGAGGATTGAAAAGTGAACTGAACTCCTGAAAAATTCTATTCATCTTATGATAAATTTAAAATTCTTCATTTTTATACTCACCCCCATTATCAATTATGAACTTCTTTACAAAATACTCATATTCTTTCTCAGCTCTCCCACTGAAGCTTCCAAACATTTACAGAGTATATAACTTATGTTTAATTTACCTAAAACAAGTAATATGAGTAGATTCATCAATAAAAATAAGGAATTACTTAACTATATTAATTAATTTTTTAATAATTGGTCAATAGATATCAGAATGGATACGTTCTAGGGTTTTTTGAACAAATCTCAACTTTCTTATGCACTATCCTTTATAAAAAATAATTCAACCCCAATGTCTTCTTCTTGACATACTGGGAATTTCACAAACACTATATCACTTGGATAAATTGATCACGTTTCTTTGATAATTGTGTCCCAAACTTTAATGCCACAACTGATTTTCTTCCACCATACCCAAGTAACAAGAGTTTTGTATTTCACCAACATTGAACATGTTTCCTTTTGTACGTTTCCCTATTGAAAATATTTTTCCATATTCCTAATTTTTTACAAAAAGACCACATTTTTTTAATATTACTTTGTTACCCGAATCATGAAGTTGTGAAACACACATCGTGTTGTGTTGCAGCCCATCAACATCTAAAGATTTCTTGGATTTCATCTTTTTTTCCCAATGATGGTTAATCCAACATCGTTTATTCTTAGAGATTCATCATTACCAAATGTCACAATTCCTTATTTAAAGTCTTTCACATTATTCAATAAATTTAATACTCCTTTAATATGAGAAGAAAACCTACTATAAAAAATCCAATGTTGTTCTCCTTTTATATCTTTCAATGTGATTTGAACTATAAGATCCTTTCCTTTTCCCTTTTCTTTCTTCACCTCTGGATTCTGAGAACTATTAAGAGACTTTTTTATCCTGGAGAAAAAAAAGACAACCCTTAGCAATATTTCTAGGTTTTTCACATATTTAAAAAATAGCTTCTAGGGGTTGATACCTACTTTCAACTTTCACCCTAACCCTCTAAGGGTTCTTCTAAGATTCCATCTCAGAAGTATTCTTTTAAGAGGATTGACTCCCCCTCAAACCTTGACTTCCATAATTTAATGAATAGTAGTAATTTTGTGAGTAAGCTTCTCAGCAACCTTCTTATCATAAATTTGTTGGCTACCAACCCTTCTATTTTCAAACGAAACCTTATTTTTTAGCTTAGATTTATTTTCATCCTTATCAGAAAAATACATAATAGAAACGTTTTCAAATGTAGAATTTGTAGAATCTTCCATATTTATGACATTATTCGTGTTGGCTACATAGATAACCTTTCCATATTTATTCTCTTTAAAAAAATTTACAACTTTCTACTTTGCAGAAATAAATCCATCATTCTTATCATCCCTTGAAGGTAAATTTTTTTAATCCTTATCAGGTTCAACCATATGAGAATATTAATAAATTTCATAAATAGATTATTTGAAATTTGAACCTCTCTTTTCACCCAAAAAAATTTTTCATTAAAAAAGTTCCAATTCATCTTCTTTGGACTTTAACTTACTTCTATATGTTCATTAAGATTATTTTCTTTCTTAAGAGGTTTCTTCATATCATCAATATATTTGAACGAAATGAATTTCTCATTAGGAAAACATTATTGATTTTTTGATGAGTAATTTTAATTATTAAGCTTCAAGATTTCCTTTTCAAGCCTCCCAATATTCCATAGATATTCTTTCAACTCTCTTTTAAAATGAAATTCAAGCTATGTTTCTTCTTTTTCAGAAATACTGGTTCCAAAATCTTTATTATTCACTTTTTCAATAAATCTATTCTCTGAATATTTCTCAAAAAAATAATTGTTGATTACTACTTCAGTATCTTATCTATCTTCTTTATTGGATAAGAAACTTAACCTTTTATATTGTGATAAATTTTTATCTTTCCATCTAAAAAGAGATGTTTCTTTATCACCATGTTTATTACAAGACCTTCTTAAGATTTTTTATTTTTCATAACTATCATCTTATTTCTTTATTTATAGATAATTATCAGTATGTTTTTTAGAAGATCCACATTAAAAACATTTAAATGGACGTTTCCCATTGTATTTATTGGAACCTACACTAAATGTTTTAGAATACATGGTTAAAATTTCCTCATGATTTTTACATAGTGAATTTTTTCAGTCAGATTCAAGAACAGAATCTTCCTCAAGAACCTTCATAGACTTTTTTTCATGGTTTATTTATAATAATATTCTCTATTTTTTCAATTCATAACTTTTTCCCTTCTCATTTCATAAATAATGAGAGTACAATGAAGATCATCTAGATATAGAGTTTTTGGACCTCTATCTTCCTATCATAAACGTTAGTATCAAAATTGTACGAAAGTATTATCAATATATTTTCAACAAAAGTAGAATCTTATAAAATTTCCCCATGACATCAGATAGTTCTCATAATTTAATTTACCCTAGTAAAGAAGTCACCAACGGATTCCTATTCATATATATTGAGATCTTTATACTTAAGCCTTCAAATTTGAAACTTAACCTTATTCAATATTTTATTTCATTGCTAAATGTTTTCATCGTATCCCTAATACCTTTGGAAGCGGAAACACCTTTCACTCTTAAGAACTCACATTCATAAAGTTATGAGAGTAATGATTTTTTCTCCATTCCATTATTCTCAAGAATCTTCTTGTCAATGGGTGTAAGGAAAACCATGTCATCAAAAGAAGTAAATCCTTCTATTATAACTTGAAGAACATCATACCCAATAGTCAAAAGATAAGAAAACACAATTTCATTCTAGATTTGATAGTTCTTACCGAATAATATTAAAATACCCATACTATTCACAAAATTCAAATTATCCATCACAACTTCTCTTCAAAAAATTAGTAAAGAGTAAACTTAGCATTCCTTTTCTATGATACAAATTGAGATTTCCCAGCCAAGATAGTTATATCACTGAGAGGGGATGGGATGAATCATTGATATAATTTTCTTTTATGTTTATTTACTTTTTAAAAAATCTTTTCCTCATGATAAATAATTTTCCCCAACAAAAAACAATAAAAACACACATCTACATGAACATAATATTTTATAGGGTTTACTACTCAATAAAAGTAGTCAATCCTTGGTACATTTAAGAAACAATAAAATACCGCATAATCCACTAGAAAAAACCTATTGTGTTGGATACAATGAGTTGGATATACCCTTACACTTGTGTAGAACTATGATGAATAAAATAGATCATGTGAATCAAGTATAATGAAATGGTAAATCATTGTTATTATAAAAAACATGCCACATTGATTCTTGATTAGTTTTTAGAACTATGATATATTAAAACAGTTCTTCACTTTCTTACCCAAAATCTAGTAAGAACTTCATTGACATTGCAATTATTCTTAGTCCCATTTAATACTTTAATTCCCAAGTCTGATTGTTCAATACAGAAATAATAATCTATATAAATTCCACTGAAACAATCCTAAATGTCTTCTTCCACATTCTGGAAATCTCAATATGATTTTACTGGTCTAATTTTCTATCCATATATGGTAACGAGATGAATACAATCTTCTTATTATTATTCTTATATCCGTTAAATGTATTCAAGAAGAAAAATTGAAAACTTATTAATTCTTAAATTATGGAGCTTCCATCTCTTATTTTTCTGAAATTTAAGTCACAAAATACACAAAGTACCCTCCTCATATTTATAGGATCTAAAGATTGGTTTAAAAATGATTTTGAAAAGGTTTTCACACTTTTACCAAAACTCATGAATCAAAAATATTCTTGACATGTAAAATTATTTTTTGACTCATTAAATTCCAAATGAAATTGGGATCTTTCTTTGAATTCTTCAATTCCCCTTGAAATCTAGATCTTTCATGGACTTCTTCAACCTTTTCACGAATTTCTGATCTTCTACTGAGTTCACCCCCTTCGATATTTATAAAATAATATTCAATCTAATTCCAATTTTCCATCCTATTTTCCTATAATGATTTATTTATTATGATAGAAACATTTGGAAACACTAATTTTCTTGACCCACTTGAAAACAAATCAGAACTGAAGATATTTTATTATGTTTCTTTTCACCACCTGAAATTTTATCTGCACAATCCAATTTCATCATTACGATGGTAGAAAATGTTTGAACAACAGTATATTCATTATGTTGTTCTTCACCAATTTTAAGAAGGAAACATATTTCTTCTCAGTAAAATTCTCTAAACCAACTCTCATTCTAATATATCCATTATAATAGAGAAACTTTATTCTTTCAATAGTCTTTCACCGTATCTCATTCTTATTTTCTAAATATTATACCAAAGAAATTTCAGAACAATAATTATTTCTTTTTTTATTATCATACATATCAACTTAATTCAATGGAGATTTAAACCTTTTGAATTTTAGTCTGACTAAAAACCAGCACCATCAGTTTCTCTCATTATGATCAAGAAAAAATTCTTATCCTTCAAACAAATCTGAATCTGATGATATGAGACAAGAAATATTTCACTTTCCCCACATCCTTATTCCCAATTTTTTTTGTAAGAATCAATTCCTTAATATATTTTATTACATTTAATATCTTCTTTAGCATAGTCTGAATTATAATAGAAATACATGTAACTTCACATTCTTCCAATAATATATTTCTTTTCAACAACCCAAAATGATTTTCCTAAATACGAATGGCAACACCCCTTTTCATCCAGTCACATGCTCAATATAATTTTTAGCTCTTCTTTTCCCACTTTATTTTATCATTATAACATCATATGTTTTATAACTTAATTTTTACTTGTTGGAAATACAAAACTATAATGCATCGGTAGATTTATGATAGATCTATACTGAATTGGATTATTTTCATCATTATGATCAAAACTCTATTCCAAATCCAAGGAAAGTTTGATTATCCTTTTCACTAGAAAACATGTTCCCAATCCAAGGGACGTTATTTAGAATTGTGTGTCTAGTTTTCGAAATACGATGGTCAGTCATATTTTCAAAGAAAAAATAGAGGTGATTTCTACTTCATTGATAATTCCTAGAAAATAAAATTTATTTCTTAAATATGATAATCTTACTTACCACATTGGTCCTAAAACTAGTCAAATAAAAGTGGTTCAACTCGATGGATAAGATCTTCATTGTGCTATACTATTCTAAGAATGGGAAGGTGAATCTAGTTGTCTATATTCTAGATAGAGAGGCTGATCAATGGTGGTAATTGAATAAAAACACCTATCCAAAGGAAGAAATTGAAGAGATGGAGTGGCAATAATTTTAGATAATGTTCCCTGATAAGTATTTACCTAGAAAACATCTTTCAAATATGAAGAGAGAATTAATATATCCAATGAAAAATGAAATTTATTTTTTCCCAGCCTAACAAAAAAATTAAAATTATTGCAGGCTACACTCATGGTTTTATTATCAATAATAACATATAAATATATATATATATATATATATATTATTGGTTTAATACCACACCTTTTAAAGGTTCTATAAATATTAGAGTTTGGGAGTTATGAATAATTTGTTTGATGTGATCTTAAATGGGAGATGCGGTTTGGATAATGGTCCCATGGATACAGTTATAAGAATAAAAGATGGAGTTTATAGTTGGGGAATGTAATGAGAAAGGGTGAATGAAAACTCAAAATCTCACATGTAAAAAATTAGCGAAGAAGAATCATGGGAACTGACTCAAAGGGACATGGAAATTCTATAAGTGTGGGAGAGAATTCCACCATGCTCATGAATGATGAAGAGACATAAAAACCTAACCGATATGATGGAGGAATGTAGAGTACCACCCATGGTTCAATTATCCAAATATAGGGAGGAAGGGAACTAAGTAATTCAGGGAGCTAAACCTTGAGTCCTCGATGGTAATCAACTTCATCAAACACTAAATACAAATGAGAAAGGAAAGGATTATTCCATCACTATTACTAAGGGGGAGACATATAATTATGTGGTGGTAGGTATGCTTGTTATTCATTCAAGAATAGAAAACACACTATTTCATTCAATTTCTACACATTCTTTCATATCTTTCAAGTTTAGTATAACTATTCAAACACCACATCAAAATATGGAGGTTGAGTTTTCTATAAGAACATAAAATGGGGTAATTATTACAACTAAAGTATATAACTCATCGCCAGTTAATTTTTGTGGACAAAATCTACTAGAGAATATTTTCCTACTACCTTCGGTGGAGTTTGATGCCACTTTAAGCATGAATTGGATATGTTAATATAAAGCAGACATCAACTATCGAGAGATGTAGATCACTATTTATATCGCAAGGAATCCTCCAATTCTATACAAGTGTTTGTATGAGGATGAATCTCATTTAGAATCATCATCTCAATTGAAGATATTTTTTCCTCATGAGAATGAATATCTAACTCAAATAATTAAGACAAGGTATAGAATCATGCTAGAGGACATTACCATTGTTAGGGACTACACAGATGTGTTCCCTGAAAAACTGCATGGTCTTCCACCTGATCGAGAAGTTGAGTTCTCAATTGAACATATTCCAAGATCATTTCCTATATCAATGAAACATTATTTAATAGACACAATTGAGTTGGGGTAACTGATGATTCAATTGAAATATAATATGGATAATGGTTTTATACTCCCGAGTGCCTCACCACGGGGTGCATCAATCCTCTTCACCAAGAAGAAGGATGAAACAATGCACATCTACCTTGATTACCATGATCTCAAAAGATTCATGATAAAGAACAAGTAACCAGTTCCATGAAAATATAACTTGTTAGATCAAATGCATGGGGCCAAGTAATTCTATAAGGTGGACCTTTAGTCGAGATATCACTAATTAAAGGTGAGGAAGGAAGATACTCCCAAGAATTCCTTTTGAACAAGTTTTGGACACTATGTGTTCACAGTGATGACTTTTTGACTCACTAATTCTCAAAAAATATACATTAATTTAATTAATAGATTATTTAGATATTATCTTGGCAAAATTGTGTTAATTTAAGATATTATGATATACTCTAAGAGATAAGGGAAACGTGAATAAAATTTTTATATTGTGATAAAGACCATGAGAAGGGAAAATATTAATGAAAATTACATTAAATGTGAGATCTAGATGGTGGATGAATCATTCTTGAGGAATGGTATTACAAATAATGGAATATCTGTTGACCCTTCTAAGATAAAGGAAATCAAGGAGTGGTCCATGCCATCATCGTTAATGGAGATCCAATGTTTCCATAATCTAGTTGGTTATTACAAATGAATTTTGATGAAATTATCATAATTTTCAAACCTACTAGCCTTAATGACTTGTATGGGAGTAATGTTTTTCTAGACCTATCAATCAGAAGGCCACTTTAGGGAGTTGAAAAAGAGGATTATTTCTACACTAGTGCTCACTATACCAACAAGTGTGGAACACTTTTTCGTATAAAAATTTACATCAAGTAAGGTATTTGATAATGTGTTGATGAAAAATGATAAAGTTATATCCCACTCTTTATGGAAGTTGAAATATCATGAGAAAAACTATCCCACACATGATCAAGAGTTAAAACCTATGATTTTTGAGTTTAAAAGCTAATGAAATTATCTCTATTGGACAAGTGTGAAACATATACTGATCATAAGAGCCTAAAATATATATTCACATAGATGGAGCTTAAATGAGCCAAAGAAGATGGTTAGATCTCATAATGGATTATGACCTCTCAAATCACTACCATGTAAGTAAGGTAAATAAACCATTAGATGCTCTAAGTAGAAATGATCCAACAATTTTTTTAATTATTAGAATTGAGAAAGTTCTAATATTCTTATATTTTCAAAGGATGGACATGAGAATTAGTAAGGTAGGAACATAATCAATAATTTATCAAATGATTTCTCAACAATTCCTCTTGTATAAAATAAATCATGCTCAAAGAAATGATGTGGAAAATCTAAAGAAGGTAGAAGA
The DNA here is from genome assembly GCA_963277665.1 of Viscum album. Classification (NCBI taxonomy): domain Eukaryota; kingdom Viridiplantae; phylum Streptophyta; class Magnoliopsida; order Santalales; family Viscaceae; genus Viscum; species Viscum album. Next base: position 1,676,481,853 of record OY728138.1, on the reverse strand, counting down.
TATGTGAAAAGGGAAATACTATGAGTTCAAAATTGATGAGGAAGGAATTTTAATATTTGGGTCACAACTGTATATACCATCCAATAGAGATATAAAGAAGGAGGTTCCGAATGATGAACATATGTAAACCATCTCTATTCCCCCATAGAGCACAAATATGTATCGAGATCTCTGAGAGAACTATTGGCAGCATAATATGTGAACGAGAATGCTGTATATAAATTAAAGTTCCTTGTATTTCAGTATTTGAAGGTTGATAGATAAAAGTTTTAAGAGATGATGTAAAAATTACCCATAATAACATGGAAATGGGAAAAATAACCACGGAAATTATCACTAAACATCTGAAGACATATTGAAGAAACAATTCTATATGGGTTTTTGTGGATGATCCTATAAAGAAATCTCAATTTATCACAATTTAGGAGAGCATATCACCGAATCAACTTGCATAGATATACATCATAGGAGTGGTAAGGCTGCATGGATCACCAATATTGAGTATATCTAATCAAGATATTAGATTCCCCTCGATGTTAAAAATAGCCTCCAAAATTCTCTAATCACTAAGATGAACTTCTGTACAATTTATCATCCTAAAACCGATGACTAATCTGATCAAAGTATTCTGACACTGGAAGACATGATGAGAACATGTTCTATGGAATTCATATGAAGATGGGACCAACATATTCCTATGGATGAGTTCTCCAAAAAAATAGTTTCCACTTGAGAATATAAATTCCCCTATATGAATCCCTATATGGGAAAAGATGTAGAACACTGACATGTTGGTATGAAGTAGATGAATGTATGCTACTAGGACATGAAATGGTAGAAGAAATGGTGGAAAAGGTGAAACCCATTATGAAGCACATGAATGTGGACGAAAGTTGGAAGACGAGTTATGAAAAAAATCCTCGATGAGCCCTATAGTTTACGGTTTGATACATTGTATTCCTCCACATATCTCCATAGAAGAGGATCATGATATTTAGGGAAAAAGGGAACATCGATTCCAAGGTGCATCAACCCCTTTGAGATCCTTTATCAAGTCAGAGGCATTTTTACAAGAACTTACACTTAAAATGTATTAAGTACACGATGTGTTCCATGTATCCACATTGAGGAAATACATACCAGATCCCTCATTTGTACTGAATCCAAAAGTGTTACAATTGGAAAATGATCTCTCTTATGAGGAGTAGCTAGTGTAGATATTGGACCATTGCGATAAGTTTCTACACAATAAGAATACTCACCTGTTAAAAGTTATATGGAGGAATCACATGTATTAAGGGGAAACATTGGAACCATAGGAAGTGATGAAAGAGAAGTACCCTCACTTGTTTTCACCATAGTATGTAAAATGAAATTTCAAGTTCAAAATTTCAAAAGGGGCTAGAATATAACAATCCAAAATTTTATCATTGGATATTCACTTTTTATAGTTATTTCATATAGTATCATTCATATACAATAACGTTGAGAATACAATACAAAACATTATAAATGAATAATGAATAAAATATTAGGTATTTCTAGAAATTAAGAAACCTATCCCAATAGAATTGTAACCTGACCTCTAAATACATTATGTGACCCTTAAGAAGAGTTAACCAACCAATTAAATAGTAACCTCACATATGAATGTGGAAATAAATTTTAGAAATATTATTGGTGATTATATGATATAATTATATCATAGTATAATTAAATAAATATTTTAATATTTATTAATTATCTGTATTTTTATAAAAATAAATGTTTATGAATAATTTTATAATTTATATAATTATTAAAAAATATATTTTCATAAAATATATTCATAAATTAAAATTGTTTTGTCTTATGATTATAAGATAATTTTAGGATACATTAATTAATTTTTCAAAGTTTCAAAAAAAAGTAATAATTTTAAATTCAGTATTTTCCAATAAAATGACGATTTTAATTAAGAAATAAAGGTGTAAGATTTATATAACATTTTCCATAAAATGGATTTCCTTTAACAATTCTAGATGTTGAAAAATTATTATTGTGAATTTTTGAGATATTTCTAAAATACTTGAATTTTTGGTTAATAGTGAAATATCGTAATTTGTTGTATATATACATTACAAGTTAAAAGAACTTTTCTTTTATTCATAGCCAATGTAAACACCAAAATCTAGAACTCACCTTCACTATTTTAATATTTTTTGGATAATTTTAAAACTATTTATAGTGTCAATCTGAAATAATAAACTAATGAATAAGATAACGAGAAAACTCCTCTCTCCTCCCCTATAAATACCTCCCCTCACTATCTCTTCACCTCACACCTTAAAAGGTTTGAGACATATCCAAATTATAAAAAATACACTTCCCAATAATATCCCCCATGTATTGGATCCCTTGGTATCATAAAGAAGACCAAAACCATTGCTCAAAGAAGGATCTCAAGGTGGATAAATCCATGAGGTAAAATCCTCTTTATTTTTCTTTTAATTTCTTTTCAATTTAATTTATTTATTATCCTACCATCACCTCCACCTATCCCAGAGGCATGAAAACCCCATTTTATTTTATATATTTTAATTTTATTATCTTAATGAAATAATTCATCTTCAATTCTCTCAATTCTTTTTCTAAACATGAAAATATCATTTATAGTGTGTCTATTTACCACCACTTTGGACAATGCATTTTAATTTTTCACTACTTCCATCAAGGCTGGAAATAAAACCATAAAAATATTTAATTAGGATTTAATTATACATATTATAAGTCATATAATTTACTAGAAGAAATATGTAAATATGATGCTAAATAAAGAGATAAATGCTAATACAAGTCGTAAAACCACCAAAACTAATTAAATAAATTTCATTAACATTAAATATAACAAATAATCCACATATCATATAATATATATATATATATATATAAGTCCAATTTCACTTATTCATTTTCATTAAAAACAATTCTAGCAAATAATTCTCATTATACTTGAACATCCACACACATATACAAGCGAACTATTCATGAAAACCAAGAAAACAAACACTCTTAAACAATGAAATTAAACTCTATAACTCATAGAAAATCCCCTAAATTAATTTAATAGAACAAAAATGAATAAAATTAATATATAAAAGGTTTTTTATTTTTTAATTAATGTGTTAAATTTTATTTTCCTTGATATTAATGTGATGAAAGAATTCAAATATATGTTAAGGGGATTCTTGAACCAAACTCTCTTCCTTTGGGTTTCCCTCATTCACTCCATTTGTAGTATGGATATTCCATTAATTTTTCATATATATCATTTCATTAAAATCCAATTTTATTTTTCAGATATACATGTTTTCAATCAGATTTTATGAAAAATTCAATGAATTTTTAAAAAGAACTCTCCTTTCCAAAAATATATCTTTTACTTCTCTAGAGATTCTTTCATCTTCACTCAAGATTGATGACTTTTATATTAAGTATAATATCCCCTATTTCATTCGGGAATCAAAATGTTTTTTCATGAATGTATGAATTATGAAATAAAACTCATTCCTCTCTATGGGTTACTTTATGTCTGATATTGATATACGATCTATGTGGCATGCATGATAATGTAAATGTTATGATTTGATAGGTGTGCCTAGAGTTATATTGCACATTTGAATGTTATGATGTGATGGGTGCTCCTGAAATTATATATCACTCTAATGAATTGGTTAATTAGATTTTAATCATGATATAAAGTGAAATATGTGGGAACTTGATGCCAGTTTTGTTCACAACTATGTGTGGTATTTGACCACTAATAGAGAATGTTTCATATTTTATGCATTTCAATATTCCCTGCCTTTATCTACTGATTCCAATAATTATTATTATTATGATAAATTTCTTATGTTATGATGATTATAATTATTCTCAACAATGGTTGATATCTCTTATTCATCCTCTTACTAAAATTTTAGCTCACCCCTTATTTTGATTTATATCCTTAGGTGAATACTTTTACTAAGGAAAATGAAAAGGTTGATAAGAATCAAGAGAAGAAGGAATTAAATAAATGTTTATGTTTTATTTTTTAAATGTTATGTTTGGTCCAAATTTTACCAAGACACTAAACCACTCGATCCTCATTTTGTATCAATATTATATTGGTTATCTACAAAATTATTTAATAATCACGTAAGGAAATTTGGGTTTCTATATTTCCCATATAAGGTCTAAAATTTCAACCCCATCATCCTCATTTGAGAACGATAAAAAGAGGTTTGAAGTGTATAAACTTTGGTAGATACTCTCTATCCCGGGGAAGAAGTTGAAGAGGAGGGTAGATTGGCACTCCAACATTCCATAGACGCATCACATAGAACTCTTTCAAATCATTCTAGTTATAATGATTGAATTTTATCATATTTCAATATTTATAATGAATTCCATTAATAAAAAGACTTTTAATAGACACAAAAATGTGTATATTCCTCCACCATGTTCATAAAAAAATTAAATAATTTTATGAACTTTCAACAATACTGCCCAGTTTCTTTTCATCCATGATAAAAATGAGGTTTCATTATTTCGATATTATCTGAATCACTAACGATACCCATTAGTTGTGTAATATCATATAGATATAAATGTACTGATCCAAATATTTAAATCATAATAGGTTCCTCTATATAAATTATCTCATTTGCCCACAACATGAGATTATTTACGAGTGTATCTACTATAGTTATCTTGAGATCACCCGACATGCCGAATAATTTCTTGGGTAGGATGCATTTACCCTAGGGAGAGTGATAATATTTTTCCAAAGAATACTAAATTGGATAGAGAATCTTGATTTTAATATGTCCATATGGAGGTCCTTAAAATATTTTGTAAGCTAAATCAATATTATACTATTGTTTAGGGTCTTTTTGCTCAGAATTTTTATTGATTTACTTTAGGGTCTTTTATCTCAAACCTGTTATGGAATTAGTTTTGGGTATTTAGCTTAGACATGATATTGCTTTATTTTTATGGTCATTTTACTGGGAGATGATATTGCATTAGTTTACGGTGTTTTACCTTAGACTTTCTATTTCTTTAGTTTAGGGTATTTTAGATCAGACCTAATATAAGTTTAGTTTAGTATCTTTTATCTCAAACCTTCCATTTATTTAGTTTAGGGTCTTTTAGCTCAGACCTAATATTGATTCAGTTTAGATTGTTTTAGATGAGACAAGATATTTCTTCAGTTTAAGGCCTTTTACCTTGAACCTGATATTGCATTAGTTTTGGGTCTTTTAGCTCGGTTCAGATATTACTTTAATTTATATTATTTTAAAATAGACTTGATGTTTCTTTAGTTTAGGGTATTTTATCTTGGACCTTATATTTATTTAGAGTAGGGTCTTCTGGATCAGAATTTATATCACTTTAGTTAAGGGTCTTTTAGCTCAGATCTGTTATTGGGCTAGTTTAGGGACTTTTAGCTCGGAGATTATATTGATTTGGTTTAGGGTCTTTTAGCTTAAAAATAATATTTCAATAGTTTAAGGTATTTTAGATCAGACCTTATACTTCTTTAGTTTATGTTCCTTTACCTCGAACATAATATTGCTTATGTTTAGAGGTTATTTAGTTCAGACCTAATAGATGATAATGGGATGTGCTACATACATTATAGGAATGACCCAGAACACATTTAGACTTTGGGTTCTGCAATGGTGTTTCAAGGGATCTTGAGGACAAGAAATCGTTTCTTTCATAGTGAAACATTTGGTTGATGGCCATAGAAGTCTTTTTTGGATCCATGGGAATGTATTCATAGTCATGGAAAGGTTCCTTGAAGCTTTGTATATTTTACAGGGGATATGAAAGACTTATTAAGGTAATATCAGTTGGAGGGATATTTTCTAGGGATTCTAGGTCTACCTGGATTGTTAGAATATGGGTTATGTAAATCATAACCCAAAATTTCAAGTCTATGAATATGATATGGAGTATGACATTCTAGGTATGTCCCATGAAATTAAGAGATTCCAAGTTCCATTGCAGTGTTTCTAGGGCTCACAAGAATTAAAGATCCTTTTGACAAGGAGGAGATGCCTTTAGTTGATGGTTCTATGCCCTTTTTCATTGGTATACTTTCAATGAAAAATATGATCTTCGCTCATCTATGAGGGTCATGAATGTGTTTTGAAGCCTCAAAAAATCCAGATGCTAAGGTTGGGTATGGGGGAGGGCTCTTTAGAAAGGGTTATGGAACTGTAGGGATGTTCATCTCTTGATTGTTAAACTCATGCCCTATATATTATGGTTTTGAATCATGAGGTGTGGGACATAAAAAGGCTGTGAATGAAGTGTCATATTCTGAACTTGAGAAATACTACAAAAAATGATTATTTAACATAAAATATTTCAAATAAACTTGGATATTTTGGTGCGATGATTTTAACACCTAGCCCGAAGTTCTCATGTTAGGATAATTATATGGGATATTCATATTAGGAGAGGTTCAGATCACACTGTGGTTTTGTGTTCTACCACAACAGTGTTAGGTGTCACAAGGAATGGAAAGAACCTTACAGAGTGACACATTTGGTTTAAGTCCATAGGTGAATATACATATGGCATGGAGATGTATGCATAGTCAAAAAAGGGTCCTTGAAGCCTGGTATATTTTCTTACATCCATGGATGGTTGTGGTTATTTGAGAAACCCAAATAATGAAGTGTGATTTTTGAAAATTGCAAGATAAAAGAATTATTTGAGTACCCTAAATGTTTTCCCACCACCTAGAGAATATCTTCTCATGGTTCAAAGATCTGAAAAAATATTATTATAACTTTTTCCTAAACTAGGGTGTCTAATGATCATATCTTGAATTTTATTAGGTACACCGAGTAAACCCTATGAGCTTAATGCCTTATTTATTTTCACCCTAATTTCTTCCTAAACTATTAGGATTAATATTTTAGCAAGTGAAGAATAGACATTGGCTTAGACTATCCTTTTCAAGATTTCAACCTGAATTTTTTTTGTCTCTTTCACTAGAAGTTTAATTTTTTGTTATTTGGGAAAATATAGGATTGAGTTTTAGGTCATATAACCTTAACCAGAGTGCATATAGTTTATGGCCATGGTGCACATAGACTAAATATGGGTGAAGATACACAAGAGTCGAATTAGGATACCCCGGGTCAGGCGTATAACATTATCCTGAAGAGTGGGAGATGAAAATATTATAAATCATTGATATAGGTTCTCAGGTCATGATTGATGATATAGGACATCCATACTAGGAGAGGTTCTGATCACACCAAGGTGTTGAGATTTGAAATAGTGGTGTTAGGGATCATAAGGATTATAATGTCATTTTGGTAGAGTTATATATTTGGTTGAAGACCATAGGAGCATATACATGATCAAAAAATATGTATTCATAGTAAAAATGGGTCCCTTAAAGTTGCATATACCCTCCACAGGTCATGAATGTTACGTGGAAACCTAAGGTTCCCTAGGTATGATGTTTAGTTTATGGATTGAGGTGATTTCAAAGATGATGGATGCACCCTATATTTTGTTTATTCAGGGTAAGGTTCTTATAATCCTTTTATAAGGAATAAAACATGGGTGATGGTGTTCACAGTTCATTGTTATGTAGTGGAGACATATTTTATTACGTGCAGTTTAAATTCATGAGGTAAGGAAATGTGAACTGATGTGAAAAATGGGATTTGTGGCCAGACCTAAGGATGTGAATTCAGGAACACTATAGATCATATGTTAATAGGAATCAAACCATATGTAGTTTAGGAAATTTCATGTAGTTTGAGTCATCTAGTGAGGATGACTATGAATTGATGTGAAAGTGAAAACATATTGTGTCTTGGCCCAAGGGTGGAATTTTGGGTGTCACTATATATCTCATGAGGATGAGAATCAAGCCATAAGTAGTTCTAGACTGAAAATTATCCATGATGGTTTGACCCATACACATAGGTGGGAATTTCCCCTATCAATGTTTTGTAGCTAGTCCCAGTATTGGAGATCTTGGAACCACGACATATCTTATGATTACAAGAATAAATCCAAAATTAGTTCTTAATAAATCGTGTAGTTTAACATCACGTGGAAAGGAAGAAAATGAACCTACTTAAAAAAAAGAGATGTTTTAGCTAGGACCAAGGGTGGAATTCTAGGAATCCCTAAGTATCTCATGAGGATGAGAATCAAGCCACTTATGTTTCTTGAGAATGACCCTCCTATGCAACTTTGGGCTATACATAGAGAGGTTACATTTTTATATTTGTCATGAATCAACCTAGGATTGAAGATGCATGCAACACAATGTATACTATGATGTCAGGAATCAAGTCTCACATGGTTTTTTATGATATAGATGTGTTTGAATTCGAACAACAACAATAGTGGTCATGTAGGGTGTGGTCCATAGGATTGTGTAGTTTTATGTTAGGAAAGGGACATTAACCTTGTGGTTAATCCCTTATAAAAAGGAATCATCTTATAAACTGTTAAGGAATTTTATTCAAGACCAAGATTAGCCGATCAAAATATTTTATACCTTTTTCATATAGGAAATCCGTCGTCCGAACTCCTAATCCCATGTGCGCTATGTTTAGTGTGAAAAATAACGAACTTCAATGGTTCCTTTAACTATACAGAGAAATTTAATAGAAGAAAATGGGTATTTCATATCATGTGGTGGATGGACTAAGATATAGGATTGAGGCATACCTACGTATCTCATTGGAATGAGAATCAATCCATATGTAATTGTAGGAAACCCATGTAGTTTAATGTCATGAGGAAAGGACATCAGCAGTACAGTTTAATGGAATGTGGTAAGGATGTGGATCACCCAAAGTGAAAGAAAAATAATATTATGGGTCAATCCGGGCTTCACCATGTATCCTATGATGGATTTAATCAAGACACACATTTTTTTTTTCAGGAACTGTGTAGTTTAACTTCATACGACAAGGATTTGGATCGCCCAATGTGAATGGAGAAGGGTTTCATGGTCCTTTTCATTTTATCATCATGCGGTAAGGATGAGTGATATCGTGTAGTTTAACATCTTTATACTAGGATCCCACTTTACAGTTTAACTTCATGCATATATGATGAGATGGTATAATTTAACATCATGTAACTAGAATTAATGGATTGAATTACATTGATGTGGATTCCTATATGATGATAGCTATGAAAATTATTTCTTGAGAGACGTCACATTAGTGGGTGGTGTGACATGCTCCCCATCCATTGTGACCAATGAGTATGCCCCATTTTGATAGAACTTATTTATGATGTAAGGTCTCTCCCACTTGGGTTAAAAATTCTAGGGATTATTACCTAGTATTATTGGGTTCCTAAGCGCCAACTCCATCTCACTGTGGAGATTTGAGAAGAGGAAAACAATTTTATTTAAGGCATGTGTAATTCGATTCTGAAATACTTCAAGGTTGTTTAGTGTGCACAACCTATTCTCATCAAGCCACTTCAATTCATAAAGTTGTTTTTTTTGATTTCTCTTCATTTGAGTGATATCCATAGATGGCTATTCAGAGTGAAGGTATTTAGAATACTATGGGTAATACTTCCTTGGTCCCATACACTAGTGAGTATGGCGTTGGTTGTGTAGTATTACACATGGTGGTATGGTAGGCCCATAACATATGGAGCGATTTTTCTGGAAATTAATTATTATAAATTTTCACTATATTATGGATTATATTCGATAGTGTCTTATTAAAGGTATCTATCTATCCATTTTCAATTCATGATAGGTAGAAGAGTGATTTGACTCGATGTTTTACTCTTAGTAGAGTTTCTTCAACACTGTAGAACAAAACATTGTACCATTTTCTGTCATTTTTTTATGGGACCATGAAGCTAGTGATGATATGGGACTTTATGAAGTTGATTATGTTCTCTATCCCAACTATCGGGAAGGGAATTTACTTATCCTATATAAAAAGTAATCTGTTGGTAATAAGGATATACTAGAACTTCTTAGATGTGGTTGGGGGATATAGTCCCCAAGACTTCCATTCCCCAAATAAAAAATGGCAAGGAATACATAGCATTATGAAGAAATTACAAAGATGATGGATGAAGATCACATGGATCTGGAATGCATGATATTCCTTGGTGAATTCCGCATAGGCTTATATCCTGGTTTTCCATAAATATCCCAAACTCTGGATTTGATGAGAGGTTCTTGTCCCATATTGAAGGGAACCACAAGATCCCAATTGGACTTATTCGATGAGGCTATAAATATATCCTCCTACTATGAATTCAAGGAGGATTCCATCAAAACCATTCTTATAGGTAGTCTTATTCTCATTTGTACCATCTTGTATGGTGAAATTCTCTTCACAACACTGAATTAGTTCCCTTCTAGATCAATCTATTTGGAGAGTATTATTTTGGAGGTGGCCAATTATGGGATCCATCCCTCCAGGGGTAGACATTGGTTCTTCATGATCTGTAGTAGTGTTGACCTGATTGATTTCTTCCATATCACAAATGATGATCATTAGGACCATTCTTTTATATGTGATATAGAAGATTGATTTTTCCTAATTAGGGTTGGCTGGGATGATGGCTGTAATGGACAGGGCGTCAACACGAGCGTTTTGTGACCACAAAACATGATGCAATGTGGTCTTAAAAGGGAAATTTTCCATCAGTCCCCTAACATGGTTATTAAGAGGAACCAATTATTACTTTTTGATGTCATATTCACCATTGATATGCTTTATCACTAATTTGGAGTCCATTTTGATATTCAGGTGGGCAATGTGTGGCAGTAGGGCTAATTCAAACCCAGTGAAGAGGGCTTGATATTCAGACTCATTATTTGGGCAGCCCTAAGATATTGAGAAAGAGTATGAAAAAATATTTTTCTAGAAATATTAACACAACCCCTAGACCAACTAGATTGATTCTTGGGTTTTACATTCTTGTTATGAAGGGACTTTAGGAGGCACCATAAAATTATATCTCCCATGTCTGGGGAGTGTCATGGGAATAAAATACTTATATATCGTGTCTCTATGTAACATATGGTGTATTTTCTGGGATAGGATGTGCTGCAAGGAAATCAACCAAGGATTTCTCTATCACTAACTTTTGTGATTTGAACTAAATACCATATTGTTGCAGAATGACCATCCATCGGTTTAAGAACCCTGTTAACATAGGAAGATCAATGATGTAATTGAGAAAATCAATATGAGAGACCATAGAGACTTCATGGTGCTGCAAGTAATGCCTCAACTCTTTCAATTAGAATACGAGTGAATGGTAGTTTATCTTGACATTAGAATATATAGTCTCAGTAACTGACATCACTCAGCTAATCTAATAGATAGTATTCTGACTCCACAATTTTTTTCTATATGGGGAGGGAAACCAATGAGCATTGCATGGATGCCACATATAATATGAGTGGATTATGTTTGATTGGAGTAATTTGTCCCAGTGGGTGCATTATGCATTACATGATACTTTCTATGGTTTTTGTAAGTTATAATCTTAATGAAAGGTGATTCCCTTCATCATTCGTATGGTGAAGGGGAGAGATTTTCTGTCCATTTTTGGAAATGAATCACCAAATGTATGATATGTTCCCATGGACCCCCCTTAGTTCTTTGAGATTTAAGGGTGGCTACATTACTAAGATAGCACTAGTCTTCTCTGGTTCGAACTCGATGTTGTGGTGGCATATCTCAAATCCAAAGAACTTACCTGATGTTACCCCACATATTCTTTTCAGCAGATTCATCTTCAGGCTGTGTTGTCAAAACTTGTCGAAGAAAATTTGATAGTCCATGAATTGATCACATCATTGATGGGAATTGACCACCAGGTCTTCAATATAACATTAATTTACCATTCCCATGAATTGATTAAAGATAAGAGGCATGTAATATTGGTAAGTGGTGCTAGTGTTCTTCAAGACAAAGGGAATGAACTTAAAGTAGAATACCCCATAAAGAACTATGATGGAAAATGATTCTTCATCTTTGGGGGAAATATTTTTATGATTGTACCTCATGTACTAATCCATGAATGAAAGATATTAGAATCCATAAGTTTCATTGATCAAGTGTTTTGTGATTGGGAATGGGAGATCGTCCTATGGGAAATACAGATTAAGGTCTCTAAAATCAATTAAGACCCTAATCTTCATATTATTCTTCTTGACTGGGGTGATTTTTGGAATCCATCTTGTGTATTTCACTAATTATAAAAAGTTTTATTAGATTAATTTCTGAATGTCTCCCTCTACATTGGTTTCTTGATATGGGTTCATCCACTTGGCTACCTATTGAATGCCTCGATGCACATCAAGTCTTCTGAGATGGTGTGTAGCCACATCTGGATCTTGTTTGGGAATTTCATTGTAATTACATGAGAAAATATATCATTGATTCTTAAAAAATTCAATGTAAAAATCTTTCACTTTGAGGTGAATGAAGGCACTAATCAGAGAAGGTCGTAGTTCTTTTTCTGTTACAATATTTATCTTCATAATTTCATCGATGGTGGTAGAGAATCCTTCCTCAAATGATAGAAGGGAATTCATGAGGTCATCCTTATCTCATTCTATATTTGAGTCTGTGGTGACATATCCAGATAAAAGTTTCAATATGGGGTCATCTTCGCCACTATCGGGGTGAGAGAGGCCATAAGAAGATACAATATCATCCTCTACTGCCTAAGTCATTGTAGAGATATTTTTTCACGAACTAACCTGGGTCGACCAAGAACCGGTCAGTTGAGCCGGTCTGCGGCATGGTCTGAAGGGCGTTCCCGATCCCCATGGGCTGAAAATTAGTGTCGAGCATCAAAATTTAATCGTTGGGAAAGATTTTAGCTAAAAAAACCAGGATCAAAACAGAATAGAAACTAAACAAAACAGACAAACACTAACCACATAAATAAAATAAAAGCCACGTTACCAACGTACCTCCACATGACCTCCCAGGTCACCACCCAAACAAAGTACAAACCTCACTCCAACACTGAGTGACACAAACCAAGAAAACTGAAAAAAGGATCCTGATACTGAAATGGTAAAAGATAAGTGTGAGTATAAAAAAAATACTCAGTAGGTGAGCCCAAAAATAAATCCCAAAGCACTGCCAATAAATAAAGGATTCACAAATCCAAGTTTGAACTACATTGTACAAAAGTATGCTTTCATAAATATTTCACTTGAAAACAAAACACGAATCATTTCCGTTCTTCATTTTCAAAAGTTAGATTCCTTTCATTAGTGCCAATAGCATTTTCAAATGGAGAGTAATGTTACATTTCAGATTTTACACAAAGAGAATAAAATATTTTCATTTGAAACCATTTTCAAAAGAAGAACAAAGTACCAAAAGGAACTGTAGAAACCACACAGTAAGGGGAAATGCAGGTATAAAAACAAACACTACACTGATCACTACTAACAAAAGAAATCCAAAAGACATGGGTCAAACCTAGGAGCTCGTGAACAATCCAAAACGTACTATACATGTGACTCATCTTAAAGGAATGCCCTAACTCGATGACGTCATAATGCCCTAACACTTGGCATAGCCCTACATGGTCAAACCGAGGGGCCCAATCCCCATAAAAGTAATAACTCAGTATTCCATTTCCATGGGGACACTAGCCAGTGCGTAATCTAAACTAGTTCAGCAATCGTTCAAAAAAATTTCACTTACTATGCCAGGTTCCCATGACATGTACTAAAAAGGGGGTGAGTCAACAAATACTAGTCAAGAAACTCAACAAATGCATTATCATCTTATGCCATCAACACACACACAACAAAAACACCCCTGAGTATCCGAAGGAACAAGACCCTCGCCTTTAAACAATTATCACAAAAGGGAATCCCCAAGCTAAGGTAACCCCCATCTTTTATCAACCGACAAGGCGATGACCCATTCCACGGAGGGTTTTCCGATGAAACCATTTTTATTTAAAGTGCCAACTGGGCCTCAAATACCATTTAATGCCAAAACATTTCAAAAATATGCAACACACGCCATCCCTTTGAAAACTAGAAACACACATAGATCCTCATTTAGGAAACTAAAATCAGCATTTTAAAACTGAAACACCTTAGTGTCACAAGTAAAACCATTTTCCAATATCCAAACACACTCACTTTCATTAAGAGCCAAACATGCCTTTTATAAATTTTTGAGGGAATGCTATTTCTCAAATGAAATCCAAAAATTTATTCATGTGCCAAAAGAAATCATTTTTCATCATACAAGAACCACACATAATGTTTCCAAAATCAATTTTAAAGGCCAAACATGCATTTTCTCTATTCAAGGTTTTAAGAGAACACCATTTTCCATAAACAATAAACCTCCCATTTTACACACACCAAAACCATTTCAAAACACACTTTAACATGACTTGGACATTTCATAAAGAACCCATTTAGCAATATCACAAGGAAAAAAAATTAAAATCCAATAATAATACTTCTAGTGAAATTCAAGAAATAAATAGATTCCATTTTCAGCAGGTTACCACAGTAAAAATAACTATTTAATACTAATTTAAATTTACTAAAAATAAATAAAAAGGTAAGTAATAAATAAATTCTAAATATAAAGGTAAGTGATGTGGGAGACATACCTCTACTCTCAAACCGAACTTGACGATGCAACACACCTTGCGCAAGCACGTACGCACGCGCAAGCTGAAGAATGCTGTGTAGCAGAATTATTCTGCTAACATGCTGCAAAAAACACCAAAACAACCAAAACATCCAACCAATGATATAAAATTAACTCAAAAAGATTCAAATCACAAAATTTACCTCGGTGCAGAGATGCGCTCGACCCACGGGGTTGCGCGCCAGTCATAAGGGGTGGAGAGCTCAGGAACGGAGACCGCTGGGGGTCGCGCGCCGATCGTCAGGTTCGTCGCTGGCAGGCGCAAGGCGGCAGTGGTTGGTCGGACCACAGAAGGCCGGAACGCGACCGACCGAAGCTGCAGTGGTCGGGAAACACAGCGCATGCATTCCGGAAAAAGCCGAAACACTGGAAGGAGAGACGGAGGGTGTGGCGGAGCACCGAGAAAAAGGTCAGGAGTTCCCGGGATGCCGGAACGCTGGCTAGAGGCCTGCTGGCCAAAGGCGTGGCTCTCTAGAGCTCGGCCAGAGGTTGTTGGAGGGGGCTGGAGGCCCCTGGATGGCGACGAGGCACACCAAAAGGGCTAACAGGGGGAGCTGGAGCACTGGCTAGCGGCTGCTGGCCGTGGAAGTCAGTGACATCGGGAGCTAGGAGGTTGGGGCCACGAGGTGTGGATGGCGTGCAGGGGAGGAGGTGGGTAGGGTGGCTAAGGCAGAGGCCAGTTGGGACGCATCTGGGAGAACCGGTGAGGAGCTGTGGGTAGGAGGGGGCTGGGTCCCATAGGAAGAAAAATGGGGAGGGGGGGGGGGGGGTTGCAACCCGCGACGGAACAGGGAGAAAGGGAAGGGGGGGGGGGGGGGCGGGTATTAGGGTTAGGTTAGGTTTTTTTCTTTTCATTTCATTATAATAAAATAATAATAATAATAAAATATGAAATAAAATAATAAAAATAGCAATAAAAAAATTAAAACAATACCATAATAATAATAGTAGTAAAACTAAAAATAATAAAGATAATATTAATAATATTTATTAACCACTAAAATAATAATAATAAAAATAATAATAATGACATGAATAATAATAAAAATAATAATATATTGAATAATGATAAATAATAATAATAATAATAATAATAATAATAATAATAATAATAATAAATTTCATGACACTAGGGCCGGTTGCGCGGCTATCGCCAAATTTGGGGTGACAACGCACGGGTCTGAAATCCATAAAAAAACATTAAACATCGTCAATTTTGTTCTAGGACCTAGTTTGGACCTTGGTGAGAGAACCCATGCCAATAATTAATAAAATAAAAATTAATTTAAGTAGGTGGGTGGGAAAATTCTCCCCACCACAGACACTTTCTTCCCCCACAAAGTCACCAAGCTGAACAATGGCTAAAGAAAGAATCCATGCCCGACTGAAACTAAATGGAACCACACAACAAGAGAATGGGTGAACATGAGAGGGTTCACCCCACCATAATAATTCAACTAGAACGGAAATTTAACACCTAAACATACCACCCCGAGAGGTGGGTGACACGGGAACTCTTGAATGATCCAGACTAACCTCTATAGCATGAGCGAAACAACACCTCCACCAAAACTTGGAACTCTCAACTCAAACCAAAGAATGCCCGAACACTAGAGAGAAACCTCTGAGTAGAAATTAATCCAGGAAGTAAACCCGAGCATAACTGCATGCCTGGACTCCTCCGTAGGAACTTATGTCTCCAAATGAACTCCGCTAAACCAAGATTGGCCCATACAAGGGTCAATCACACTCTTAAGAAAAACACAAAATGTTGAAAACCCTGACCCGACAAAAAAAACTGTTTAGATTAAAATAGAGCATGTTCATTAAAACTCCAAGAAAAAACAATGAACTTTCAACAACATCAATACTTTAACAGTAGAAAAACAAGAACAAAATGACTTTAAATGTTCCACCACCAACACGGAACACAAAACCCGAACTGAGGGTTCACACCCCCGGTAACTCCTGACTATGCGTGAGCTTCACCCCAAGGCCTGTGGCTGGGGCTCTAATGGCTGAAGCATCTCCTGCCTCATATTCAGACACTAAAATTCCTCTAGTCACAGGGTCTTCCTTAGGCGAAACTTCCTGCAAAAAATTTCGAGATGACCCAGACACCCACAATGATGGCACATCTTCGGAGGGGTGTAACCTGATGGCTTCACATGCCCAAACCGGCCACACTGGTGTCACACCATGGAACGGTCTGATGAACTTGAAGCCAAAGTCACTACAGAGGACTCTTGTGGAACAAGTTCCTCTAGCACATCCTGCTCGCCAAAGGGGAAACCTTCATGAGTAACTGGATATGCTAGAATTCCCAAGCACCTGCGCTCTAGAAACCAACTCATCTAAGAACACCTCATGCACCAACTTCTCAAAAGTGATGCTCCCAAAAAGGGAGGACTCACTCCTTGATCTCTGGATGAAGAACCCTGATGAAGGGAGAAGTCTTCATCCAGTCTTGCGACACTACCCTCGGTAAAAGAGACACATGATCCTTGAAATGGTCAACATACACTTTCACTATCTGCTAGCCATGTTGAACTTGCATGAGCTCTTCAATTTTCTTTGTCTTCACCTCCACAAGTATAAACCATCGAATGAAGACAGCTTCAAAGACATACCACATCATCCCAAATTGCGGTAATGGCGAGGCAAACAACTCCTACTCATCTAGAGCTGGACCATCGAACAAACCCAAAATAGAATTCACTCTAATAGATTAGGGAGTTCCCAATACCCTGAAGATGCGATCGACCTCTTCAAGCCACTCCACTGTCTCTAGCAGACTCCAATCACCATGAAGGACAGACAATGTTCGAGAAAGACCAAAAACTGGGCATGACTCATCAAAACTCTGGGGACCTTTTTGGGAAGCATTTCTGAACAACATATATAACACCAAGACAAAAATGATATCAATTGAAGAAACATCAATAAAGAACCCTCATCCAAAAACAACCAGCACAAAAAAACAAACAACCACAAACACAACCCAAAATTCCCTGTCGAAAATTCCCTTTCCATTTTATGTTCCAAAACCACTTTTTTATTTCAAAACCTCTTTCTTTCAAGAACACTTTCCAAATACCTAATCCACTTTTCAAACCCAAATCACTTTCCAAATCCATTTTCCACTTTAAAATCCAATTTAGAAAACAAGTTCAAGCCAATTATTTCAAAGACACCCAGGTAATCCCATGAACCGTTTTACATGAATTCATGAACTTTCATTCATACACACCAACATGAACTTTACACGCATCCTCTCACATGTGAAAACGTTCATAAAGAGTACCTGAGGTTTCACCCCAAACCCTTCTCCACCAATTTCCAAGAAAACACCAGTTTTCCATTCCAAAGGCTTTCAGTTTTAAAACCCATTTCATAAATTTAAAGTCATTTAAAAGAAATCAGTACCATTTTCAAAAACCTTTTTTCATTTACAAAAATTCACTTACACCAACCAGAACAAAAATGACACTCAACTTGCATCAAATTACCAAATTGGGGGACTAGTAATCATGATTAACCTGGCGACATGGTAGTGGGCCATGCTCCAAGTAAGCGCCAAAAACTAGGAGGAATTCAAACCGTGTACCCAGACTCCACATGTGTCACTACACCATGTGAGATCACGATGTAACATCGGTTTACCTATATTTTCGTCCCTTAATCCAAAACAAACCAGAAAAAAACAGACTCAATTCCTGGACTATCCCTAGTGACTCGAGGTGCGGAATGGGTGAGGGTTCATGATGTCCTTCCCATACCTACCTCTTGAGTCCTGAAAATCCTAATCTCCATCTACCAAACACCCCAAATAACAAGGGCCTCCTCTGATACCATTTTTTCATGAACCAACCTGGGTCGACCCCGAACTGGTCACCCGAGCCGGTCCACAGCATGGCCTGAAGGGCGTTCCCGATCCCCATGGTCTGGAAACTAGTGTCGGGCAGCAATATTTAATCGTTGGGAACAATTTTATCCCAAAAAAAACAAAATAGAAAAAAACTAACCACATAAATCAAATAAAAGCCATGCGACCAACGTACCTCCACATGACCTCGCAGGTCACCACCCAAACAAAGGACCAACCTCACTCCAACACTAAGCTGCAAAAACCAAGAAAACTGAACAAAGGAACCTACAACTGAAATGGTAAAAGATAGGCATGAGTACAAAAAAAATACTTAGTAGGTGAGCCCAACAAGAAATCCCAAAGCACTGCCAATAAAAAAAATAATGTACAAATCCAGGATTGAACTACAATGTATAAAAGTATGCTTCCATAAATATTTCACTTGAAAAAACAACACGAATCATTTCCCTTATTCATTTTCAAATGTTATATTCCTTTCATTAGTGCCAATAGCATTTTAAAATGAAGAGTAATGCTACATTTTAGATTTTACACAAAGAGAATAAAACATTTTCATTTGAAACCATTTTCACAAGAAGAACAAAGTGCCAAAAGGAATAGTAGAAACCACATAGTAAGGGGCAATGCACGTGTAAAAACAAACACTACACAGATCACTACTAAGAAAAAAAATCCAAAAGATATGGGTCAAACATAGGAGCTCATGAACAATCCCGAACATACTATACATGTGACTCATCCTGAAGGCATGCCCTAACTCGATGATGTCATAACGCCCTAACGCTCGGCATATCCCTACATAGAAAAACCGAGGGGCCCAATCCCCATAGAAAAAATAAATAAGTATTCCCCTGCTATGGGGCCACTAGCTAGTGCGTAATCTAAACTAGTGCAGTAATCATTCACAAAAAGTTCACTTACTATGCCATGTTCTCATTCCAAGTACTAAAAAGGGGGTGAGTCAACAAATACTAGTTAAGAAACTCAAAAAATTCATTATCATATTACACCATCAACACACACACAACAAAAACACCCCTGAGTACCCCAAGGAACAAGACCCTCGCCTTTAAACCAATATCACACAATGGAATCCCCAAGCCAAGGTAACCCCCAACTTTCATAAAAAAAATAAGGCAAGGACCCATTCCAAGGAGGGTTTTCCAATGAAACCATTTTTATTTAAAGTGCCAACCGAGAATCAACAACCATTTAATACCAAACAAATTCCAAAATATGCAACACACGCCATACTGTTGAAAACCAGAAACACACTTAGAACCTCATTTAAGATACTCAAATCAGAATTTTAAAACTGAAACACATTGGTGTCACAAGTAAAACCATTTTCCAATATCCAAACGCTCCCACTTTCATCAAGATCCAAACGATCCTTTTATAAAATTTTGAGGGAATTCTATTTCTAAAATTAAATCCAAACATTTATTCATGCACCAAAGGAAAAAATATCATCAAACAAGAACCACACTTAATGATTCCAAAATCAAGTTTAAAGGAAAAAATGAGCATTTTCTCTATTAAAGGTTTTAAGAGAACACCATTTCCATAAACAACACACCTGCCATTTTACACACACCAAAACCATTTCAAAACACACTTTAACTTGACTTGCACATTTCATAAAGAACCCATTTAGCAATATGACAAGAAAAACACAGAATTAAAATCCGAGAACAATAATTCTAGTGCAATGAAATAAATAAACAGCTTCCATTTTTAGCAGGTTACCACACTAAAAATAACTATTTAATACAACTTTAAATTTACAGAAAATCAATAAAAGGCAAGGAATAAATAAATTTAAAATTTAAAGGCAAGTGTAGTGGGAGACCTACCTCGACTGAAAAACTGAACTTAACGACACAACACACCTCGCGTAGGCGCGTATGCACACGCAAGCCAAAGACTGCTGCATTGTGGAATTATTCCGCCAATGCGCTGCAACAAATACCAAAACAACCAAAATAGCCAATCACTGACATAAAATAAACTCCAACAGATTCATGTCCCAAAATTTATCTTAGTGAAGAGATGCGCTCGACACACGGGGTCGTGCGCCAGTCATAAGGGGTGGCGTGCTCAGGTACAGAGACCACTGGGGGTCACGCGCCGACAGTCAGGTGTGCCGCTGGCCGGCACAAGGTGGCATTGGTTGGCCGGACCATAGAAGGCCAGAACGCGATTGAACGAAGGTGCGATGGTTGGGAAACGCAGCACAGACACACCAGAGGAAGCTAGGACACTGGAAAAAGAGTCGGAGAGTGCACTGGAAAAAAGTATGGGAGTGCTTGGGATGCCAGAATGGTAGCCGGAGGGCTGATGGCCAGAGACAGGGCTCACCGGAGCTCGGCCGGAGGGTGACAGAGGGGGCCGGAGGCCACTGGCCGGCAGCAGGGATCACCAGAACGACTGGTAAGGGGCACCAGAGCGCTGGCCGACAGCTGCTGGTGGCAGAGGTTGGTGAGGTCCAGAGCTGGGAGGTCAGGGCCACGAGGTGCGGAGGATATGCAGTGGAGGAGCTGAGTAGGGGGGATGAGGCGGAGGCTGGTAGGGACGTAGCAGGGAGCACCAACAGGGAGCTGTGGGTAGGAGGGGGCTGGGTCATGCAGGATGAAAAATGGGGAGGGGGGGGGGGGGGTTGCGACCCATGGTAGAACTGGTAGAATGGGAGGGGGCAGGCTGGGTATTAGGGCTAGGTTAGGTTTTTTTCGTTTCATTTCATTATAATAAAATAATAATAATAAAATCTTAAATAAGAAAAACAAATATAGAAATAAATATAATAATAATAATAGTATACCAGAATAATAATAATAAAAAAATTAACAATAATAAAGATAATATTAATAAAATTTATTAACCACTAAAAAAATAATTATAAAAATAATAATAATGACAAGAATAAATATATAAATAATAATATATGGAATAATTATAACAAAATAATAATAATAATAATAATAATAATAATAATAATAATAATAGTAATAATAATAATAATAATAAGCAATTTCACGACACTAGGGCTGGTTGTGCGGCTACCGCCAAACATGGGGTGACCACACGTGGGTCCAAACTCCCAGAAAAAAAATACATTAAACATCATCAATTTTGATCCGGGACCCAGTTTGGACCTTGGAAAGAGAACCGAGGCCAAGAATTAATAAAATAAAAATTAATTTAAGCAGGTTGGTGTGACAATTAAAGGCTCAATGTTACAACTCATGTCAACAAGGTGCACCTTTTTTAGGGAGCCTACCTGATTAGAACTCCACAGTTAATCATGCTTGTCCTGGAGTAGTAATCAGGATGGGTGACCTTCTAGGAAGTTTCCCAGGGTGTGTGTGAGTGAGGAAAAAACACACTGAAAGAACATGTGTTGGCCTATGGGGACAATCATTAGTCTGATAAGCGACCCTAGTGAGTAATAGCCTAGGGTGTGCTAGGAAGGCAACCAAGGTATTACAGGAGACCCATGGGTTCAGATGACAAGGTTCATGGACCGGGGAGGAGGGTCATGACAAATGGTATCAGAGCCAATACCCAACCAGAAGTGCTTAGGCACTGCTTGGGTTTGAGGCTTGGGGTCCACAATGAGGGAATTGTGCTTTAACGGGGTGGATAATATAACACCCTTGAAAAAGTGAGACTTTAAAGGCTCAATGTTACTACCCATGTCAACAAGGTGCACCTTTATTTTCCGGAGCCTACCTGATTAGAACTCCACAGTTAAGCATGCTTGTCTTGAAGTAGTAATCAGGATGGGTTACCTTCTGGTAAGTTTCTTAGGGTGTGTATGAGTGAGAACAAAACACACTAAAAAAACATGTGTTGGCCTGTGGGGACAATCATTAGTCTGATAAGTGACCCCAGTGAGTAATATGTTATGGTGTGGTGGGAAGTCAACCAAGGTACTACCTTGAGTAGATTTATAGGGAGAACATAGTCTTTTTAGATCAAACTCCAGGGATTCAAATGGGTTGTCCCCAATCAATTTGGGGCTAAAAACATTATATCATCATCCTTTATTAGTTTCTTTACTCCATTATTGTAGAAATATTCTTCAGCATATATGTGTTTACTTGTCTCGAAGTGTTGTTGTCATCATGTAGTATGCCAACTTTTGCATCGATATGATACATCAAACACAGATTAAATATTAAAGGTACCACTGGGTGTAAATAGAGCTAGGGCATTCTAAGCAAAACATTATATGTGGTGTCTTGTTGGAAAACCATAAAATCTACATCAGATGTCGGTTCCCTAAACTAGGCCTTCAGATTGATTTTCCAAAGAGATGTTTTCTCATGCTTATCATACCCTTGAATTGTAATCATTGTGTGAGGAAAATCCATTTCACTAAATCCCAAACATCGTAGGCTTCGAACCGTGATGAAGGTAATCCTAAAACCATTATCGATTAGATCCCTTTTGGATGTTCAAATTATTGAGTCTTCCCAAGACATATAGGGGTTTGATGTGCCCTTGGATGACCTCTTCCTAATCATGGTCAGTGAATGAGGTAGTGACATGGCATTCTGATGACATGGTCTCCACTCGATAAACCTCGATGGCAGAAACTTATGTGTTGAATTCTTGTGGGATTTGGAGGGCTTCAACAATTGAAACCCCAAGTTCTTTTGAAATAAGGATAAATTAAGGATCAAGATCTTATCTTGGGATGCCACCACCCATTTTTGAATGTCATATTTTTCATCTAGCGGTTGGTGTTTCCCAATATAGGGTTGATCCTGGATATGCAACTCATGAGACAAGGCATTTGAGGTGGAAGGGAATGATCGTTATGCCTAAATCGAGGGGGTATCTACTATTACCAGTTTAGATAGTGTAGTACATCTCTACTAAGAGGTTATGAAAGACAATTCAGTGCGGATGGTCAATAGAGGGTTCTAGGTTGCATCCATGCATCTTTTGAGCCGTGTAGACAACTTGATTATGAGTCTCAGCTGTATATATATATATATATATGATGGGGATATGATTGGAATATTTTGTCTGATCAAGTCCACGTTGTCATCTATATCCTTGGATCTGATACATGCAGCCTCCTATTCCTTTATTATGTGTGGGAAAATCTTGCTTTGGGGAATATTCATCATTATAGAAGGGGTCTTCCATGGGTATCATGTTTACATAACCATATATGAAATCTTCGTATTGCATGGATTCCATTTGGTGGGTAGTTCCCATGCTTTGAATATTTTCGGGAAGAAATCCATAAGATTTAGAGCTCGTGTTGGAGTAGAATATGAATCCTCCTCTTCTGTTTCCTTATGATTCTGGTGATCCCAGCCACTTTTTGGAGCCATAGATGATTTTTCCTTGGGTAGTGGAGCTATTATGGGCCTTGAAAGCTATTCTCTCAGGGCGTCATGAGCTCGATCAACTATTTTTCAAGTCACCTAGTTGTCAAAATTTTACACATGCCTAGCAAAGATGTTATACCAATCACCCTCTTCTAATTGGGACCTGGTTATATAAGCATCCTACGCTAAGAAGTTATCTACCGCCATCTATCAAGAATTCACCATTCATTGAAGGACATCTTTGAAGGAAAAGTAAACCTATATATTATAACAAAGACTTCTATTGAAATCTCAATAGTCGGGATAGTCGGTGAGGTTTTCCTCTTTGGGGCTCCTGGGATGTGTTAACATGAGTAGGTTGTTATCCATATCTTCCAAGAAATAAATTGGGACATCTCATTTCGAAAGGAGTATGATTTATTCAATTCTTTTTAAAATCTCATGCGACCTTGATTTCATTATGCTTCTGGACATGGGTGATTTTGTGGTATTCACCACATAATAGGAAGATTTATTCGATTTGGGACCTATCTGGGTTCATGGACATGCACTAATAACTTCTTGAGAGTGATTTCCAGAACTTCTACTTTTCTGGGCCTTTTTCCCTATTTTGTGGGCATGCATTGATGTTTTGATCTTTTTAGTTGAATGGTGTATGTTAGTCATTGTTTCATTTTTGGGAACTCAAAGAACCCAACTGAATACTTCATTCGGATAATAGGTTTCTACAACTCATCCTTGATATTTTTAGTATAGAGTTCTAATAGTTCCTCTAGTGAAAGAGGGATATTAAATGAATATGTTAAACCTTTCCCTCTCTCCATGATGTAATAAAACCTCTAGTTTACTCACTACTAGAAGTCAATTAGGTGGACAATCATAGTTTTCCTTATTGAGGAATTGAATTGATAAAGTAACTAACAATGGAGGTGTTCCCTCTAACAATATATCCTGCTGATAGACTGTTATACCAAATAAAAGCTATCCCTCTTATAGTCTGTACAAAACACCTCAACTTTTTTACCTTATGTTGATCTCAAGGGCCCGTAATCAGACCACATCAGGATACAAAATGTGTGAGATATTGTTTGGGGATGCCCACACCATCAAAGGAAGAGAATATAGGATTTCTAAAACTATGTGGCGTAATAGTGTCATCCACCCATTCAAGAGATAGTCTTCTCTTATGTTGAAAAGGTGCACGTCACCCGGACATAGCTTCCGTTTGAGTAGCCAGGGACTCGATGATGTTAAGAATATATTGGGTAATTCTGTCTGAGCCATATCTTGTCTACATGGAGAGGGAGGGGGTTGATTACACAATCACACTTTTATCTCTAATTGATTTTCAATTTATCTCTAGACTGAATGATTTCCTAGATGAGGGTGATGTTGTCACCACAATAGAGGGAAGTCATGATCGTTTTCAACATCCTAATTTATATAGACTTTTTACCTATATACAGAGCTAGTTTGATTCTCATATACCGCTCTTTCTGGAAGATTGGATATAGGATAGAGAATATACATCTCTAGCTAAAGATGATGCCTAGTGTGAATTATTTCCCTTAGTATATCCTCATTGATTTTATTGGGGAGTTCATATTTTATTATCATATTATGAAAAAATGTTCATCTATGGGGGAATCCTCAACTCTTTCGAGTGGAGATCAAGATGTAGCTTCCCCTTTTCCTTTTTATTTTATAGTGTTCCAAAAAAGAGGGGGTATCTCGTTATTCATAGGATTTATATTTGGATCCTTCTCCCATTCTGGGATCAAGAAGCTTCAGTCAGTGCATCCATAACTCCCTCAAATCAAGATAGATTTTCCATTTTTCAACCCTCTACATTTGTGTCTTGATCCATAATGTCTTCCATGTTGACATTTAATACATTCATAGAGGTATATCAAGAAATGGTGGTTATGCCATTACTTTTGAGAAAACATGATGATTCTTAACTAATTTAATCAAGGTCTTTATTCAAACCCTTGTCCATATTAGGCCTCTCTGGAAGGTGAACTTGGTGGGTTTCTGATTTCTTTTTTCGTACACTCTTCCCATCTTGGTCTATGAACAATGCATTGAGGGAGTTTTCGATTGTGATTATTGAATGGGCCCCATCTAGCAGAGGTTTGTCTTGAGATGGGAGGAACATGGGGGAATCCAACCATTGATTTTTTCCTCTCAACCAAGATATGAATAATTATCTATATAGTGATGATGATGATGAAAATTCTCTTACCCTAACAGGATGAGGGTTATTCAGGGCTGCAATTAGTGTTGATTGGTCATGTTATTATGGATCCAATGGCTTTAGTTGTGGATTATATGACTCACAAGATGGGAATGAAGATATAAATTTCCCCAGCTCAGTAGGATTGAGTTGAGATAAAATCATCATTTATGTCTCCAGGGTCCTCTTCGGGGATGATGAACCTGGTGATGATGATTGAGATATAAATGCCCCCACCCTAGAGGGTAGGTGTTGGTTCACAACTGCTACTGATGTCTCCCAAATACATTTCGAAATTGATAATCTAATACATAGAGGTAATGGTAGATATAACTTTGGATTAGGGGGCCATGTCTACTCTAGGACAGATGTTATGGTAACTACTATTGTGGCCTTTTTTATGAGGTGCAGTTGTAATCACATAGGAGCTAAGTGAAATGGCATCCAACAATGAGAATTGTTATTAATGGGAAGTTTTATGGATGACTAAAACATCAGTTTATGTGTCTAAAATGTGTTCTCATTTCTTCAATGGTCATAGATTTATATTTTTTGGCTATCATCTCCCTTCATTTGGGATGTTTGGGTATCATTGAAACAAGGTAATTCTATTTTAGTGACCAACTAGCCCGATCATTACCCGGTCCCCTTATTTCTCCATAGGATATAACATTAATGGATGTTGTAACTAAAGGGTTATATTAATCTAAGTGTGAGTAAAAGTGTAAAAATATATACTATCACCATCCTCAAATGAGGTTTCATGATGTGGCTTCAGAGATCAGCTAAAAAAGTGTAACAATTCTATGGGGGAAAACACTACTGATTTGCGCTTTACTTTTCTGGTTTTGGATCTCGTTCCATGGATATAGTAGTGAGGTCTTGCTGATAGAAAATTATATTGATTTTTTGAAGGTGAAACTTCTACCATGGATAAAAAAGATTTTGAGCCTTCATTTGAGGATGAGTAGCCCACATATTTTGGCACAAATAAGGCATGCAATCCTTCTCAAGCTCATCTAGAATCTCATATTCAAAATTAGCGAGGGGATAGAACGTGATGGGGAGGTTGTGATAAGATAACTCTCTATATATGTTTATGTCATCTTCATATTTAATATAATTACATGCCTCCATCCGATTAGACCTCAGAATATGCCTCCTATGGTCTCCTGCTGAAGGGAGTGGAGTGGTGCTGTATGTGGATGGGGAACCATATGTAGTTGTCCTCGAAGTTTTGAGAAACTATATACAAGAAGGTTTCAATGTTTTGAACACCAATTTATATGGATGTATCTAGACAAGGGGAGGATATTCTTTTATGTGGGAGATATCTCTTTGAGGATGTTGACCACGGTGGATGTTAGGAGTTGAGTTCCTATGATCCATCTCCACACTACCATGAGGTGGACTATCATGGTAATGAGTATCTTATTTTTCATTGAAAAGTCAACTGACCCTTGTGGAATTTAAATATGTCTCAACTAGCCTTAAGGACACTATCATTGATCAAATTGGGAATATAGGCATCAATCTGCATCGTGGTAGGAATACAGTGACCCACCATCATAAATTGTGTAGGGATATGAGCCTACTATATGAATGTTTAAAGAACTTATTTATAACTATCTAATACTGTGGGAATATATTCTATTTGTTGAAACGTTTTTGGGATATTTCATTGATCTATCTCATTATTGATAGGAATACAAGCATTTCCTAAGGCATGTTCCATTTTCACTTTATGAGCCTCAATCAAGGAAGAAGTATGAGACTGATCTTGAGCCTTTAGGATATTTTTCTAGTCGTTATTGGAATGAATATGAGCCTCCCCTAAGGCATGTGTATCTCTCACCTAGTGATCTCTGGTTGGAACATGAATATAATCCTATTTCATGTATGCATTCCCTGTCCGAACATAATGAGAGACCTCCAGAATGGGAGAACAAATATGAGCCTCCACCTATAATACCTAAAAATGATATGGGTGTAGTAGTTTTTTAGAAAAATTAGGAGTATGATTTTAGATTCTATGACCTTTTGGAATATTCCAAGAATATTCAATGACAAAAATATGACCATGTCATAAGGCTTGTGCCATTCTCACTTGGTCAGCCCCAACCAGAATGAAAATATATTCCCGATACTGGGACTTTAGAGTATGCTTCAAGACTTCTTCGATAGGAATATATGCCTATTTGATAATTTTTACCCTCTCACTCAGTGTTCCCGGATCAGAACAGGGAGATGGGCCCAATCATGGGACTTTGGAATATGTTATCATACTTTTTATAAGCATGTGACCCTATCCCAAGTCATGTGACGATCTCACCTGGTGATCCCCAACTAAAAATGGGATATGATCCCTGATCTTAGGACTTCTGAATATGGTCTAAGACATTTTTGATATGCATGTGCCCCTATCCTGAGGTATGTACCACTCTCATCTGGTGAGCCCTAGTTGGAACTGGAGTATGAGCCCGATCTGATACCTCTTACATTATTGGAGTATGCAGCTAATCATCCTAGATGGGAGTAATAATGTGTGGTTGATCTGGTATGAAGCATTGTTTATAATTATAAGAGTTTTGAGTTTCTTTGGCTGTAGGGAGAGAAATATTTTTTTATTCCTTTATCCAAAATAATTCATGAATATACCGACAATGTTCTTCAATTGTTTCTAAAATTTATTGGCCTTTTCACAAAGTCGGTGCAATGATATAATCCATCACATTTTCCACCTCCATTATACACTTTAATATGTCTCTAATTATTATGATAATATGCTTATACTTCTCTCCTCTTTTTACCATTAGAATATAGTGATGGAATTCATGCACATGGGTAGGGATATACCCCTCCCCATGCCTAGTGGGGTAGTATGCCCACAAACTTGCTTTGAATGAGTATGAATATGAGTCTATTAGCTGGATACAACCAAAATATGTTGGAATACTCAATCAATGGAAGTGGGGATGTGATCCAACTCCTGAGTATGTATATATGTTTTCACCTGACATGTATTCCTTTCTACTCATGAATGGGACTCAGTGGTCACACCATGCTGTGTGGTACCCTTAGTAGGTGACTGGTGGGTAACAGTGGGATGGTGTTGGAGATAGTGATTAATAGGTTCCCTCCTCGGCTAAACCTAATCTAAAATGAAGATATATTTGGATTACTGATCTTCCATCATTTAGGACTGAAGGAGGCAGTTGTTTCACTCCAAAGATAATCTCCCAAAGTTCTTGGTTGTGAAAACACATGACACTGTATTAGTAGAATCCTTCATAGGGATATAGAAACTATCTGGTTTCCATGCTTGGATAACCGGACAACAGATTCCTTATTCATTATTTTACCACGTTGGTGATACTCTTGGACCATAATATTTTCCACCAAACGTTGGAGCTTTCATGAAAGTTATATCATGTTGTGACCCATTGGGAGATGAGGCCATAGGTGTTTTACCTGAGCGATCACTAGATGATGATACATTGGATTTAATTGGTATGTTAATTGAAGTATTTGCAGTTGTGAAGATGACAAAGAACATAGTTACCATTAGATAAATATCATAGGAATACTATTCTCAATTAGATATGCATGGTTAACAAAATTGTTCTTTTATTTCTGATTTTACTATTCTTCTCACTTAGACTTATCAAAATAATGATGGAATTATTTCTTTAGAACCCATTTTATAAAGGATCTTCAATAGGATCATTCCGGTCTTACTGCTTTTTTGTACAGGGTATGCAAAACAAAGTGGCCTTCCGCATGATTATCCTATCATTTTAGAGATTCACATCGGGATTTCTATTTATTTCTATGTATAATGTTTAAATGAAATGGCCTAATGGATAACAACCCAACCATTTTTTATTATAGATATTTTAGAAGTGTTTTAGAAATTTTTTCATCTTGAAAGATACATGGATAGGGTTTACCAAATATTTTGATTGATTGCTGGGATTTGAGGCCTTGTTCAATTTCATCATCAGTTTATCCATTTATCCAGTCTTCCTAAGAAACTCACAATGTATCCCTCATCTATAACTTGGAATGAACCTAATTTCCAAAGGTAGGCTTTCATTTAGGTTTTCAAGCTTGGTGGAACTTATGGACTCACATTGGTTGAGAGGATGGGAGGTTAGGCTCATTGTATCCCGTTTATGGGGAATTATTGCCTACTTGGAGACCCTCTTATAGATTTAAGATAAGTTTGAAATTCTCTTCATAATCCTAATACATGATCAGTTAGCATAACAAATGACTATAGGTTAAGTCTCTCTCTTTAAACAAAGGAGGGAGGTCTCATCTATGAATCCATATGTATGTATACGAGTTTCTCTATCAATTTCTAGTAATGGATGTATGATAATGTGTTGAAGCCATATAACCAAGAGCTTTAGGATTAGCTACCACATAAGGAGATGTTTATTATTCTGAGGAAGTTATTGAACCATTTTGACATGTCTTATGTATCCTAGTTATTATAGGAATCATAACCCATGTAGTTTTTTTAGAACCATGTTGTTTAACATAATAAAGAGATAACATATATGGGTGTTCTTGGACACCAAGTGTTCAACCTTGACTCGTGGAGGGATGTCCTATGTATCCCAATTGTGGATAGAATCGGAGTTGTCCTAGTTCATTAATTTTTAGGTACAAAGATGGATGTGGAATATTTTTCAGCCATTAGAAATGATTGAGTCCTAATAGTTAAGATTTCAGATACATAAAAGGACATGAATTGAAATGGGTTCTGATTTGAGATTGGGCCTTTGAATGGAATCCTATGTATCCAGCTTATAGTAGAAATCCATGTTTTCATAGTCCAGTCAAACCCTTGGGACCGGCCCCAAAGTAGATTCCTTTGTGTTGGGGAAAATATATCTTGCAACTCATCAAGGTTTACATGTTGACATTTCCATGGATGTTGGATATTCATGATATTAATGGAATGAAAATTTCAACTCCTTATTCTCATGTGAGTTATGCTCGATGTGAGAAATAAGGGTTAAAAAGTAATCAATGTCATAATCGGGGGATGTGGGACTTATGTATGGGGATAGAACCCGGGAAAATTAATATGGAGCTTAATCCTCTAGGAGGCTTCCTATGTATTATGGTTATATCAGGAATCAGAGTGACCATAGTTTCTAATTGAGATGATTTATATAGAGATAATTCCTTAGGGAGGTGTCCTACATATCCTGATTATAGTAGGAATCAAATTTCTAATAGTTCAATTTATCAGGAATTACATAATGAGGTTACCCTTATGATTGGGGATTACACACTAGGGATAGACAGGGTTATCAAGTCCTAAGGTGCCCTTCTTGTCCTGTGTTGTTTGTCTGTTCGACATGCTTTGATTTCATACTTGATATGCAGGAGAGTATCTTCCTAGCATTCCCAAAGATAATTAAATGATCTAGTGGGAATATCTAAGATATTTCACATGACTTGGATGGAACTTATATTGGTTATAACATTATCATGGTCAACATGTCGATAGGACATCGTGATACCCATATGGTTTAACCAGGGAACCATCACATGAACTAGCTAGCTTGTTTAGAGGTTTTCACGTGATCTAGATGACATTCACAAGGGGTCATCATAAGAGATGGCTGAAAAATACGAGAGTTAATGGGACATGTCTTAGAGGGTGTCACATGTCTTGTATGACATGTCTAGAGGGTATCACATTTCATGGCCTGATTTATCTATAAGATAGTGTGAGTCATGACTGATTTGTTTGAAAGGCATCATGAGAGCTAGTTGGAATGCCCATATGCTACCGAGAGACTTGGTTTATAAGAGTTAGTTCCCTTATATAAGCTAAGAAATGTATTTGTGGGACATCAGAAGGCTTGGGTGATGATCCGATATGGATTAATGAGACTACAGTTCCATACCAAGGAAAACAATGTGGCCTACTCTGAGAAGCCCAGAGGACTTTGCATGACCCAAATAGAATATTGAAAGAGTTTTGTGAGAGATGGGTAACACTTGATGGTGTTGTCGTGTGTCTTGTATGGTTTACATGAAGAACATGAGGGGAGGTAAAAAAGAATTGGTTTAATTCATCCACATTTAGCCTTATTTTATCCCTTATATTGTGAATTCTTAGATTTATTCAATGTTTTTTTATTTTAAGTAACGTGTTATCTATAATACATGCAGTTCATTATTCATGTGTCCTACCAAACATCATTCATGTGATCTATAAATGATCACACAAAGTGATTTATACATGATGTATGATCTCTCCGGCTGTTCGCCTATATATTACCTAAGAAAGACCTTCCTGTCGTGAGATCAACCTCTCTATGAAATCATGTATGTTTCTTGGGTGTGCCTATTCACCTAGATTTCAAAAATACAACCTCATTATTTTAGGATGGGGTGGGGGATTTATAGGCCTCACCACCTTGATTGTTCATTAGTCTTCACAACATATCTTGTGCAGATCTGGGCTATAGTCTATGAAGGGATCTGGTGCAACGCATCTTCCCAAGACTCTATCATGGTTCACTCTACGGGAATAACCTGATTTTCAGTGACCATAAGTCCCTCTTATGAACATTTAATTTATTGAATTTTTCATAATTATATAGCACTTTTGGAATCCTGAAGGATATGCCGAAGGACTTCCTTATTGTTATGTCGACATATACAAGGGTTTTCGTGAGATGATGGAGCCTATAGAAAGGCATTATCATTATCTCAGATGACTTCAATATGGTGTTTTGTGAGATGAGGATGGGTTTTATGGGGTCTTCATGAGATCACCACAGTATTTCTAGATGTTTTGCGATACTGTTATTGGGAAAACATTAGCACGTTGTGATATTTTTTCAACTGTGAGAGGCTCCCACAACCTTCTCCTTTTTATTTATTTTGATTATTTTACAAAGTATTGGGGTTTGTGATGTTACATAAGAAATTTCCAATATTATTACTCTACCTATTGATGGTGCATCACAAGACCAATAATATTCATATGGATATGAGTGATAATTTTATTGAAATATCCATCTATTTGTCCTTAGGAAGATAAAGGGGGAGTGTGAGGTCGCCTGACCATACTTCTGGCTCTTTAAGTGATAAAGAAAACATACCGATGGGATTCTGTGAGATGTGGTGGGCATTTTTTTGTGGTCCCATGGTGTATTTTCGATCTCCAATGGTGTATCACATGTCTTCTACAACTATGAGTGGATTCCATATCTCCCCTTTTTATTTCCATTGTTTTATTTTATAAAGGCTTGCAGGGTCTCATGAATTTGCTCAAATGTTTTCAAGGATATTCATTCTCCCCATCATTGATATTTCACATGATATTTATAACTTCTAGAGTCCTCCACCTTTTGAAAAATTTCTCCCATTTTCAATAGATTTTCGTATGTGTTTCTAGATGCTCATCATTGACAACCCTCAAATCCCGAGGGAGTTTATTTGGTTTCTGCCACATGGCCAATGAATGTATGTGGTTACTTTGTGAGAGTAGAAGGATTTGTTAATAGATTCTTCTTGAGTCCTTTTTAGACTATCTACTACACCCATTTTCTTTTCCTGACCCTATAATTTTCACACAATCATATGTCTATTGGAGGATTTTACAATCAAAGAGATTCAGCCACATCCTCCTTCCATTGCTTTTTGTGGGGGAAATAATATCCAAATTATGGTATTCCATACATTTTGACTTTTATGATTCTCATTTTGTAGTGATCATCAACATGAAATATAGTTTTTCTTTGATAGCTAATGTCACACAAAATACCAAGTTTTACAGAAATAAAATATACTATTAATATTATTAATAAATTATTATTATATTTATCACATAACCATAAAAATTGAATTTAGAAATAATATTAACTAAATAATGAATATATCGCTTAATTTTTTTTATATAATTAATTCTTTGGATACCAATTAATTATAATTTAGAGTAATCACTATTTAAAAATAGTGAAATTCCTTTTCTAGAAAACAATAATTCAAGGCAGAAACATATGTTATCTTAGAAAATTAAAAAAACAACCATATATGAATACTTTTAATGGAATTATATATTATATATTCAATCAACTATTTCACATTCGTCTAGTGTGTTTTTTATAGAAGAGATAAGAATAAATTTGGTTTTATGTACAAAAATATGTATTTTTATAAAGAAAATTATACCACCTTTTTTAGGCGCAATTATTTTAAAAATAAATTTTTATAATTTTATAAATTATATGTTATAAAATGAAATTTAATTTTAAATTTGGGATATAAAAATTATTTTAGGGTGATTTTTTGGTATTGTTTTGAAATATTTCACTTATGCTTGAATTGTGACAAATACATAATTTATATTGAAAATTGTTTTCTGTTTGAATTATTTATATAGTTAAATTATATTTAATATTTCAATGTATATTTGGATAAATAATACATATATTAGTCCAATTTATGTCATTTTAAAAAATTTCACATTGAAAATTGGTATAAAAATATTTCAAACTTTTGAACATTTTCCCTTTAAAAACATGTTGTCCCACCCCATCCACATATTTAATTTTAAATAACTTTCAATCATGTCACTGAATTGAACTTTTAAAATGGAATAAAATTTTTGAATCAATATAAATTATAATTTATAATAATACCAACATAGTTTCTAACAAAATTATATTTTAAAATATTTAAACTTAATCACGATGATTAAGAGAAAAACAGGTTTACTGAGAGACTAAACATTAAAAATAAGGGGGAAAATTACATAGAAAGTTAAACAAACCCCATTTTATCAACATATTTATACCATATACCAACTTTTAAAAATAATATTTTATTATTTTAGGAACATGATTCAATAGAGACCTCCCAATAATGTTTATCGTTTGGTGTTTACAAGAATACCACTCAGGCTTCATTATAAAAGGGCATTCACTCTCTCACAATCGACACACATACAAAGCCATTTGGATCTTAAAAATCATTCCTAAATAAACTCCCAACTTCCCTCAATTCATCCAATAATTCCTACATTTTTTTATAAATCCATCAAAGGAAGTCTTTGGTGCAAACCAAAAAGAGATTCCTCAAGAACAGTTAACGTTCATCAATGACTGTTTTTGTTTTATTTCTTCCTCAAACCACTTAAATTATTTTTATATCCTTAATTTATAATAAAATAATTATATTAAATATTATTATATTTTATAATTTTAAGGTTATGAGAAAAATCACACACTTCCATCAAATGGGATGCATAATCATCATTTGTGTGTATGGAAGACTATATCCTCGCAAACCGATGTTGTTCATTTTTTGATTAAAACATTTCAAGGTTCTTTATAATGGTATAATTATAGTTTATGTATTAAATATATGATATTTATGATGTTATTTAGAATAATGAATTATTATATAACACATACCTTCATTATTTCCATTTTTTGGGAATATGATAACATCATTCATGTGTAGTGAAGACTCCTACCTTCTGAAGCGATGTGATTCATTCAAGACTTACAATGAATATATTAATGATGGGTTTAATAAAAATATTTCATATATAAGTCACATATATTATACTATAATTATAATATATATATATATCATTTAGTTTTTTTCAATACAATAATAAAATTTAAACAATGTTCATGAATACGTACGGCAAACCATCTCAATGAGAAGTCTATTTCATTTCCAATTTATAAATTATATATATAATTATAAATACATATAAACAATATATATAAGATATTTATATCCACTTTTAAATCCTATAAATTAGGAAATAATTATCTATGTAATAGGACAAAGAATAACAAGTTAAAACATGTATAGAAAACAAAGCTGTTATTACCTAAAACATTAGATAAACATGAAATAGTTAATAAAATTTTAAGATAAAATCATAAGTAAAACATATATTGTATTAAATATATGAATATGGATATCTTATATATTTATAATAAACATATATTTAGTAAACATGAGGTTTGAACAAGTACAGAGAGAGTCAAGACTTAAGGTAAGGAGATTTCTAGTATCACTGGTCTCTATATGGGACTTTTTCCATATTCATGACTCATTTTTATTGTATGGTGTATATATTTCCCTATGAAATTTTATATTATGAATTTAATTTATTAAATTATATTAAAAGTTTTAACTTATGTTATTATTTCACATATCTTACAATTTAAAATCTACTCAATTAGTAAGGTATTTCCATCTCACTTTAATTTTCCATGAGACACAAGCAACATTCACCCCCTATTTATTGTATGTGGTGTGTATAACTCCCATGTTTTTATTTTATGTTTCTACTATTGAGAATTATTTGGATTTAAATATCTATTTTATGATCACTCTTTCATTGGGTTTATGGTTACAACTTTACCAAAGTGGTATGTGTGTTTTTTTTCTCAATTTTCCTTCATTGAGGTGTATGTTATGTTATGCATCGATACTGTTTCATAAAGTGTATATAATTCCCCTTTGATATGTTTTATCAGGAATATACTTCATTCCAATATATTTTATTCTTCATGTAATTTTATTATAGGATGAATACTATGATGTAATGTTACAAATGTATTAAGAGTTTCTTGATACAATCTCATCATTTGTAGGGATTATTTATGATTATCCATCCATTGGTTAAATAATTTGACCCATCTCTCATGAATTGCCAAGATTTTCTTTTCCTAGGTTTAGTAATGATATAATAATTTAATGGTACCATTTCCACTAATTTTCTACTTTATATTATTAATAATGTGTTTTATCAAAATCCAACTTTATTTAACTATTTTTTAGAGATATGTTTCCTTTCAAAGCAATGTTTTCTAAAAATATTTTAATTTTTTTTATAAAATCTTTTGAAATTATATTTTATTCTCATTTACAAGGAAAAGGATTTTGAAATGTTTTCTTTTATAAAAAGTGTTTCAAATTATTTTAAAATTTTCATTTTTTGTATTCATGGTTCTTTTCAATGAAATTATTTTTAAAATGTTTTATGTTTTTAAAGGGTTTTCAAAGTTGAAAGCATATTTTAATAAAGAAATATTTTAAAAGTTATTTCAAAAAAATTTACATATTTATTGACATTAATATATGTTTTTCATGCCTTACTAGATATATCATCCAAGGGTACCATTTATATTCGTTATGTAGATGTTTTATGATTTTATGGAATGATTTTTATGAAACCCCTTTCCATTCAATGTGTCATATTATTATGAAAACCATTTCTATTCCCTATTTTATATTCCTTTTAAAGCATTTTTATCTTCCATGAGTAATATTGTTATTAAAAATAATTCTTTCATGAGTTAAGATATGAAAAAATGATGATGAAACCTACCCCTTCTCAAGGGGTGATGAAATGATGAATTGTTTAAGATACCTATTTAATTTCATTGGTTATGATATGATGGTTGTTTATGATCATGTAGAAAACACATGTATTATTTCTTTATGTGATCTATTTGACAAATATCTCCATCAAATTAATGGGGAAATGATTAATTTTATATGAGCTCAGAGGTTACACGAGTTGTTATACCATGACTAAAGACAAGAGGTTACATATTTTGTGGGACCAAGATACAAAAAATGAGGTTATAAAGGTTATTATACCAAGAATAAATACAATGGTGTATATAGGTTTTCATCCCAATCTCTAAAACAAGAGGGTACATGGGTTGTTATCCCAATCCAAAAGGAAATAGGGTACACTAGTTTTTTATCTCAATCCCAAAAAGAATATGGTGCCCATGTTTTTAGCCCATGCCTGAAGACCAGAGGTTATATGTGTCGTTAACCCAAGCATGAAAATAAGGGGTTACATGGGTAGTTTTCTCAAGAATGAAAATAGGAGGGTTAATGGGTTATTATCCCAAGCCTAAAGTATATACATGGTAGGTAAGACCAAGAATAACATGTTATGAATTTATTGGTGGCTAACCATGACATAATATTGTATCTACTTATGTGTATGCCCTAAATTTAATGTATTGTTCCAATATAATGCTTTCATGGATCATGTTATTTGATTTCATTATTATTCATGTATTATTATTTTTAAATTATTATGATTTGATTCATGTATATGATCTTTTATATGTCAGTTATGGTCTTCAAATATTATGATTATGTTCTCATACCCTTACGTTCATGTCATGATTATGTATCTCCTATATTTTCGCTTAATGATCATTTGACTCACCCTTTATTATATTTTCTTCACCCAAGTTACGATGAAGGGATTTAATTAGGAGGAATAAATGGGGAGATCATTGTAGGATAAAGTGAATTTCTTTTACAAAATTTGAATATTGTGTTCCATGTTTCAAAATAAAGTAAACTATTACAGTCCTCATGCATGTACTTTTGTAATGTACTTAATATTGATCTGAAATGATGTAATATCCATGTATACTAAGCCTGGGTCATTATAGTTGGTATCAAAGGAAAGGATTAGTTAGAAATTGAAAAATACCATGAGAATTATTTAGTGTGATTCCAATGGATATTTATAAGTATATTTCTAGGGATGTCTCTAAGGATACATCTAAGGATGAGTTAATGTTTATCAAAATGTCCTAGAATTTTGGTAATGGATAGAGTGAGTGTTTCTAGAATAATTACATCCATGTATGGACAATATAAGTGTATTTTGATATAGAAAATATATACCAAGTGGAAACAACTTATAAAAAACTGTATTAGTTTACACTCGATCGATAATTGGTGTGTGATAATGGACCTTTCTACACACCTGGTTTGACACACCGAGGGGATATTCATTGGAAATTCATAAACTCTTTAAGAAACATATTGAAGGATTTAAATTGATGATAAACCTAAGGTTTAATAGATTAAAAATACTGTCTCGTGATTTAGACATCATATAAGACATTTTTCATGAATTTATAGTTTTCTAATATGATTAACATTGATCAAAATATACTTTATGGTCTTAGTCAATCGATGGAAGCCAAAGGAACCATGCTGATCAGTAATGAAATGGAAAAAAGAATTTATTTTATTCATATGAAAGCCAATATTATGGGATATGGAATGAAAAACCTTATTCCTATGTCCACACACCTTTCAAAGTTCATGAACCATGTAGTGCTTCAAAATGAGGAAATGAGGGAATAATGTTTTCTTGAATCTTTCATAAGGAAACATACACATCATTTTAGTGGAACAACTGATCCACTTATTTCTAAGAAATGGATATGTACCATTGAAAATATAATTTTCATTCTCCATTGCTCTGAATATGAAAAAAGTTATTTTTGTCACTTATCGCTAGGAGGATGAAGTAAATCAATTTATCATGAATTTGAGGAAACATGAAAAAATTGACTCTATATATTGAGATGAGTTGAAGAAATTATATTTCCATAAGTATATTCCTTGTTTCCTCTATACAAAATGGGAGATTAGAGTTTTCTATCAATCTCATGGTTATGATAAGAAAAGAAGGATAGAACTAAAAGGAAACTCTAAAGACGATAGAGAGAAGAATAAGACGTGTACCTTATGATCAAAGTGTAGAAGGGAACATAGATGAAACTTTATTATCAGGGATACTAAATATTTTATGTTTGAAAAAATGGTAATCAGGAAGATGGATGTCAAAGTAATGTAAAAGATCCATAGAATACACCTACAACACTTTTCAGACTCAATTTTAAAGTGTTTGGGAACTAATCTAATAGGTTCTCCAATCCAAGGACTAATATGGATGATAATTCAAAAAAAACATTGATTAAAAAGAATAAAGGGGGAATATAATGCTATCATAATGGATGAATGTACCTAGATAATAAGGGAATACTAATCCTCCTCTTTTTAGTAAGGAATTTCATGATTGATTTTTTATGAATTATCCTTATGAATACATTATCATTAATCATTTAGTGAATTTTTATGTGATTATCTACTTAGATGATAGAATAATTATATCAAATATTCTATCTGTACAAGCTTGAAACCATGCTTCTAAGGAAATTGTTTTTGTATAAGATAAGATCTTATATAATTGATGAAGAAGAATGTATGTTTTCAATATTTTTATAAGATAAATTTGGTTATTACCATGTTTCAAGATAATAAATGATAAAGGTATTCACACTATTGGTATATGACCATCAAGATCAACTTTATGATATATGGTGCATCAATGTTAAGATGATATTGAGAAATTTAGTGACCTTTTTTATAATGACCTAGATTTTCATATTTTGGAAGGTTAAAAAGTTTTAGGCATTTTTGAAATATTTTAAGAGGAATAAGGTTTTATGATTGGTGTATTATTTATCCATATTAAGATCTATACATATTAGATAACCTGTGCTATCCAATTTGTTTTTATGATACCCAAAGATAGGAAAAATAAATTATTGGTCAATATGATGATTGTATGATCCGTTAGTGCATCAAGGATAACAAATTCACATTAATTTCCTAGAATATGAGATGTATTGGAATTTTATCTAGGAAAAACCATAGGGATATATTGGTCATATTTAATGGAATTAGATCATGTAAGAATATATCCTTGTGAAAAATTTTAAACTAAATAAAAAGGATCATTAAATAAAATATTGTCCAATTATCATCATTTTGATGATATAACTGAACAATTAACACCAAATTGGGTTGTGGTTTTATGGTTACCAACCTTCTATAGATCACCAAATTTATTATGATCAAATATCTTTGTCACTCTCAATAATTATTTAAGATTTTGTTCTATATCCTTGTCTTCACATTCTACCTATGTTCTCTTTTATAGAAACCTAGTTATGGGTAATATTGGGAAACCATTATGTTTCCCACATTCCATCTTTAAATGATTTTGTAGTATTCATTTTTTATGATATGGTTTTTAATGAATATACCTTTAAGGAAATAAATCATTAATGGCCTTGATGAATTTCAAGGGTGAAATTCAATTTAATTGGGTAGAATGTAACAACCCAATAATTTATGAATTATTTTTCAAATAAATTGAAATTATTTTATGAATTTTATTTTAGAGTACAGAAAGTTAATATGGTAGTAATTAATACACTATTTTTATCTTTTGGTACATGCAATAATGAGTTTTTTTAATAACCTGTGTTATATGTACGAACGAGTTATACGATACCATGAAATAATATTAATTTTAATTTAAAAAAATTATTATAGTTATCACCTATCTGTTCGAATGGGATTTATGATTAATATTATCCAAAATATTAAAATATAATTTAAACATTTATATTAAATTAATTGTTTTTGTTACCAATTAATTATAAATGATATTAAGAATAATTTTAAAATAATGAAATTCATTTTAAAAAATACTATTTTTCTATGAATTAACATGATTAGTCTAATAAAATTAATCAAAAAGCATTTGATTAATTATATTAATTTAATTTATATATTATATATTAAATAAATTATTTAACATTGTTTATTTTCTAGATATGGGGTATGAATTAATCCAATTTTATTCATAAATAGATGTAGTATTCTAATAGGCAGTTTTACCACCTCTAAATTATGAATTTCTTTGAAAAATAATGTGTGATGAATTTATAAATTATATTTGATAAAATAAAAATTATTTTTTAATTATTAATGTAAAAATTATCTTACAGTTATTTTTTGGTATTTTTACGAAATATTTAATTTTTGGTTGGATAGTTAAAAATACTGAATTTTAATTAAAAAATATTTTTTCATTTAATTTCTTTATATAGGTAAATTATATTTTAATTTTTTTAAATTATTTTTTTCAATTTTACATATATTAATTTTATTTTGTCCATTGGAATCTATTTTACATTGAAATTGGATATAAAAACATTTAAATATTTTGACAATTTTCACTTTAAAAACTCATTAACTTGTCATATCTGCGAGATTATTTCTAAAATAACTTCTTCCAATTTTGTGAATTGAATTTGGAAAATTTAATAAATATATGGAATGAGAATAATTTATAATATCTAATAATTCTGAAATAATGTTTACCAAAATAACTAGTGGAAATAGTGAAAATTAATCATAAAAAATAATTGACAAATGAGTTTACTATGAGACTAAACAATAAACATAAGGGAATGATGACCTAGAAAATTTTCCAAAACATATTGAATGGCCATATATAGTAATTATTCCCTATTTTATGAAATAAATCATTATTGGAAGAATTTTATTCAAGAGAGTCATCCCTATAGTGTTTACTTTGCAGTATTTAAAAGAATTCCACTCCTCCTCCATCCTAAAATAGAATTCACTCTCCCCCATTAATTACACCTACCAATAAATTTGGATCCTCCAAACCTAAAAAAATAATTTCCCAAATTCTCTCACTTCATCCTAAAATAATTACATTTGGTAGAAATCCAATGAATGATGTACTTTGGTGAAAACTAAAAATAGATACTCAAAGAAGTGGTAACGTTAATCAGCAATTTTTTGTGTTTTTTTATTCCTCAAAACCCTTTAAATATTTATATTATATTAATTTTATTACCTAAACAATCAAACATTTCCATCAATTGGTACAGACAATCATCTTTCATGTGTATGACATACTACTGCCTCGTGAACTGATGTTGTTCATTCTTCTATTACCACCATTAGGGTTTTAGAATCATGATTGATTTACTTTTTATATAATATATTTATCATTTAATTAATCTTATATAATTTTTATATAATATATACCTTAAATATTTCTATTTTTTGGAATAGGATAACACCTTTCATGTGTATGGAGGACTACCGCCTCACGGAGTAATGCGAATCATTCACACTTTTCTTGAAATATAATATGGACGAGTTTAATAAATATATGTTATCTATATGAGATAAAAATTATAATCAAATTATTAAATATATACATATATATTAAGGTATATTCATTTATTTTATCTTCTTTCAATATGAAAAGAAAATAGAAATAACATT
This sequence comes from Viscum album, assembly GCA_963277665.1. Taxonomy (NCBI): domain Eukaryota; kingdom Viridiplantae; phylum Streptophyta; class Magnoliopsida; order Santalales; family Viscaceae; genus Viscum; species Viscum album. Next base: position 1,676,438,653 of record OY728138.1, on the reverse strand, counting down.
CATGGGTATGTACGACCTACCGTCTCCATCAATGATGTATTTAATTTCCCATTTCTATATTTTAAATATTATCATAAATACATAAGTAATGAATATATAATATATTAATATCCTGGTTTAAATTATTTAAATTGGGAGATAATTATCAAATTAAGTGGACCAAGAATAGAAACTCAAAACATGTATGAAAAATGAAGTGATTATTTCCTGAGACATAACTTTAACATGTAATTGTTAATAAATCGGTAATATAATTTCATATGTGAATCAAATATAGAATTATATATATGAATACATTTTTTAGATTTATAATAAAATTATATTTATTATACATGAGTTTTGAACATGTACAATGAGAGTCAAGACATTAGGTAAGGGGATTTCTAGTCTCATTTTTATCTCTGTGAGACTTATGCCATATTCAATACTCATTTCTTTTGGGTGGTATAAATATTCCATATGAAATTTAATATCATGATTTTTATTTATTTAATTATCTTAAATGTTTCAATTGATGTTATTTTTTCACATATATCAGTAATCAAATGTTACTCAAGTGGTAAGGGATTTCTTTTTCACTTTATTTTTCTATGAGGCAGAAACCCTGTTCACCACCTATTTATTGTATGTGGGGTGCATAATTCCCTTGGATGAATTTCAATATTCATATAATAAGAGTTATTTTTATTTACATATCCATTTTAGAATCTCTCTTACATGGGGATAATGGTTAAAACGTTACCAAAGTGGTATGAGGAGTTTTGTCTCAATTTTCTTTCATTGAGGCATATATTATATTATGTTCCAATATTATTTTAAAAGATGTATACACTACCCCTTTGAGATGTTATATAATTAATATACATAATTTCATGACATTTTAATATTCATTTAATGAAATTATATGACGGGGATTTGGATTCAATGTCATAAATGTGGTTAGAGTTTATTTTTACAATCTCATCATTTATCTGAATAGTTTTCAATTTTTTCTTAAATTTATTAAATATTATTGTCCATATCTAGATAATTCTCATGAATTTTCATATACAATAGCTATTAATTATATCTTAATGTAATGTTAAAATTTTTACACCTTTTGTTAGTATATATAATCAAGAAAATTTTTCTATTAAATAAAGACTTTATTTATCTCTTCAGTCCGAAATATTTTTTATTTCAGAAATATGTTTTCTAAAAATATTTTCAAAAATAATTTTAATTTTTTTTAAATGATATTTTAAGATATTTTTGTGTAAAATATTTTTAAAATTTTAAATGTTTTAAAATGTGTTTTAAATGATTTTCAAACCTTCTTGTATATATTTTCAAGGTTATTTCTGATGAAAATAATATTAAAAATGTTATATGTTTTAAAAAGTTATTTCAATGTGAAAAGTATACATTCCTAAAAAATATTTAAATTATATTTTTAAATTATTTTACATTTAATATTACATCTATTGGTGTAACTATTTCCATACAAGGGATATGATCCAAGGGTGTCATTCATATTTTTTCTCTAAATGGTTTGTGTTTTTATGGCATGATATTTTGGAAACTCATTTATGTTCCACATGTTATATTCTTATGAAACCCATGTCTCTACAATGTGTTATATTATTTTTAAACTCCATTCTCTTCCATGAGTTATATTATTCTCAAAACCTCTTCATTTAATGGGTAATTCTATGATGAAATAATTATGAAACCACTTCCTTTTATGGTAGTTATGATATGATGAAAATCTCATGATACTCATTTAATTTCAATGGTTATAATATAATTATTTGTTATGATATTGTGGTACACATATGTATGATTTCATTATGTAATGGTTCTGACGTATATCTCCTTCCAATTCATTGGTTAATGATAAAAGTTATATGAACTCAAATGTTACATGGGCTGCATGTCCAAGCCTAAAAAATAGTGTACATAGTTTACTAGACAAATCCTAAAAATAATTGGGAATATAGGTTATTATCACAACATCAAAGAGAAGTGGGTACATGGTTTCTTATACCAATCCAAATAAAATAGTTTATATGGGTTGTTAACCCAAGACTGGAAGTAAGTGTGTTAACAATTTGTTAGCCCAAGATCAAAATTAATATGGTACACTGGTTTTTAGCTCAATCCGGAAGATAATATGCTACACATGATGTTATAATAATCCTGAAAACCAGAGGTACATTGGTTTTTATCCCAAGATTAAAAATAATAGGGTAAAAAATATGTTAGACCAAGCCTAAAGCTGGTACATGGGTGGTCATCTCAAGCCTAATATGTTATGAATGATTAGATGGCTAGAATTTCCATAAGATTTTCTATGTGTACATTTATTCCACAAATTCCTTGTTTTATTCCCATTTTAGTCTATCATGGATCATTTTATTTGATTTCCTTATGATTTATGTCTTATTATTTTCCAATATTTAATCCATGACTCATGTATAAGATCTTTGATATATAGGTTATGATTTTAAAATGTATTTATCATGTTATGATAACCTTAGTTTCATGTTATGCATATATATCTCCATTTAACCATACTGTTCATTTGATCTTATAACACCCTGATATTTTTTGAATTATTTTTTCCAAATTAATTTAATCATTTTGTTATTTTAAATTTCATGCAACATTGAAAATAGTTTATTTTATATGTTTAGATTACATGATACGCAACACCAAATTAATCAAGTTTTACACACGACATAAAATCTATCTTTATCTACACAGAAAACTAATTTTAGATTATATTACACAGAACAATGGCTTTCCTCGATGGCTTTCATAACATGCAAGACTGAGTTTTACCAAATAACAGTATATCATTAAAATGTTATTATTTAGTATAATAATATATAACATAGCCATTAAATTATAGGTTGTTAATAATATTAACTAATTTAAAAAAATATATTATTTATAAAAATATAATATTAATACATAAGTTACCAATTAATTAGAAATGAATATGAAATCTAAATGAATGTAAAGGGAAATATTATTATTTTCATGGTCACAAAGGTGTTTTACACTAATAAATTAAATTAATTATAAATAGAGAGTTATATTAATTTAATATATATGTTATATATTAAATCAAATATTTTTTTAATATTTATCCAATATATTTTAGAGACATATGATAAGAAAAATCCGATTTTATTCGAAAAACCCTATATTTTTTAATAATGGTGTTTTTACCACATTTTAATGGAGAACCCATTTTAAATTCAAATATTCGAACTTTTATAGATATAATTTGAGAAAATAAACTTAATATTAGGACTAAAACATAAAATTAGTTTAGTATAATTTTTTGGAATCATTATATAATGTTAGATTTTTTAATGAATAGTTAATGAAAATAGATTTTATTTCAAAATATCTTTTTCATCTAATTTATTTATAATGTTAAACTATATTTTAAAATAGTTTAAAATTTTAATTAGGTAAAATTTTTATAAATTAATCTAATAGTGTTCATTAGAACCAATTTCACATTTAAATTGGTTATAAAAACATAGTAAACTTTTGATCATTTTTACTATGAAAACCTGTAATGTCATCCCATCAATGAGATTAATTTTAAATTAATTTCTGCAACTTATGTAATTAGAATTTGTAAAAAGGATTAAATATTTTTAATCATAATAATTTATAGTTTCTAAAAAGGTGAACTTTGTTTTTTACCAAAAAAATTAGTGAAAGTGATTAAAATTAATTGCAACGATTAAGAGAAAAATTAGGTTTACTTAGTATTATACGATATATTTAAGACCCAAAATGATATAGAAACTTGTAAGAAAACCATTATGTATCCATTATTAGGCCATGAAGTTTAAATTATTTATTTTTCTTCTTTTTTATGACTTTTTAGGAGAAAATGTGGGTATACATAACTTGTTTTAAAAAATTCCAAGTGTGTCCTTTCCCTTCCCTATAAAAGGCCACCTCCTATCCCTCTTCTTCAAAACACTAAATCCACTAAGGTTAGACCAAGATCTTCCAAATACACATAAAAAATACCTCCATTACTTCTATAATCCACCAATTATTAATAATGAAATCAAAAGATTCATTTTTTCACAATCTAAAAGGAGTTACTTGATCAAGAAGTGATGTCTTCTCTCAAGATCATTTCTTTTATATTCTTTCTCAACCCCTCCACTATCATTATTACAGTTTTGTATAAGAAAACCTATATCCTAAATATAATAGGATGTTTTTATGATATTCTTTAAATCAAAACTTATACACACATTCATTTAATGGGTAACAATCATATTGTTTATGTGTACAGTGAACTACCACCTCACTAAACAATGATTGTTCATTTTTTCCTTTACCACCTCTCATGGTGGAAATTATGATGGGAACTATGTTTATATATGTAATATATTATATTTATTATTTAATTATTATTATATATTACTTTTACAACACACATATTTTTTGAATTTCCATTTGGTGAAAATATGATAATTTCGTTTGAGGAAGTGTGGAATACTGCCCCTCATATCGATACAATTAGTTCAGACACTACATGGAATGAATTTAAGATTGGTTTAGTAAAATTATATGATTTATATGATATAATAATTATACAGGAATAATTATATATATTCACACACATATATATACATGTATATTTCATTTACATTGATTCTTTTAATACATCAATAAAAAACAGAAACAACGTTCATGCGTACTTATGACTTACCGTCTCCATGAACGGTGTATTCCATTTCATTCAAATATGTTATATTGATTTTTATAAAAAATATAATATATAAAAATTATATTTATATAATGTTTTACATTTTTTAAATCATGATATTAGTATAAGGATCAATGATATAACAAATTAAGACACAAGTGAAAAACTAAGTGAATATTACCCGAAGCGTAACCTTAACTTGAAATTGATAACAAGTGGTTATATAAAGTCTTAATAAAAAATTATATGGTATTATATATAATAATATGGTGATTTTAGTTATTAATATTTTTTATTTATTTATTATATAGTAAGTTTGAGCGAGTATGATGAGAGTCAAGACCAAAGGTAAGGAGATATCATCTCACTTTTAATTTTTTATGAGACACATGATTTATTTAACACTAGTTCCTTTTGTTTTGTCTGTATAATTCCCATGTATGTGTTCAATGATTAATATACTTAAATTTATGGGTATTTATATATTCATTATATTATATTTATTTCACAGGGTTTAATTCTGAAAAGTTACGAATCTTTAAAATAGTTTTACCTCAATTTCCTTTCTTTGAGACTCATGTTTTTTTTATTCACCTAATTTTTTTTCAAGTTGTATATAATTAAATTTTACATGTTATATCATAAATCTCCTAATTCCCATGGTATATTATGCTTCAGGTAATTTCCTTTTCTTTCAGGGAGAGTCTAATCCTATGTTACCAAGTATTAAGTGCTTTTTGAAACAATCTCATTGATTTTTGAGATTGGATATGTTTATGGTTTCTTTGACGAAATCTTATAATCCATACCTCTAGAAAATTCATTAATTTTCTTCTCATATGTTTATTAATAATATAATCATATATTGATACTATTTTTATTCTTTTTCATACACAATATAGTTGAGAATGTGCATTTAAGAAAACCCAACTTTACCTTCTCTTCAGTCAGAAATATGCATTCCTTCAAAACCATGTTTTCTAAAAATGGTTTCCAATTATATTTTACTATTATCCTATAATATTTAAAATACAATTTTCACTTTTATCTTTTACCAACACTTTCAAAAGAATATTCTTGTCAATTTATTAATAAGGAATTTTTTAATACCATTTTATTGTGGAAAAAAATATTCTATTTACCTTGTAAGACTGATACAGATTTACCCACCATCATTTCTTTCTATAGTGATTCCATGCATAAAAGGTTAAATTTCAATAAAAAAATTTAAATGTAATTTTCAAGTAAAATCTATTTTAAAGTGTTTTCAATCCTCTTTCATAAGTTTTAATGTAAAAATGTTTCTAAATCATTTTCATGATTTCTTTATATGTTTTCATTGTTATTTTTAAAAGAAATGGTCTTTAGAATGTTTCCACACATTCTTTATATGTTTTCAAAGTATTTTGAATTAAATATTTTTCAAAACATTTTCAATATTTATTTTAAATATTTCGATGTTTCTTGAACTACAAATTTTATTAAATTTTTTTAGGCTTATTCTATATGATTTTAAGGGAAAAGGTTTTATAAATGTTTTGAATTCTTATTTATAAGTTTTATTGTCTTCTTACAAGGAAATTATTTTCAATTGGATTTATGCATTAAAAATAATTTTTCAAAGAAGGAAGGATATTTTCATTAAGATACATTTTTGTAACATATTTCCAAATTATTTTCCATCTATGAAGACATCTGTTGATTTTACTCATGCCTTTCTAAGAAATTATCCAAAGGTTCCGTTCATATTATTTTATGAATGGTTCATCTATTGAAGGAATAATTCTTACAGCATCTCTTTCTCATCCATATGTTATACACTTTTGAAACCCATGTCATTTCACGGGTTATACATTTATTAAATGTTTTTGAAACCTATATATTTCTATAGGTCATGATGTAATGAAATGTTAATTAAAACCAATTAATTTCATGGGTTATGATTTAATGTTTATTAAACCCATCTCTTTTCTTGGTTCATTATATGATGTATGTTTTGTGACACGTGTAGGTATGATTTTATTATGTGACCAGTGGGACATATATCTCCCTCCAATACATTGGGTAATGATAAATGTTTTTTGTGGTCAAAGGGTAAATGAGAGGGAATCCTAATCCTAAAAAGGATGGTACACGAGAGGACATCCAAATATCAAAGAGAGAGGGTACATGAGAGGACATCTGATGCCCAAAGTAATAGGGTATATAATAGGACATCCTAATCCTGGAAAAAGAGGGTATACAAGATAAAACCCCAAGCCCAAAACAAGAAGGTAAACAAGAGGACATCCTAAGCTTGAAACAAGAGGGTACATGGGAGGAAATACCAAGCCTGAAACAGGATGCTGCACGAGAGGACAACCCAATCCTAAAATAAGAGGGTACGTGGGAGGACATCATAAGACTGAAGTAGGTACACTAGTGATTAAACCAATACTAACATGTTAAAGAGGCCTTATTATGCTACCTTGGCATAGATTTTTTTATATAATTAAATTTTTTCCAAAATTTTATACTTTATTCATATGTTATGATCTAAGGTATTATGTTTTTTATTTCCTTATGATTCATGTATTATGAATTTTCAATCTCTATTATGATCTTTGATATGCAGGGTAAGATCTTAAAATGTTATGCTCATGTTCCATACCCTTTTGTTCATGTTATGCTTACACATTTCCCTTATTTACCCTTACTGAGAATCTGGGCCCACCCCTTAATTATATTTCCTTTCCCGAAGTTACAAGGAAAAGTGTTATGTAGAAGTACTAAATGACTAGATCTTTATGGGAGACGTTTATGATATTTCATGGGGATAGAATATTTTTGTCTCTAAGTATCCAAAGACATTAAACTATTACGGTCCTCGAGCATGTATTTTTTTATCGTACTGAATATTCATCTAAAATGATATAATATTCATATATTTTATGCCTTATTTTCTATATAACTCAAACTTTATTATGTTTCCTTTTTATAGGTTATGGAGAAATTTTTTAAGTAGGAGTAACAAATGAGAATATATTTCTGAGAAAAATTGAATATATTTCACAAAATTAGAAGATTGTATTCCATATTTTAGAATAAAATAAACAATTATGGTCCTCATGCATGTAATTTTTCAATGTGATGAATATTAATCTAAAAGGATGTAATATACATTTCTTTTAAGAATCCGACATTATAAGGGGCATCACAAAAACTATACATAATAGAATCATATTAACTAACAAGAAAACCATCCATATATCAACCTACGAAATTACCTAACAACATAAGATATAAAATCTTTTTTTAGAAGTATAATGTGTTAATTAACATCACTAAGTTCATATCATGTTTCTAAATATTATATTTCCTTTAAATTTATAAATCATACTAAGAGACCCATATGGTAGCCTTATTAAATCATTAATACATTTTTTATTGTAGTGTATTCTACACAGACCTATTATATTGGAAAAAATAAAAAAATTACCATATTGTCAAGTTCATTTCATGAAAATACCATGGAGAGGTATGGAGAGGCTAGGCGATGACACATATGACCCCTTTATGTTTCTTCAAATGAATAATGATTCAGTCATCCATTACTCTATGTTGGATAATAGTTAACATATTCATATCATTCATTTATAAAAAGTCTATTGAATTGGGTAAAACAAAGATAAATAGACCCCATATGATCTAATGATCCATAGTTATAAAAAGAGAAATAAAAAGTCCCAATACAAGAATAAAAAAAATACAATTAAGAGACCTAGTGTCTAACTCTGATTTAATGGTTGCCAGTCAAGATATGACATGAATTTCTCTTCTTAAATGATCATGAATAAAATTACATATGGTCATACCATTTTTTATATAACTATTTACTAATGATTTTTTTGTATATAACAATCAGTTATTTTTTGTAAAAAAAATACTCATTTGATTCATATGGTGCATATTATAATGACGTAGGTTATTAAAGAAGGGAGAAAAATAATCCCAAACATTGTAGGCTAATTTTATCCCTAAATGGATTGTATGATACCGTAACTAATCATATGAATCATTTAAATTATATTTATACACCTTATACATTGAATCCTAAAAACAACCCTCTACCTAGAAAATTTCCCCACTCTTACAAACAAGGGGAAACACCATTTATATAAATTATCCTATTATTATGGATAAAGAAAAGAAGTGTTCAAACTATCATAATCTATATTATGAAATATGTCCTATCTTATACACACCATGAAAATTAATCCTCCCTAAACCCATATCAACAAAAAAAGGACTTTAGTAAGATCCATACAACCCATCTAAAGAACGTTTATTTTGTACAAAAGTATATAAAACATAGGACACGGAGATTGAAATCATTTATGTAAGAAATTATTATCTTAGTAAATATTAATAGTTTTTATCTTACCCATGATATCACTTCCACTATATAGAAGAATAATATCCATGTTTGACTATCCATATCTAAATTGGTAGATAAATCATCTATTACTAACCATATTAATAATAAAATATGTACGAGGTCCCTCTTATATTTAGAAAATGATTTATTTACAATATTTATGAACGTAGTTTGGTGAAATTTGGAAAAAATAAAGACCTATAACCCATATAAATCATCATGGCAATGTATCTCAATGATTAATTGAATTAGGATCCATTCCATCAGAATAATTATAACTTATTTATATTTATTAGTTGGGGTACACTGGATAGGACCCCTGGGTTATTATTCATTACAAGGTATTTCCTATGTACCATCATGATTATAAAAATACAATAATAATGACTCACCAATGTCATTGAACTATGGTAAAATCATGAGCGGATAATCTAGTCAAATTGCACATCATCGTGAAAGTATAATACTCCATTTGGTTGGAAAATATCATCCAATTAAAGAAGAAGAATTGAAAAATTATTGTCTATATCATCATTAGAGACCTTAACCACCATTCTCTAAAGAAATAATTTATTTTCATAGTGACAATTTTTTTGATGTTATAGGAGGATTTTAATCATTATCCATCATGGGGAGATATTTTAGGTATATTTTAATATTAATAGCCCTCTAGAAAATAGATTCCATGAAATTGAGGAATGATAACACATAAATAAAAAATATACCACTTGTTTTAATAATGATATATCTACCTATAAATGGGAAATATACCATATTTTAAATATTTTCCTAGGAAATACCGTAGAGTGATATGTGGGATACCAGATAATTAAAAAACATTATCATCATTATTACATCACCACCCTTGACGAAGTTTTATCCATGAAATAAGAACAAAAAATAATAGTGAACTCATTATAAATCAATTTTTTAATTAATTTAAATAAATAAATTAGGAGTATGGTTTGATAAAATATCATCTTGGTTGTCCTAGAAAAAAGCAAGCAAATCATTTAAAAACCTCATACTTGGAACTTATGATTTTAATTGGATTAAAAGGATATTAAATCAGTATTATATGATTTATTGTCACCCGAAACAGATAAAATATAACATCATGATACTGATGAAACTCAAATAGACTCACTAATAGGGAAATAACATCAAACTTGGATTCAAAACCACCAAATTGAACCTATCAAATCGACCAGTTCTAATACATCCTATAAAAGAAAACCACTCATCATATACATTTCGTCCATGAAGTTATATATTTGTGATATAATAACCCAAATGATTTATAATTGGATGTAAAATAGTATATATTAACTCAAAAGGTCAATACTAGAATATGTGATACAATATATCACTTTTTAGTTCAAAACACATGTATTGATATTCATCTTTCTAAAGTTGTGCAATTTTTTTTCATCATAAATTTTAATATATCTTTTTATAAAATCACTAAAAAAAATTTTTAATCACCCTATATGGAATTTATTATATGAAATATGGTTTTTATTCCTACATAAATTCTACATCGAATTTGTGTCTGAAGAGGCATGTACCGAATTTAAAAGGCTTCATGAATTCACACCTGACACTCGATAAGCTACACTTATAAAATAAATTTATCAACAAGGAATAATTATGTATAAATTAAACCACATATGTAAAATAAATATATTTTCATTGATTAAACTAAATCCCTATTGAGTGGATAATACATAGATCCAAATTCTAGTATAATTGGTCACACATGTCCTTAAGTGAACATCATTAATTAATACTAATATTTCCACCAAATTGATGTATCTAAAATGTAACCCATCAATTACCCACTTATAAAGCACCTTATTGATAACTGAGCCACTAAAAGGGGTAATATTTTTCCACTTATCAATTTATTCCCTTTAAACTCATTATCATGATATTATTCTATAATTTAACAAATATAAAATCAAGGAAATCTATTCATCCATTATTTAAAATTTTAGTGGGGGTGATCAACTAGAATGTAATTTTAATGAAATATTATTTTCCTCCTCTATCTCTTTACTAATCTAGGGTTTCAAAAATACTTGATGTTCCACTAAAATGATCATCACAAAATTTGTAGGAAAAAAGATGGTTATAGTATGGTTATCCAACACATACACTTTAGCACTATGAAACTACAATATAAAGGTTTCAATATTCTTTTTGGGAATTATGTTATCAATTCCTATGTATAGTACACTATGGGTGACAATTATTCCTTCTTAATTATGTAATCCGCATTGGCCTATTTATTAATGATATTTGATTCATCTATATTTTCAATAGAGTGACTTGTTTTGTAAAGGTCTGGATCAAGACCCATTGTAATGACCCGCCAATTCTCGTTGGATTGAGAGTACAAAGAGTCATTACTAAGGCTTAAGAGACATCCCCAAGATGCCAAAGGATGAAAATAAATGCCGAAGGGTTTCAAATAAAAGTTGGGGTATGATATAACGTTTAGGAAATAACCCATAAACTAACCAAGAATAACCAAACATTTACTATAAGTTGCATGAAAAAATGAATGACAACTAAACAACATAATTTATGTCAAACCACATGAAGTATACAATAGTATAAGACCAAACCAAGAATCAAAGTACACATCGGATTTACAACTCAAGAATCTCAAAAGACACCACGACTCCGTGCTCCACAAGCTCCAAGCTCCACAATGTCTCCCAAGAATCACAACAAGAAACTAGTAATAAGATGATTTACCTTTACTTGTATCCAGGAATACAACATCTACAAAAGCACAATTGTGCCAAAACAGGGGTGAGTATAAAAATTAGTAGGTTTTCCCCAATGACTTCCCTACTCACGCCACTAGGATAGAAGATTTAGCCACATTTATATAAAAATAGTTTATATAAAACATTTTATCAAAAGAATTTTATAACAAAATATAAACATGTTTCCAAAACCATACATAACCAAATTCATTCCAAGAGCAATTGAAACCAATTTTTCCAGCAAGTTATTTTTCCCGAAAAATAACCATAAAAGCCTAAGAACCATTTCAAAAACATTCCTTTTTTGGTATACCCTACCATTTAAACAAACCCATGCAACCAGCCATGCATGATACTTGGAAGAGGGGAGAATCCCTAACTCTTATCCATCCCAACCATGATGGGGGATACTTCTTACCCTTATCAAACCCAAATGCACGTGAATTCTTGACGGGGGAGAGACCTTACCATTATCCATCCCAACACTAATGGGGGAGACCCCTAACCCTTATCCGTCCTAAATGAAATATAATCACACACCTTCCCCATCTTCCGTTATCCCATTGGCACAGAGCACAAGGTCATATTTCAACCAATCCCTGTATTTCCCATGAGCCATTAACCCTTTGGAACCGAGCACAAGGTCATATTTCAGCCAAGCCCCATACATGAAATATGAACAGAGAACACATATTCCCATCGGTCATGCCAAAACACCCTTTCATTAAAAACAGATTTTTATTTAAAACCATTTCCATCAAAACCATTTCAAATCCAAACCATTTGAATTCGAAACCTTTTAAATAAAACTCCCTTTTTATTGAAAACCAATTCCATCAAAGTCATTTCAATCTCAAACCATTTAAATAAAACACTTTTTTTATTGTAAACCCATTTTTCATCAAACCATTTACAATTTCAGAAAATCTATAATTGAAAATCAACATTTTAAATTCAAGAATCCAAATCACTTTGCACAACAATTCACCAAGATTTCACAATTTTCACAAAACCATAAATCATTACTAAAGAAGATTTATTTCATGCTTTTCAAAATCAAATCCATTCAAACAAACCAATTTGAAACTAATACAATAAATTCTTGCAAGAGGAGCCAAGAGTGAAGCCTCATACCTCAATGGTTTTGACAAAAACTACAACGGTCAAAGAACACACTGGAAACCCGGGTCAATTCTCTAAAAATCCGCCTTCGATCTCTTCTCCTAGAAAGACCAAGGCCAAATATCAACATAATTGGCATTCACACACTTAGATCTACCCATAACAGGTGTAGATATAAGAAAATGAGCGAATAGGAGAAGAATATCTAAGTAGATATAAGAAACCAATCATGAATGAAGAAGAACGATAACATACCTCAAGAATCCAGCTTCGATTTGCCATGAGAAGCCTTCAGATCGCCTCTGGTATAATAGGAGAACCCTCTTAACCTTAGGAGAATAAAAATCCCAAGTTAGGTATTTTTAGGACCTTAAATGAGGCACTTAGGGGCAAAAATTAGTGAGATCCACTTTTATAGGATCTCATTTAAGTGGCCGCATGGTTTGACAAACCGTGTGCTAACCATGTGTTAGCTACTACCTTGGCCACCCTTCTCGCATGGTTTGGCCACACGGTTAGAGAAACTGTGTACCACCTATGTGGAAGCTACTGCCTCCATGAATAACTACACACAGCTTTTCCACATGGTATAGACAAACATTACATCACCCGTGCGACATCCCCCTTTTTCCACAAAACCCCATTCCAAGTTCTCCCGACACTCCCATTAATCACTATTAACTATAAAACCATTAAAAGAATCAAGAAAAGGTTACATACTAGAAACCTGGGGTACTAAATTCTCCCCACCTTTGGTCTTTCCATCCACAGAAAGTAGAAAACCTTTTCCGAACTGAAAGAGTTCCGACCACTGCTCTTTCATTTCATTTTCACGTTCCCAAGTCTCTTCATGAATTTGACCATGCTTCCATAAAACCGAAACTAGACCAATGATTTTCCCCACAAGACTTTATCTTGCCTATCCATAGTCCATACCGAGATATGTATCAATGAAGAATCTGGCTGTAGGTCAACGTGATCCCATCTAATCACATGGTCAGGATCAGGCTGATACTTTTTCAACTGAGATACATGGAAGACATTATGCACAAAACTAAACTGTGGTGGTAATTCCAACCGATATTCCACCTCTCTAGCCCATTCCAGTATCTCCAAAGGGCCAATGTATCTAGGAGATAACGTTCCTTGCTTCCAGAAATGACAATGTCCAAGCCTTGGATAGATCCTCAAGAAGACATGATCACCCACAATGAACAACAATGGTCTTCAACAGTGATCTTCATAAGATTTCTTATTAATATGAGCCGTCTCCATCCTATTTCTAATCAACTAAATATTATCCATTTTTTCTTAAACATGGCTCGGCCCAAGTAGTGATGTTTCACCAGTTTCCACCCATCATAGTGGAGAATGACAAGGACGCCCATACAATGATTCAGACAGACCCATGCATTTCGCAGCTTGATTGGTGATATTGTATGAGAACTCTAATAAGGGTATGTGATCCTCCCATGAGCCAAAAAAAATCCTTTACAAAAACCCGTAACATGTCTTCCAACATTTGTACTGTCTGATCAGATTTCCCATCCATCTAAGGATGATACGCCGTGCTCACAGTCAACTGAGTTCCAAGGGCTTACTATAATGATTCCTAGAAACAAGATATGAACCTCAGATCTCTATCTGAGACTATAGACACTGGTACACCAATCCAATTTAACACTTCTTGTATATAGATTTTTGAAATATCTTCCTCCATATGGGTTTCATGAACAGGGATGAAATGGTCCGACTTGGTTATATGATCCACTATCACCCAAATGGCATCATGTTTTCAGACCATTCATGGAAGAACTATAACAAAATCCATTTCTATTCGATCCCATTTCCACAGTAGGATAGGTAATGATTATAACATACCAATTGTTCTCTAATGATCTTCTTTAACCCGCTGACAAGTTAAGCACCACGAGACGAACTTGGCCACCTTCCTCTTCATTCCGCTACACCAAAATTGTGCCTTCAATGCCTTATAAATTTTTTGTGTACCTAGATGTACAGACCATCTTGAATGGTGGTAAGAATGAAGGAGTTGTTCCTGAAAAACCATAGGTACAACCATCTAATCTCTGAAACACAAAATGGAACCCCCATAAAGTTTCCATCCATCAGTGGTCTCCCCACCATTGAGTTTTGATCTTACAACCAGACATTCTGCATCAGATTTTTGTGCTTCTTTGATCATATTTACTAAATCAAGAAGAAGTGTAGCTAAAAGAACACAGAAACATCACCTCGGTCTTCACATTCCACATGCAAGACAGCTAAGACCGACAGTAACATCCATTCATCTAATGCTTCTTTCTCCAATTGATCATATGACTTTCTACTCAATGAATCCACCACCAAATTCCATTTTCTTGGTATATACATCAATTCAAAGTCAAACATCTTGAGATACTCCATCCATCTCCTTTTCCTTAGATTCAATTCTTGCTGTGATAAAATGTGTTTCAAGCTTTTTTTATCCACAAACACCATAAATTTCTCACTAAAGAGATAATTTATCCATGTTTTTGAAGAATGGATGATTGCAACTTACTCCAAATCATGTGTTGGGTAATACGTCTCATGTACCATAAACTGCCTTGAACCATAAGTAACCACATGGTCTCCTTACATGATAAAACAACCCAAACCTGATCCTGAAGCATCAAAATACACCACATACCCCTATCCTGATTCTAGTAAAATCAAGATAGGTGCTGACATAAGATGAAAATTTAGTTCCTGGGAAGACTTCTGACATTATTCTATCCATTGGAATGGAGAATTATTCTTTGTCAGATCTTTCATTGGTGACACTAGTCGTGAGAAATCACGCACAAAGAATTGGTTGTAACCAGCTAGACCAAGAAAACTTTGTATCTTGAACACATTCTTCGGTGGTTTCCAAAAGATAACAGCTTCTATCTTTTCAAGATAAACAGAAACCCCTTTCTCATAAATGAAATGGCCAAGGAAACGTACTTCCTGTATCCAAAAATCACACTTTTATAATTTGGCATAAAAATGATGATCTCTCAAGATTTGTAACATTGTTTCCAGGTGAACCTCATGATCAACCCTTGTTTTTGAATAGACAAAAATAACATCCACAAACACCACAACAAAATAATTTAGATGTCAATGAAATATCTGATTCATCAAATGCATGAAGGCCATTGGGGCATTCGTTAGACCAAAAGGCATGACTACATATTTTTAGTGGCCATATCTGCTTCTGAAAGCTGTATTTGGAATATCCTCCTTTGGAACTCGCAATTGGTGATATAATGATCTCAAGTCAATCTTGGAGAACCAATGAGCTTCCCTTAATTGATCTAACATATCATCAATGCATGTAAGTGGATATTTATTCATTATCGTAACTTGGTTAAGTTTATGGTAATCAACACACAACTGAAGAGTTCCATCTACCTTCTTCATGAACAAAACTAGTGATGCCAACAGAGATGTACTTGTTCAAATGAAACCCTTTCTTTCCAGATCCACTAAATGAACATTCAATTCCCCAAACTATGTTGGTGCCATTCTATAAGATGGAAGGGAAATAGTACTAGTCCCCAGAAGGAGATCAATCGTAAACTCTACTTCCCTAAGAGGTGGTAACCCTGAGATGTTTTTGGGAAAGACATCTGAAAATTGATCCACCACAGCTGGAAAACTATTTTCCTAAATATATTCCACTGATGCCAAATTAAACACTTCCAAATGGTAAGATATTGTTCCCACCATTAGTACCAACAAGCTATTTTCACCTTTCTTTACCATCCTCTCTCCTCTGAAGAGATGGTCGATGCCATCCTCAGTCTTGAAACTAACTGTTCTCCTATAATAGTCAATGTGAGCCTTAAACATTGTCAACCAATCCATACCCAAGATTACGGAATAGACATCATGTACAACATTGAGAATTCCTATTTTTAACTCACCTCCATCAATAGTTATTGTAGATGATCTACACACAAAGTCTTAACATTCTCTCTCACCAAGAAGAGTTTTCGGTTTCAAAACAGAAGGGATCATTTCCTGTTTTAAACATAGAAAATCAATAGCATGAGAAGCAATGAAGGAATGGGGAGTACCTGTATCAAAAAAATCTTGCATCAACAAGGAAATTAAAAGAACTGTACCTCACACTCTGGATGGTCTTGACTGATCGTCCACTAATATATTCTCAGCTCCAAGCAGATGTGTGCTTTCCATGCTCTGCTCTTCATTTTTTTACTGACACTTCCCTTTCTGAGGAGTGTCATGAACACCCGACCTCAGAGAATTATGGAAAAAGCACTGAAGATGTTGCATGTTGTTACAAATATGACATTTTCATGGTTTTTCCTTACAATCCCACTTGATGTGGCTCGTAGAGCCACACTGGAAACTTCCAGACATACACTTGGGTCTCTATGGAAGTTTTAACAATCTTGTGGTCCGATTCTGATGTGTTCTTCTTCCTTGAGGAATGGTGTCTGATTCCCTCTTGATATTAGTGTTAGAGTTATCAGATCCTCATGTAAAGATAACTGTACATCCACCACTTGGATTTTTAGTAGTGATGGATATTGTAAATAAGGTATCTGGTTACTATCCCAATTCAACAGTTTTAAAAGCCTGAGCGATGCTTTGGACCAACTGTTGGTTCACATGTGGTTCAGGTGTAACCACATTCTCACTGGCTTCTTCCGACTGGTTTCTATGATGCCTACTAGGTTCCATTTCATAACCCAACAACAAACCCCATCAATCTCACCCTCTAGCAATTGATGACTTAGCATTTCAAATTCTATCACATCATCTATCACAACATTGTTTTGCAAAACATTTATTTTCCCATGTTCAAATTCTTTTTGAAAACATTCCCCATGACTTTAAAAAATAAACCCATTTTCAAAATACACCAAATACCCTATTTTAAAAATCTTTTACTGGAAAACAATTTCTGCATTTTTCAAAAATTCACAGTTTGCACAAAATCCTTACTCCTTTCTCACAATGAGTTATGCAATCCTAGTGGGAAGACATTCCTCTACATTGCATGTCATGCTCATCTCATTGGATAAACCCATGACAATGAGATTTACCAACATTCTAGAAGTGTGTCCAAAACAATTATGTACCCAACACCCTGGTAACCTGAAGTTCAGTATAAAAGGGTTAACTATGTCCTTTTATGAAAAACATTTCATGTTCCAACAATCCTACTCCTATATAAGATTTCCTAAGGAATAGACAAGAAATAATTTCAACTCCAAGACCAAGAACACTGATAACTACTTGTTAGGAAAGGACCAAACAAGCTGATACCATTTGTAATGACCCTCCAATTCTTATTGTCTTGAGAGTACAACGAGTCATTAATAGGCCTTAAGAGACATTCCCAAGACGTAAAAGGCTGGAAATAAATGCTGAAGGGTTTCAAATACATGTTGGGGGTTGATTTACCCTTTAAGAAATAAACAATAAACCAACCAATCATAACCAAGCATTCACTGTATGATGCATGAATAAAAGAATGAAAACTAAACAACTTAATTTATTTCAATCCACATCAAGTATACAACAATATAAGACCAAAACAAGAATCAAAGTATACAATGGATTTACAAATCATGACTCTCAAAAGACACCACGACTCCGTGCTCCACAAGCTGCAAGATCCACAACATCTCCTAAGCACCACCACAAGCCACTAGGAATAAGATTCTTTACCTTTACCTATGTCCCAGAATACAACATCTGCAAAATCACCAAAGTGACAAAGCAGGGGTGGGTATAAAACTCAGTATGTTTTCCCCCAATGACTTCCCTACTCACGCCACTAGGATAGAAGGGTTAGCCACATTTATATAAAAACAGTTTATATAAAACATTTTCTCAAAATCAGTTTATAATTAAATATAAACAAGTTTCCAAAACCATACATGACCAAATCCATTCCAAGAACAATTGAAACCAATTTTTCCAGCAAGTTATTTGTCCAAAAAAATATCCAAACAAGCTTATGAACCATTTCACAAACATTCCTTTCTGGCATACCCAACTATTTCAACAAACCCATGCAACCAACCATGCATGCTACCTAGAATATGGGATAATCCCTAATCCTTATCCATCCCAACCATGATAGGGGATACTTCTTAGCCTTATCCAATCCAAATACACATGAATGCTTGATAGGGGAGATCCCTAACCCTTATCCATGCCAAAACTTATGGGGGAGACCCCTAACCCTTATTCATCCCAAATGCAATATGAACACACACCTTCCCCATGTTCCATTATCCCTTTGTCACATATCACAAGGTCATATTTCAACCAAGCCCCGTATTTCCCATGTGCCATTAACCCTTCGAAACCGAGCAGAAGGTCATATTTCAACCAAGCCCCGTACATGCAATATGAACACACACCACATATTCCCATCATTCATGCCAAAACACCCTATCAATAAAAAAACTTTTTATTGAAAACCATTTCCATCAAAACCATTTCAAAGCCAAACCATTTCAATTCCAAACCATTTCAATAAAACTCCCTTTTTATTGAAATCCAATTCCATAAAAGTCATTTCAATCTCAAACCATTTCAATAAAAAACCCTTTTTATTGAAAACCCATTTTTCATCAAAAAATTTACAATTTCAGAAAATCCATAATTTAAAATCAACACTTTAAATTCAAGAAGCCAAGTCACTTTTCACAACCATTCACCAATATTTCACAATTTCAACAAAACCATAAATTGTCACTAAAGAAGATTTACTCCATGATTTTCACAATCAAATCCATTCAAACAAAACAATTTGAAAATAATCCAATCAATTCTAGAAAGAGGAGTCTAGAGTGATGCCTCCTACCTAAAAGGTTTTGACAAAAACCATAACGGTCGAAGAATGCTCCAGAAACCCGGGTCGATTCTCCAAAAACCCGTCATAAATCTCTTCCACTAGCACGACCAAGACCAAATCGCAACATATTTGGCATCCACACACTTATATCTACCCATAAAGGTCATAGATATAAGAAACCGAGGGAAGATGATAAGTAGATCAAAGTAGATATAAGAAACAGACCATGAACGAAGAAGAACGATCACATACCTCAATAATCCAGCATCGATTCTCCAAGAGAAGCCTTCAGATCACCTCAAGAACGACGGGAGAACCCTCTTTGACCATAGGAGAAGAAAAAATACCGAGTAAGGGCTACTTAGGAGCTTAAACGAGGCACTTAGAGGCTAAAATGAGTGAGATCCACTTTTATAGGACCGCATTTAAGTGGCCACACAATTAGTTCGCACTGTTTCACAAACCATGCGCTAACCATGCGTTAGCTACTACCTAAAAAACCCTTCTAACATGGTTTTGATGCATGGTTAGACAAATCGTGCACTACCTATGCGGAACCTACTGCCTCCAAGACCAACTACGCATGGTTTGGCACCATGGTTTTGACAAATTGTGTGCCGCCCGTGGGACTTCCCCTTTTGCATCAAAAATTCATTCCAAGTTATCCCGACTCTCTCATTCATCACCCATAACTATAAAACCATTAAAATCATCAAGAAAGTTTTACATACTAGAAACTGGGGGTACTACACCCATTATCCCATTTAATATTTTTTTTATAGATTATCCTAAATATTTTTTTATTTTCATTTCAAATTAAATTAAATGGTGAATTTATTCTTTTTTAGGATGATAAATTGTATCATATATCATCCAATAGTTTTATAATATATTAATCAATAATGAATATGACCATCCCTATTGAATGGTAATTAACTTCATGACATCATTTCTCTATGATATTATTCCCCCATTTCTACAATGGAATTTACTTATGTCATATTATGTTGTTTTTTAAAAGGATGTTGGTACTATATAATTTTCATTATGTTATTTTCCATCCTTCCATATTTTTTTGATGTTTTTTATTGTTGAGTATTTGAAGTTACACTGAAAACATTGGCAAATTTTTATAATTTTTGTGGTGTTTTCTTGGATGGGTTTGGAGAGGATTCTGACTAAACACATAAAATTAGATTTCCTTGATAAAAAAATGGGTTATTATAAGGACACCAATGATTCCTTCAAATCATCTTATAACTTGAATTCCTTCAGATTTACATCGGGTCTCATTATTTCATGTTTTTCATCAACATTCTAT
Organism: Viscum album; assembly: GCA_963277665.1. Classification (NCBI taxonomy): domain Eukaryota; kingdom Viridiplantae; phylum Streptophyta; class Magnoliopsida; order Santalales; family Viscaceae; genus Viscum; species Viscum album. Next base: position 1,676,417,413 of record OY728138.1, on the reverse strand, counting down.
AATTTTTACAATTCTAAACATTTACCAATACAGATTCATCTATGGATTCATATATACAAAATACATTTACACAACCATTTTTGACAAGGTTTATATAACCTATATACAAATTCCCCTTATAAAAAACTATGTGATGATTATTTTTTGATCTTAAAAGAAACATAATGACATATAAATATATTTAATTAAGAGTATATTCATTCCTTCTTTATATTATCTATAATAGCATCATAAAAATTCAATTTTATCAAATTAATGTTAGATTTATAGAATTATTATGTTAGATTAAATATTAGTTGTAAATAATGTTTTCAACAAACTTTTCCATTAAGTTTGTAATGTGATCCTCATCCAGAAGAATGAAATGTTTCATATAAGAAAAACAACCCCAAAAAACTATAATTGTCAATAAAAGTAATGAATTAATGATAACCTACCTGATATTATACATTTTAAGGCCAAAATATATTATAATTCACAAGTACTAATATATCAAGTGTTATCTCTCATTTTATCAATAAAAAGAGTATTGTTCATCATACCCTTTAAATAAAATTCACTTATATCATATGATTTAAAATCAAATAATTCGTGGATAGAACATGCTTGGAGTATTGAAATGATAATCTTATTATTGTGACCAATGTGAACATTCTAATGTTATAAAGGGTTAGTATCAGTCCACTTGAACCAGTTCACATCCACATTATAAAAAAATTGTCATGGTCTAATAAATATTAATAATTGATCATATATACACCCCTGTAATACGTTCTATTAAAATTATTTTAATTGTGTTTGTCCTTTTTTCCCTCGGAATCAAGTGTTTGGGTAAGAAATAATCATTTCTGAATGATTTACAACAGGTTCGTTTGTGGAACTGGATACAACTAATGGAACTATATTGAATGGGTCCTACCTTCCAAAGGCATGTTCTTTTTGGGAGGTTTGGCCAATGATGCTTGAGAACATACATTAGTTGAGAGGATGAGAGGCTAGCCTCATCACACCCCTTTTAGGGGAATTATTGCTTTCTCTGAGACTCTCTTATAAATTTAAGACACATCCATAAATCCTTTATTAAATACCAAGTATGATATGGGGTAATTGATAATTAATAATCAATAATTAGCATATATAGATCATAGAATCATCCATAAGAATCAGATGTTTTTCATTAACAGAGATTTCTGTAAGTATTTGAGGTTCTCCATTGATGGTATCCTTTTATATACTTCATAGAGATTATTTTTTCATTATTTTGATGATGATGGTTTAATAACCATGTAGTGGGGAACTCTGGAGTGTATCTTCATCCTGGGAGATAAAAATTATTTTGGATTTAATCATCATCTAGGGAGGGAGGATCTGTTTTGGTGTTGGGATTGAACCCATATATGGGCTTACTACGTATCCTTGTGAAAGGAAATAAAACCCACAATGTTCAATGACTCTTCATGGGGAACATCAATCATTTTAAGTTCATTTGAAAATTACCCGACCATATAGTTTAATTTCATATAGAGAGAACATATAAGACTAATATTTCTATTTAAGGTTTGGTATGGGGCTTGTGCTGAAGCATCCCAAGGAACATAGAGTGGATATGAATTTCCAAGTTAAATCTAGACCCTTCTAGAAATATGGACCAGAGAGAACAGGGTTGATTAGATTGTTTGGTTTGAACCATAAAGATTCTTATATATCCCATTTTAATAGAAATAAAGTCCCACATAGTTTGAATTTGAGGACCCATGCCTATCGAGGCCCTCAAAGGTATGTCTCGTAGGGAAGTATGGCCCTTTAAGAGGATTAAGTCGGGGATTATTCCAAAAGAGGATGACTTTGTAAAGTGGAGCATGAAGAATTTATTAACTCATGGTGGTTTGGGGGTATAATTATAAGCTTACACTTGAAGAGGATTCATAGATTAAGAGATTATGATTGGGGATTACTCTTAAAGAGTATTCAAATTAATATCAGGACTTAATTAGGCTTCCTATATATCATGGTTAGTTGGAATTAGAGTTTTCATATATCAATATGTCCCATTAATCATGTGAGTGTCATGATCCCCATTTTCTCCTAAGACCATGTGATTCATTACCAGTATGAGAAAAAAAAGGAAGTTTAAAATATGAAAATCTATACACCTTTCCTTCTTCACTGGTGGAAGAGGATAAGGATGACGATGGATGAGGTCCGGGTCACAACACTTCACTCACATCACTTCACCCCAAGAAGGGAATAAAGGTGAAGGATACAGAGGCAGATAGAAGCATGGATGAAACCACATACAAGAAAGGCTAGGGTATTACTTTGGGAGGGATTACCTATAATTGGTTCTATAGTGGAATGAGGATCTAATTCAATGTTAAATTGAAATCAAGCATAATACTCACTATCCTCACTAGGAACTAGAGGATTTAGATCAGAGAGATGATATAGGAAGGACTTTTTCCAAACCCTAGTATCTAAGACTGGGAACTCCCCAACACTGTCCCTAGGGTAAGGGTCCTTTTAACCATGGGTACACATACTCACATGCAATCGGAGAAACCTGACTGACCAACCAAAAAAGTGTGGGGAATATCTGACCATAGGAAAAAATACAGAAATTCAGGACACACTATTGTTCTACCCACCATGGTTGTGTGATTCTGTAGGACTTGGTGGAGGATTCAACTTTTTCCCTTTTATAAATGGATCCAAGTAATGAGAGGACCTTCTATGGGTAGCTCAGAAAAGGATATGAAGGGTGGCTTGCATAGGTCTAGGGAGTAGGTTTTTGGTGTAGGAATTCCACAACGGTGTTCCAGGTAGGTCCTAGGATGAATTGAATGTGATTCATGTGGTTGGGGGGGGAGGAAGGCTTGTATGATCTAGATATGCCTTAGATAATTGGACATAGGGTAAACAACTGTTGGGCGGGGCTTTATCCAAGGTACCCTAGGTATTCTTTAGTGTCCCTAAAAGGGTCTCAAATGGGTCCCTATTGAGGGAGAGAGACCACACACATGTGTTTTATCATTATGGTAGAATGGTCCCCATGCAAGTGTCTTGTGTATTTAGATCCTAAAGTGACATTAATCTTTATTATTCCCTTTAATTATATCTTCTCTCGTGTTTTGGAGGGCTACTTGAGTAATTTCAGGGGACCTAGATGAAGGTACTTGAAATGAGATCTCCAAGGGTTCATCTTATTTTTTAGTTGTTCAAATGAAGAGGCATGGGGTTATATTTATAAGAAAATATGTGACCCTAGGTGAAAGAGGTAGTATACGCAGTTTTATGGGATAGTTTAATGGTGTATATGTCTGGTGTAGGGGTGTATGTTTCTTTAGTTCCATGTGGCGCCCAGTGTAGGTATCCTACTTCTTTGGTATAAGCTACGTAGTTGTGTAGGCTATGTAATGCATTGGGATATGTGTGTGTAGGTTTATTTGGACAATTATTTTTGTCCATCTTAAATTTAATTTTCACATTAACATACCCAAGGTTCTGTTCATTATATTTTTAACCTCCTTGTTAAAAATTATTGCCAATAAAATCCCCCACATAGGATTGGATCCAAACGAAAGAGGAGGGTATAGTCCTAAGGTAAAATAATGTGTAATTTTTTTGATGTAATGAAGTAGTGGATCATAAAGGTTCATCATGTATGATGTCCCAACGAGTTGTTCATAAAAGGTTCTTATGAAGGTTTTTTGGTGTAGGTGGTCGGTGCAGACAATCAGTGCCTATAAATACCCCATTTTCCATTTTCCTCAAGGTTTGGTTTTTTCTATTTTATCTCTCACTACACAGATTTTCCACCCAATTACTGCATGTTTTTGACTATCAAATGACCCCTTGAGGTTCTCTCAGGGTACATATATCTATGTGATTGGGATGGGTGGAGTTACCTTAGCGTAGAGTCTGGCTGAGGCATCTCATCAAGGTACTTACATAGAGGAATTGGTTGAGGGAGCTACTTGGGAGCCATTGTTGAGGGACCTAGGAGGGATCCCTTGATGAAGGACCTGTGGGATATCCCTTTTCAAGGTATCTTCTTGAGTTCTCTACATTTCCTATTTTCCAAGATTATTTTAAGTTAAAATTTTAACTTCATTAAGAAAAGTTTTCAACTCAATGAGAAAATTTGCTGACTTTCTTGTAGGGTTTCAATGGTTGCTTCAATGACCTCCACTATTGAAGCTAATGCGCGTCAAGATGAGATGATCAAGGCCAACATGTATGATTACTATGATGTTGTTGAATAAAATATTACTAATTTTGGGAATTGTTTGATATGATATCAATGCGAGTATCAAATAAGAGACTAATTTTCTTTTTATAGGAAAGTACTTCTAAAGGATGATAATATTTTGGAATTTAAGAAATACTTCCTGGATACTTGGTTTCTCAAGCACATCAACTTCCCCACTTTTCACAATTCCTCAAAGCATGTTTTTATCAAGGATGGAATAATTCCTATTGGTTGTATTTTTCATCATAGAAACCATAATCTAGATATGAATCCACATATTGAATAGGTGATTCCTCATTTTTATGAATAAAATTTTCATTCTTCAAAGGTAGATTTAAACTATGGATGAAAATAAGATCCGGACCTCCACTCTGGAGGGGGAGTCATGCCTGAGTGGAAGTGGGAATTCGGAGTGCACTAAAATTTAAAAGAATTAAATAAGGACCTATACGATGCTCATATATATGAGGTTGTTTGGGTATGATAGACCTATGTTTATAAGAACCTATAAACCATTCCCGAATTTCTAGGATGGTGGAGTCTGAAGAAAAATTCATTTAACGTGACATATGGTGATGTTGGTATCATCTTGTGGGTTGTATACCAAATTTTTGGGGCCCCCATTGTTGAGGAAATGTATGATGATTTTATCCCACCAAAGACAACATGTGATGAAGTTGAAAGGATTCCACCATAGGACGATGATATCTTAAAGTTAACTAAGAAACTTTTGAGTGTCAAAGATAATAATTCTAGGGATTTTTTCCATTTGGGAATATGGATGAGGTCTTTCTTTGAATCAGTAAGAGATGGTCCTACTTGTAGAAATCCTACCATTTTCACCACTATAGAGAATCAGGGTGCTTCAATCTCATTCTGGATCACATTGGAGAAGGGTAAAAAAATTATAATGTTTGAAAGGTTAACCCCATGATTGTGTGAAGATTATTTTATATGTCTTCCTTTCCATGGGGCTAAGAATTTATCTTCTCCCAGCCCATGAGTCTGGTTGTAATGTGAGGGCAGAGACTTTTCTCATTGTGGCCAAATTAGTAGAGAGAAAGATCAAAATGCTAGATGCCCCTATTTTTTCAAGGTTATGTCATTATTTATTACATACATAAAATGGTAAGTCCTTGTTTATAATTTAAGGGACATTTCATTTGTTTTGGGGCTGGATTGCTATATATTTCAGCTCATATTCAATGTTGAGTTCTGTTAAAATCCCCGACAACCGATTCTTCCCATTCGTTCGGAATGACTCTTGGATTCAACCTCTGATCCTGAATATTAATGATGTGCTAAAGGTTCTTATAATATCTATATTATTTTATTTCATTTTTTTGGTAACCCATAAATAGAGATGTTTTCTAATTATTATAAGGAATAGAATTATGGGATGAGCGCATATATGATGGAATTCATGTATTTCATATTGGTATCCCATATTCACAGTGAGATTATATGTGACTAATAGTATCTTTATTATTTATCTTATCATTTTAAATTTCTTTAATAATAATTCACCTTCCCACCTATACATCTTAAGAATAATAATAACTAGATGGTATCCCGATAGTGATGGATCCTGATGGATCTAGAGGCATCCAAAATTTCAATCATGCTACCACCATCAGAGGCATCAAGTGGGATGAAGGTCAGACATACCAGGGCACAAATTTCATTATACTCTTAAGGGGAATTGACAAAGGGAACTTATCTAGGGAAGTCCATGACAACTTCTGGTCATGTTATGTCTAGCAAGAAGGCATGACCCAAAGATGATGTGTATTCTCTCAAACCTTTGAAATATTTTCGATCAAAGACCACCAATGAGGCTAGTTTTGAGAAGATAAAAACTCTAGTGCCAAGGAGGTATAGTCACCACCATTGGGAGGAAGCCACTGTCTAATCCCCTCATTCTCTTAAAATAAAAAGGTGTCCTAAAGAGGATTCAAAATCAGAGGGTATCGAGTTTTATCCACCACCATCCACATTAGAGAAAAATTACGTGTGACCCTCAATAATCCAATTTTGGGGGAGCATGAATCAGGATAATAGGGATTCATGAGAGTTTCTACAGACTAGGATATGAATCCCAAAGATGGGTGATATCAAATCACCGTTAAATATCCACATATAAAATAATTTGGTTGAAGTAACAATGTATTTTAGGGAGTTATAAGATCTGATACATGTAACTGATGATCAAGTCTGGACTTCAAATCAAGTGTTTGATATGCTGGGCTGAGGAGAACTTAAATTTGTAATTGTTCATCATGGGGAGGAATGACACATTTAAATTGGCCATAAAGATGTATATATCATTTATTGATTTCCTTTCATGCTCTTTGACCCATAATGATGAATCATGATGTGGTTTTATTTTTCTTCTTGGAACGAGAGATGGAGGAGGAGTAGTAGTAGAGGTGCTCGAGTCACCAAAATATAGGCCCATGGGTACCCCCATTGAGTTTGTGAATAAAGATCTTAGATCCCCAAAACTATCCCATGGTCAGAAGAACATAATGGAGGTGATGGCAGTGGGAAAACCTTGATGGCTACCTCACATATCTATTTCCATGAAGAGTGGTACATGATCTCTGCTATCATGTGAGAGGAAGCGAAAGGGAGCATTAAATATGGTTTGATGAATGCATCACACTGAGTCTTTGTGTTTTCATCTGATATTACAACTTTCTTGAATCACCTTTCGGACCATGGTTATCTTTTTCTTGTAGGATCTGCATTGTTTTCATATCATAAAGGATCTAGGGATGTCCCTTCAAGGATCAAGGAGGATGCTATGGGGGTGGTAAAAATTCATGCTGATGAATTGGTCAACTGGATGGATAAGGCTTAAAAATATACAACAATCTATACCCACTCTTCTATAGTGAAGGGAGAGGATCACAGTAATGTTATACATGAACCACTAAGTGTTTCATGATGTTTTAGACATTCCTATAATCTAGATATCATATAACTATTTACCTCCCTAAAGGACCCTTTGGTAGTCAATGTTAATACCATTGTTGACCCAGAAAAGGGGAAAAGGGATCCTGGCCAGTCTAAGGATTGTATTGGTGCTGAACACGACTCTTCATGGCTTGGAACCAATACTCATAATGAATTTTTAGTGTAGAGGAACATCATCAGAGACAATGGGGGTCCTAAGAGACACGTCTTTGATAACCTGAATGGTGAGGATGTTGCGATGTACAAATCTATATATCATGAAATGATAGATTATGTTAATCTAGACATTGATATTCCAGGTCCCATCAAGATCATGGAGACTTTGGTAAGAGACTGTATGAATCTGAGTTTTCTAATTCTTGTGTCTTCCATATATAGTTGTTCTTTTTGGTCTGATATTTTATATCAGATATGAACCCATGATGATTTGTGTGTATAGAACATTTATAAGACCCTTCAAGAGTAGGGAAACCAAATCAATTCTACACCCACTGCTAGAGAGGTACTTTTCGAGAATCTTGAATTTAGAGGTGCTCTAGAACCTCTGGTTATTCTGGCTAAGAAAGCTCTAAAAAGTGTCCCTCACTAGGAAGTAAACACTTATACTACTGATGTTGAGAATGTTAAGGAGGAATCTACTCAAGATGAAGATCAATTGATGGGTTAATTTCACTGACTCCCTTGATAATGATCTATTCCTTCAATTATATTAATGTGAATAATGATTCGAATTCCTCATTTTAGGATCATCACATTCCATTGTTAGGAATAAAGGAGAAGCCTTTTCATTACCTCAACCAACACCAGAAAGTGAGGTTTGCACTATCTTGGAGGGAGTAGAGAAGGGAAATTCATTGAGTAATTTTCTTCCATATTACATCCCACCATATGATAGAGGAATTTAGTAATAATTATACATTCATGTTACTCTCAATGTCACATGTGGAAGGACATGGAGGATCATCGGGAAGATAATTTCTGAGATGTCTCCAGAAGACATGCCTTCATAGTTTGGTCGACTTCCAATTCTATTTTACATGTTTTATTTGGTGTATTTGATTACCATCCATTCTATAATACTATAAGGTAAACCGTTTTCGACAGGATCAAGAGTATAATTTTTGTGAATATATCATAAAGGCAAAATTTCTTGCCAATGTTGATGACTTTTGAGCTGCATTATCCTAATAAGAGGCCATAAATAACCCCAATTTGGCCTAATTTAAAGGGAAAATCATATATAAGACAATTCAAGATTTGTTCCATTATAAATAATTGGATAATGCTCTAGGGGGACTGAAAACAAATCCACTGTTTATGTGGAGAGGCCCAATTGGGATGGTTAACTATCATTATAGCTGCAATAAATGCACTTATCTGGGCTAAGGATACTGAATCCAGTTGATTGACTGAAATTCAATAAGGCACCAATTGGTTTTAAGAGGTGGTTCAATATATAAAGTGTTATGTTGAAGGAATCTTGTAATATATGAAAAATAGACTCCATCTTATGGATGTTCCTTTGAGTTTTCTCCATAAATTAAAAGAATTTTGTTTCCAATCATATATGTCTTTGTACTTTTCCAGTTCTAATAATCATAATAATGAAGATAATTTTCATATAATTATATCATCAAAACAACTAATTATAAAAACAATGATAGGGATATGGGTGCTCTATTTTTTACGTAAACCATGGGTCCATGTTGGCGTAATTTGACTGTTTCTAGAGTCGTATGGAAAAATTTAAAAACTATCTCTCTTTTATGTCATCACCCTAATTTTTTCCTAATATTAATATAAAATAGGATTAGTGGGAGTGGCTTGGAGTTTTATTAGGATTATGTTTTGAGTTTTCATCCTACCATGTTTTGTGCCTCTTATATTTTAATCACTTGATATTTCCTAAAATGAACAGAGTGTATGTTTATCAAGATAAAACAAAACAACTGTCCAAAGTGCCCTTATGGGGTCTTAAAGCTACTGGGTATTATGTCACTTCTTTTGGGAATTATAAAGTCTTGCATGTTGGACTAAAAATGATAGTGTTTTAGGTCGAATGGATTGGATCATGAATTTTGAGGTGATAACCCAAACAATGCTTGATGGATGGGAATGTCCCGATATTCTTTAGATATTTTCAAGGGGAATATTTTTCTATGATGTTATGTTTATATAATCTAAAACACAGTATTAGGTAATAAAAGGAGTCTTCTTATGAGGATGATGTAACTAATGGTTGACAAGCCCGTTATGAGGGTTTTTTATGTGAGGACAACTAGAGTGTATATTGAACAGTCAAGTAGTGGTATTATTTGAATAATGGCCTCATTATGTGGGAACATTATTCAAGGAAAACTAGGATGTGAACTGCATAGTCAGGAAAATGAGTTCTCAAGAATTCTGACATTCTATTTCTTAAAGGTAAAAGATGTTTATGGAGATTCAGATTTCTCAAGATCGCAAGGGATGGTCTTGTGAAAGAAAGATTTATGAGAGTAAAGGGATTATATGTATTGGAAAATTCCATGAATGAGAAACTATAACTACCTAAATTTTGTTTGTGAAAGTGAATACATTTTGTTAGATGGTCAATGTTGAGGAAATAATTCTATATAGTTTAATGGTATACAAAAAGGAAATTATGCTATGCAATTTAAAGTCACACAACAAGGACATTACGATATTTAGTTTAATGTCATACTACAAGGAAATTATGATATGAAATTTGAAGTCATGCTATGTAATTTAAATTTATGTATCTAGGACATTATGGGGATATAATTTAATATCTTTATCTTTTATTGAAAAATTGATCATTCTCCCACTCTTTGTAATTTATCTGGGAATGTGTTTCCATATTCAGTTGTGAGAGGATAAATTTGTAATATGTGATTTTGGGATTCCCAGATCCCAAGAATGGTATGAGGAAAAGGTATTCTGGAGATAGACATTGTCTCTCCTAATGAAAATGTTACCAGTACGTAAAAAAATATCATTAGGGTCGTTTTAATGAATGGTTAACTAGGCCTCTGACGCACGCCTGTCGTGGGGCGTGGCAAAACAATATTTTATTTACCTAAGTATAGTATAGCAGTTGATCCTAGGTAGTCTCCCGAAGAGGAGTGCACACAAAACAAGGTTGTCACTTTTTGTTGGTTTTCGTAAAAAGATTGGTTTTAATTAATTTGAATGACTATGAGAGAAACAAACAACAGAAATTGATTGATTTTAACAAATGATAAAGGCAGTGATCGGATAGGTTTCGGCTAGACTTAGTGGTGTGCCATCATGGTTTCCAATTTTTATCTCTTCTTCTTCTTCCTTAAACTGGTAAGAAAGATGTGATGAGAATTTTCCTTTCTAAAACCTTAGATTGTTTTATCCTCCTTCCAATGTGTTTAGGGTTGTAGAAGGTCTCTTGATTAATTAGAGAAATCCCAGACCTAGAATTGTTGTTCCCTAATAAACCAAGATTTCGACATACAATCCTACACACGTGCTTGACAACAGTCGAGCAATCACCACCCAACCCTAATCATGTTCCACCGTATACAGATTAGAATTGGGTTGAGGGAGATGTGATCATCGACCAAAGCAATTTATAATTTCAGAATAAAAACCTTAACACAACCGCATTCGGAATTTAATACTGAATTATGAATTGAAACCAGAATAAGAAAGAAAAACAAATTTTATTCATTTCAAGCACAAAACTCAAGCACAACACATAGGTCCAGCCTCCCCTCTTTCCAATCACTCAAATGAAATTACCCCTCCATGGAAGGGGTAAGCGAGATAATTCAAAAGAGGAGAGACATTTTAAAACAAAAGAAATAAAAGAAAAAGCTGAGAAGTTCTTCTCCTGGGTGCCCGGGAAGGAATGGGGTGGAGAATGGGGATGTCTTGATGGGGAGGAGCTCTCCTCCTTTTATAGGCAGAATTCGACACCCGAAAGGTTGAGCGTTTGCGACCCCATTAATGACCTCTTCACGCATTCCACCCTTCATGGATGTTGTGAAAAATTATCTTGTACGTGTACCCTCAAAATCTCATTGGATTTGGACAAGTATTACGAGAGTTATGGCCAATTTCCTCTGACAATTTATTCTGTCCAGTCAGAATCATCAAACCGAAAAACACCGTTTTGTACTGAATTAATGTCCCTGAACACAGCCATTTAAGGCGTTTCCTCCTTAATGAAACTTGTTCCCAATCCTCTTATCCGTCTATCCACAAAATATCAGCTCCATTAAAGTCGTTTTGAGCGAGTTATGGATATTTCACTGAACCTTCTTTTTTCTGGATGAAATTTCTAGGAAGCTTCCTTGGTGTTCCTGAATAATCTTCAACTTCATTGAATTGTTTGGACCTCAAGATGGTCGAATCAGTTCCTGGTCCAGAAGAAAAAGTTGAAGGAAATTAAATTAGGATTCTAAAGAAATTATAATCATAAAATTTGGATTTATATTTTTTTGTAAATGACCAAAATACCCCTGTAGTGAAAATCTGTCCAAAATGCAGAATTTGGTCATTTTTGCATTTAAACTTAAAATACTTCTTAAATCCGAAATTGTTACATATAAGCTCAAAATGGTATCTTGGGATGTTTAAAACAATAGAAATGAATTAAAAAATGTGCAAATTATAAGCCCTGTCAATTCCCCCACACTAAAACCATGCTTGTCCTCAAGCATAAAATCTCAACATGGAATTCAAAGGGCACTAATGTCACCAATATTTAAATTTCAAATGAAATAAAATCAAATGATTTTCAATGTCCAATCAAATTTTCCAGTTCCACAAAAATACTAATTTAATTTCTCATTTTTCAAAGAAACAATCAATTCATGCATTTTACTTTTCCCCTTTGAAAAATAATGAAGCTTCTCCTTTCATTCGTTCAAGATTCTCAATTTATTATTATTAAACATGCCAAATCATGACCTACCTCACTTTTGAATCTTTTCTCTCATCACTCATGATACAATTAATAGTGGAGTTATGCTCATATCATGAGATCATGCTCCTTACCCATAGGCTTGTAAAGTAACTACTTTCTCCACTTTGTAAAGAAAAAACACACATAAAATCACGAGGACTTGCAATAAAGGTTCAAATGACTCTGTGGCTTAGGGTTGGTGGGTAAATGATTGAAATAATTTAAGGCCAGAACTAGGAGGTTTTACTCTTAAGTACAATGCATGATTAATCAAGTGAAAACACAAGATGAACCTCACTCAAATCCCCTTGAAATGTGAATCACAACACCACTCCCCTTTCAATGACATGGGTCATGAGTCAATAAATTATTACAAAGAATGATATCATCCAAGTTCTCCCTGTTTTTTTGTAAAGCTCCAGAAAGGCACAGCTTTATTTTTTTTTTATGGAGAACCGGATGAAATGAAAGAAGCATAATTAAATGATGACTCATGCCCAATTTTCTAATAATACATTGCCCAAAATGATGACGCACATATTACACCACCCAAAAATGATACATATCCCAAGGAACGCACACGAAAGGCCCTTCCCCCACACTCAAACTTGAAATAACCATGCAAAAATACTCAAAGTGTAGGTAGGTAAGGAAAAATTGGATTGTAATGTGGCTTAAACCTATAAGGCAATTCATGGCATCTAAGGGCTTACGAAGGATAAATGTAAAGGTGGGTCTTAGGATAAAATGTGGCTAGCCAAAGAGATGCCTCAATCATTTTAAATGTGGTTTTGTACAGTCATAGCTTTGACAAGTTTCAATACAAGTTCTAGCAGGTGGCACGTCCCAAGATCACTCAAGAAATATGCTCAAGATAAAATAGGAAATATTTGGTCTAGAAATCCTCTCAGGAATGAGAATATGATATTGGAAAATCACTCATGGCATGATTAATAATAACAAATTAATTCACATGAATTTCAGAAATTCAAAGAATGAAAAATGGAAGGGAAATTTCATTTACATGAATCAAATAATTCCCTCAAATCATGAGTCCTTATTTCAATATCCTTGCTTCACTTTAATCATCCAATTATCCATTTTAATAATTCAATCTCATTAACATTGAAATCTAAAACATGACATCACAAGATTCCTAAGAAACTCATGTCTCCTAGATAAGTTGAGTAAAACATTAATTCAAGTGTGGGTATGCAATTCTTATCATTAAAGCTTAAAACAAGTTTTGGACAAAAAAATTTAAGGAGTTTAAAATTTAAAATTTAAAAATGAAGTCCCTTTTGAAATAAAGATTCAGTCCCCTTTAACAAATTTTTGGGGCTTCCTTCTGCCATCATGATCCTATAAAAGAAAATTTCAAAATTAAGAACAAGTATCATGTCATTAAAGCTCAAAATGATAAGGAGGAAAGGGATGAATGCTAAACTACTTATAATAAATGAAATTGAAATCTAAATTCCTATAAAGCAAGGGATAAGTCTTGGTATGATCCCCCAAGTGGGCCCTGAATTTTTACTGCCTCCAGTGGGCAGTACCAGCTGTTATCCAAAGTCTGATGGTGGATGTAGCTTCTTTGATTTGAACCACCACATGTGGCTTTTCCCATCTTGTGCTTCATTATCCTTGTTGATGAGGATTCCATGTATAGAGTACACCAGATCCACCCCCTTCGCAATGTGGTATAGCTTGCATGGCGGGGGTAGGATGAAGTATGGATCCTCCTCCTCTTCGGTTTCTACTTGTGCAAAGTGTTCTTCAAAATCCAGTGGTTTCTCCAGATGTGCTGCGTGAAAAGAATAATCAAAGGGAGATTCAACATTTAAATTTGAAATATTAATTTCAAAATCATCCCTTTTAAGGTAGGTAGCTTTTAGATTTGGTTCTTCATGCATTGCCACTTGTATCTCTTCATGGAATTCCTCAAGTAGATGATCAATATCTTCAGGGAGCTCCAGGTGTTCCTCAATAGGTGCATATTCTTTTTCATCTTCTCCTAAGGAAATTTAATGATTGACCAAATCTGAAAATTCAAAATTATAAGGAGTGATGCTCAAATCAGATTGAATGAAATCAGAAAAGGTGGAGTTCATGGAAGGATCATCTCCCTGAGTTGGGTCTGGTTCAATCTCTTCTTCATTTGAAATCACATCTTGGAGTTGAGTAGTAGAAGATATAGGCAGGTAGTCAGGCTCCACTATATCTAGGATCTCTATTGAAAAATCAGGGATGACTAATGGGGGATCTTCTTGGACCTTGGATACTTCATAAAATTCTGGTAAGTAATGGGAGAACTCATCTAGCTTTCGTGCCATCGCTTCAAAAACATCTTCGTTCATGTCCTCCCTTAGCCCATCTATGAATTCTTTGAATGTTTTCTCATCATTATTTGTTTTCCAAAATAACCTCTCCTGTCTAACAATAGAAAAAACACCATCCTCTGCGGAAAAGGTCGATTCAATAATTGGTTCATTTATTGGTGGGTAATTGTTCCATGAATTAAAGAAATAGTCATTTGAAAACAACATGGAAAGTGTGTTTTTTTTAATTTGGAAAAAAATTCAAATATTTACAATTTGATTGTGGCACTGCCTCCCCGGCAAAGGCGCCAAGTTTGACGCACGCCTGTCGTGGGGCGTGGCAAAACAATATTTTATTTACCTAAGTATAGTATAGCAGTTGATCCTAGGTAGTCTCCCGAAGAGGAGTGCACACAAAACAAGGTTGTCACTTTTTGTTGGTTTTCGTAAAAAGATTGGTTTTAATTAATTTGAATGACTATGAGAGAAAAAAACAACAGAAATTGATTGATTTTAACAAATTATAAAGGCAGTGATCGGATAGGGTTCGGCTAGACTTAGTGGTGTGCCATCATGGTTTCCAATTTTTATCTCTTCTTCTTCTTCCTTAAACTGGTAAGAGAGATGTGATGAGAATTTTCCTTTCTAAAACCTTAGATTGGTCTATCCTCCTTCCAATGTATTTAGGGTTGTATATGGTCTCTTGATTAATTAGAGCAATCCCAGAACTGGAATTGTTGTTCCCTAATAAACCAAGATTTTAACATACAATCCTACACACGTGCTTGACAACCGTCGAGCAATCACCACCCAACCCTAATCATGTTCCACCGTATACAGATTAGAATTGGGTGGAGGGAGATGTGATCATCGACCAAAGAAATTTATAATTTCAGAATAAAAACCTTAACACAACCGCATTCGGAATTTAATACTGAATTAAGAATTGGAACCAGAAGAAGAAAGAAGAACAAATTTTATTCATTTCAATCACAAAAACTCAAGCACAACACATATGTCCAGCCTCCCCTCTTTCTGATCACTCAAATGAAATTACCCCTCCATGGATGGGGTAAGAGAGATAATTCGGGAGAGGAGAGACATTTTAAAACAAAAGAAATAAAAGAAAAATCTGAGAAGTTCTTCTCCTGGGTGCCCGGGAAGGAATGGGGTGGAGAATGGGGATGTCTTGAGGGGGAGGAGCTCTCCTCCTTTTATAGGCAGAATTCGACCCCCGAAAGGTTGAGCGTTTGCGACCCCATTAATGACCTCTTCACGCGTTCCACCCTTGATGAATGTTGTGCACAATTATCTTGTACGTGTACCCTAAAAATCTCAGTGGTTTTTGACAGGTATTCCGAGAGTTATGGCCAATTTCCTCTGACAATTTATTCTGTCCAGTCAGAATCATCAAACCGAAAAACACCGTTTGTTACTGAATTAATGTACCTGAACACGGCCATTTAAGGCGTGGCCTCCTTAATGAAACTTGTTCCCAATCTTCTTATCCGTCTATCCACAAAATATCAGCTCCAGTAAAGTCTTTTTGAGAGAGTTATGGATATTTCACTGAACCTTCTTTTTTCTAGATGAAATTTCTAGGAAGCTTCCTTGGTGTTCCTGAATAATCTTCAACTTCATTGAATTGTTTGGACCTCAAGATGGTCGAATCAGATCCTGTTCCAGAAGACAAAGTTGAAGTAAATTAAATTAGGATTCTAAAGAAATTATAATCATAAAATTTGGATTTATATTTTTTTGTAAATGACCAAAATACCCCTGTAGTGAAAATCTGTCCAAAATGCAGAATTTGGTCATTTTTGCATTTAAACTTAAAATACTTCTTAAATCCGAAATTGTTACATATAAGCTCAAAATGGTATCTTGGGATATTTAAAACAATAGAAATGAATTAAAAAATGTGCAAATTATAAGCCTTGTCAGCCTCACACTGTGTAGTCTATTAGTGGAATCCTTTTGGTGAAAAAACCCATTATGTGGGAAAATTATGAAAGGACAACAAGGGTGCATACTACATAGTTAGGTAAAGGAGTTCTCAAGAATTCCTATATTTTATTGGAAAAGGTGATGAATGTTTACGGATATTAAAATCTCTACAAGAACAGAGTTTGTTTTGTGGAGAAAAGTACCAAAATATAGAAGGGGTATTTCAAATAAATATTTCCCAAAAATTAAGGTAATAGGATATCTATAAAGGTTTTATTCGAACTTAGAAATTATGGTGCCTATAGTTTTAGGTTATATGACTATGATCAAAATATTATGGAAACTATGGATGATATGTGATCAAATGAACCAAGGATACTCTGGTATGCTTTGAAAAAATGAAGGGGAAAATTGAAAACCACAATATTAGAGACGTTCAGATTAGGATGGAGGATACATGACATATATACAAGGGATGACCACTAAATTTGAATTGCAGGTCCCAGCATACCACCGTCAAAGCTTAATGGGGCATAAGAGTCTTCTCTCAAGGATGAATTTACTAATGTTTGAAAATCCCATTATGAGGGTTGTTTTATTAAAGGCCAACTAGGTCACATACTTCATAGCGAAACAATGTAATCCTTTGGTTGAAATTACCATTATAAGGTTCGTATTATACAAATACAATAGGTGTTTATTATATCATAGTTAGACAAAAGATCTCTCATGTATCAGACATTATTCTACTAGAAACTGTGTAAAGATTATGAAGATGTGAAATTTTTCAGGATTATGAGTATGGTGGATGGAAGGGATATGTACATGCATAAAATAAGAGTTCGGTCTAATATTTTACCTGATCTAGAAGTCCCTTTTATAGGTATGAAATATATGTAGAAGGGGGACTTCTCTATTTTCTTGGTGGGACCCCTAATGAGGGGACCTAAAATAAAAGCACCATCATGATTTTTTTTAACTGTACGCAGGAGAGGGGAATATTTATTTTCTTCATGTCTAGAACTAGGATCAAGGTGAAAACATCACTACACATCTCTATAGGATGACAATAAAGCCACATGTAATCCTAAGAATAAGTGTCCCTCATACAGATTAAATTCATGTGGGGAGAACATGGGGGTTTGGATATGGGTTCACACATAAGGCGGTGACTTATATTGGATATCCTCATATAGATACGGATCATACATTAACGAGTAGAGGTCTTTCCATGTTATGTTGTAGATGGTCCTAAGATTAAATATCTATACATCAATAAATATATTATAGGGATGAGAATCAATCTACCCATAGTTCTTGAACATGTCCTTTAGTTTATTATCATTCGATGATGAAATATGGTGTGCTTTTTAAGGTCATGAGACAAGACAATAACAGCCCCAATGTGATTTGATATACCTAAATTTTATAGTGAAATCATTTACCATACTCTTAAGACCATATGAGTTATTCCTAGTGGGAGAAACAAGGCATGATAAAGGATTTTTTTTACATTGTAAGAGAAACATAAGTTAAGGATATGGGAAAACTAATTCTTTGGTGGATAGTCTAAGTGATATGATCCCTGTGTCACAATGTATCTCATTAGGATGAGAATAAAGCTGTACACAGTTCTTGAGGAACCATACAGTTTAACATCATGTGACCAGGATGTTGGATTCCTGATGTGAAAAGGGTTAATGAGGATGGACCCAATGAAGGAAAATGTTAGGTGTTAGTATATATCATATAATGATAGGAATCAAGCCATAAGTAGTTCTTAAAGGTTCCCAATGCATGTGTAATTCAAAGATAGATAGTGGGGGGTTTTATTTGTTTCAAATTTACCCAAGATAGGTGATCTGGGAATCACTGCATATATAATTGAAATGAGAATCAATACACACATAGTTATCAAGGAAGTATGCAGTTTAATGTCATAATGCAAGGATATTGGTCACCTGAAGTGAATGAAGTGTTATAGCTAGAACAGGAGATAAGAATCGAGTGTCACTATGTATATTGATAGAGTAATAATAATGCCACATGTATCTTGATCTGATTAAGATGTAGGGAAAATAGGCTATTTTTTCAGGGTTAGACTAGATAGAGGAGATTTGGGTGTCACTACGAATCTCATTGAAATGATAATCAATCAACACATAGTTCATGAAGGTTGTTCCCCACACCAACCAAGATTTTTTATGGGTAAAGGGGATTTATTACCTTCCAAATCAATGATTGGGATTGAGACTTGTGGTCTAAGAGAATTGTGAATCTTAGTATGATGATAATAAAGTCATATGTCCAGGAAAGGTTCCCATTGTAGATATGGTTCATACACATGGAAAGGAAGGGGTTTTTTCTTTTCTGAAATCATGGATGGACCTAGGATTGGAGATCTGATCATCACTATGCTTTTAACATCCCGGTTCCAGAAGCAACCTTGAGGCACCCCGTACCCATTTGGTCACATGGCCTCAAACACATTTCCTAAATGCCAGAGGCTGTCGACTAGCAGTGAGGGACTTCGGTGTTATAGTGGGGAAACTATTCCCTCATTGGCAGTTACTCAGTGGAAACAAAACATATATAAAACAGCGGAAGCAGTAATAACACCATATAGTAGTATACAACGGAAGACTGAAAGTAAGAATAAACTGGAGCACATATATATAATGATGATGCATGATACATATGTCTATGAAAGAATACAAAAAATTCACAATGATGAAATAGATAAATATCCATAGTACAAAAGAAATATATAAACTCCAACAACATCGCAAGACTCAGCTTGGTCCCATTCTCTCCAGCTCCTCAGTAGTCAAGTACCTGATGTAGAAGGGCACTTGCCCTTATCTATAACTGTAGAAATATAATCAGTTTGGGCCCAAAATCATGAACCAAATATGGTGTGAGACTAATCCCAGTAGGCAACCACCAAAATATTCGTGCGTTAATGTCAGTGAATATATATTGTAGGGAATAAGTAAAAAGAACTAGTAAATAAGGAAGTACTCAGCAGTAAAGAAGGAAGTAATCAACAGTAAACATTCTGACAGTTCAAAGAATTCAATTCCACATATCATGTAAGAATATAATCAATGCAGGAAACCGCTTGGGAATTACTCTCATTCGAACCCCTTTGGATCAACCAAAACAACACCAGAAACGCTTTGGGATGTTCACATAGTCTAACCCCTCTAGTTAAACTTTAGTATAGACTCTCTGAGGAAGCACTCATCGTCAATTACCCCTATAGTAACATATCGATAACTAAAAGGTGATATGGGTAAGCACTTAAATCACATTCCCCCTATGGCCCATCTCGAGGAACTACATACACTATGAGGAAGAACTTACGTAAATTCTCCCTATGGTCTCACATAGTAAAAGAAAAAAATAGATACTCTGGAGAATCCCTTAAGTCTATTCTCCATGTGGTCTACTACACCAGGTTCTCACATCCCTGTGTAAGTAAAATGAGAATAACAATACAATATGGCAAAAGTGAACCTCAAGAACTAATTGGCTAGTATTCTACAGCATAACAACATGTCAGATAAAAAAACACTCCATCCTACAGCCATTATACAAGAATATAAGTCAATTAACAGGGCTAAAACAACAAACACACAATACCCCATTCAAGGGTATTGGGGAATTTTCAACATATAACTCAAATAATTTCTATAGAAAGGCACAAACCACCTACCTCAGTGTTTTAGGATTGTTCTACATGAACCTCAAGTTGTGAATCACCCATGAACACCATAGATCTACAAAAACGTCTGAAACGTTCAATAGAGGATAAATCTTGAAAGAAGAGGAATCAGGAAACAAAGCTCTAGAAGAAGGAAGAGATTACTGAGGTGATCCCAACAAAATCGACGAAGATCGATTTGGAGAAAATATTCTCAATCAGGGGCTTGGGGATGAATTGCAGTCGTACGAACGCTCTCAGACGAACTAGGTCTATAAGATGGTGTTTTTGTTTGTCAGAAGCGACCCCGATACATTTAATAAAAAAAGAAAGTACACAACAAGTAATTTTGAGGTACATGACATGTAATATCCCTTACTGAGCCTTGCTTTAGGAGGCCTCCATGCCACCAAAAACATCCATCTGCACATCCGTTACATGACTAGCACATGGCTACCTGCGGTAACCGAGTGCACAACGTGTACTCATAAAGTACGTGGCGTATACTTAAAAAATTTCCAGAAACTATTCTTTTCCTCAAAGACACCAGAAAAAGGAAAATATACCTTAAAAGAAGATACAGGTTCTTACAAACATTCCCCCTTAAAGAAATTCATCTTCGAATTTCTTTCGCAAGGCGGCGTAGAAGATGAATCCCCAAGCAACTCCAGCCACTATGATCGTACATCTACCTCCCTCTCCCATGTCTTTTCTTGTACTTGCCCATGCTACCATAGCACTTATACCAAAGGAACATACCATCCATGAAGAACCTTCATACTTAAATCATTAATCTGGATAAGATGATCCTCAAAAGATGTATCCACCTCTAGCTCGACTTCCTTGGGTTGAAAAGCATGAGACGGGTCTGGGAAGTAACGTCGAAGCTGAGAAACATAGAAGATTTCGTGCATTTCTCAATACCTATGAGGAAACTACAACCGATAAGAAACCGAATTAACTCTCTCAATCACTTAAAATGGCCCAACGTACCTCGGTGAAAGCTTACCCTTCCTCATAATCCTCTTGAGTCCCAACATCAGTGTGACATGCTGGAAAACCTGATCCTTGACCCTGAACTCTAGAGGTTGTCTCCGTCGACCAGCATAAAACTTCTGCCATGACTGTGTACTAGCCATCATTTTCTGAATCAACTCAAACTACTATGTGGTCTCCTGAGAAAGACGAGGTCCCATCATAGCTACCTCTCTAGCCTCCAGCCAACATAAGGGTTATCAGCATGGCCTACCATACAAACCCTAATAAGGTGCCATATGAATAGTTTCTTGAAAAATATTATTGTATTCAAAATCCACAAGAAGTATTTTCTACTACCAAGAACCTATAAAATCTAGGATGCATGCTCAGAGAATGTCCTCATGCACATGAATCGTTCGCTTGGACTGACCATCTATCTGGGGGTGGTAAGTTGTACTCAAAAGTACCTATGTACCCAAAGCCTTTTATTGCCCCTGCCAGACCGAAGAAGTAAAATGTGCATCCCTTTCTCAAAAAAATGGAATGTGTAACTCCATGTAAATGTATAATCTCTCAGATGTATAATCTTCCCTTCTCATCAACACTGAAGGTCGCCTTGATCGGCAAAAAGTGAGCAACCTTCCCGAGTCTTTCAACGATAACCCATACTGCATCATTCCCTAGAGGAGACCTCGACAATCCTATCATGAAACCCATCGAATTGTTTTTCCACTACCACTCAGGAATGGGAAACTACTGCAAAATCCCTACTGGTCTCTGATGATTCATCTTCACCTTCTGACAGGTGGAACACCTCATGACAAAACCAGCAACATATCTCTTCATACCTGGCCACCAATACTGATGGTGTTGATCATGATACATCTTGTTGACACCAGGATGAACTGCCCAAACTGAGGAATTAAGGTCTCATATCATCTCCTCACGTATTTCTACTAGCACCCACAAGCACCCATGAAAACACAAGATCTCATCCTCACCTATGCCCCTTCCAAGAATAGGGTACTCTTTTGACACACTCTCTTGTAGGACTAGGCCTTCAAAATCTGATAGCTGCCTCATTCCCACTCGATCAAGAAGTGTAGAGGTAACAACTACAGAGGAAAGAAATGTTTTCCCCTATTTTTCTTGCACCTTAAAATGCATCTTAGAGAAAAGATCCATAAGTTTCCACTCACTTCTGTCCTCTTAAACTACCTATATCTAAGTCCTCCTTCTCAGAACATCAGCTACTGCATTGCCTTTCCCAGGCATATAGGCATGCTCGAAGTCAAAGGACTGAAGGTAATCAACCCATGTTCACTGTCTCAAATTCAGATCACACAGAGTGAAGATTTACTTGAGAGTTTTTTTGTCGGTGAAAACCACAAAATGATCTCCCAGAAGATAATGGATCCAACATTGTAAATAATGAACAACAACATCCAACTCGATATCATGCATTGGGTAGTTCCTCTCATGTGTCATCATCTGCCGAAACTCGTATGCAATGACTCCCCCCTGCATAAGAACAACCTCCAGACCAATACCATAAGCATTAGAGTAAATAGTATAGTTCTTCCCCAGCTCTGAAAATACTAGTATCAGGGCTGAATTCAACCTCTCTTTTAGCTCCTGAAAGGCCGACTCACAAGAGTCTGACCACAAGAACTTTTCACCCTTCTTAGTCAAGCCCCTCATTGGCACTACTAAGCGTGAAAAGTCATGTATGAAACATCTATAGTATCCATATAGCCCTAGAAAAATCCATACCTCAATGAATTTCTTCGGCTGCCCCCAGGAAACTACTTCTCTCACTTTCTCTGGGTTTACTGACACTCCTATCTCTGAGACAACATGACCCAAGAAGTGAATTTGGTCCATCCAAAAGTGGCATTTTGAGATATTAGGATATAACTGATTCTCTATTAATGTACTAAAAACAATCTCAAGATGGAGATCATGGTCGTCTTGAGTGTGAGAGTACACTAAGATGTCTTCTATGAAGACTACCATGAAAGAATCCATGTATGGATGGAACACTTGGTTCATCAGTGCCATGAAGACTGCATGCACGTTCGTGAGACCAAACAACAAAACCACATACTCGTATAGACCATACCTACTCTGGAAGGATATAAGAGGTATATTAGATGATCTAACGTGCAACTCATTGTAACCAGTCCCAAATTCGATCTTTGAGAACACCCGAGCTCCTCAAAGATGATCAATGAGATCATCAATCCTTGACAATGGATATCGGTTCCTGACAGTCAACTGGTTCAACTACCGATAATCCACACAAAGTCTGAGGGTACCATCCGAATTCATTACAAATAGGAGAGGTGAACACCGAGGATAAGTACTGGGTCAGATGAAACACTTTTCCTACAACTCCTCCAACTACTTCTTAGACTCCTACAACTCAGGTGTAGCCATCATATTAGGAGGAATGGACACTGGTAATACTCCTAGAACGAGATCAATAGAAATTTCTACCTCATGCTCTAGAGGAAAACCTGAAAAGTCCTCTGGAAAGACATCGCTAAAATGATCCACCACTTGAAAAATTTCTATATGTGAAGTCCCCTAGTCTTCCAGATATAGATTAGTGACCTGGGTTGTAACTCCTCTCAACCCAAGATTCTCGGGTCCCGCTCTGCTCACCTGGACATCCCATTCTCCCTTATGAAGAAATGATTCACCCTTTGGTGACATGAAACTCACCCAATGGTGGTAGTAGTCAACAAAACCCCATAAGGGAAATAACCAGTCCATTCAGAGAATGGATTCATATCCTATCATCTCTAGGACATAAAGGTCCCATAAAAAGTGACACCCACCTACCTCTAGAGGGAATACCTTGCACTATCATACACTAGCCATTCATGTCCCCAATAGAGTGTCTAGCATCAAGATTTTAGAAAAATAAATAATATAGATTCTAAGGCTCTCCAGAAAAAAATGACATAAAGCTATGGGAATCCCCCATATCGAAAAGAGAAGAATCTAAAACCGAGGTAATTAGGATCATACCTCAAACGGTAGAGGGTCTAGGATCCTGATCCTACTAGGTCTGATCCACTACAAATGTATGGCATGTACTGTGGACCTATGTCCCTGCCTGACCACTCTATGCTGATCCACCATGTTTTCACTGAAATCCTAGAGACTGAATTCCACACCCACGACCTCCACCTCGTCCTGAATGATAGGAGGAACTCCATTTCCCAGACTGGTGATTAACTGGTTGTCCTGCTTCTAAATGAAAATTCATAGAAGAACAATTATCACTATCTTTTGGGGAGAAACACTAACAAAAGCACTGATGATGATCCATATTTCCATAAGATCGGCACTCAACTGGGTCACTCGGGTAATGTGGCCTCATATGCCCACTCTTCCCGCACTGGTAGCACACCACATGGCTACTAGAATAAGTGTCTTTCCTCCTTGGATCACCATGTGAATACCCCATACGACACTTCCTGCTAGAAGTAGGAGGGATACTAAGTCCAGATGTCGAGATATCATGGTTCAAAACACCATAATCCCACTAATTTAACTCCATGATCTACACCTAGATAACTATAGAAGTGATGAATGTCAGCCTAAATATGTAAACCTGTAATCAGATGTTGTGCCTGAGACCATCCTAAAATTTCCATTCCAGGAATAAATCATCACTTCCTCGAATAGGTGTGAAGTTTTTAAACTCTGTGAAGCTATAAGAATACTCCATAACAGTAGGAGTACCCTGCTCCAGACTCATGAAATCTCAGGCTCAGTTGTCCCTCAAAGTCTATAGGTAAGAGTAATAGTAGAAGGCGCACTGGAACTCACCCTAAGACATAACCTACTGGTGTTCAGATTGTGAGATCAAATCACACCATCTCATTGTAGAATCCCGAAGAATATTTGTACTGAGCTTAATCCTCCTCTCTAGAGGTGTCTCCAGATGCTTGAAGATAGAAAGAATGGATTCTAACCATGACTCTGCAACCTAAGGTCCTCCTTCCCCAGTGAAGGTGGGAGGATGCTGTTGTGGGAAACACTATGTCAAATCATCCATAGAAGGAGCAAGATGAGGTACTCTTTGGAAGGTCTAGATGAACCTTAAAATTCCATCTTGGAATAGTGCATCATCAGCTATGTCCGGAATGACGGCTGGTGCCAAGACTGAAACAATTGGAGGATCTGCTGGTAGTCTCTAATCTGCCATGTCCGACATCTGATCACTGCCCTGTAATATGCAGACAACAGGAGGACATCTCGGTGGTATGACTCTATAATGTCAAGAGCACACCGTAGATCAATTTTGTCAAGGACTGAAAACTAGAATTTTAAGAAGGGAACATGATAAAGAAATCATTCCGGTTATTCGAAACATAGATACATGGCGTGTATAATTCCTACACAACGTGTTCCCTTAAGCCTTCACATGGGCATGTACTTCATCCAACCCATATTGTGTAACACCCAAAACATATAGTGTGTTGTCCTAGCACACGACATGTACTTGAATCCTCTTCCCTTACCTGAGTTCTTCTACACGACTAAGCCACACTACTCTCCTAAAACAATACTACACGACATGTTCTTGCCAGACACGACGTGTACTAAACGAGCTTCACCAACTTTTGTTTTTAGTGACACAACTGGTTACATGGCTGACTCAACACGGCATGTTTGTGCCTGTAATGGCATGTACTAGGATATTTCATCGTCTTGTGTTGTCCATGACACAACGAGATTCTCGGGTTACACTACACGGCGTGTTCCAGATGGACATGACATGTATTATAAAATACTCAACCGACCCATGTTGTTAGTGACACATCCGGTTACATGGTTCTACAAAATGGCTTGTAAATCCAGTACACGACATGTCCTACCAAAGATTTCCCAACCCTATGTTTCTACCCACATAGTCATTAACACGGTTAGAGACTACACAGCGTGTACATATAGTACACAGCATGTACTAAATAAAAACCATTTCCTCCAGAACAGAAGAACACATGGTGTGTATTCATCATTACATGCCATGTATTCTGGGTATTTATGGATATCAAGCCTCATAAACTTCTTCAGAACCTATAAAAAATACTGAAATAAACATTAAAGTGCCAAATTTCGATCCGTGAGGGCCCATACTCCCCGTGAATCAAATCTGGGCATCTTATACCTGTCATATACAAGGAAAACAAGGAAATGATCCCTCAAATTCCAGTCCATGAGGGACCATAACACCTCAAGAACCATAGTTTTATGATAATTCAAAAGAAACCTTACAAAATTCAATACCCTATCAAACAACAAGTACTCTTATCAAAGCATCTATCACAACAACATTCATATCTAGCACAACATCTATCACAACAACATGCAATCACTAATGCACACTAAATGGCGTGGCATGGAGGCATGGCATGTGATATCTAACAAGTTCTTATATAACACATGAGATGGAATACCCTCATTTAATTAGGTTTCAATATAAATATAACCTTAATAATTTCAACTATAACAGCACCAAACATTTGAATCACCCAATGGTGAAATCAAATCAGTTGTAAAAATTGCAAAATCAGAAAAATTATAATAACGAGGTAAATTGGATTTTCCCTACAAATGGGTTAACTACTTTCGGGCACAACTTATTACCAACTACCTATTCCTTCCTATCCCTAACAATATGATCCAAACAGTAATTCAAGAAGAAAAGAATCCCTCTGATACCACTTTGTAATGTCTCGGTTCCAGAAGCCACCCAGAGGCGCCCCGTACCAAGTTGGTCACATGCCTTCAAGCGCATTTCCTCGAACGCCAGAGGCTACCGACTAGTAGTGAGGGCCTTGAGTGTGATAGTGTGGAAACTATGCCCTCATTGGCAGAGTAACTCAATGGAAACAAAAGAGGCATACAGTAGTAAAAACAGTAATAACACCATACAGAAGTATTAAACGGAAGAATGAAAGTAAGAATGAACTGAGGAACACATATATATAATGACGATGCATGATATATATGTCTAGGAAAGAAGACAACCAATTCACAATGATGGAATACAGAAATAAACATAGTAAAAAAATAAACAAATAAACTCCAACAACATCGCAAGACTCACCTTGGTCCCATGCTCCCTAGCTCCTCAGTAGTCAAGTACCTGATGTATAAGGGAACTTGCCTTTATTTGTACATCTAGTAATATAATCTATTTGGGCCCCAAAGTATGACCCAAACAGGTTTTGAGACAAATCCCAGTAAGAAACCCCAAAAAGATCTGTTCCTAACAACCAGTGAAAATATACGACAGACAATAAGTAAAAAGAAACAGTAAACAAGGAAGTACTCAACAATAAACAAGGAAGTACTTAGTAGTAAACATTACTATAGTTCAAAGCTTCCAATTCCACATATAAAGTAATAAACTAATAAAATAAGGAAACCCTCTTGGAAGTACTCTCTACCTAACCCCTCTGGTTCAACCAAAACAACACAAGGAAACCTCTGGGAAGTTCACACAATTTAACCCCTATGGTTCAGCTTATGTATAGACTCTCTGAGGAAGCACTCACCATCAATTCCCCCTATAGTCTTGTATTGGTAACAAAAATGTGCTCTGGGGAAGCACTTATCTCACATTCCCCCTGTGGCCCACGTCGAGAAACTACAGACACTCTGAGGAAGTACTTACATCAATTCCCCCTATGGTCTCACATCGTAAAAGTAAAAATAGACACTCTAGAGAAGCCCTTATGTTCATTCTTCCTATGGTCTACTACACCAGGTTCTCTCAGCCCTGTGTAAGTCAAAAAATCCCAGAAATGTAATACGGCCAATTTAAACCTCAAGAACTACTTAGATAATAGTCTACTATATAACAACATGTTTGATAAACAAACACTCCATCCTACAGTAATTGGCATGGTGAAAAACAAGGCATCCTAATAGACTAAGCAAGACCAAACGATCATAAAAAAACATGCATGGGAAAACACTTTGAAAGCCTATAAATTTATCCTATTCACTATCAATTAACCTCTATTTTAGCATACAAGCATTGCAATCAATTAAATGGGATAAAACAGTAAACACGCAATACCCCACTCAAGGTTATTGGACAATTGTGCACATATAACTCAAAGAATATCTACAGAAAGGAACAAACCACCTACCTCGGTGTTGTAGGATCTTTATACGTGAACATTAATCCTTGAATTTACCAATAACAACTTAGATCTTCAAAAACTTCTAAAACATTCAACCATGGATAACACTTAAAAGAAGAGGAATCGGGAAATGAAGCCCTAGAAGAAGGAAGATCTTACCGAGGCAATCCAAACGCAATCGACGACAGTAGATTCAGTGAATGGATGCTCGATCGAGGGATCAGGGAAGAATCATGGCTGCATGGATGCTCTCAGATGAACTAGGATGAGAAAGAGGTGTTTCACTCCGTTAGACATGACCCCGATACATTTAATGAAAAAAAAGAAATTATATGGCGTGTACTTACCCTTACCGAGCCCCATTTTAGGTGGCATCCAAGCCACCACACACGACCGTGTGAACAACTGTTACACAGCTAGCACACGACTAACTACATTAACTGAGTACAAGTTGTGTACTCATAAAGTACATGAAGTGTACTTGAAAAATTCCTAGAAACTACTCTTTTCTTCATAAACACCAGAAAAAGGAAAACATACCTGAAAAAAAGATCAGAGTTCTTACAATTTATCTCATTATAATGAAAATCAAGACCCACATATATCATGAACGGATCATAGAGTTTATCATCATATGATGAGGACAATGGCTGTGCAATTTTTCTTTCATTGTAAGGATGTGAATTTTTTTTTGACATATACCCGAAAAAGGGGGCCCAAATTCCATTATGGATAAAAAATGATATTCAAGGGATTTATGCATGGGGAAACCCATATTGCTTCCTCAAATTTTTCCAATAAGACATCTCAACCCACCGAGGGGTTAGAGTGATATTATTGGGACCTACACATGAAACAAAGGCCCAATTTTTAAGGGACCACAAGGGATATCTCATTTCATGGTATATAGGGGGGTTTTTTAATGTCAAATAGAAAGGAAGTTATCCTTTCAATTTAATGCCTTTAATTAATAAAAAATGGTGTATTGCAGTTTATTGTCATGTGGCAATGCCATTGGGTCATTAATTTTATGGTCATGTTACAAAGAGTCACTATGCAGTTTAATATATTGAAACATAAATATAGATCATGTAATTACAGGAAATATTTCATTAGGAACCTTTCCTTGGATGGGGTCATTTTGAGTTCCCGGTCCATTGAAATCAAGGAGTAAGTTCCATTGGAGTATACCTTGTGTATGGAATAAGGTCCCTTTTACTTCATATCAATTATCAGAGGCTTTTTCCTAGTATCATTGGTTTCCTAAGGACCAACACCAATTCTACTAGGAGGAAACAGAATAGGTGGACTTTATTGTTAAAATCTTGTGTTATACAATTTCGGTAGACTTCCAAATGATGAAATGTGTATAGTCCCTTTTCATCCAGTTACTCTAATTCACCCATCCATTTCTGAGGATGTTCATATACCAATTTCTAGTCACAAATATTAACACTGAGTGATGAAAACTAAAATTCAATGTGAAAGACAACTTCTGTTATGTAAACCAATGAGTATGGGGTTGCTCGTATTGTAGTAAGAGTCATAGTCTAATAATCCCATAAGGTGTGTAAGAGCTTGTCAGGCCAAAAAATATTTTACTTATCCACCATTTTCTAGAGTATGTTTGACAGGGTCTTGTTAAAACCCTCAATATATCTATTAGCTGCTTTATGATAGCAGGATTAATGGTTGGATTCGATATTGTACCCCTGAGATAACATTCTACCCAAGCAGAATAGAAATTAGTACCATTATGAATCAATATGGGATGAGGGACACCAAATCAGGTAATGATGTTAGATTTTATGAAGGTAATAAATCTTTTTTACCTGACTTATTTGAGGGGTATTGTCTCATCACATTTTGAGAAGAAATAAGTAGAAGATAAGATTTATTTGAACTTATTGGCTGTAGATGTTGGATATGGACCCACTACATCCATTACCCTTATAGAAAATGGCCATGAGTGTTTGGTTATATGTGTAAACTTATGAGGTTAATGGATGATGTTGGAATAAAACTAACAGTAATGAAATTTCTTTTTGAATTATGTGCAATATTTTGTCATCGTAGGACATAAGTTTTCAAGCCTATGGAATTTATATGTTCCTAACTTTATTGGTTGGCCCCATAGGCTCCTGCTTGTACTTCATCCATAACGATCATAGCCTCTTCTCCATCAACACATCTGATTAGGACTCTATTAAAGCCTAGTTTGTGGAGATTTTTTTGGTGATTCTGGCCATCATATAGAGTGATGTTAGTTGTTCGAAGCAATCTTTTTTCTCTTCCAACCCTATCTAACAGGGGTAATCCATCCGGAATGTAGTCCATAATTGGAATCATCCACATAGTGGTAAGGATATATAGCATAGGGATAAGGTAAATTTCATTGACCTCTTATGTTTTGAATAAAATAAAATGGGAAACAATTCTATGATTGGTGATGGTAATAACCATTTTTTCCCGATTTAGATATGCCAAAGCCATGGTAGCATTTTCCGACGCATCTTCTTGGGTATTTTGTGATCATGGGATATGAGTTAATGTTTCTTATGGGGGGAACTTTGGAATGAACCCTCAAACATTAACGACCTAATGTTTTACCAATAGAAATTACCTTTTTATAATTATTTCATATTATCACATGAAATCAAAACTCAATAAACTATGAAGTATTAAGTTACCTTTAATCATAACATTTTTACTTCTCTGGTTTAAAATTCGAAAATCTAACATACAAGGTTGTGATCAATAAGATGTTTGGATTCTGATAAGACAAACATAATTTTTTACTAAATAGTAACCTACCCTTATGAATAGTAACATACCATTATGAATGTTAATATGACCCTTATGAATATAAAATCATCCAAATGAATAGTAACCTCACCCTTGAATGTATAAATAAAATTTAAGCATCTTAGAAGTGATAATATTACTATAGTAAATGTATTGGTATTTTTGTAAGTCATAAATAAGTAATTACAATTAATTAAAAAATTTAAATGAAAATTTAATTTTTAAAAGGTGTTCATAAATTAAAAATTTTATGTCTTCTAGTTTTAAGATAATTTTATAAGACCTTATGTAATTTTTGAAAACATAATAAAATCAGTTATAGTTTTAAAATCTCTATTTTTCACGTAAATTATGATTTTAATGAAAAATTAAATTAATCATAATTTGAAAATTATTATTGAAAAATGGATTTCATTTTTAGATTCTACACATCCTATAATTTTTCGGGTGAATTTTTTGGATTATTATGAAATACTTTAATTTTTTATGATCAGTAAAATACTATAATTTATGATAAGTGCTAAAAACTGAATTCCTGCATCAAGCTTGAGTCATGGATGAGGTAAATGGGAATTGGTTATAACACACATGAACTTATTAATATTTTTGGTAATGGAATTATAACTATTTATTTTCTTAAAGAATAATAATAAACAAATGATTGAAGTATTGAAAAAACCCTCCACCACACCACTATATGAACCACCCACATTCCCTTCTTATCATCACACCTATCATGTCTTGTGTTTCCCTAAATTCTACTAACATCTCTCCCCCAGTTTCTCCCCCATGTACAATATCCATTTGTCTCTTCAAAAGAACAAATATCATCCCCTTAAGAGGCTCTCAAAGAAGATTATTTTAAGACGTAATTTCCTCTTTTTAATTATTTTAATTTCCTTTTAAGTTCATTTTTTTTCTTTTATATACTTACCTCCCCTCATAAAAATGTTATTAAACTCCAATACCATATATTTACTGAAATATTATTATGATAATTGAATAAGTTACTATAGTCTCTCCTTTAACATTCTTTTATACTAGTAGTAAAAACACCATATGAGATGTGTTAATTTACCACAATCAAGGATGATGGGTTTTCAATTTCTATTATCGTATTCAATTCTAGTCATGAAACCATTATTATGGTTGAACTGGACTATGATATATGTATTATTTCTAATTTATGGTTATGATATCTTTGTGTACACATGGTTTTTATTTATAAAAAAAATGTGTCTGTTGTGATCTAAAACCACCAATTAACCCAAAAGGTTATCACTAATGATTTATATTATGTACATATTAACTCTAAGTAACAAAATGAAATATATAACCATGTGACCTTATATATGTTCAATAATAATATATAACTCTAAATATATACAACCATCTTCATTTTGAATGATTATCTATTCATGTATATAAGTAAAGTGATAATGAGACAAACAGACCTGAATAATGAAATTAAACCTCATAACCAATTAAAAAGGAAATGAATGAAATCCAAAAGATTATAATAAATCAGTTACAAGTAAAATAGGTTCTTAAATTATTAATTAATGAACCTAATTTGATTATTATGGTCATTAATATCAAGTGGAGATCACCCTCAAACTTAAGGTAGGGGATTCTACCCGAACCTCCATTATTCCTTCGGTTTATTCTTACTCTCTTTTTACCCAAATGAAATCCTATATTATGTTTTTTACTTATTATAATTTATTTTTATATGTAAAAATTCATGTATCAATATCCATAAACCATTCTCTTTTGGGGATATACAGGTTTTTAAGTGGTTCCCTACTAAATACTTCCTGAAAAGAAAACCCAATTAAGGGAACTTCTTGAATTCGAACCCAATTTCAAGTGAACTCTACCACATGTTTTATGTAACCATTGTTTTTATAAAACTAGTGTTATTATTATGAAATAATTCTTGTATTACATTTTTTGCACAAAAATATTATTCCCTTTTCTATTTTAAATTCTTGTTAGTATTTTTCGTAAAACCGCACAAAAATGTTTTAATTCTAAAAATTCTTAACTACTAATTTTACTTGTTATCACGTTTTTTTAACATCACTTACAATGATATATGCCTATTTTACCTTATTAATTTTCATGTATGTTATAATTCCTTTCTTTCATGGACACTTGTATGATACACCCATTCATTATGCTTTTGTGACACGATTATGATACCCATTTCTTTACATGGGTACCCTTATGTTTTTGATTGATTATATATGATTATATATATGGAAAGTATATTCTAGAAAATGTTAGTATGAGTGAGCCTAGATATTGCTTCATTTAATTGGGTAATGTTTAATCTCATGAGATGTTATGTGAAATGGTCTTGGCGGTTATCCTTGACATGTGTTACCATGTGCAATGATCTTGGATGTTAGCCTTGACTAGTGATACAATGTGAAATGATCTTAGTGGTTAACATTGAATTGTGATCCTCTATGTGCAACGAGCCTCAAATCGTGAAAAATTCATATTTTATGTTGCTGCCACATTACTACGATTCCATTTTTATATGATCCCATGTTATACATGTTATGGTTCCATATGTTGAATTATGTTTAATTCCATTTTATATCATTATGTAATTCTTCCGAACCAATGTTATGATTCTTTACTTTTATACTTTATCCATTACTAGGATTTCAGATCATCCCTTTGTTCATGTTATCCCAAGGTTATCCTATGGAGATGTATGATCACAATGGAAGTTAGGAGCTCATTATGGAGGTTATATACAAAGTTGTTTTTATGATGTTTTATTGTGTACATATTCTTCCAAGACACAATAAATTAAAATCCTTGGCTTATAATTTTATGTTTATTTAGGCTTAAAATCATGTAATGAAGTATGTAAAATTCTTGGGTCTCTATTGTTGGAATCAAGGGATATTCTAGTTATTTTTGGAGATTAGGAATAAATCACTTTAGTAAGAACCTTATGGATGAGATTAAGTATAATAAAACTCCCCTAAATTTTGTTAAGTATAGATTAAGTTGTTTATCAATAAAATAAATACCTAACTAGAAAAAAATAGGTATATCTGGCTCTGGGATAGATGTATCTAGGGGTAAAACCTGAAAACACCACTTTGACCTTGACTCAAATAATAATTAGTGCACAAAAATGGGCCTTGTTCTACTCTTGGTTTAACACTCCTGGGGGATATGATTTGGTAAATTCATGATCTTGTCAAAAACCATAATTAAGGGAATAAAAAAATATTCCATAATAATATAAGTTAAGAAATAGATCAAGGATAACATAGTTTTAAACCTAGGGAATCCCAAGTTAGGATATACTTTTTATTTACAAGATTATCCTTATAGTTTTAAAGTATCCTTTTTTATGCTTAATATCTAAGTATTCAAGCCCTTAAACTGTATTTTATTTTTCATATTTTATGGAAAGAAATATAAGAGAATGTATCCAAAATAAATGAGATAGGAAATGTGATGATTAACCTAATGATATGCCATATATTATGGGAATGGGTGCTCAAAACATCATGATAAAACTTGATCAGTTGGTTCATGTTATGAATAATAACCAGAATCATAGGGAACACCCCCTTCAACCAAGTAAGGAGAATGTTACAGTAGAATCCTTCATGAAAAAATGGCCTCCCTTGTTTAGTGGATCTTGATCCCCTCTACATGAAATAGTGGTGTAACTCCATTAAAAAGATATTCTCTATCATCTAGTGCTCAGAAAAAGATAATGTTGTTCAAGAAGTCCATCGTTTTGATTGGGAAGTAGATCTTTGGTGGACACTGATCAAAATTATTAATTCCAAGGTGGAAATTGATTCCATGGATTGGGAGGAATTGAAGAGAATATTTTTCAGTAAATAGTTTCCCAAAACCCTCTATCTCAAGATGGGAAGAGAGTTTCGTGGACTCATAAAGAAGGAAGACGAGTCCAGTGGAGTGAATAAAGAAAAATTCACAAGGTTTTAAAAACATGCCTCCATCATTTTCACGAACACTAAAATCAAGGTGGATCACTTATTTAGAAAACTAAAGATAATTCAACAAAATAATTGCCATTTTAAGACATTGATTGTTATGATAATATTGTCTGTTGTGCCCAGAAGGTTGAAATGGAGATTGGAGAATCACAATGGTCTCATGGGGATAGAGACAAAAAGATGAAAATGGAGACTAATATGGGTGGTTCGTAAAATGAATACCTTGATGGAACGAAAATTGAAAATCCCATGTGTCAAAATTGTGGGAAGAAGAATCCAGGGAACTATCTAAAGGGAGCTTGGAAATGCTTTAAATGTGGGAGAATGGGACATCTGGCTAAAAAATAATGAAGGGATATGAAGAATCCCACTTATATAAGACCTGAAAGGAAGGCTCATATCAATGCTCAGCCTATGGTGTAGTGTTATAACCACAGGGAGCATGAGCATTATGAGAAACATTTCCCTAAGCTAATGGTCATTAGAGGAAATCAAAAACAACCACCAATGAAATAATGAAGGGATTGTGCTATCACTACTACTGAGGTGGATCTAAAATCAATGTGGTGAAAGGTACACTAGTTGTTCATTTAAGAATAGAGAATGTACTATTTGATTCCGGTTCTATGCATTCTTTCATATCTTTCAATTTTTGTAGAACTATTGAAACACCACCATAAAATTTGGAGGATAATTTATCTGTGGGAACATTAAATGGGAAAATTATTATGTTAAGGGATTATAACTCTTCCCCAGTAAATTTATGTGGAATGAAACTCCCAGAAAATAACTCCATTATTTCTTTAGTGGAGTTCGATATTATATTGGGTATGGATTGACTATCATTATACAAATCTAACAACAACTGTCGGAAAGAGAGATCACTCTTCACATCCTGAAGCATCCTCCAATTCATTAAGAGTTTATGGAGGAAGATAAATTTCTTTTAGAATAATTATATAAAGTGTGGATATTACTAACTTATGAGAAAGTATATCTAGTACATATAATTGAGAAAAAGGATAGAATCATGCTCAAATACATGCCCATTGTAAGGGACTATAATGATGTATTCCCTGAAAAACTGCATGGTCTTCCTTCTAATCGAGAGTTTGAGTTCTAAATTGAACTTATTCCTAGATCACTAACAATATCAAAGACACTATATAGAATAGACACCGTAGATATGGAAGAGCTGAAGAAGAAGTTATTGGAGATTCTAGAGAAGGGGTTTATACGTCTGAGTGCTTCACCATAGGGTGGGGCAGTCCTCTTTATCAAGAATAAGGATTGAACAATGTGCAACTACATTGATTATCATGAGATCAACAAAGCAATGATAAATAACAAGTATCCCCTACCATAGATAAATGTATTTTTTGATCATCTTGTTAGGGCTAGTTATTTCTCAAAGGTGGACCTTCAGTTTGGATATCACCAATTTAAGGTGAGGAAGGAATATATTCCCAAGACTGCCTTTAAAATGAGGTATGGACACTATGAGTTCATATTCATGCCCTTCAGAATCACAAATGATCCAGAACTATTTATATATTAAATGAATAGTGCCTTTAGATATTACCTTGACAAATTTGTTGTAGTCTTTATCGATGAAATTCTGATATACTCCAAGAGAAAGGAGGAACCTGAGAACCATTTGAATACTGTGCTGATGACTTTGAAAAGAGTGGAAATTTATGAAATGTATAGTAGATATAAGTTTTGGATGGAGGAATTATCATTCTTGGGGAATGTTATCACCAAAAAGTTATATCTGTGGACCCTTCTAAGACAATGGTATTTGAAAAGTGGACTAGGCCAATGTCTCTACCAGAAATCTGTTACTTCCCTAGTCTAGTTGGGTATTACAAATGATATTTTGAGAACATTTCACAATTTTCAAACCCAATGACCAAGCTAATTAAGAAGAGAGTGATGTTTTTCTAGACTCATGAATTTCATAATTCTTTATGGTGTTGAAAAATAGTCTTATCACTACACCAATACTCACACTTCCCACAAATGGATAACTCTTTGTGGTGTGAATTTATGATTCAATGAAGATATTGGTGTATGTGTTGATTAAAAATTATAAAATGGTATCCTACGCCTTAAGGTAACTGAAAATCCATGAGAATAACATTCCTACGCATGATCTGGAGTTGGCAGTTGTGATCTTTTCATTGAAAATATGGTACCAGTATCTCTATGGGGAGAAGTGTGAGACAAATACTGATCACAAGAGTATAAAAAATATATTCACATAGAAAGATTATAATATGAACCAATGAAGATGGTTTGAGCATATCATGGATTATGAATTATCAATCCACTACCATCTTGGTAAGGAAAATACGGTGACAAATGCTCTAAGTAGAAAGGATCCCACATCTTAATTAATAATGAGAATTGAAAATGATCCAATATTCTTATATTTGTAGAGGACAGACATGTGAATCATTAAAGTAGGAATATGATTGATACATTCTCATATGATTGCTCAACCATTTCTTATAGAGAAAGTAAAGGATTCTCAAAGAAATGATGTGGAAATTTAGAAAAGGGTGGAAGATCTTAGTAAAGGGAAAGTCAACTGAGTTCAAGATTTATGAGGAATAAGTTGTGTGATTTTGGTCAAGATTATGTGTACCATCTAATCCGGAGATAAATAATGAGATTATAAATGGTGAAAATAGCTCAAACATATATATTCACCTATGGATCACAAATATGTATCATGATTTCTGAGATAACTTTTAGTGGGACAATATGAAGAAGGAGACCACTAAATATACATCAAAGTTCCCTAGTATGTTAGCAAGTGAAGGATGAGAGGAAAAGTCTAAGGGTATGATGAAACCACTACCCATACCAACATGGAAGTGATAAAAAATAACCATGGACTTCACCACTAGAATTCTAAGGACATTCAGAGGAAATAATTCTATACGGGTCATTGTGGATCATCTTACAATGACAACTCACTTTATTGCAATCTGAGAGAACTTACCATTAGACCAGCTTGCATGGATATATATCAAAGAGGTGATAGGGCTACATGGAGTACCACTATCTATATTTTCTGATAGAGATATGAGATTCACCTCGAAGTTCTAGAAAAGTATCCAATATGCTCTAAGTACTGAATTGAACTTCTGTATGGCTGAATATCCTCAAACAGATGGCCAATCTGAGTGTACTATTCAAAAAGTGGAATACATTTTGAAATCTTGTACTATGGACTTCATAGGAGGTTGAGACCAACATCTTCTATTTTTTGAATTATCCTAAGACAATAGTTTCCACTCGAGCATATGAATGGCACCATACGAAGCCCTTTATGGGAAGTTGTGAAGAACATCGATATGTTGGGAGGAAGTCGGTGAGTGTAAGCTGGTAGGGCCTGAAATGATTGGTGAAATGAAGAAGAAGGTGAAAACCACATAGAAACACATCAAGGAAGCCCAAAGTCAATATAAGAGTTATGTGGACAATAGTCAATGAGACCTTGAGTTCAATGTTTGAGACATGGTATTCCTCCGCATATCTCCAGGGAATAAGGTCATGAGGTTTGGGAAGAAAAGAAAGTTATGTCCCAGGTACATCACCCCCTTCGATATTCTTGATCATGTTGGGGATGTGTTCTATGAACTAACACTTCCACCAACCATGTATGAAGTATATTATTCCTTATATTCATCCCTCTTAAGAAAGTACATACCAGATCCTTCATATGTACTCTGTTCGAAGGTGGTACAATTGGTGAATGATCTTTCTTACAAGGAGTAGCTAGTGGAGATCATGGATCATAGAGATAAATTTAAATGTAACAAGAATACTCACATAGTCAAAGTCATATAGAAGAACCATAAGTAGTAAGAGGCAATATGGGAATTGGATAAGGTAATGAAGGAAAATTACCCACACATTTTTACATCTTAGAATGTAAAACAAAATTTCGAGGGTGAAATTTTATAAGAGGGAAGAATGAAACGACTCGGTGTTTTATCAATAAAAAGTACCTTCTTATAATTATGTAATATAATAACATAAAGTCACAACTCAATGAACTAATAGGAACTATGTGACCTTTAAACATAATATTGTCACTTCTGTGATTTGAATTTCGAAAATCTGACATACACGGTTGCGATCAGTATAATGTATAGAGCCCAATAAAGAAAACTTATTTTTTTGGTAAAAATTAACCTACCATTATGAGTAGAAATATACCCTTATGAATATTAATATAACCCTTATAAATAGTAAATCATCCAAAATAAAATTTACCTCACCTTTTAATATATAAATAAAAGTTTGGCATCTTATAAGTGATATTATGACCATAGTAAATGTATTGGAATTATTATAAGTAAAAATTAGTTAATTATAAATAAATAAATAATTTAAATAAAATATTTTCATAAAATGTGTTCATAAATTGAAAATTTAATTTCTTTAGGTTTTCATATAATTTTATAAGGCCTTATGTAATTTTTGAAAACATTATAACATCAGTTATAATTTTAAAATATGTATTTTTCACGTAATTTATGATTTTCATTAAAAATAAAATTAATCATATTTAGAAAATTATTTTTTAATAATGGATTTTATTTTTGGATTTTACATGTAAAAAAATTATTAGGGTGAATTTTTGGTA
The DNA here is from genome assembly GCA_963277665.1 of Viscum album. NCBI lineage: Eukaryota > Viridiplantae > Streptophyta > Magnoliopsida > Santalales > Viscaceae > Viscum > Viscum album. The sequence goes on along the minus strand of OY728138.1, from coordinate 1,676,377,647 downwards.
TTTTTCGGAAAAAATTGGAATTTTTGATGAATAGTAAAATACGATACTTTATAATAAGTGCAAAAACCAGAATTTCGGCATCATATTTGATTTGTGGATGATGTAAATGGAAATAGGTTCGAACTCACATGAATTTATTTCTATTTTTTCAATTAATCATCAATATTTCTTGTATTATGGAGAAATAATAAACAAATTATTGAAATATTGAGAAAACCCCGCTCCCCCCACTATAAAACCCACCTACACCCCCCCTCTTATCTTCACTCCTCTCAAAACTTTTTTATTGATTAAATTATACTCAAATCTCTCCACAAGATCCCCCACCATGTCCTTAATCCATTGATCTTTTCTGAAGACCAAATACTCTCCCCTTTATAAGCTCTCATGGAAGATTAATTTAAGTGGTAAATCCCACTTTTCAATTATTTTACATTCCCTTCAAGTTCCTTTGTTTTCTTTTCTATCATTACCTATCATCCTCTAAATGTTATTAAAACTATAGTACCTTATATTTAATTAAATTTTGTTATGATAGTGGAATTAGTTATTATCATCTCTCCTTTACCCTTCTTTTCTAGTAGTAGTAAAAACACCATTTGAGATGTGTTAATTTACCACATTCAATAATGATGGGTTTTAAATTTCCATTACCATATTCAATTATGGTCATTAAAACATTATTATTGTTGAAACATAATATTATATATGAATTGTTTCTAATCTATGGTTATGGAGTATTATTTTTACTCATGGTTTTGATTTATAAAACAAAATGTGTTTGTTGTGATAAAAAACTGCCTATTAACCCAAAGGTTATTGCTAATGTTTTACACAATGATTCATCTTCACTCAAAATAAAAAAATACAATTTACAACCATGTAACCTTATGTATGTCCTATAATAAAATATAACTCCAAATCCAGAAAACCATTTTCATTTTACAAGGTCATCTGGTAATGTATATAAGAAAAATGACCACAAAACAAAAGGAACGAAACAATGAAATTGAACCTCATATCCAATCAAGAAGATTATAATTGAACTAAAAAAAGGTTATAATAAATCATTTTAATGTAAAATAGTTTCTGGAATTTTTAATTAATGTACCAAATTTTATTATTCAGGTCATTAATATCAAGTGGAGATAACTATCAGACTTAAGGTATGGGATTCTACCCGAACATCCATTATTTCTTTGGGTTATTCTTACTCTTTTTACCCAAATTAATCCTATATAGTATTTTTATTCATCTCTTAATTACTATTTTTATGTCCAAAATCATGTATCAAGAGCCATTAATGATTCCCTTTCGTAGATATACATAATTACAAGTGTTTCCCTCCTCAATATTTCCCAAAAAGCAAACCCCTTTAAGGGAACTTCCAGAATTTGTACCCAATTTCAAGTTCACTCTACCATATGATTTAAGCCATCGTTTTTTATAAAACCATTTTTTATTATTAAAACCATTATGTATCAATTATGGTTTTCTATAAAATATTATTCTCTTTTCTATTTTAAATGCTCATTAGTATTTTCCTTAAAACCACAATAAAATTATTTAATGCTAAATATTATTAAATAATATTTTTAAAAGTTATCACTTTTATTTGACATCACTTACCTTGATATGTGCCCATTTTACCTTATGAATGTCCATTTTTGTTTTAATTAATTTCATTCTTAGAATCATGCATGACACACCCATTCATTATGGTTTATGACATGATTATGACACCCATTTATTTTTGTGGTTTCCACTATTGTAATGATTGATTATATATGAATTTATTTGGGGAAAGAATATTCATGAAGATGTTACGATGGGTGTACCTAGATAGTGACCCAATTTGTTGGGTAAATTTGAGTCTCATGAGATATTATATGCATCAGTCTTGGCGGTTAGACTTGACTTGTGCTACCATGTGCAATGGTCTTGGCAATTAGCCTTGAATTGTGCTACCATGTGTAATAGTTTTTGTGGTTAACCTTGAATTTTGATGCTCTAAGTAAAATGTTCCTTGAATAATGCTAAATCCATGTTTTATATTTCGGGAAAATTACTATGATTCCATGTTTATATGATACCAAGTTATAAATGTTATGGTTCCATATGTTCAATTATGTTTTATTCCTTTTTATATCATTATTCCATGCCTCCTAACCAGTGTGCTAAAGATTATTCATATGATCAATATCTTTTTGGGGTTTTAGCTCGTCCCTTTGTACATGTTATTCCTAGGATTTCCTATTCAAGTTTATGAGCACAATAAAAGTTAGGAGATCATTATGGAGATTAAATAAAAATTAGTTTTTATAAAGATTTATTTTTTACATAGTATTCTAAGACACTATAATTTACGGTCCCTGGATTGTAATTTGATGTTTAATTATGCTTGAAATAGTGTAATAATATATATAAAAGTCCAAGGTCACTATACAAACATATTCAAATTGGGAAATTATCTCCTCTTTTCATAGGGTGTAATCTATGTTGATCATCTTGATTACACTATTAGAGTCACCCTTTACCTCCAATTGATTCACTGGTCTTTGAGCACCAGTTTCAGACCCATGAAGAGAGCCTGATATTATTCTTCATTTCTAGTACATCGTTATGACAATAGAAAATAGAATGGTAAGACTTACTTCTCTAGTTAAATGAGTTTGATCCCTATCCCATCTATGTTGATCGTATGGTCTACCATTCTAATCCATGTTCGGCTCTTAGATGTAGTATTGAAATACATTTTTCATGTTTTAATTTTTTTGTAGAAGTAGAATACCACTTCATCTAGAAATTCAGTATTGTACAATTACATTTCCATAGATGGGTGCTCTACAAGAAAATATACCAAGGCCTATCCTTTCACTACTATATGAAGCAAAAATTGTATATCAAACTACTGCAGAATAACTACCCACCATGCCAGACAACTTATCAACATTGGATTACTGAGGAGGAATTTGAGCGGTTTATTACTAGAAACAAAGTGGATCTCATGGTGCTTTAGATAGTTCCCCATATTATGAATAAAAAATATTAATTCTAGATATTTGAATTACAAGTATCATCATTGATCATGGTTCAAATAAGATAGAAGGGTGTTCTCATTTTCTGTTTCATTCTTTTATGCAAGGAAGATTCCCAATGATCTGTCTAGAGCTTTCACATACAGAATGAGTGGCTTTACCTCAACATTTTTCATTAATACATGTGGGATGAATATTTATTTATTGAGAGTGTCAAATGATTTCATAAATACATCGAACCAAAGATATCTGACCCCCTTATTCATTAATTTAGTGAAGGGTAGACATATTCGAGTAGGGTTAGATATGAAGCACCAAATGTAGGACAAGTTCCCTTGATTTCCTCTCAAATATTTTATGTTTTTAGGAGGATAAATTCCAAGGATTTATTTTTATTTCTTATAATATACCTTGATTCCATGATGGCATACAATGAAACTAAGAAATTTTATTAAGGTTACACTAAGAGAACATTTCAAGGGTTTTATCTTGAGGTTATGTTGTCGCAGTTTGTTGAAGATGTTTTCCAAGTCAGATAAGTTGTAAGAATATTGATAGAACTTAACCACTATAATGTTAATTTATAATTCAATGAAAATCCCCCAAAAGGGTTTGAAGATGTGATGCATGAAACATTTTTATGTGGTTCCAACATGCTTCAAGCCAAAAGGCATTACCTGATAGCAGAATACTCCATGAGGGGCTTTGATGGCTATGGTTTCTTCATCTTCTAGGGCCATCTAGATTTGGTTGTACCCAGAATAGCCATCCATGAAGGATAGGGTCTCATAACCTATCGTTGCATCAATAATATGTTCTATTATTGGAATTGGGAAATCATCTTTGGGACAATTCTAGTCGAGATATATGAAATTGAAACGAACTCTAATTTTTCCCATTTTTCTTCTTCATAGGGAAAATATGGGCTATCTGTTTTGAATAATTTACCACATGGATAAAGTCAACCTTGATGATATTGTCAACTTTAGCCTCAATTTTGGAGGTGTGAAGTGTGTATGTTATTTTGGCTACCTGTCTATATCCCGGATGATCTTCTAGAAAACCCAAGTTATGGGTGGCCACATTTGGATCAATACTTGTCATCTCTATGATATTCCTAGAATACAAGTCTGAATTTCCCTTTTGGAAAGATGTATATAGCTCATGTTTTTTTAGGATTCATGGCCTCACTAAGTAGAGTGGATTATGGATCTTATTTTGTACCTAGATTTATCTCTTTGATTTTATCCACTTTGGTGGAGGTGCAATACTGAAATGCTAGTGGGAATACCTATGTTATTATTATTCTTCCTCTTCCCCATACTTCAATTCATGCACCTCCACTTGGGGAGGAGATGATGAAGCATGTTTCTAACAGGTAAGAGGGGTGTCTCTATTTGGACATCCAGAGGCTGAGGTAATTATTTTAGGCTCACTTGATGGCATGAAGCATTCTTGGAGTCCTGAATGGGAAGCAAGGGACTAAGAATGAGTCTCTTCACTCGCCCCTATCGTCATAACAACTCCTTTCAACTATGATGTAATGACTACATTTTTATTCAATATTTTTCTATCAAATGGATATTTGATAACTTCTTCAACACCAGCAGGCTAAACTGTTGTGGTTGAAATTATGGATGTTTCTAAATGAGTGCTTGAATTTGGGACCAACCCTTATATTTGGTTAATTAGAAGAAAAAAATCTGCACTTAAATTCTTTAAAGGGTTATCTGGGATCAGCTCCATGATTTTTTTTTCATTATTCCTAGAAACATCATAATTTTTGGATTGTTTCCTTCCCTTATAATTGAATCCTACATCAATGTATTATGTCATGAAGGATTTCAATGGGGAATTGTAACAATAAAATGTTCCAATTTGACAAGTGATAAAATATTTGACACATTGGTGTTATGGTGAATTAATGATCGCATGATAATGTATCCAAGGCTATCCTAGAAGAACAATGAAATCTCTATCCTTTTGAAAAACCATGAACTCTCATTTGGACACTAGATCCCCGAAATGAGTTCTGAGTGTGACGAAAATAAGGGGCTCCTATTCATTCTTTTTATAACCATATATCATCAATGTAGAGTGAGACAAGTGAGATTTAGTGAGACCTTGTTGGAGAAGCATACATAACAGAATGAGGTTGACCCCTGAGCCATTTTCAATAAAGGCTCATCATACATAACTGTCATTTCTCGCACCATATATATACAAAGGCCTAATGAGACCGTGTATGACAGTGTCCTCATCCTGGTCTGTGAATGAGATAGCTATACGATATTATATAGGATCATTCTCTACATGATATATATCAACAACATCAACCTAGAATTCAAACCCATAAGGTCTTGTCATGTATTCAATGAGTGCTTCCCAGTGGACTTTTGATAGACTCAGAGAATCCTAGATTCAAAACTTGGAAGAAACTTGGGACAATTTCTTCAATATATCATATTTCTAATCTGATGTTCTATGCATACTAGTATGGAAATGTTCCATTAGAAGGGATTTTGGGGATGTTGTTCCTGATGTTGATGCACCATCCTTTGGAATTAAAGTTGAAGGTGCTTCATCTCTTGGTAGATTCAGTTGGTTGAGTCTGCCTACCAGATAAGGAGGAAGTGGTGTATCCTCCAACTGGTCTTCTAGGATTATCATGTTTGAGAAGGCCCTGTCACATGTGGAGGAAGAACACCTTTTTCCCTACTAAGATCATTGGAGAAATTTCCCTTGAGTTTCACATTGGTAGACAATTAAAGCAGGGGTTTGGTTGAAGTAGTGACTTCTGGAATCACTATGTCATCCCCTATGTCATCATCCGCAAGTCCCTCTTCCCCCATCTCCCCAATTGTGCATAGGGAATTGGATTCATAACTGAATCATCATCTATGAAGTGATCCATTAAATGAATAACATTAATGAAACCAAAGACCAATTCATCATCAGACGAACCTTCTATCAAAAAGGTTGATTCTTGTTTCATCGTTTGATTGTGTAGTTCCCGTGCTTTCAGGACAACAAATAGAAATTCCACTAAAGTTAAGAGAAACTTTTAATTTGGTTTATTCCTATATTCCTGCATTTTTTCTTATCCTTATGGTTATGTTTTTTTGGAGGATTTACCATTATAGGACTAAGCTACCAATGAATTCAGTTGTGCCATAGTGGGAGTGGTAGGAGGCATAGTTGGATATTTCTACTATGTTCATAGAATATTATGAGTCTGTTTGATCATTTTTCTTACCATCTAGTAATTGATCTTCTATTAAATCTTTCTATTTACTTCCTTCCATTTTTTTTCTTCCTCTATTGAGAAAACAACATAGACATATTCCACTTGAGTATGTGAATTCTTCAACATTACTTTCTGAGAGTATACCATATTTTATAAGAGGTATTTAGAAAAACAATCTTGGATTTGGTCCCCCAATATATTATATAAGGGGAAATAATTCGGAAGATGTTCATATACTTCCTTTCTGGGATTCATGGTCCTTAGAAAGATGATAATGTTTTTTCCAATGCCAATATGAAGTGATCGAGGACTTGGTTATGTCTAAAAGAGTATTATTATTTTTTTCATCTCCTAAAACTACTTTAACCGTTGGTCTCTCTGATCATCTGGATAAGGCAGGTAGTGTTGTTGAAACTCGAGTGGTGCATTCATATGGTATGGTTCAGACATTGAAGTAGGTGCGGGTACATGGGCATGCCTATGTGTAACAATAGCGACCCCAACTTTTCCTATTATCCTTCCCTATGCCGATGGATCTTTTTGGGACTTGGATTTGGTCTCTAAAATGGAGTTTTACACCTAACAAGAAATTAAGGAATATTCCTAAAACCCCCCTATGTATTTCATAAGGCTTAGTGGTGTAGAAAAATCATCACAAATAATTTCTAAATAGATGGGAAACAACTCTTATTGAGGGAGTGATATGTTTAAGGAGTGTGTAAATCCATTCCACTGAGAAATGAAATATGAGACCCTTTCATTCTATCATTTTTTGCATTTTGTGAGGTCAAAGACAATCATATTCTGAAGCATTAAGTTGAATTGGAATAGAAAATTATGATGAATATCTTTGTATACTGTGATTGACCATACTAGAAACGTAGTGTACCACACGAAGGATGTCCCTTACAACAATTTCATAAAGCACATAAGATTCACTACCTGTATTTATTGAGGGTACCTATAATGGGATCATAGTGAGAGATGAAATGAAGGAAGTGCTGATCATGGTCTCTTGATCCAATAAATATAGAAAATTTGGGGTTTCAAATGTTTGGTGGGGGAGGAGTTGGATCTACCCATTCATGGTAAGCATTATTTTCTAGATGTATCGGTGTACAACATCCTTCAATGGATTTAAATTGAGGCCTTAATGACTCAATGGTGTTCATAGGCACTAAAAAAATGTCCGGAAGATCTGAACATGGGAAGGTGTAGTGACTATAGCCTAAATATGTACAACAAATAGTAAGACCATTGGTGGCATCGCTGTTAGTACTTTTCATGGGTAACCCATAAGAACATGCCTATAAGGATGTTCTTGAACATTTTCTATTTGTGTACACAATGGATGTAATTATTTATCTACTACGGTGGGATACAAATATATTGGTGGTTGGTTTCCCATATTGAGTTGATGTTCCTGGTCTACTTCAGTTGTTGCGTAAAACCTTCTTTTTTGAGGTGTGTAAGCTGGAAGTGAAGGTCTAGGATGTTCATACGAATCATATATAGTAAGAAGGATGCCTCGAAATAACTCTCCATTGATTCTTCTCAAACAATTTCTTCTCCTCCTCTTACTGAGTGAACCTTTCCTCAAGTGAACGGGATTCACCCTCTCCAAGGGAAAGGTGAGGCATAGTATGACCATTAAATGTTTCCCTATTAGAAATTTGTTGAGGTAAAGGTAGATTGTTTGAGGGACTTACAATATTTATCGAAAGACAATAGTTTTAGTTATGCAGACTCCCTAAATTTTTTTCAGTGTGCAATAAATTCCGAACTAGATATTCCTCTTTTGACCCCTCTAAATTGGAATAATGTTTTGGAGGATTTTCAATTACAACATTAATGACATTCACCAATGTGTAATGAATTTCTGGTATTTAATCGATATTTCTATGAGATAACCTTCTTATTTTACCTATATGTGGCATTTTCATCCACTTTGTTGATTCTATGGGATCTTATTGGTGGATTGTAACTGGAAGGGAACCTCCATATAGTTTATTCATGCATGTTCCAAATGAAGGTACCAGATCATAGGACCTGATGAAATGGGATGATTCATTATGTGGAATCATCCCTAATCAAGAGAAAAAAGATTCCCTCTGAGGATTGGATTATTAAGGTGTAAAAGCTTATATATTTGAGGTATGGGGATGTTCTTGTTCCACCATTACAACCGTTCGAGTCTTTTTTGTGGACATCGAGGGTTGGGTTAAAAAATCCCCCAACCCTATGGGTTGGGGTTGCCCTCGAACTACCATGGCTGTTATCACTTTGGATTCTCTTTTGATTTTATGGATTTTTGTTTGAACATGGTTGGGTGCAGCATTCAACACAGAATTAAATCACCCATTTTAGAAGACCATTGCGAAATTTTGGACATTTTTTCTATACGATGGTTGAAATACTCTAAGTGGAATTCCTTCTTGATGTTATCATATGCTGGATGAAAATGTATATCAATAGCCTACTCTCTTCTGGCCTGACATTGGTGAGAGTCATTCAGGGACTATTCTTGTTGCTCATATCTTTATTCATGAACATATATTATTTTTTGTAGTAGATATTGGGTTATGAAATTCCTTGATAATACCTTTGATGGGATTTACTGGCTCGGGAGTGTAGTGAAATGCAATGCTTCATGTACACCCCATCCTATGATAGAAAAACCATATGCGGTATCCATAATCAGCTATCAAAACCTCGTGAATGCATCAAGTAAAGTAAATTTAAGGTATCATTGATATTTCTTGATCATTGTTTGTCATGAATCCATGATATACGCTAAGTCAATTTGGGGATAAAACCCTTCAATTACGTTGACATGATTTTGATACTCTTCATAGGGTAATACATTCACTTTCTGGTGATGAAGAGATTTACATTTGTTGAGATGAATTTCAATCACACACTATTCTAAAAACCCATCTATAATGATGTATCAATGGGTGGATAAAGGACTGAACATGATTAGTATATCATATTTAGCCATATTTTTACACTGTTTAGAAGACATTCTTCGTCTTTCACTAGAGGTTTCTCGACTGGGTCCAAATAGAGTTAACACTTCTTGATTTTTGTACCATATGAAATGAGATTGGCTGGGATTTCCTTTACTATGTTGGAAGGTATATGATCCAAATTAGTTTTGGAGAATGACCATCACCTTGGGATGTGTTCTTGTTGAGAAATGATTTCACCTACTAGTGAAAAAGCATACGACATGAATGGAATTGTGTTTCCATATTCCTCGTGATAAGAGGAAATTATTTTCCCTACATTTATAATTGGAGAATTATATTAATAATGAGTAAAAATACTATGGATGAAACATTCGTAGTGAATTCCATCATGGGGAGGACCACCATGGTGGATTACTAGAAGGGGAAAAACTTCTTGCTCTTTAGTTTTTTGTCCACATAGAGGGTTATTATAGATCTCATCTAGGTATAGGTTATCAAGATCAATAAGATTATTTTCATGAATAAACATTTCATGGTGATGTTCCCTTAATTGACCTTCAAAATTACTACTAATACTCGCATAATTTTGAAATAGGAGGGTAGGATCTTGAGATTCCTCCGATAAACATATGAAGGCTTTAAGAACTCCCTCCTTATGCAGATCCAGATCATAGATCAGCTCTTGATCTTACAATCATGTTTGGTAAGGCTTCTTCATGGGTTCCTTATTATAATAAATTGGGGCCACTTGTGGGGATAAGTGGTTATCATGGAAAGGTGTATGTTCCTAACCTATAATGGCTATTGGGATAAGACAATTACCATGGATTGGTGTGTATTCCCAAACTGGTTTTCTGTGTAGTATGGGGGTGTTTTCCCCAAGATCATTCTACAATGGAGTAGATATTTTTTCTATAGGGTTTTTTTGTTGTGCCACCCCATCTGCGGGGATAGAGTTATGTGTTTTTTCTAATAGCACTAAAATCATCGACCTTATGTTATCCAAAAAAGTATGTAGGACATGAGTAGGAATTTTCATCTTCCCTTTTATCATTTCATGGATATTCATGGTGACTTCAGAGAATAGAACATGGATATATTCCCACTATTCATCTAGAGTATGTGTATGTTCATGCTCCTATCCTCCCTTTCATACCAATGGGTACTAAAAGTACTCATGTGTGAGGGTAGAGAGTTGAGTCTGCCCTCTACTTGTTATTAAGAATTTCATTATAAATTCTCCATATAATTCTAGATGAGTATACTAACAAGATTTATGGGTGAAATATGGTGTATGTTTGGGCACATAGTACTCTATTGTATTTGAGTGTTGGGTTACCTTTAATATCAGAAATAGAGTTTGTTTGCTGGATGAATGATGACTAGTAGGTGTATGTTCCCAGTTGTTGTTTTCAACCAAAAATTGTTGGTGGGATTCTCTAGAGGAGGAATAGGTATAACCCTACTCCCTATTATATTATTTTCCCTGACATTCCATCTTTAATTCCCAGTTCTAAGGGACATGGGTATGTTGGTTGAGGATAACACCCTTATCAGGTTGCAGGTTCACTGTCGCACGATGTTGGAAACATCAGTCATTTTATAGATCCCTTGAAATGGTCTCATGTGTCATTGAGATGAGGTCATATACAGCATCTTCATCCACCTTTCTGAGATATGGGTGGGGCTGTTTATCATGTTCTGGAGATAATCTCCCGAAATGGTTGAAGATGATGGTCGATGGTGTTTTCATTAGGACCATCGGTCATCGTTGACCAGAAAATTAGTACTGATTATTGAGATCAAGATCCCGTTGGGAGGCCTCCTAGGAAGGTATTGTACCATTTTTATGGTACTCCCAAACTAGCGAGTTATAGAAAAAGCATTGAATAAACTCGGTTGGTGATGGCATCCTTCACATAGATGATGACCCAACCTAAGCAGTAACTAAAGATTTCATTAGTGAAAGCATGAACTGTTTCATTAGATATAGGCGAGTTCTGAGAGTATGTACATATATATATGTAAAAAACAGGAAACATCATCAAATAATAACATCATTTGAATGAAAACATTCATGATTGGCTGTCTTGTTTGGACCCCTTTTATCAAGTGAAAAGGGACTTGACAAATGGGTGACATTATCATCTTGGATAAAAATTCATGTTTGGTTCACCATTTTCCCGTAGAATCATGTATTCAGTTGGGAATCATAATTTTATAATGGTTTCTAATAGGTATTTTGTTTTAGAAGAAACAAACAATGACTTTGTATCCAAGGGGACATGATTTCCAAAGGTAGGCACTCATCATGCGGTTTAGTCAACGATGATTGAGAACTCACATTGGTCAAGATGATGGGAGGTCGAGATCATCACACCCTTTTGGGGAAATTATTTCTTAATCTGTGACTCTGTTATATATTTATGACATATTCCTGAACACTTTATTAATTCCATTATATGATATGGATTTCCTTAGAATTAAAAATCAATTATTCTCATGTATTGTTCTTATATTCAACTATATTTATAATAGGTTCCTCATCAATGGTTATATCTGTATGTATTTGAGGTTCTCCCTCAATGGTATCCCATTGTAAACTACATAGCAATTATTTTTTCTTTTTTATAATGATTCTAGTTTCCTATCCATGTAGTGGGAAAGTTTGGAGTGTGTCATCATCCCAGGAGATGGAATTTACTATCGAGTTTATCATCATCCTGGGGAGTGGGAGTTTTCTTATGTGTTGATAAAACTCATAGATGGGCTTCATATGTATCCTTGTGAAAGGAATTAGTACACACATAGTTTGGTGCTGATTAATGGTTAACATCATTTCTTTTAAGGACATGAGACAATGACCCAACAATACAGTTCAACATCATGTGGTGAGGTCGTCTCAGTGGAATATTTATAGTAAATGATTTCTGTGGGAACTAGGCTGAATCTACCAAAGGAACCTAGATGGGATATGAATTTACAAGTTGAATTTAGATCATTCTAGGAATATCTCTTAGAAATAATACGGTTGAATATATGTTTGGGTTTGTACCTCGGGGAGGCTTCTAATGTATCCCATTTGGATAGGAATGGAATCCCACATTATTCAATTATGAGGAACCACCCCTATGGAGGCTCTCAAATGTATGTCTCACAATGGAGTATAACCCCTTTGTTGGATTAATATAACGATTCTTCCAAGAGAGGACACATTTGTAAAGAGGACCATGAGGAATCTCTTAAATCAAGGTTGTTTGGGGTCTTAACATGGGTATTTATCTTTAAGAGGATTCCCAGATTAAGGGATTATGATTGGGGAATACTCCTAAGGAGGATTCCTTTTGATATCAGGCCCCATCAAGGATTTGTACGTATTATGGTTAGCATGAATCAGAGTTCTCATAGTTCAATGTGTCACATTGATCATTCATGTGTCATGATCACCAATAACACCTAAGACCATGCGAGTCATGCAAGGTGTGATAAACAAAAGGAAGTGAAACATATGGAAATACAAACACTTCTTCTTCTATATTGGTCGAAGAGGTGGAGGATGATAGTGGATGATACATGGGTTAAATGGTTTTCTTATATTCTCTTCACCCCAAAGAGAGAATGAAGGTGAAGGGTGCATAGGCCGAGAGGATCAAGACTAAACAATACTATAAGAAAGGAAAGGGGATTTCTTAAAAATGGATTCCCGAGAATTATTTTTATAGAAGGATGAAGATCTAATTACATGTTTACTAGAAAAGAAAGAATAGTACTCAACCTCCCCACTGGGAACTGGAGGCTTCAAATCTTTGTGACATGAAGATACGGACATGATACAAACCCTAATTTATAAGATCTGGAACTCCCCGAAATTGTGCCTTAGGTAAGGATATTCATGAACATGGGGATACGTACTCACATTCACCTTGAGAAGCCTGGACAGCCATCCATACTAGTGTGGGGAACGTATGACCTGAGAATACTTAAATGAAGGACACTTTGGTGTGACAATCTCCATGGTGGTGTAAGTTTGAAGGTCTTGGTGGAGGTTTCAAATTGGTCTATGTTAGTCAAGGGAGATAAGGAATGAGAGTCCCTTCCCTGGGTGGAAAAAAGGGCCGGAAGTAAGGCTTACAAAGGACTTGGGTACATGTACTCGATATAGCAATGTTGTATAGGTGTGCCACACATGGCCTAGGAGGAACTAAAACCGCTTCGTGCATGGGGGGAAAGGCCTATGAGAACAGAATATGCCTCGAGAAATATACCAATATGGTAAAAAAATACTAAGTGATTCTTTACCCAAGGCACCTTGGGTATTATACGGTGTCCCTGGAAGGGTGTTACGCAGGATCCTAATGAGAGAGAGAGACCTCACACATGTGGATTCCCCTTAAGGGATAATGGTCCCCACGCTCGTGTCTTGTGTAATTAGACCCTAAGGGGAATTTTACCTTTCTTATCCCCTTTAATTCTCTATTATCTTATGTTTCAAAGAGGTTCTTGAGAAATTCAGGGGACCAGGTCAAAGTTATTATGAAATGAGTGCTCTAGGGATTCACCCAAATTTTCAGTTGTTCAAATATAGAGGCATGGGGTCTTATTTGTAGGATAAATGAGACCTTGGGTGAAGAAGATTTATCGTGGATGTATATATGGAAAGTAAATGTTGTATATGTCTAATGTAGGGGTGTTTGTTCATTTTTTCCCACACAGGTTCCCGACATAGGTATCCTACTTCTTTGGTCCATGTAGGGTAGCAATGCTGGATATGTAACACATAGGGCTAGGGGTGCATAGGTTGATTTGGAAAAGTATTTCAGTTATCCTTAATGATATTTTTAGCTTTATACACAAGGTTCTCTTATAAATATTTTTATCCTCCATGATAAAAAGGATTTTCTACAATTCATTAATAAAATTGATAACCTATTATTTTCATGAAAAAACAATATCTATGTTTCCTTTTATTGTTGGCATCAAATAAAAATTCCCTAACTGATGATCTATTCATGTAAAATGTGTTATATTTTAAATATATATGTATAGTGGTACAACTTATTCCTCACTATTAACAAGGATATCCACATCTAAAAACACTTACTCCCATTCATATTTTAAATATTTCACATACCAAAAAATTTGATAAGAATAACCAATATATAATACCCATGAATTTGAGACACAAAAATTGAATTCTAAAATTAACATACCTTGATTTAGAATATCTCTTTCATTATGATTCCCATTATCTTCCTAAATTTTTGTATCCCAAATTCTAATTCCCTTTCATTTAATAATGAAACAGATTTTCTATATATAATAATATTTCAAGAGTTTTTAGTAGATGTGAATAATTCATTGGATTATTTACACATTTATTATTATACTATTTTTCTTTTATTTCCCCTCTATCCAACAAAAGGAAATTCTCATGGTGAAAAGTCAATATGTTTCTTTAGTGTTTTCTAATCAGCTAAGATGGTCAGGGAAAGAATTTTTGATATCAGTTGTGTTGTAATTAAAAATTAATATATAAAATAACATAGGAAAACATTACCGAATCATGCCTAAAACTAATTGATTTTTTGAGTTTAAGTCATAGTATATACAGTATCTTAACATATTAAATCAGCTTATGTGTGTGATTTTATATGGATATAACATTACCCCTTCTGTATAGTTGCTAATAAATTTCATAGTGATCATGTATAGAGAAATTTTAACAGAGATTCTTTGTAAATTAAATAATATTGAAAATATATGTTAATTCATAAATATTTAACAACTATAAATTCATAGTAACTAGAATGATAGATGAGATATTATTTGAATCATATTTATTCTAATTTTAAGAATCAAACATTCCTGGAGTAGTAATTTCATCTTGTTTATTTAGGTATTTCATACTTTGAAATATACATGTTCCTCCCATTCCTAATGATTATCCTAATATTTTGATACAAATTGATAATCTTTTATTCATTCAACTTTCAATTTTTAATGATAGGTCTCAAAAATATTTTTTATTTTGTGTTATTAGTTAGAAAATAACAACACATAGATGAACAAAATTTATTAATATTATATTTTTAATAATTTTCAATAAGAAAAATTATTGTATATATTTTTATGACATAACCCTTGATATATATGGTGAACGAAGATCAAAAAATCATTTTGATTAGTTTTAGTTATGCTGTTTATCCCAAAGAATGATTATTTTTATATAAATAATTTTTTTGATATAAATGTATTCTACTCTTGGTTTTTTGGGCGTTTCATCCCACACTTAATTAATTTTTCCCATGAATTTACCAAACATATAACTTATGGGTTCTAATACTAATAAAAAATATAGCCACATGAGACTGGTGCGAATATATGAGACATGGTAATACCTCATGAAAATAATCAAGATAGATCGTAGGTGTTGTACTTATTTAGGACCCACTATATTATTTCGATTGGGGACATAAAGACTATGAACATTAATATGATTTCACCTGACATTTATTTGATCGTTTTTATTTTTTTTTCATATTTTGTAGAAGAATAAAACATAGAAATTTAATCAATGTATTCATTTGTATTACTAAATACATCTAATGAACACCCATCAAAAACTCAATCTAAATCCCATAAATATTTAAATACATACAATGTATATCACAATTATAAATTGAGTTTATATTGATATATTAATAACATACACTTAACCATCCCATATATAAAGTAATTAGAGAGAACAAAGGCCATTTATTCATGTGGTCAAGGATGATAAGAAAAACCCTACTTTTCTAGTGTCTCATATTTCATAAATTTTATCAGGTGAATACAAAAATTAGTAATAAAAAGAAATCTTTACATATTTAATAAAAAATTGACATTTATTTTAAGTAAAATATTTTAAAAACAAATTAATTATTTTCAATTTTAACATTATATTTACATTATAATCTTCAACTGGGAGTGAGCTTTGAATTTTTTATCTGTGACAGCTATAAATATTTATGGTTTCAGAGTTAAGGACTTTTTAAATTTCCAATGATTTTTTAACAAAATACATTAATGGAGTCTATTAAATTCAAAAAATAAATTTAAGGATTTTTGATATTTACCCTTAAATTTTACAAAGAGGTAACATGTTCAAAAACATTGATGTGTTTTCTCATATATTGCTTGCCATTTTAACAGTTAAAGGAAATCATTCCATATTATAATAAAGGTAAAAAATCCAAGATTAATAAATACATAAATAAGATTAAATTATTACATCCAAATATTTTTATATCAATATTTATTTTATAAAAATATATAATAAATTGAATTAAATATCATTTTAAATAAGGAATTAAATTTAAATTTTATTCCTATCAAAAAATCAATGGTCAAAGATAAATAATGTTTTATTAATATTTTTTAGTTAATTATATTAAACCTAAAATCCATATATTAACTTATAATGTCTTAAATATCTAAAAAAATAGTTATTCTGGGTAAAAAAATGAATTATCAATGTCCACTAATATTTAATTAATAATAAATTTTAATTTTAACAACATAGACAACTAGTTAGTAAATTAAAAATATATAGTAATTAATTATATTAACTAATTGACACATGGACTAAAATTTATATTTATAGAAAAAAATGTATTTCTTGCATTCATTTTCCCTTCAAAATTTTAAAATACATTGTTAAAATATGTATTCAAAAAAATGTATTTTAAATAATTTAAAAAATAAATGTTTTATATGATTATAAACCTTATTCAAAATAAATAGTTTATTTTTATAAATATTAAACACTACCAAAATTTAATTTTAAAATATACATTTCAAAATATCATGTAAATTTTAAACATTAAAGAAATAATAAAAAAAATATAAAAATATATATACCAATTTCATCCCAAAAGTGAGTCATACTAATCATAACATTGTATCTATAATGGAATCATGACAAATAAATGAATTCACTTTTCATAGTTAAATAAGAACTTTGTATCAATTAGATGTGTTTATTATGTTAAAATATTTCCCTACTAATGCTTGTGAGTAATTTCAGAAGTAGGCTGTTTAATCCAGAACATGCCCTATTGCATAAAAAATTAAACACTGCTAAAAATCCACTAATTATCCTAGCAATACATACAATCATATAGTGTTATAATAACATCTTGGTTTACATGTCAGAAATTAAATTTTAATTTTTAAGACACTATAGAGATCCATATTGGGAAAAAATAAGGCATCCTTATTTAGTTAAGAACCCACAAAACAAGCACATTTTTAATGATTTCTGAATTTTAATGGTTTATCCATGGGTCTATACTAATGGAAAACAATCATGGATTAATTATACAACTCAATCATAGTATCAATGTAAATATTACTCCACAATATCTCCTTTTTTTGTACACATAAAATATCATAAATGTATAAAGAAATCATTGAAGAGTGTAACCATATAAAATAAGAAAATTTGAATGAAATCAACAAATACAATCAACTTCCCATCTATTTAGACGTATCAAATGAAAATTAAATTTATATTAAATGTTGTGATAGTCTACCTTAGGGTTACAGTAAAAAACCATCACAATTCTGGATATAATTTGTTCCTTAATTTGAATAAATTCATTCATAATGGTTTATTATGAATATATCTATAAAATACCAAGGTATGATTATATTCAATATATGTATATAGATCTTCTGTAAGACTCTCCATCACAAAATTTACATTCTTGAATTTTTCATCCACTTTCTCAATCTCAGAATTCTAAAAGGATGATTTTGATACCTCAACCCCAATTGATGGTAAATATTATTCTTTTATGATGAGAGGATTCACCAAATTAATAATGTAAATCATAGATGACCTAGTAACCAATATTCATTCCATGTTCCAATTTCATTTTCTCAGTCTATGTTTCCAAGGTTGTAAGAAAATAACGCCATATAAATAAAAAAAATTATTTTTATTTAGTTACAACTGATTTATAATTATTTTTTCATCCTTTTAAAAAAAATTATATGTTTTTTAACTCATATAGACTCACCAAACTCATTTGAGTCTTCTAAATGATATGTTTCAACTTTACTATATCTATCAATTTCCTCCACACCCATTGATTCATGATGTATTTTGGGTTAGATTAACCCCATTTTTTGGTAATGTAATTTCCTATGTAGCTGAAGTATATTAAATAATAATATTTATATTTAAATAGTATAATCATGAAAGATGCATGGGGAAGGACCAATGATTAATAATACAACACGCTAGATTAAAATTATCACCTAAGGAATTTGATACAGAAAAAGTTTTTAGAACATACAAGCCAAGTAAAACAATAAATCCAATTATAGATCATTGAAATAATTCTTTGAAAAAGATGTTATTTGGTAGGTTCTGTGATGAAAAATCATTTAGGAAATATATTCAATATTTGATTCACAACAATAAATAACATAAGTGTACTATTTATTTTGTTTTTTAGGTATATTTCTCTATGATAAAATTCCCACATGAACTCTCATATGTTATGCATCATAGTAACCATATAAATATAATCACTCACAGGCAAAGAAAGTGATTATTCCAAAAGTATTGTTTATATATATTATGTAATTTGACATCAGGAATACAATATAAGGAATTATGGTTCATATAAAAAAGTTAACTATCATTCATCTAATTATTATTACTTGATAGCAATTAAAAATATAATCATGTGATTTATTAAAATATATTTTTATTAAGCCATAGTGCTTTTATATGTTAGTTTTAAATAATAAATATTTAGTGTTTAGATTAAATAATTTAATGAAATTTAATTATTTTATATGTTTAAAAATGAATAAAAATTTTAACCATAATTATTAATTTGTTATAAATATGAATAATATAATTTAATGCTTTAAAATAAAATTTTTTAAATGTTTTTTGTATGTATTATGAATTTATATTTTAACAAACTAATTAATTTATGGTTTAAGGATTGTTTTAATTAAATAAAATGTTTACATGTAAAAATAAATTATTTTCAATTATTTTATCATTATTTAATTACATTAAATAAAAATAATAATAAGATACTTCCCTAAAGAAAATATAAAGGGCATAAAAATCCATAAAAAACATCTATGTTAGAGTTTCATAAATATTAAGTATCAATGTGTTTTAGATCAATATTGGCCTAACTAAATTCAATTTAAATTCCCATGATTCAACAATGAGGTTAGAAATAATTTCAGCAGTTTTATTTCATTCCAGATAAATATGATACACCAGAAAATCAACATTATTATAGTATTCTATGCAGTACACATAGGCTATTTTAAGACTCCATGATGGGGAAGATATGGTATAATTTTTCATACGAACAATAAATAATGAGTCCAACTCTAGTTAGATGTCACCCCCATATTTAAATATAGAAATTTTAGTTTTTAATTTAACACCTTACTTTTTGACTTTATAGTTGATAGCCAGACCACGGTCCTTGGGGAACTATGAAATGGCTGAACCTTTGGAATCCTTTAAAATATAATTGATGCTTGAATTCCCCAAATACCCATTAGAGGAACCATCCCTAGTGATATTTATCCAAAAAATTATTTTATGTTTCCAAACGATAGAAATATAACAATTATAATGATTAATGATTCCTAATATGAATAGTCTATCAAATATAGAAAATTACATAATGGAGTCCCAAGAATGACAATCCTTTATAATGTTTCTAAATTTTAAATAATTTAGAATAATTCTCATGGTATAACTTTTTATAGTATTCTATTTATTGAACCTACTGGAATTACAATCCCACCAAATCATACGACATATATCTGCAATAGAAACTAGAAAAATAACCTCAAAATTTGAGGATATTTCTTGACTGTTGTAATATACAAGGAGGTATTTAAAGTATACAGTAGAGAAAACCTTGAATTCAATTATGTTTTTATTAATTTTCAATAATATTCTAGAAAACTTTTATTAACACAAAGTTCTTTAAAGGATTCTTCCATGAAGTTGTAAAAATTTCAAAAATAGAACATGAAGAAACCACTTTTCCCGAGGTTAGCTTCTTTGGGATGGTTATAAAGTGCTTCCGTACAAATATGAATTGATCAAGAAGGTGAAATATAAGTTTTTCGAAAAAGTTCTATTATGAGATCCATGTATAGAGGAAATACTATATAGATTCTATAAAATAGTTTAAATGTTAGTTCCTCATGCCAAGATGGTGTCGAGATAAAGGTATATTTTTCAGAATGAAATGGTATGGATAAATGGACTCCATAATATATGCATGTAACTAATATAGAGGCCATAAAATTTTAAATACATAGAAATTCCGTGGTTTTTTAAATACATGGGAATTTTATGAGTATGCAGTTTATGACTGCACTTAATTCCGGGGCCCGGTGTGCCCGAAATCAATTTATGATGTTTTGTTCAGGTAAATTCAGTAAACATACGTGCGAGATTTTATATCTTTTGAACCGGTGCTCGGAATTGAAATCGGAGGGCACCGTTGAACTCGCAACGCCAGTAATCGCTTAAGGAGTCCTTTACAACAGTTGCGTTCTGACGTGAGTGGAAGTTAATTTTTGGGGTTTCCAAATAAAATTAAATAAAAATATATAGCATATTTTTATTTGAAGGGTAGTTAAAACCTCCAAGGGGAGGTTGGTGGTGGGGCCACCCACACATAACCTCCCTTTGGAGGATGTTATAAGGTGGGGATCACATGAGCATCAAACCCCCTTAACCCCCTTTAACTCTTGGAACTCCCCATCAATTTTTGGTGCCTCTTCACCTTCCCTCTCCAAATTTTTTAAGCAAACACCACCTTTCAATTAAGTGATGTAACCTAAGGAATTTGAATAATTTTTAATTGATTAAGATAACATTATATTAAGATTTGTTATTTTATTATTTTGGGGTTGTCATAATCTTGTGGGGGAGTCTTGTAAGGATTGATAAAATATCCTCCCAATGAAGAATGGCATCTTCTCTCAACGAAGAACACCCATCTCCACTGAGTAATGACGACCCCGTCTTCTCCCTCTCCATTTGGGGAAATAAAGGGAAGATGCCGCCCATGAAGAACGCCACCAATGACGACGTCATCTCCTCCTGACATCAACGGAACAAAATCACCTTCCCGTGACTCTACCGAGTGAACACTGATTACAAGGTAGGGGTTTTAAATTCTTGTACCTGTTCTACGTCATTGAAATTATGGTTTGACAACCAGATGATATCACCGTAACATGGGGAAATTCGGACTGCACCAACACGGTTGACTCTTCCAATTTTTGATCTTGTTTTTGGTTGACGATGGGAGAGGACAACGACGGCCGGTGTCAGGCCGTCCATGAGGAGACCGGCAGCACAAGACCACCGGGTCACCGAAAAGGTGTAGCATCGTCGTGCCACGTGGAGTAAAGCTAGGCCGCAGCGCTGTCGTGCCGCGCTGGTGCTAGAGGAGGCCGTGGGTAGGGAGGGCTACGGCGGAGGGGCGCTGCACTATTGTGCCCCACCGATGGAGTAGGACCGTGACCATAGGCCATGGCGGACAGGAGAGGGTGGTCGGCTGAGCCGGCCACTGATGCGCGCCGGGCGGGACCCTATGGGTCCCACGGTTCCAAGGGCCGGCGCCTTGCGCCGGCCGTTTCCGGAGCCGAGGGGTGTAACACCCCCCCTTTACGTGGCTAGCTGGCCAGCTGGGCCGACCATCCTGGCGCCACATGGCCAGCCGATCCGGGCGCTGTAAGGGTTGGTGTCCTGAGAACCAACTATTTTGTACTTTGATAACATGAATGTGCACTTATTATAAATTGTTCATTGTTATGCATGACTACAATATAATAATGTCTTGGAATATTTCTTGCATTAATAAGGTAATGTAAGATCCCCTCTTTGATGAGAACCTTGAAATTCTATAAAAATTTTCTTAAATAAAGTTTTTCCATTGGATTACATACTATTATATGACACATAATTCACAGACCGTCATGTGTGAGTTCTCGTAAGAAGACAAAACTCTCTCTCATGGAGTTTGCACTTGGTAATCTCCAAGATGTGAGATTATGATAACAGACCTTCCAGTAGTAATTCCTCCTGTCTTGGTGTCATCAGACATTACTATCTGCGAGCATGTGTAATGGTCCTTAGACTGAAAGATTATCATTAACTCATGTCATGACTCGCTCACTTAGATTTGCTGATGAAAACCGTCACGATGACAGTTGGCGAGAAGTATGGTACGTTGGGTGCTTCATGAATGAAATGTTGTTAATGGATAAGTTAAGGAAGAATTTGTCCCTTCCATATTTATGGAAGTAGATATCTCAGGACCTTTGATTGAAATAGAACTGTCAAATAAATTCCATTTCCATGGTGACACGAGGAGTTTATTTCTGGAAGTCAAAGAATGACAGATCAGACATATAGGTTTATGACACTATCATGAAACCTACTTGATGAGATATTGAGACAAAGGGATTAAATTAAACAGTAAGCGTTCGTATGAGGTGATACATCAATGTGGCGTTAACTTCATTCTCTTGGGTTCCTTGACCCGTTGCTAGATATTAATCTTGGACTTTAGGAAAGCCTGCCTAATGCCAAAGAGAAAGAGGCCTAGAGGGTCACACACTAAGTTCATTCAAGTATCTCAAATTGAATAATGATTATTCACGTACATGGTTTAATAATTATTCAAGGAATCCTAAATTGTTTTAATGTTAGAGGTATAATAAAATGAAAACAAGTACAGGGCGTGTATTAAGGATTACACGTCGTGTAGTTTTTTTTTGAAAAAAAAGTACACGCCGAGTATTATTAAATGTACACGCCATGTAGTTTTTGATTTGGAAATTAAATGAATAAATGAATACAATAAATACACGCCATGTACATTGAATATACACGCCATGTAGTTATCAATGAAAAACAAGTACACACCGTGTATTTATAATTACATGACGTGTAGTTTTTCTAGTCGGAATTTTGAGGAAATATCATTTTATTAAAAGATATTTATTATAATTAGTTTGGGTGCATGTCATGGAATTAATGACTCGACATGGGGTTTTAAAAAGAGTTAATGAAATAAATAAAATGTTTAACGCATTTATTTATTTTCATAACTCTACAACCTCAAACCCAATTATAAATATCCTCACAACCCAAACTCTTTTCCCAAGACAACATAATCATTTTGCATAACAATTCTAAAGAACTATTTCAAGTCCAAAAGAACCGCTTCCTCCAAGAACACTCTCAAGACCGAGAGAGATCATCTTCCATCAGATCAAGACGATCTAAGGCAGACAACACAAGCAAAGGTTTCTCCATTCTAGCACCCGGAGACTCCTTTGGCGACGTCCAGAGATACGAGGTGCACGTGTGGATCACCGCTAGAGGAATTATATGCTTGGCTTCAGTGAAGCAATGACAAATCACATCAGAACGTGATAAGAATTTCAATGAAGGAAGAACACCCAAAATGTACTACTTTTCAATTGATTAAATTAATTGTAATCAACCTGTGGTGATCCAATTTTGTTGTTTCGGGACATTTCTTCTTCTTTGTCTATTAATATGAATTGATCTGTGGAGACTGGCATTTATCGTCATATTGATCCCTGATTGATCATTGGTAATGACAAAAATCCAAGTGAACACATCCACCCACACACTTCTGCTATGTCGGGAACCTTCAAATGGTATCAGAGCGTGGTTACAACATTGATTATAGTTATTAAATTTTCATTGATAATTTACGCATTTATATTTGATTCAATTTGTGATAAATAATTATATTAAAATTAATGAATGAGATATGTTCTTCCTCATTCATTTCTGGATTCACATCACAAAAACGACCATTTAATTTTAATTTTGATTAAAATAAAAAATGAGGAACTCATCCGGAGGAGCTTCTCTTTCTGTCTGTACAACATGGGAATACATGGCATGTAATTTAAACTACACTCCGTGTACTTAGGTCTAACGAACTGGTACTGGTCCATCTAAAAACGCTGTGTGAATTGAGTATACCTGATTTTTTTTACATTGTGTTGACCAAAAATGAATGGCACGTGGAACCAGAATACACGATGTGTATGTTGAATCAACACGCGGTGTAGTCCGATCTGGCCCAAGTGAAGCCGTGTACAAGGAGAAGCCGTTTTCAGCATACACAGGATTTGCAGGCCGATAACCATGTAACAAGGTAGTACACACTGTGTATGATTTATCTACATGTCGTGTACTCCAAAATTTACAATGTATAGAAAACACGCCAAATCCCCCTGCATGTACATTGGATAAAAGGTGAAAGAAATACACGCCGTGTAAATATAAACTACACGCCGTGTACTTTCCAGAAATGGAATTTCACCAGGTTTCCTCCAAATGTACAAAGACACCGTACAAGGAATATGGATGAGAAGAATCTCAAGGAAATTCAGAAAGGAATTTGAGTTAATGAATTGATTAATTATAAGATCATAATTAATTTAATTCAAGCACGACATATCTTGAATAATATAATGATTAAATGAATTTTAATTCTAAATATGTGTAAATGTCGTTGAATGTTATGGATGACCAGGAGCTAGACCAAATACCCTTCGTATGTGTGTATGGATTCATTTAAATTTGTTTAATTTAAATTCATTGGCCTGCGAGGCTTCTTCCAATAAAATGTGGGGCCTACGTGCCCATGGTTTCTTTAATGTAAACCCCATGTAATGGAGGATCTCCCAAGATAGAGAAGATGGTTAGAAATCCAATGCTGAGGTGAAACCAACCCAAGAAGATACAAAGGTGGATAGGTGTGAGCTGCAAAACATGAACCATTATGTTCATGGTGTTTTCCATAGGTTAGGGTTAGCTAATCGAAACAACTAGATAAGATAACCAATAGAAGCTCATAATCATGAAATCTTCTTGAAATTCTGTCGGAATACATGGTTTCTTAATTATATATGTGTTTCCACGATCACATAATTAATGAAATAAACAATCATGAAAATATGGAATAAAATAAAAACTAGACTATGCATAAACATTATTAGAATATGGTTAATCAGTAAAGCAAGCATCACTTAATATTAACAAGCATGTGATAATGAGAAACTCTAAATTAAAGATTAAAATCCCTCAATACCATATTAAGTCATAATAAGCCTTTCGTTACTTGATTAAGGGCAAGACTCAATAAAACTATGTGTTTGACCAACCCTTTTTGGGACAATTACTTTTATAAAGGAAGCCCTTATGAAAGGTTTCGGGTTGAATTAACCATATTACATCAAGAGGAGTATCCCTTGCTAGACTTAACATAATATTGGAGGCAAGAGTTGAGGAAATCCATGTCAGGATTTCATAATTGGGGAGTCCAATCAACAGATCAAGGAACTGTAAGCTCACATTTGGCAAAGACCTGCCTACCTAAATACCTTCAAATAGCTTGAGCAACCCTTGTTGGGGTTATGCGAAGGGGTATATGGATCCTTGACACTAGAATGTCAAAGAAACTAGAAATTTTGATTTCAATTGTGATGGTCATTGGGACATGATAAAATAGTGGGAGAATTAATAAATTCATTTATTATTTTTTATAATATGTAATCAAAACGTACTGATAAATATGCTCTTTTAATTTTTAAAATCAAAATGACATACTCGTCAACCAAATTTTCTCTGCGATCAATTCTGGATAAAGACATTATCCTCATCAGCAGTAACTTTCATGAATGGTTTTGGCGCCTTCGGGTTATCCTACGCCATGAATGAAAGTTTTACGTGCTGGAGTACACACTTCCTGATTCTCCTACCCCAGGGGCGAGTGATGAAGATTTCCTGGTCTATGATCAACATTTGAGCAATGCACTCGATGTTCAATGTTTGATGTTGTCATCTATGTCTAGTGAGCTCATGAAGTTTCATGAAGACATGTATGCCTACAGCTTTCTCGAGCACCTTCGTGGTCTATTCCAGAGAGAGAAAGACAGGAAATGTTTGAGATCTCCAAGGCTATATTTTAGAGCAAGCTAGGAGAAGGTTCCCTAGCCGGGCTTCATGTAGTCAAGATCATCGGCTACGTTGAGCGCTTGGAGGTTCTATGGTTTAACTCCCTAATGAACTGGGTACCGATCTCATTCTTGCATCACTCCCCAGAGCTTCTCAAACTTTGTTGTGAACTTCAACATGAACAACATTGAGATGTCTCTGTCTGATCTTCCTATCCCCATTCGCCAAGTGGACAATGACATGAAGAATGAAAAGCCTTCTTTCCTCATGGTGAATAAAAGGAAAGGGAAGGTGAAGAGCATTAATCACAAAGCATCTTCAAGCCCTTCCATGAAAAGGAAGATCAAAGGGGAGGCAAGAGAATAGGAGGCAATTTGTTTCACATGTGGCAAGAAGGGCCACTGGAAGAAAAATTGCACCCAGCCAAGGAAGCAAGGGGAAGCTTCCGGTGCATATGTTATCGAATGAAATATATCTATTTCTACCAATTGGGTATTAGATATTGCTTGTATTTCTCACATCTGTATTCAAATATAGGAACCAAGTAGATTCAGAAAGATAGACCGAGGTGCGGTCGATCTACGAGCATACAACAGAGCTAGACTCACTGTTGTAGCTGTCAGAGACTACCACCTCACATTTCCTACTGGGATGGTCTTGGTTTTTAAAGGATGTTATTATGTACCCTCTATAACCAAAAACATTATTTCAGTATCCAGATTAGATACTGATGGATTCATCTTCATGTTTCGAAGTGTATGTTGCTACTTTTATAAAAATAGCTTTTTTTTGTTAGGGAACATTTATATAACGTCCTTTATGTGTTAGAGTATACAAATCAAGTAATGGAAATAAATGACAAAGATAATTCACATGACTCAAACCACACCCAACTTTGGCATCACCGGCTAGGTCATTTTAAAGAGAAACGTTTGACAAAATTACATCAAGATGGGTATTTAGATTCTTTCGAACTAAAACCACTTGGTGAATGTCATGCGTGTCTACAAGGAAAAATGAAAAAAGCCCCATTTGGTGAGAAATGTTAAAGGGCTAAAGAGATTCTATAATTAGTTCACATAGATGTGTGTGGACCATTTCCAATTGAAGCAAGGGGTGAGTTCTCGTACTTCATAACTTTTACTGATGATATTTGAAGATAAGGATATATTTCATTGTTGAGGTATAAGTTAGATTCTTTTGTTCGGTTCAAAAAATACAAGAATGAAGTTGAGAACCACGTTGGTAAGAAGATTAAGAAACTCCGATCAGACAGAGGAGGATAATATCTTAATTAGAACATCATTGATTTCTTATGGGAGTTTGGGATTCAATGTCAACTCAATCCTTTTTACACACCTTAGTGGAATGGTGTAAGTGAAAAGAGGAACCACACCCTATTGGACATAGTGAGATCAATGATGAGTCATGGGAGTCTTCCATTATCCTTTTTGGGATATGAATTACAAACAGCAGCACACATACTAAACCAAGTACCAAATAAATCGACAAATGGTATTCCATACGAGTTATGGAGTGGGCGCAAATCCATGTTATCGAATTTACATGTGTGGGGTAGTGAAACATTTTTACGGCCTCTTCAGGTAACAAACTTGCACCCCGAGGCATAAAGTGTATCTTTATAGAATATCCCAAGGAAATAAGATGATAATACCTATACGAACCCTTATACAAAAAGGATATAGTGGCAAGACACGCCATATTCCTTGAGAGGGAGCACATATCCAAAAGGGATAATGGGTGAAAGATAAACTTTGATGAAGTAGAGGCTCAAGATATATAGGAGTTGGTACAAGAACAGATTCCACAAAGCCCCGTGGAAGAACAATCTATTCCAAAGACACAAGAACTTCATAGGAGCACGAGAGAAGTGAGAGAATCAGAACGATATGGTTTTCATGTCACTAAGGATGGTGACTCATTATTGGTTGACACTGATGATCCTATTACCTACAAGGAAGCATTTGAAGGCACATATGTTTCCAAGTGGCAAGAAGCCATGAATTCTGAAATGTATTCCATTTACCAAAATCGTGTCTGGATTTTGGTAGATCCTCAAGTTGATATAAAGCCTATTGGTAATAAATGGGTATTCAAGAAGAAACTAGACATGGAGGGGCAAGTAAGAAACTATAAGGAACAACTGGTCGCAAATGGTTTTAGATAGCATCAAGGAATTGACTATGATAAAACCTTTTCACCTGTTGTGATGTTGAAATCCATCAGAATCTTATTGGCCATTTCCACTTACCATGACTATGAAATTTGTAAAATGGATGTCAAAATAGCATTCCATAATGAGAACCTCTAGGAAGATGTCTACCTGACACAACCTGAAGGCTTTGTGACACCAAAGGATGCCAACATGGTATTCAAGTTGTAGAAATCAATTTATGGATTAAAGGAAGCATCAAGGTCACTGAAAATTTGTTTTGATGAAGCCGTTACATAATTTGGATTTGTTAATAAGGAATGTGAGCCTTGTGTCTAAGAAAGGTTTAGTGGAAGTTCATTTGTTTTTCTAATAGTATATGTTGATGAAATTTTACTTATTGGAAAAGAAGTACCCATCTTACAGTCAGTTAAGGTATTGTTAGATAAATTCTTTTCCATGAAGGACTTGGGCGTGGAAGTATATATTCTTGGGATCAAGATCCATCATGATAGATCCAATAAAATGCTAGGACTGAGTCAAAGTACATACATTGACAAGAAACTGAAGAGATTCACTACGGAATAGTCCAAGAGGGGATTTTTTTCAGTGTCACATGGCATTCATCATTCTAAGAAAATGTGTCCTCAGACACATGTGGAAAGAAAGAGAATGGAAATGATCCCTTACACATCCACAATTGGGTCAGTCATGTATGCTATGTTATGTATGATGCTAGATGTTTCTTACGCATTAAGTGTGGTAGGCAGATATCAAGCTGATCCAGGAGACCTCCATTGGATGGAAGTCAAGACTACCCTTAAAAATCTAAGGCATACTAAGAATATGTTCCTGATTTATGGAGGAGATGAGGAACTAGTCATCAAAAGACATGTAGATGCTAGTTTCCAGACTAATGAAGTTGACATGAAGTCACAAATTTGATACATATTCAGTTTGAATGGAGGTGTAGTGAGCTGGAAGAGCTCAAAGAAAAGTGTGGTGGCAGATTCTACAGCGGAGTCCGAGTATATCACAGCTTATGAGGTAGCTAAGGAAGCAGTATGGATGCGAAGCTTCATCCAAGAGCTGGATATAGTACCGAGCAGTAAAGATCCTATCACACTCTTTTGTGATAATACTGGAGTGGTGGCACTTGCAAAAGATCGAAGGTCACATCAGTGGACAAAGAACATACTTTGGATGTATCATCTCTTGAGGGATTTTTCTCAAAGAGGTGAAGTTGCAGTGAGAAGTATTTCCATGGAAGACAACATGGTGAACCCCTTGACTAAAGCCTTGACTTAGAAGAAACATGATCATCATGTGAGGTATAGTGAACTAAAAGTAATAGGCAGTTGGCTCTAGTCCAAGTGGGAGTTTGTAAGGGTTGGTGCCCTGAGAACCAACTATTTTGTACTTTGATTACATGAATTTTCACTTATTATATATTGTTAATTGTTCTGCATGACTATAATATAATAATGTCCTGGAATTTTTGTTGCATTAATATGGTCATGGAATATCCCCGCTATGATGATAACCTTGAAATTCTATAACAATATTCTTAAATAAAGTTTTTCAGTTGGATGAAATACTATGATATGACACATAGTATACAGACCGTCATGTGTGAGTAATCATAAGAAGAAGAGACTCTCTCTCATGGAGTTTGCACTTGGTAATCTCAAAGATGGGAGATTATGAGAACAGACCCGCCAATAGTAATTCCACATGTCTTGGTGTCATCAGACATTACTATCTACGAGTGTGTGTAATGGTCCTTAGACTGAAAGATTATCATTAACTCATGTCATGACTCACACACTTAGATTTGCTGATGAAAAATGTCACGAAGACAGTTGGTGGGAAGTATGGTACGTTGGGTGTGTCAAGAATGACATGTTGTTAATGGATAAGTCAAGGAATTATTTTTCCCTTCCATATTTAGGGAAGTATATATCTTAGGCCCTTTTATTGAAATAGAACAGTCGAACAAATTCCATTTCCATGGTGACACGACGAGTTTATTTCTGGAAGTCAAAGAATGACAAATCAAGCATATAGGTTTATAACACTACCATGAATCTTGCTTGATGAGATATTGAGAAAAAGGGATTAAATTACATAGTAAGAATTCGTATGAGGTGATATGTCAATGCAGCATCAACTTCTTTCTCTTGGGTTCCTTGACTCGTTGCTAGATAGTAATCTTGGCCTTTAGGCAAGCCTGTATAATGCCAATGATAAAGAGGCCGAGAGGGTGACACACTAAGTGAATTCAAGTATCTCAAGTAGAATAAAGATTATTCCCGTACATGGTTTAATAATTATTCAAGGAAGCCTAAATTGTTTTAATGTTGGAGGAAGAATAAAATGAAAACAAGTACACACCGTTTATTATTAAATGTACAAGCTGTGTAGTTTTCATTTTGGAAAAGAAATGAATAAATGAAAACAAGATATACATGTCGTGTACATAGAATGTACACGCCCTATAGTTTTCAATGAAAAACAAGTAAACGCCATGTATTTATGATTACACACCATGTAGTTTTTCTAGACAGGATTTTTGAGGAAATATAATTTTATTAAATGATATTTATTATACTCAGTGTGGGTGCATGTGAAGGAATTAATGACTTGACATGGGGTTTTCAATATAGTTAATGAAATAAATAAAACACATAACACATTTATTTATTGTCAAAGCTCTACAACTTCAAACCCAATTATAAATATCCTCAGAACCCCAACTCTTTTCCTAAGACAAGAGAATCGTTGTGCACAAGAATTATAGAGAATTTTTTCAAGGCCAAAAGAACCTCTTCCTTCAAGAACACTCTCATGACCAAGAGATATCCTCTTCCATTAGATCAAGATGTTCTAAGGCGGACAATTCAAGCAAAGGTTTCTCCACACTAGCACCCGGAGACTCCTTTGGCGATGTCCAGAGATACGAGGTGCCCGTGTGGATCACCGCTAGAGGAAGTCTACACTTTGCTTCTGTGATGCCATAACAAATCACATCAGAATGTGATCAAGAATATCAATGAAGAAAGAACACCAAAAAGGTACTTATTTTCAATTGATTATGTTAATTATAATCAACCTGTGATGATCCACTTTTGTGGTTCTGGGACCTTTTCTCTTCTTTTTCTATTTCTGTGAATCGATCCACAGATACTGGCATTTATTGTCATATTGATCCCGGATTGATCATTACTAATGACAAAAGGCCAAGTGGGAACATCCATTCACACACTTCCGCTATGCACGGAACCTTCAGGTGCCACACGGCCAGCCGGGCCGAGCCACACAGCCAGCTGGGCGCTGCACGGCTGGAAGAGTCGTGCACCACACGGCCAGCCGGGCCACGCCACACGCCTAGTCGGGCGCCGTATGGCCAGTCGGGCTCGGCACCATACGGCCACGGGCCGTGCTTCCCTCAGGTCGGGCCGCGCCTTCGGGCCGAGCCACGCCTTTAGGTTGCCCCCCCCCCTTCGGATCGGGCCGACCACTTTGGTAGGGCCGCATCCACGAATTGGGTCAGACCCCGGTTTGGACCGGGTTGGGCCTGGTCGGTCCGACTGGGTCGGACCAGACCTGGACCTGCTACGACCATTTACACCTTTTAGCCCTCATCTTGGGCTACGGGTGTCCGAACGATGAACCGTCTACGACGATGGAATTCATGGAGCGAGATGATACTTTTGGCATGCTCCACTTGAGGTTCAGATGTAGTTGGGGTACGGTCGGGTTGGTTTGATCCTAAAAACCAACTGAGCCACTGGAACGAAAATGATAATAACTCACAGACCGGGCGTCTGATTGAAGCACCATCTATTGCGTTGGGTTCCTTATGATGAGACGGAACTACAGGATACATCAATTTAGGACATCATTATAGTTGATGTATCGACACTTTCCACGAGAAGTGGACCCTCCAAGAATTGAGCATGCTGTGTGCGGGAACCCTATAGTTGGCTGCGATACTATAATAGAATCCTCTGTGGGTTCGATAGTGGTGACTTCTATACAATAATTCTATGTGGGTTTGAAAGTGATGACTTATATACCAGAATCCTTCGTGGGTTTGACAATGATGACTACTATACCGGAATCCTCTGTGGGTTCAACGGTGATGACTTCGGTACCGAGATCCTCCGTGGGTCCGACAGTTTGGACTTCTTTTCCTGGATCCTATGTGGGTCCGATAGAATAGCTAATCCTGTATCCTGTGTGGGTATGACAACTTATCCATTCCTTTATCATGTGTGGGTCCGACAGCTTAGATGAATCAGTGAATACATGTAATCATCTCTATCACTCTACAAAAGATGTATACATGTGTGAGATGAGTCTTGTCTTTCAACCATTATCATCATGGTGATTGACTTTACTTCCTTTATGGAATGGGTTGTGCTTGGGCTTGAGAGTTGGAGTCGGTCTATAATTAATAACATAGGTATATGTATGGGCATATACCTAAGTAGGTTTTGTTGATACTTTGTGATTGTATATTTCTTCTATGGTTTATCCTTTGTGGATTGTGGGAGACCTCCAGGGGGCTCGGGGTCCCCTACTATGTATTGTTATACTCACCCATGTACGGGCCTTGCCCGTACCTTGTTGTGTTCTATGCAGACGACGGTCAACAGTGATCGAGGATGAGGGTGACAGACGGGAGGCTGCTCAGAGCTGGACTAAATGGGACGTTCCTCAGGGATGAGTTGTTCAAGTTCTGTACCTACCCTTTAGGTAGGATTCCCCAATGGACGATCTAGGAGCTCTTTACCCATTTTTTACTTGTACTTGTTCTTGTTGTTCAGTTGGGTTTGTAGACTAGCCCATTTACTTTCAACACTACCTTTGTATTCCATTTTTAATAGTGTTCTGCTTCCAATTGTGTACTCTGATTGGGTGTGATTTCGTTTTATAAAGGAAATGCCTTCCCTACCTAAGGATTTATGCCTTTGGTGCTAGTCGCCAGCCCTGGCCTATGGAAGGCGGGCTTGGGGTAGTCACAACACAGGTCCCGAGGACGGGTCATGACAAAAATTTATCCATAATTTTTACTTCAGAAGACTAGGATAGATCGTAAAATTCTTTAATCGATGGGGAACCAAGCTAGATATCTTTTTAGATTTTGATGACTGAGTTTAGAGACATAGTCTATCAATAGTGTTTTATTACTACCATCAAGTTTTTATTGATATTGGTTCAAATCGAAGAGAATAGGTGGTGATTCATCTTATAGATGATCATGTTGTGGAATATTCCCTTTAAGAACCCAATGTTGTTAGATTCAAATGTAATAAATACCCAGATAAAGTTAGCTTGTAGTGATTCATTAAATGTAGTAAGGTTTTTAATTCCTAGACCACCATCCTTCAAGGGATTGCAATAATAATTCCCTTAACCCTGAGAAAGTTCTTTTCCAAAATGGATCTACCATAAATATTATTCTTAAAATAATTATTAAGAATCTTGATTAATGACCATGGACAGATATATACCATGAATGAGTAGAAAATGTTGTGAAATACAACATCATTCAAAGAAAAAATACTCCAAGTAATTAAGAGGGGCTTACATTTAATTTTGTTCAGGTGGTCTTTATAATTATCAACAACATCCCTAAAATGATAAGCATCAATTATTCCACTAAATAGTGGAATCCCCTTGATGTCAAAAGGTATTTCTCCCCCACCAAAGCAAAACCTTCCCCAAATAGATAGCTTCCCAAGGGTGATAAAATTGTGAATAAATAATTCTTAAAAATTGTTCCTCCAAATGTGTTAATTAGTGATTTCCCCATACTACTTCGAGACCCCCTTGATAAAAATAATATCTTTCTTTCATCCATGTCGAAACTAAACTATATAATCAATATAAAATATGTTTGATTGTTTTCTATCCTTGTACCTATAAAAAATTATGTTGTCCAAATATACAATGTCATGGAGGAATCTACATAATTAATCCATTGAAATAATATAAAGGATGTAAAATAATGGAAAAAATGATGAATTCCATAATATCATGTGAAGAAACATTTGGAATATAATTAATCATAAAAAATCACTATTTGTAAAGAATTCAATAATCATATGAATAGAGAGACCACTAAATCCAAACTTATAAAGGACTCGTATAATATATTCGTAGTTAATATTATAGTAAGACATCCGCAGATTAAAAATAAAATCAATAAAACCCTCCTTACTAGTCTTATGAGAAGATTAATTCACTTGGATAATGTAAAGAGTAAACCATGCATTCTCCTTTTATCTATATAACATAATTGATTGAGATACAACACCTTATTTATGATAGAGGAAATTATAGTGGAAAAAATATTTGTTATGATTTTTAAGATATGTTATCCAAATAAAATTTCTTATGGAGTTGAGTGTATGAAAAAGATATATTTTAAGAAATAGGAATAATATTTTCCAATTAAACCCCTACAGAAGGATCCCATTACTAAAAAATACAGGGATCATACTCCTGAGATCCACTTTGATAATGTAAAAAAATTAAATGATGAATATATTAGGCAATAAATCTTGTAGAGCATAACATATATTATTATGAGAGGAATTTGTATCCTTGAACTACAATTTTTCTCACATCCAAGTAATCATGATATTATAAAATTGATCTATAAGATTTAGGATTTTATTTCTAAAATCATAGGATTTAAGGTGTCATCCACTAATAACAAGGCTCTGGTATTATTAAACAACCCATTAACTATTCTCTCTCTTACCAGTGTTAATTTCAGTCCCCTTCTTCAGATTTGTATTTGATTTAAAATCCCACCTAGGATTCAACAAGTTATTAAATAATTTAGTGTTTCTATCACCGTCTTTTTATAACATAGCACTATAATTCTCCTTAAGGTAAACATATTTAAAAGTAATTTTTTATTCATCTTAGAGGAATTTCCAACATACATATTAAAAATATTTAATGAATACATTTCATCATAATTGTTTTGAAAATTTTATCACTCTTTTTTAAAAAAACAATTACCCATCCATAGAAGAGAAAATTTCCTCACTCCAACATTTGAGCTTATATGTTGTGATCCTAAAATTATTCACACAAGAATATAAGTCGTCGGTATATTTATTAGATTTAAAAACCTCATTAATATTTTCATAGAATCTATGAGTTTAATCCAAGAATTATTAGATCTAAAAATAATGAATCTCCTTTCCTTTTTTATAATGATGCATGTAAAAATGAGATGATGATCAAAGTTATTTTACATGAGGTGATAATATTTTTTCTCTTACCAATGAATTAAGGTTCTAAATTTGATATAAATCATTTCGGTTTACTATCCAAAATTATATTTCATTATTTTCTCTACTAGGTAAACTTTTACCCATAAAGAGTGATTTCCTCCATGTCATTACATCCAATGAAATCATTAAATTTTCAACTATAAATGGTAGGATTGGGTTCCCCATCATTCCATGAGATTCTGTGATAGCATCAATTTCCCCAGAGAGAGTCTAATGGTCATTAATATTTTATTTAGGATTTCCAATTCCTACCAAATATACCTCCTCCTTTTTTATGTTGTGATAGAATAAGTAAATGTGTAGAAGAAGTTATATGTATCTGTGGAGACTAGGGTAGTGGTCATTTAATGGCTAATGGGGATGACTGAACAACTATTGATAGACAAAGAAACCAAGACCCAATACATTTCCCTAAATGTTGAATGATAATTAATGGAAAAATAATTATATCCCAAGTAAACGATGTTCATTAATTTAAATATATTAAAATTAAAATTATTATATATAATACCAATCATTGAAGGCTGGAGAGATTAATAAAAATTAATAGTTATTATGGTGGAATGATGGGACTACCTTAGAAAAATCCAGTGAAAAATATTCCTTTCATATATGATCTTGGATTTTTTTACCTTTCACCTATATATGGTTTCTTTATATCTCCTGATCCATTTAGATTTAACTTATTTTACAAATATTGATGTAGTGGTGGATAAAAAGTAGAGGCATCCCATTTCTTATTTATTACTGAAACATATAAATTTCCCTAATTTAATATTTACAAAATTCATAGAGAAATGAATGGTTCATGATTTCTCTTAATGGGGAGTGGTGGATTATTCCAATTATCCAGAATAATTGGATCATTCAAGCACCATTTTGTAAGGACATCCTCTTAATTTTGAACCTATGGTCAATATAACTCTATATATTACACTATCAATTCTTAGTTTTACTTAATTAGAGGACATTTCCCAATCTCATATTCCACTAACGTACTCCACTCTTTACCATCCATGTTTCTATATTTTTATGAATATTCATTTGTGAGCCAAGTGAGGATGCAAAGGGATTCCCATTTCCAATCCTCCCTATACATCCTTCTCATGTTATTATTATGCAATGACACAGAGATCATGGGTATCACAATCCACCTCATTATTTTTTTCCTTTAGAAGTTAATCTAGATATGAATAGAGTTATAGTATCAACTTCTTGAATCATTCAAGTGATTATAAATAAATACTTATCTATAACTTATTTCAGGGTTATCCTAATACTTTTCTATTTTAGAGGACTATGTTTCTATAAATATTTTTTCTAAAACTTCATACAACCTAAGATCACATGTCCAACCAGAATATAGTAATCAATTAAAGTCATAATAAAATCATTATCAACATCAAAGTCAATATTATATCCATGACAATAAGCCTATAACTATGTGGTAAATGATACATTTTTGAATCCAAAATATCCATGATCGAATCTAGGTAGGGATGAATTTATAAGTTAATGTAGAATTACTATAACAAGACAATATAGTAGTTGCAGAACTAAAGCGGCAGAGGCACTGCATATACAACTGTAGTGGCGGTGCTATTATAGCTACCAGGGTACTGTAGCAATACTATTTATCTTCTTCAACATGTTCAAACTTATTAACATCACTACACCAAATTTTACGTTGTCAACTTTTGTAGTTTACTTAGAATTATTTATTTTCTTATAATCATCATACATGGAACCCTATTTTATCATACTTTTTCCTGGAAAATATGTTACTGTTTACATTAATGGTCACGATTCCTCCTAAAAACATTTAAGATATTATGTAAATTTCAAATTAAACATGGATTGGTGTAAAACTTTATATGTTAAGTTTGAACTTATATAAATTCAAACATACTCTGGATAGTATCTTAGATATTATATTATTTTGATAATGTCTTGAGAAGATACACAACCACTTTTTTGTTATGATGTAAAATTTAACAATATTTAGTAGGTTTATTTAAAAGATAAAACATTTTTTCCATATCATATATATAATTTTACGTGTTTGGAACATTTATTTAATTTCAAGATAATGTATTTATTAAAATATAACAATGATGGGTGGTGGGAACATATTCTCACATATTCAAAAAAATATTTGGATAAAAATTTTAAACAAGATAAAACAAAATTTTCCATATAATCTTCTCAAAACATTATATAGAAATAAAAAATTATGGACCATGTTTAAAAAATTAGTCATCTCATATTGATTATAACAACCCATCATTATCAAACATCATCCCTTATCAGAAAATAGTGTTGAGTCAATATGGTTTTCCTTATGACTTTTTTCATTCCTTCTTGTTTTGAAAATCACAAACAACTTATTCTTAAGGAAAATTTCTTTTATAAGGAAAATTGTTTTCTTAAGGAAAATTGCTTTTATAAGGAAAATTGTTTTCTTAAGGAAATTTCGTTTATAAGGAAAACTGTTTTCTTAAGTAAAATTACCTTTTTAAGGAAAATCGCTTTTATAAGAAAAATTATCCTTATAATAGTTTCATCTAGATTTTTCTTAAGTATAAGATTCAGATTCATTTTTATTTTCTCCAAATTACTTGAAACTTTGACATGAAGTATTCTGTTTTAGGATCCGAATTCTGGATAAGAACTGTGATAAAGTTTCACTCCGAAATCCAGAATGAGAACTGTGATAAAGTTTCATTCTGAATTCTGGATACAGTTTTAATCCAGATTCAGGATATGAATTCTTATGAAGTTTGATAATGAATTCTCAATACGAATTCTAATGAATAATTCCCATTACGAATTCTGATAAATAATTCTCATTATGAATTCTGATAACGAATTACCATTCCGAATTCCCATTCCGAATTCATCTATTAAACAGAATCTGATCATCTTTGTTTTATACACTCTGAATTTATTCAGACTCTGAATCTTCACTCCTAACTTTCATTTCACTTATGTCTTTTTATTTTGTCTACTCTTTATTATTTTCCGTAAACTCTGAACCTTCACTCCGAATTTTTCATTCCGAACATTTAAGTTAGATTTTAAAACAATGTCGTATATTCTGTTACACTTGTTTTATTATAAAACGATGTCGTCTATTTTGTTATAAACTAACCGTTGTCTAAGTGACACGTGTACAGGACCCTCCGATCTTTATGGAAAATATAACCGTTGGAGAAGGAGCCGAACTTACCTATAAATAGGAGCTCATTTGAAAGAGCTCAGTGCTAAAAGGGTCTGAAAGGCTGACTGATCTTCGACTCATGTGATTACATGATTGAAGTAATTTCTAGAGAGAGAGGCTCTTATTATCTCTCAAAGCTTCGTGCGACTCCGAATGTTGGTGATTACATTTGAGGGCTTCTAGGGATAGGAAGACAGAGGTGCCGACTACCTTGAAGTTTGAGGGATTCCATGCTGAGGATGATAGAGGTTGCCAACTACCTTGAAGTTGAGGGCTTGCGGGGATAGCAAGACAGAGACTCCGATCTTCGTATCAAGGGCTTACCCTGGTGTGGGTAAGACAGACTTTCTTGAAAGTATAAATCAAGAGACCTTTATCCAAGGTTGTTGGATACCCTTCTCTTTGGGTTAAAATAATAATATCTTGTTACTTGTAGTTCTACTACTTTTTTATTTTCCGCTATATACTGTATTGTAAGGAAAGTATAACTTTCTTATAATTTCTTACTTATACTCTGCTTCATTTAGATTCTATATGATTTAAGGTAGAATCTCATATGGAAATCTTTTGTTAAATTTGTATTTCTGAAACTATATTTCTAGAACCTATTTTCGGAATCTATTTCCAAGTTTTCATTTGGTATTAGAGGTGTTGTGAATTTTCTTAATTTTAACTTTGTTAAACATAGCCCTTTCCTTTTCTTAAGGAAAACAAAGTTATTCGTAACTAACTTTAAAGGTTCCAAAGGAATTTTTAAAGTTTACAATTCACCCCCCTCTTGTAAATTGAGCATCTACATCACGATTTCGATCCTACAATTGGTATCAGAGCTGGTCTCTGAAATACTTATACTTATGAATAAGTTTTTCTTGCTCACCTTTCCATTCTGAACTTTATCATTCCAAAAATTCACAATCCGAACTTTGTGATTACAAACTTTTTCTACTAACAAGTTTGTGTATCGAAGGATTTTTCTAGTATGGCAGGAATTAATGTTGGTTCAATTGATAATCTAAATCCTACAAGACCACCAATCTTTGATGTGAATGATTATGAATACTGGAGAGATCGTATGAAGACTTTTATTATCAATACTGGAGTGGAAAACTTTGTTATGCTTACTGGTGATTATAAAATTCCCGACAAGGAAGTTAGAACTTTTACTAACCAGGAAAAGCAGGAATATCAACTCAATTATAAGATACGCAATACTTTACTTTTTTCAATGACTAGAAATATATATATATATATCCAAATTTCTTCTTGTAAAGTAGCTAATTGTATATGGAAGAAGTTAGAGGTTACACACTTTAGAACTTCTAAGGTGATTGAGACTAGAAGAGCTATGCTTAGAGCTGAATATCATGGCTTCAACTTTCCTTATGGTGAACCAATCTGTAAAGTTCAACAGAGATTTATGACCATTGTTAACAGCTTACAATCTACGAGAGAGAAAGGTTTAGATGATGAATCTCTTGTGGATTAAATAATTGATATTATGCCCAATGAGTGGGAATCCAAAAGAACAACTATAGATGAGAACAGGAAGGTCACTCAAATTACTCTTGATGAGCTATTTGGAACTCTTCTACAACATGAAACCAGAATGAAGAGAGATGCTGAAAACATCAAGAAGAAGAATGGAAATGGTACTATTTCTTTTACAGCAACTTCGAATCAGATGAAAGCTAAGACTCCTGAGAGAGTAACCAGATCCAAGTCTAAGAAAGTTCTTTTCCAATCTGAATCTAGTGAGAGTGAAGTCTTTGAAAATGAATTAGCAAATCTTGCTTGAAGGATCAACAAGATAGCTGGATAGAAAAATTTCCAATCCAAGTATAAGAAAAAGGACATGAAAGATAAGAAAGATGGAGAATTTACTTGTTATGAATGTAAAAGTGCTGGATATATTAGACCAGATTGCCCTTTTCTCAAAAAGAAAGAAAGGAAAGAAATGCATTCAGACAGGAACAGAAAGAAATATTATAAAGCCAAAGCTAAGAATGTTCTGAAAGCTAATGACACCTGGAGTGCCAGTGGTGGTGAATCTTCAGATGAATCTTCTGATTATGAATCTTCAGGACAGAAGAAACTTGGTCTTATATCCAGATTACCTATTGATAATCATTGTCTTATGGATAAGGTACGAAATGCTGAATCATTGACCAATTTTTCTTTAAATTCCAATGATAGTAAGTATTATAACTCTTCTGATGAAGAATCATCTTCTGATGAAGAAAATACTTTACCTACTTATGAATAAGTCTCTAGGTTTGTTGAACTTCTTGAAATTAAGAATTCCAAACTCAATAAGAAACTTGATAAAGAAAACTCTAGGAATTATATTCTTACGAAAGAGATATCAGATCTTTCTAAAGATCTTGAAAAGAAAAATTCTGATTTTGAAAGTGTTTCAAAAAATCTTGAGGATGTAAGTTCTGAGAAGAACAAACTTTCTAAAGAATTAGAAAAAGTAATTTCTAAGAAAAATGTTTTCGAACCTAACTCTAGTTCTAAAACTAATGATTTTGATGATAAAAACTTGGTTTTAAAACTCAAGTCTGAAATTTTTTCTTTAAAGAAGTGTTTATCAAACTTTACCCATGGTAAAGAAAATTTTTGATAAAATGTATTCCCAAATATGACCTTTAAGAAATAAATACGGATTTGGTTATACCCATGCAAAACCAATTTTTAGTAACAATTATTTTTTTCCTCAAAGTGACCCATTTTGTACCAAGTGTCAATGTGGTGGTCACTGGGCAACAATTTTTTCTTTAAACAAAACCCAATCCTTAGGTTTTCACAAAGCTTATTTCTCTAAGAAGATGTGGGTACCTAAAATTTTATTATCTGGAAATCTCAGATCCAAACAAGTTTGGATTCCGAAAGTCTAAATTTCTTCTTGATTTCAGGAAAATAAAGAGAGTACCAGCAACAATACATGGTACATGGATAGTGGATGTTCCCGACACATGACTGGTAACAAAAGCT
The DNA here is from genome assembly GCA_963277665.1 of Viscum album. Classification (NCBI taxonomy): domain Eukaryota; kingdom Viridiplantae; phylum Streptophyta; class Magnoliopsida; order Santalales; family Viscaceae; genus Viscum; species Viscum album. Next base: position 1,676,335,619 of record OY728138.1, on the reverse strand, counting down.
ATTTTGAAAAGATTATCAAAACGATAGGAGGAAAGGAAACTTTCGGAGATAATGCTAAGGGTGAGATTGTTGGTATAGGTTATATTGTTCTTTTAGGTAAAATGTTAATTTCAAATGTTCTTTTTGTTAAGGGTCTTATGCACAACCTCATTAGCATAAGTCATTTATGTGATGAAGGTTACCTTGTGAATTTTAGGAATGCTAAGTGATTAGTTCACAATTCCAAGGAAGAATTTATTCTCTCAGCCAATAGGCAAGAGAATGTTTACACCTTAAACTTAGAATACCTCAGGAGTCAAGATTTACCTTGCCTAAGTGCAATGGAAGATCATTCCTGGTTATGTCATAGAAGACTAGGTCACTGTAACCTTAGAAACTTATGTAAACTCTCTAAGAAGAAACTAGTTAAGGACCTACCGGAGCTTAGATTTCATTCTTCTAAAGTTTTTGATCCTTGTCAATATAGAAAGCAACAAAAATCTAGTTTTAAGTCAATCGGTGAAGTCTCATCAACCGATTCATTACAGTTAGTGCACATGGATCTTTTTGGTCCAACACATACTGGAAGTATTGGAGGCAAGTACTATGTGTTTTTTCTAGTTGATGATTACAGTAGATTTACATGGGTCTATTTTCTAACAAAGAAGTCTGAAGCTTTATCGTATTTCCAATGTTTTAGAGCTCATGTTAAAAATGAGAAAAACCTTCCATTGAAAACTATTCATAGTGATCGTGGAGGAGAATTTCAAAATTCTGATTTTGGAACTTTTTGTAGTAAAAAAGGTATTACTCACAATTTTTCAGCACCGAGAACTCCTCAACAGAATGGTGTGGTTGAAAGAAGAAATAGAATTCTTCAAGAAATAACTAGAAACATGTTGAGTGAATATTCTATTGCTAGAAATTTCTAGGCTGAAGCTGTAAGTACTGCTTGTTATACTATAAATCGAGTTTTGATTAGACCTTTTCTTAATAAAACTCTTTATGAGTTATGGAAAGGTAGAAATCAAAGACTATCCTACTTCAAGGTTTTTGGCTGCAAAGTATTCATTTTGAATATTAAAGATAACTTACATAAATTCGCATGAAAATATGATGAAGGAATTTTCTTAGGTTATTCCACAACATCTAAGGCTTATAGAGTTTTTAATAAAAATACTTGTATTGTTGAAGAAACAGTACATGTCAAATTTGATGAATCAGATCATTTTGTTTTTAAACCACGTCAACCTACATCCTCGGATGTGTTTTCAAAAACTGATTGTCAAACTTTGATAGAACAACCTTCTGATAAGGAAATTGTTCAAGAAGATACTTCTGAAACATTTACCCCAGATGACTTTCTACCGTATGTTGATGAACAGGTTTTACAAAATCCAAATCAGGTGTTTCTTAAGAATCTTCCCAGTGATAGAATCATTGGTGATGTAAATCAACCTGTAAGGACTAGAAGTTTCTTATGAATTTAAGTAGAACATCTAGCATTTTTTCCCAATTAGAACCTAAAATCACTGATGAAGCTTTAGGTGATGATGATTGGATTAAAGCCATGCAAGATGAACTAAATGAATTCAAAAGGAATAAAGTCTGGACCTTGGTTGAAAGACCTAAGGAAACTTCTGTTATTGGAGTAAAATGGGTTTTCAGAAATAAATGTGATGAAAATGGAGTCATAGTTAGAAATTAAGCTAGACTTGTTGCTAAAGGTTATAATTAGCAAGAGGGAATAGACTATGTAGAAACCTATCCTCCAGTAGCTAGACTTGAATCTCTCCGTTTTCTACTTGCCTTTGTAGCTTTCTTTAATTTAAAACTTTTTAAAATAGATGTGAAATGTGGTTTTCTTAACGGCTATGTTCAAGAGGATGTTTTTGTTGAACAACCTCCTGGATTTGAAGATACAAAACATCCTGATCATGTTTTTAGACTTACCAAAGCTTTGTATGGTCTTAAACAAGCCCCATGAGCATGGTATGATAGACTCACTAGATTTTTGCTTCAAAATAACTATGTTAAGGGAAATGTAGATCCAACCCTTTTTATCAAGAAAGATAAGAAAAATGTTTTGATTGTTCAAATTTATGTTGATGACATCATATTTGGCTCAACTCAGCAATCTTTGACCGACTCTTTTGCAAGTCTAATGAAATCTGAGTTTGAGATGAGTATGATGGGTGAGTTAACTTTTTTCATTGGTTTTCAAATTTCTCAAAAACTAGAAGAAACCTACATATCTCAACATAAGTATATTAAAGATCTTCTTAAGAAGTATGGTTATGACAATACTAAGAGTATAAGTACTCCCATTGTTACCTCAAATTATTTAGATCTTGATGAAACTGGGAAACCAGTAGATCAAACATCTTTCAGAGGTATGATAGGAAGTTTACTTTATTTAATAGCTAGTCGACCAGACATAATGTTCTCAGTATGCTTATGTGCAAGATATCAATCCAATCATAAGGAATCTCACTTAAAGTTAGTAAAAAGAATTTTTCACTACCTTAAGGGAACCATGGATCTAGGATTATTTTATACTTCTGGAAATGATTTTGTTCTAAAAAGATTTTCTGATGCTGATTTTGGTGGGTGTAGAATGGATAGAAAAAGTACATCTAGAACTTGTCATTTCTTAGGAGATTCGTTAGTTTCTTGGTTCTGCAAGAAGCAACATTCTGTAGCACTCTCCACTGCTAAAGCTGAATATGTAGCAGCTGGAAGTTGTTGTGCTCAAGTGTTGTGGATGCAACACACACTCACAGACTATGGCTTGAGTTTTACTAAAACTCCAATTTTGTGTGACAACACAAGTGACATTTCCCTCAGTAAGAACCCTGCACATCACTCCCGTGAAAAACACATAGATATTAGGCATCACTTTCTTAGGGATCACACACTTAAGGGAGATATTTTTCTTCAGTTTATTGGAACGCAAGATCAACTTGCTGATATTTCCACAAAATATTTGCCTTATGATAGATTTGAATATATTAAACAGAAGTTAAGAATGATAACCGTAAGGTAATCCTCTTTAATTAACTTTCTGTTGAAAAAGTCTCCTTACAGTAATAAATTCCTTTTCATAGGGGGAGTACATTTGTTTGTTAAGAATAACAAAGTTTTTTTTCAAAGTTTGTTTTCAAACATTTCAGAACTAAGATTTCTGGAATGGAAATGTCCGGGACTACAATTTTCCAGATTGGATATTTTCATATAAGAAAACTTCAAAAAAAGGAAATTTTTGTATTGAAAACTTCCGGAATGGAAAATTTCATACTAGGAACCTTCGTACTGAATCTCTCATAATAAGTTTTTTTTATTTTTGGAATGAGTTTTTCGTACTGAGTCTGTTTTCCGTACTGAGTTTGTTTTCCGTACTGAGTTTGTTTTCTGAAGTAAAGTTTTTGTGAACTTTTTCTTTTCATAATAAAGATTTTTTCGTAGTCATTTTTATATTACCTATTACGAATAATCCTCCTAAGCCAATCCGAAAGGTATGTTTTTCTTACTCATGTTTTCGTAGTCATACTTTACTTGATGGCACTTTCTTGTATTATGTTTTCGGATTATAGTTTTCATAATTCTTTTTTTTAATAAAAACCTCAAAAAGATCGGATTTAGTTTTCTTGAGAATTCATTTTCAACCGTCAGATCTGATCTCAGCTTATCACAACCGTTCGATCAACCGAGGAAGTTGAACCGTCGGTTCATTTCCTATATAAAGGGGACCCAATTACTTGTCCCACATCGGTTTTCAAGCTCTCATGTCCCAAATCTCTGCCTCTCTATTTTAAAGCCGTTCCGAACTTCAGTTTTCTCAGTTCTGAACTACTCAGAGGTCTTCAGATCCGAATGTCTGTGGAGTTAGCTTCTCAAGAAATGTCATCCTCCAAGCCTATTTCACAATGGTTAGTTTACAGAGAAAGGCTAGTCCATCCGGATTACTTCAACAACTACGATTCTATTATTTCGAAGAACATTAAGCTGAATGGCTGGGATGATGTTGCAGTGTCAAAAACCGGGAACCAAGATGAAGTCTATTCGGATATGCTCATAGAGTTCTATGAAACAATTTCTTTTCTTCAGGAAGATGGACGGGACAAGTTATCTTTTATGTCTTATGGTAAGACTTATAAACTTTCATATGCCAAGGCAGCTAGATTGGTAGGGCTGAACAATGAAGGTGAAGCTAAGTTTATTTCTCACGTGTTACCGGATACTAAGGGTAGCTTTGACAAGGAAGAAGCTTTAGAAACTCTCGGACTGGCTAATGAAAAGGCTCCGAAGATTGCTAGCTTGCCTACAAATTTCCGGATTCTAGAGTTGTGGGTACAAGGTCTTATCGTACCATGGAAAGGTGATAAAGATAGTTTGAAGAAGAGTGAGATCTATATCTTAGATTTCCTGATAAATCTAAGGAAGTTTAACCTCATGAGGCATATTCTTATAACCATTGAGAATCTTAAAAAAGGAAATCTTAGAGCCCAGATTGTAATGTACCTAGCAATTTTATCAATGTTGATAGTTCGGTGCCTTGAGTCTTTCAAGGAAGATTGAAGATCTAAGCCAAGGGTTTGCAAAATTTTGTTGGTCAGTGATGATACACTTAAGAGGATAGATGTGGCTTTCAACAAAGAGACTGGTGAGTTCTTCGATTTGCCTAATCAAGAAGAACCGGCTCCGAAGGCTGCTAAACCGGAATCATCTAAGCCTGTAAAGAAAATAAAGTTGAAAGAAGTTGCAGTTGAAGTTGAGGATCCTAAATCTAAGGAAGTTCAAACCGCACCTCCAAAACCAAAGAAGAAGAAAGCCTATCCTGATGAGGTTGTTGCGAATTGGAGAGCAGATAAACAGAAAAGGAAAGAAGGGGATCCACAGTTCGGATTGGAACCTGCGGAGGCTAAGGCCTTGAAGGAGAGAACTGCTGATGATCTTGGAAAACAAGTAAAGGAAAAGAAGCTCAAGAAAAAGGTGACAGAAGCTGAGGCAGTCCAAGCATTGTTAAAATTTAATGAGATGGTATCTGGAATCATTCCAGTTCCGAGATCTTTCTCCTTGGAATCTCTACATGAGACTCCAGGAAGAAATTTCGTTTCTCGGGAAGAAGCTGTTGCTAAGACTATTGAGGAAGTAGAGCAAGATGAGCAAGTGGAAGAAGAAGAAGATGTTTTTGATGTAAGTGGTGAAACCAGAGATGTGTTGAAACAAGTAGATGATTATAAGGGGACACCTTCAGAACACTTATCGCTCTAGACTTCTAAAGCTGAATCTTCGAATCTAGTTACTCCAGTAATAGAAGAAGAAAGAGGAGAAGAAGAAGTAGCTTATCATGGAGAGGAAGAAAAACTTCTACCAGATATTGCTCAAAAGAAGAATAAAGAGGTCGGTGCTCAGAAAGTTCCTGATGAGGAAGACAATGTTGTCCAAGTTTCTGATAGCAAAAAATGAACTCCGAAACAAGATTCTATTCCGAAAAAAGACAAGGGAAAGAAAATTCTTGCTGATACTCCAATCTCAGAAGTGAGGAAGAGAAAGGAAGTTGGTAGTTCTTCAAAGAGAAAGCTTGACCTTATTGAAGAAGAAAATTCTCCAAGCAGAGTCTCAGATTCGGAGTCATCTTCGGTGGGGCATGACATTGTTGTTCAGTCTTTAAAAAAGTTGGTGGGAACCATTCCGACCTTCTCAAGTATTGATTCAAGATGCCAGATGCTCCAACATTCTTTGAATCAGAAAAGAGACTCCGTATCTATGGTTATGGACAAGTGCTTTGAGATTGAGGCTCAGTTCAAAATGTTCTTGGTTGTCTACGAAGATCATAGAAAATCTTTCAAGAGGATGAGAAACAGGTCGAGGAAGACTATAGAAGAGATGAGGCTATTTGATGAGTTTCAAGACAATGTTAAATATGCCTTTGATACTGAGGACAGGAAGATAAATTACCTGACTTCATCCTTTGAAGAGAATATGACAGATGAAAAGAACCTCCGGATTCAAGAAGTCAGAGATCTGAATGGGAAACTGAATTCCGTTTCTCAAAACTGGAAGTTTGAAAGGGATCATCAGATTGAGTTTCAAGAGAAATTGAAGGCTCAGGAAGAAAAGATAAAAGCTCAGGAAGAAAAGCTGAAAGCCCAGGAAGAAAATATTGAAGCTCAATCTGCATGAATAGTTTCCTTAGAGAAGCAAGCTGAAGAAGATCATAAAGACCGGAAGAAGATCAAGACTATTCTTAAGGGGCTCATTTCAAAGGAAAAAGATCCGAAATAACTAAATCCGATCTTTTTGTTGTATTTATTTTTCATTGTTGCCGAGATTTCAAACCTAATGAAAATTGTACCTCTCGTTTCTTCTGTTGTTATTACTAATTTTTCAGGTACTTTTTTTCCATTCCCTCGATTTCTTTTTGAAAATCACAAAGGGGGAGAAGGAAAAAATACTTAAGAAAAAGAAGAACCCCAATGACAGTTTATCTAAGGGGGAGTTTTTCATTAAAGAAGACTTTCTTTTTCGTAATGAAATGTCACTACAGAATTCTAGAATACAATCCTTAGTGGTTCAAAGCCTATGGGGGAGTTAGTCGTATTCATCAATTTCCTTAAAGCAAAGGGAGATATGCCTGAATGTTTTTTTCTTCTTAGAATTTCTTTTTCGTAAGGATGTTTGTGCTTTCCAAAAAGGGGGAGATTGTTGAGTCAATAAGGTTTTCCTTATGACTTTTTCCATTCCTTATTGTTTTTAAAATCACAAACACCTTATTCTTAAAGAAAATTGCTTTTATAAGGAAAATTGTTTTCTTAAGGAAAATTTCTTTTATAAGGAAAATTGTTTTCTTAAGGAAAATTGCTTTTATAAGAAAAACTGTTTTCTTAAGGAAAATTGCTTTTATAAGGAAAATCACTTTTATAAGAAAAATTATCCTTATCATATTTTCATCTAGATTTTTCTTAAGTATAAGATTCAGATTCATTTCTATTTTCTCGGAATTACTTGATACTTTGACATGAAGTATTCTGTTTTAGTATCCGAATTCTGGATAAGAACTGTGATAAAGTTTCACTCCGAAATCCAGAATGAGAACTGTGATAAAGTTTCATTCCGAATTCCGGATACAGTTTTAATCCAGATTCAGGATACGAATTCTTATGAAGTTCGATAATGAATTCTCAATACGAATTCTAATGAATAATTCCCATTACGAATTCTGATAAAGAATTCTCATTACGAATTCTGATGACGAATTACCATTCCAAATTCTCATTCCGAATTCTCATTCCGAATTCATCTATTAAATAGAATCTGATCATTTTTGTTTTATACACTCGGAATTTATTCTGACTCCGAATCTTCACTCCGAACTTTCATTTCACTTATGTCTTTATATTTTGTCTACTCTTTATTATTTTCCTTAAACTCCGAACCTTCACTCCGAATTTTTCATTTCGAACTTTTAAGTTAGATTTTAAAATGATGTCGTACATTCTGTTACACTTGTTTTGTTATAAAATGATGTCATCTATTTTGTTATAAACTAACTGTTGTCTAAGTGACACGTGTACAGGTCCCTCTGATCATTAAGGAAAACCGTTGGAGAAGGAGCTGACCTTACCTATAAATAGGAGCTCATTTGAAAGAGCTCAATGCTGAAAGGGGCTGAAAGGCTGACTGATCTTCGACACAGGTGATTACATGCTTGAAGTAATTTCTAGAGAGAGAGAGAGGCTCTTATTAACTCTCAAAGCTTCGTGCGACTCCGAATGTTGGTGATTACATTCGAGGACCTCCGGGGATAAGAAGACAGAGGTGCCGACTACCTTGAAGTTCGAGGGATTCCTTTTTGAGGAAGACAGAGATTGCCAACTACCTTGAAGTTGAAGGCTTGCGGGGATAGCAAGACAGAGACTCCGATCTTTGTATCGAGGGCTTACCCTAGTGTGGTCAAGACAGACTTACTTGAAAGTATAAATCAAGAGACCTTTATCCAAGGTTGTTGGATACCCTTCTCTTTGGGTTAAAAGACTAATATCTTGTTACTTGTAGTTCTACTACTTGTTTATTTTCTGCTACATATTGTATTGTAAGGAAAGTATAACTTTCTTACACTTTCTTACTTATACTCTTTTTCATTTATATTCTATACACTTTAAGGTAGAATCTCCTATTGTAATCTTTTGTTAAATTTCTATTTCTGGAACTATATTTCCGAAACCTATTTTTGGAATCTATTTCCATTTTTCATTTGGTATTAGAGGTGTTGTGAATTTTCTTATGTTTAACTTTGTTAAACTTAGACCTTTCCTTTGCTTAAGGAAAACATAGTTATTCGTAACTAACTTTAAAGGTTCCAAAGTAATTTTTAAAGTTTACAATTCACCCCCTCTTGTAAATTGAGCATCTACATCACTATTTTGATCCTACAAATAGAAGTGAGATGACAATAAACATGTTTTAGATAGATTTAGGTGATCTTGATTAAATACATTATATTCAAATCCTAAATGTAATATGTGTTTAATTTTTCTCATGAATAAAAATTAAATATTCAATCAATTCATACATTTTTTTAAATTACTCATATATATAAAACATTGTAAAATATATATTGGGTATAAAATACCATTAAAAATCAAATAATTAATTTCCAAAACAACAAAACATAACATGGAAATTATACAGTGATTCAAAAAATCTTTTAGGTACTCAAGATGTTTCCATCATATGGAATTGTTATTCATCCTTACAGGAAACCTCATTTTTCAATGACCTTGATTGTCTTCTTGAAGAATCAATGTTGAAATTTTAAACAAACTCAATTAATCATGTTTGAACCATTATCCACTTTTTTTGTCCATACTATATAAGAATCTATACATCCAACGGTCTGTTCATCCATTTAAAATTTTTTAAGAGTATGTGGTAAAATTTTATAGAATTCCATTATACTATTTGAAAAATTCCCATAATGAAAACTGGATAAAGTTTATAAATAGAATAATCTATTTTCCGTCTTTTTTCATTTGAAACCTGGATAATCCTATCTATACTTCTATAAAAATATAAAATAACTTGATGAAATATTTCAACAAGAGGATATTAATGAAGAAAATTTTCTAAAACATATAATATTTCTTAAATGAAATATATTATTTAATAAATTTTCTTATGTTATCATTCTTATGGGATATATACACTCATATTCCCTTTTTCAAGGATTTTATTATAATTTTTATTTTTATGATGAATACTATTTCATATATAATAGTGTATTTATTAAATGCATATCTTGTATTAGAAACCATTTAATAATGAAATTCACTAAATTGTATCCAACTAAATTGATGGCCCCTTTAAAATAAAGCATACCCATTAGTTGTAGAAGATCCATATTTCAATTCATAAAGATCCCTGATATGACATGAAACACACTTTATATTTATTCAGGTTGGGTATCATCACAATCATAACATATATTTATCTTGGATATTTAAGAAGAAAACTCGTTTCCAAATCTATTATATTGATAAACCTATCCCTATTTCACTGGAATCTCAACCCCTGAGGTGTCCAACTTTTGTAACCCAAATTAAATAATAAAAATGAAATAATCATAAGAAAATCTAGGGAAACCCTACTATGGAGTGAAATTTCTAATAATGATCTATGGACTATAATTACTATCTTTCTTTGATAATATATTTCATCAGAACACCTCTATAGCATGAAACTACCGGGTTGGATTATTGAGGTATTGAAAAGTGTATCTTTATAAGGAATCTAAAACTCAGTATATGAAGAGGATTCTAATCTCACCATATTATCTAGTGATATTATCTTTAATGTATTCATACTTCTTGTACTCTACTTTAGATTTCTATTCCTTCATCCTAATTAATAGGTTTCAAAAATATTGAAGTGTAACTCATTACACAATCCTCAAGTTTGCGTTACTTAACTAAAAATTGAAGTCAAACATATTCATTCACATTTAGATTCATCATATTCATATCATTTAATGGTTAATAATGATATTTTATTGAAAATATATACATGAGAATGCCAAGAGTGACAATTAGCCAACCCCATTCACCATCGTAGACAAGGAAAAAGCCTCTAGATGCGTAGGTAGTCTTCCCCAAGTCCCTCTACCTAATGTTACTTTACTCATGCGAGAATCCAATTAATCATGACTCTATCACCTAATATTATAGAATATACTACATAACAAATTTCATGTTTATAACATAAATTACAGATTGAGTCCAAGTTATATAAAAAACTAAATTCATAATCATACCCAATATCGAATTCGAGTCTCTGTTTAGATATAGTTTAACAATTATACTAAATCACACATAATTCAACTTATTAACTATTTATATCAATGAATAAAACATGGAGTAAATAGTTAATAATTGAACAATTCAGATAATAAATCATTAGAAAAACATTTATGAACAATTCATAAATAAAATCTAATTAAAAACTCTTTTATAAATTTATCCTTAATATATATATATATATATAAATTCTATAATAATTAATATAATTTTTTTAAATTTATTCCAATTAGAGCTCTTTCATATTTATCATGATATAGAATTCAAATTTAAAATAGATGATATATTTTGAATTAGAAACAATATATAATCCAATTTCTATTATGTAATCAATTTACATAATCTATATATCTTATAATTAATTAGTAATAAAACATTGATCATATCAATCATCATAACACTTTTGGTTTGGTTTAGATAATATAAGAAAAATCAGGGCCGCTTTTAATTTCACCAATTTAGAATAATTAATTATGATAAATTCAAAATGTAGAAACAAAAAATTTGATTACGACATTATTTCAAAAAATATATTAAATTATAAATTATCACTTATGGTTTTTGAATAAATAGTTTTTTATGAATTATAATTTATGCCACATAATTTAATAAAACATAGTTTTAATATTAACATTTAATATTTTGGAATATGAAAATCATTATAAGAATTTATTTAATTAAGTGTAAACCACTCATAATTAATTAATGAATTTATTAACCCTTTATAAATTATATATACAAAAACTAAATTTTGTAATCATTTATAATTTTTTTATAAACCATTAAGAATATAATAATTTAGAAAAAAGAATTAAGATACTTTTTTACCCTTAAACTTGAAACAATTCATGTGTACTGGTAAGTTCGATAAGACATTACACAGAAACTCTATGTAATGGTAATCGGATTCTATAGATCTTTCATAGAAGTAAGTAACTTCTAACCTTTATGTAGTTTAAATACAACATGTTTCATAGGTAATATGAATTTTACTTTCATACATCTCACTATGCATATGAATAGGATGAAATTACCATAACGTGGATGCATTGTATAAGGGTAGGTCTCATTTTACCTTTATATGACCTTTAGGTACCAATACATAAGGGTACTGGCCCACATAGGGGTATGAAATTTACATAGCCATGTTTTGTATAAGGTTAATCATCTAATTAAAATTTAATTATTTAAATAAAAAATGATTACCCATACATAATAGTAAATCACGTGAGGATAAACTCTATCATATCCATATGTAACCCTTTCTATGTAATAGTATGATCATATTACCCTTACATAGACCGGTTATCAGAAGGGTATGGGTAGATGACCCATTCATTGGCCACACTACATAATAAAAAATAAATGGTTACCCTTGTGAATCTCACATTTGTAAGGGTAAAGTCTTGGTTACCATGCATAGCCCAACTACATAAGGGTAAACCTTATTATGAAATTCAATTTCATGGACCATGAAACTACACTTTTTTCAATTCATCTTCATTTCAAGCATGATTTTATAAAATATAAAAAACATTTCCCTTTGATTCCATTGAAAGATTATAAAAAGTCTAATAGCACTTAATTATCACAACAGTATCCATTAAAAACCATATTTGAGAATATTTATGCATGGTAATATGAAAATTTTGATAAATACATATAAATAACTATTTTTTAAATATGTTTACCTTACACAAAAGAAGCTACTATAAAATAGTCATTTCCATATAAATTTTATAAAGATCACATATGTGGAAAAAGAATCCCACAACTATGATGTATTCACCAGATGATAGGAATCACATGTCATATATGTAGGATTATCCATTATACCATAGTGCTTTAGAATATTGTAAAGAAAAAGGAAGAAAATGAAAGGGAGAAATTGGTTTATGGAGGTTTCACCAAGAATAATAGAATCCCAATCACATCCATATTATGGAAAAAGTAAAATAGGAAATCAATAACCCTACATGAAAGTCCAATCATTTATTAATGTGGTAAAATAAAGAAATAAATATCATGACCATCTCACATATCACATACATGAATGAGATTCCTCCTAATAATTTCATCAAATTAGAAACTATAATTAACGATATCTAATATGGGAGAATAAATTAAAACATTTTAGAATTTTTTCCACAAGTTGCATTAACAAATCTACCATACATGAAAATTATAATTTGTTTGAAATGAAAAATATGAATATATATATATCCTATATAAATATATTTATAAGGGTTTAAGGAATATATCATTCAATTTGGTCACATGATGTAGGTGTAGTGAAAGGTATTGTGGCGTGGTGATTTTTATAGCATAATAGAATTGAGTGTGTGTGATGGTACATGGCCAAAATCCTGAAAAATTGGAATGTTTTTTCATTTTACAATTAATTTTTTCTTTTACTATCTTATGTATATGATCCTCTATCTGGTGATCAATTATGACATATATGGAATAATCTATTATTACAACATTTGATACTATAGTTATTTTTTTAAATGATAATGTCTTTTCTACAAAGTTACTTTGATTAGTTTATATATTAGTCAACCATTTCAACTATTTTTTTCTACTTTTAAAAGAGGTTATAGTATCCCCAAAATACCTACAGACACCCTCAAAACTACTTTATAGCCTATGGTGTATGGGAAGGTGTACACATGATGTTACATAGTGATTTATGATCCAGGCATCACTTAGTAGACTGAGGTGGTGGGATGTGGTAATATTTTATTAGAGGTTTTCTTTCTATACTAATTGGGAACGTATTGAAGGAGGAGTGTATGTTTTGGGATGTTGAAATAATGTTTTCTTGGAAGTAATCGTCCTATACAGAGGAGAATACCTATGTTACTAGTGATTGGGTGTTTTTTTCATTGATTTTTCTTATTAGTGGTAGGGATATTTCACACAGAGTGATTTACTTGATTTATGGTGTTATGATTCAGAGGTTTTTTAATCTTAGAATAGTATGGGGTTTGGTTGTGTGTGCATTCCTAAATAATACTCAGTATTGAGTAATTTTATTTCATCCACGTGTTCCCTATAATTCTATCTTCCTGTAACTCATAAATGTGATGATGGTACATTTAAGTGATATTTTTTATATTTGTAATTAATATATATATATATATATTCTTATAGATTAAAATAATTTATAGGGGTTGATTAATTAATGTTTCAGTACTTATTTTTTTTCCCCCATATTTGTCTACAGTCCCATCTTACATGAACAAATCATTGACTAAATTATTAATAAATTGGAAGATTTTAATGAATTATTTGATGATGTTTGTTGTTAAATAAAGTAATATTAAAATAATTTAAGGTGTTTTCCCATATATATTGTGAGTAGAATCTTATTTAACCTATCTTAAAAAGGAGAGACTATAAAATGGATATGATGTAAATGGAAATGTTAAAAATGTGAACACTTGGATGGTTATATGTTTTGAAAGTGAATCATGTGAAATGGTAAATGCTTAAGAATATAATTATGCGTAATGATCAACATTAAATGAATATGGTGACATAAATTCTTGTGTTCTTATATTGAACATGTGTATGGGTAGAGTTTCTATTGAGACCCCTAATTTTATGAGCTGACTCAGAAATGAAGTGGTTGAATAATGGGGCATAGGATTATTATTATATCCACTAAAATGTTATATGATTAAAAATATTATTAATGTGTGTTCTAATATGGACATTATACCAATATATATCTCCCACACTTGTGATAGTGGATGTGAATAGGGATATAATTTGGTTTATTTTCACCTCATTGTGTGTGGTGTATTTTGTAGTAGAGTGTTGTGTCTCATATGACCTCCTATTGATATATGAACCTAAGCATCATAATGTATCCTATTTGGATATCCTATGTAGGATAATGTTTTGGAAGGATATTTCATTACTTATGGGCCCAATAACCCTTGAGGTAAACGTTAATGGTTGTTTTTGGTAATGTGAATATGAAATAGGGATGAGAAGGATACATATAGGGTCTGATTACTGTGATATTGGATTTTAGGTCAAGTTTTAGAAAACCTATTGACCCATATATGTGACTAAGGATTAGTTAGTTGGTTATTTTTTATTCATAAAGGTAAATAATTGAATATGTTAGCGTTGTTCTGTGAGTACTTTAGATATAAAAATCTTGTAGAAATGTTCATGTTTAATGATGAGCATGTGATGTTCTGTGGGTTGTTTGTGTTAATAATAAAGAAATTCCATCATAAATATTGGTGTAAGTGACGTAGGCCTAGAGGGTGTGATCAGATTAGGCATGAGGCACCATGATTAAGTGGATACCTTAAATGGGTTGATGAAGGGAATGTGATTTTCATAGTTCTTATTAAATCTTATAACATTAAGTGTTAGTGTTTTTGGTTTCTATATTGATTTTACAAGAGAAATTTTGGATGATTGTTTGACCTAATTGATCTCATGTTTTATTTGGTATGAAGTGAGAGAATGGTATGCTATTTTGTTTCTAGATTAATTACATTTATATATAAATCATGTGTTACCATTTTTCATGGTAAAATTATGGATGTTGAAAAGGTTTTATTGAGGTTCACTTGTCATGAAGAGACTTGAATTATGAAAGATCATGGTTAGTGGTGTAGTCATTTGAGCTTGTTTTGAATGAAATATTTCAAATGGGATCTTGATTTGGGCTCTATATTTAGTTACATGGGAGTGTTCAGCCTCAGTTTTGAGTATGATGATATAACATAAATTAATTGTTTTTGAGGTATGTTTTCTTATAGGTATTTCATTCGATAAATGTCAATGGTTGGATCTGTGTGTGATAACACAGTCAAACTGAATTACCCATTCAATGAGAAACAATAATATAGCTGATGAGTGTTCCTTAGGAGGATTGATACATGTGTTTCAATGAATAAGAATATCAAACATTCCCTCCCTATGAGTTTCAATGAATTCATGTGGTGGGAAGTAAACCATTGGATTCAAGGTCTATTAACTCAATATTAAAATACACTATGGATTATGATAATGATGAAATACATATGAGCTAGTATTGGGATACTAATAGTTAATTGAAACTAAAAATTGGGATGGATATTCATGCCTGATCACTCTGTTCAATGAAAAACTAGAAAATAGTCATAAATACTGTGTTTTTGTTATCATGGTTTCATGATGAGGGCACTTATATAGAGGAAAGTTTTTTTAGGTCATGGTGTTATATCCCTCATGTAGAAGGGATTTGACTATAATAAGACAAATATTTTGATGATAGTTATCCTAGGATGCTAGTTAATGAGTATATGTGACCCAACTAGATGTCTTCATAATGAAATCAGTATTCCCAACATGGGTTGGAATGTCACTATATCAATTATCATGTGTGAAATGGTGGATTTTTTTAATTTTTGGCTTTTTAGTCATGGAATACACAATTGTTTTCTCATACGAACATTAGTGTTGGAATAGAAACTACATCATGGAAGAATGACATGTTTTCCTACGTATAAGCTAATGTGAAGGATAAGAAACCAAATTGGGTAGATGGTTTTGGATGAAATTAATTTTTTTTGGTCTTGGACATGGATTTTTAGGATACACCTAGAGATTTTAGGTCATGTGTTGGGGAGGTGATGGTTAAATTACTATTTCTCACACAATAAATATGTTTGATGAGGAAGTGTTACGGTTGGGGGATCACTCTTTATGAACTGGGTGATTGAATGTATTTTTGGGAAATTATAAATAAAATTATAAGTGGTGTAATGATGATCCATGACCATAGAAAATAATTCCTAACAAACTCACTGATATACCATAACCTAGTTTAGGATGTAATAGAATGTACCTGGGAAAGTGTATCAATTGTTGTATTTTGGAAAAATAAGTATGGTTGGTGTTCTCTAACCACTAGATTTGATTGATGGAGAGTTGATTTACCTATATGTGATTATCAGGTAGTGGATTATGTGATTGTGGATTATGTACTAAATCTATATTCTTGAGTGATATACTGATTAGAATTTTGAGTCCAGGGTGAGGCTACATTTAAAAGGTTGATTTCTTGTGAGAATGAGAATGTTTAGAGTTGTGGAATCAGCCTATGAAGGATGATTTTTTAAAATTTATTTTCCAATTATCCCACAAGGTGTGGGGTGTTGTAAATGAATCATTTTAGTGATATACATTAGAATGAATTCATTGATGGGTTTTTCCTTAATTAATGGAGATGGTTGGGGTTTTATTTGCACAACCATAACCCGATAAAAGTTTTTTTGGTCATGTAAGATAACTATCGGTATTTATTAGAAATTAAACTCATGGAAAATTAATTTTATTGTGGTGAGAATATTAAAAATCAACCATTTCTAATATATGAGATTGTTTATTTTTTTGAGCATCACATAACTCCTCATTCAATGGGACTTTTCTAGTAGTTTTGGAAATATTAGTTGTGTTCTAGGACATGATGAACTAGTATTTAAATAATAAATAGAGTTTTGAGTTGGAGGACCTATTTCAGGGCCCCCATATAATTGGTGGAAAACCTATATCCAAATATGGGCACTAGGCTCATTAGTAAGCTAATGGCCTCTAGTGCGGTTTTAGTTATATATCACCCTATAATTTTACTTGGGGCCATGCCTATTTCCTCCAACTTGGTATATTGGCCTATATTTTTCTAGTATAACCTATCATATACCCTCTTATCCTCCATTAAAGTCCATGATCAATCCTTGATATCCATGGCCAGTTTTTTCCATCATCGGGAGAAAATAAAAGCATAAAATGATCCTGTGATTCCTTTTTACCCCATTATTCATATATTTCCATAGCTAGTGATCCCTATGATGTTAATTCTAGTATTTTTAATTTATAGGATTTTTCTTTTTTCTCACTTTCACCCATTTTATGTAGAACTAGAATCCAATATTTGGAAAGTATGATTTTTTATTCATGCGGTAGGTGGTCACTAAAATTTACCCATAATATCACCATATTATTCTTAAGTGACAGATTATGTGGTTGTGTTGAATTTCTAATGCATCAACTAAATTTAAATTTAATTTATTAAATGTTTTCTTTTTCAATTTTGATACCCCTTGGATGTATATCAAAACAAAATATAAGGCGATTCCTAGTGTAATTAATTTGTGATGGAATTGACATTAGAGTTTGTAATAAAATTGTGAGAAATGTTTTCTAAAAAGTAGATGGATGATATTAAAGTAATACGCCTACTAGAAATCCTTGAACATTATTTGGTTTTATTTCAGTATCTGGATAAAGTTGGTAAAAGATAAAAAGAGTAACTTTTATTTAAAATAGTTATTTCTAAATGGGATTTCCCAATAATTTATGTTGTAAATGTTATTGGAAGTATTAATTATTTCTTATTGAACAAAGGGTGATTCTATGGTGAATCCTAAATTAGAATATTACCCTTTTATTTGGGCCTAATTAAATGAATAATGTTAATTGTGAAGATGATGAATTATGATTGAAATTTTATTATAAAATGAAATAGTTGGATTATGTTTTCATTTTGATATGGTGAATTGGTAAATTGTAGTTATGAAATGTTATGGGAATGTGATAATATGAATTTCTTGATTGTGAATCTAAATGAAATTATAGAGTGAATTAATAATTTTTAAATATAACAATTGGGAACAAAATCTTAATATTTCATTGATGATTTTTATCCCATTGGATCCTTATAAAATGATATTTTTATATGTATTACTATGGAAAATTCCCTCATAGGTAGTGTTGAGTTATTAATTAAAAACACCCACTTAGGTGGTGTTGATATACTAAATGAAAATTTCCTCATAGGATACATTGGATCACTAAATGAAAAATCCAACATAGGTGGATTTGAGAAACTAATGAAAACTCCCTCACAGGAAGTGTTGCGTTATAAAAGAAAACACTTATATTGGTCTTTATGAAACTAGTGTTTTTACAATCTACACGAAATCATCAGGGATACCCTATCAATGCATGAAGGTGATGGGGTCAATCGAGGCTTTTAACCTATGGATATATGGAGATATGGTTATATTGTGAATGTTACCACCGATCCAAATCATCAATGTTTATTAATTTAATTTATTAAAATTTATTAAACTATTTAAAAATGAATTTCATAACATTAGGAAGAATTTTATTTAGACTAGTATTATTTGGGAAGTAATTTTAATGGGCCTATTATGTTTTACTCACACCATTATCAGGCCACCATAGATATTGGGGTACCCTAAAATTATCACTATTGTTTCTTAGTTTATAGGTCTAGTGAAAGGTCTCATTACATGATGATTTTTATAGATTGCATGGATGGAGTGCAGAAGATGGAATTAGGATAAACTTATTACCAATATAGATAATTTTTAATTTTTAATTTTTAATTTTATTATCTTATAAATATAATCTTACCAAGGGGGATTCATTGGGATTTTTGTGGAATAATCCATTTTTATAAAATTTTGATACTAATGTTATTTTATGTAGTTAAATTATATTTTCAATGAAGTTATTTTTTATATGATTATATAGTATTTATAATATTGATTCTACTCTAACTAGATGGTATATTCCCTATACTATAACACCTTTCTTCCTCTCCAATAGTCACCACCCTTTATATTTTGGGGATGTGAATAAGAGCTTACATAGATACTACTGATTTGAGAAGTAATCAGTGGCCTAGGATGGAAAGATATTATAGGAAACCCGCATGAGAAATTTACATAGTTAACCCAAAATTGGGTAATACATGGAGCATGAAATGGTTTTGGGATAATAAAAATTGAACATGAAGTGCACTTATTTTATTTTAAGTTACGGGGTGGTCGCACTAACCCTCCAGGTTTATGGTATTTACTAAATCATTAAAAAACTCATCATTCAACTTATAAGATTAAACTAGATTATACTCTTATAACCTTCTTTTTCATCCATGAAAGTTGTTTTAGAAATTATACATGTGATGGTGTAGAAATAAACACTACCTGCACACATATCAAATGTGATAGCCCCTAGAAACTCCTTCCCCTTACTATGATGCTTTCTATTATGAGTCTGAAATTCTTCTTCATTTGTTATAAAAAAAGATATTCAATGTGTGTGTCTCCTATTTTAACACCCCAAGGTTTTAAAAAAATAAATTGAAATGCATGAAGGACTCAGAATCTATGAGAAAACATTTTTTTAAGGAGATAGATATAATCTAGCTGTTAAACATAATTTTCCCACTTTTATGATTTTAGTTTTAAAAAATGGACATCTACAGTTGTGATCAGTAAGTTATTTGGAATATGATAAAACAATCATTATTTTCTGGAAAATAGTAACATAACCTTATGAATAGTAATATGAACATTATAAATAGTAAATCATATTATTAATGTATTTTCTTAAGGTTATAATATAATGAGATCCTGATTAATTTTTAAAGGTGACATAAAATTAATTATAGTTTTAAATTTTTTATATTTTTGGAATAAAATATGATTTGATTTAAAAATTAATGTAACCATATTTATAAAATTATTTTAAAAAAATGGAGTTCATTTTTTTAATTCTACACATTGAAAAAAATGGTAAATGTATATTATTGGGATTTTTATAAAATACTTGATTTTTTGGGGAATCGTTCAATTCTATAATTTATGAAATATACTAAATAAATGAATTTCAGAATCATGATTTGAGTCATAGATGTTTTAAATGACCATTTTTTCTTACTCACATGCACTTATTACTATTTTTGGTCATATGAACCATTACTATTCATATACTTGATCAAAAATATTTAACTAGCGATTATAATAACAGAAAACCTCTTCTCCCATCCACTATAAATGCCTCCCTCACCCATATTCCTCTCACAACTCTAAAGCTTTAATTATTGTCTAAATTATACAAAAATCTCTTCCCAATGATATTACCCACGTCCAAGTCCTTTTGGTCTCACCTAAATTCCAAAACCAAATGCCTTAAATAAGATCTCAAGGAGAAGAGATCTAGAGGTAAAAATCTACTTTCATTTTCTCTTGTTTTCATTTCAATACTTTTATTTTCATAAAATATCTTCACATACCCTTATACAAGAGGCATGAAATCTCTATAATATTATATATTCTGGATTTTATTGAATGAATTTATCAATTTACTTATTCTCCTCCCTGGTTATTCTAAAAGGAAAAACTTTTTCTACGATGACACGATTTATCAAAATCATGGATGATGTTTTTGCAATTTTTTTTACTTCCTTCAAAAAAGAGTTGTAAAACCATTTTCATTGTTTAAAAAGATTAAAAATTATATTATATGACCTATCTTATGTTTTATAATTAAGTTTTATGCATAATAGTAAAGGTATATGATGAAACAAGATCATAATTATCAAAAAACCGCCAAAATGATATAAATAAATCACTAATGATTTATCAGATGATTCACCCTCAAACCATATAAAAATTATCTACTAAATAATTTAATATTACTAAAACATATTAAAAATATTTAATTTCCATTACGTGGTTTCAATTTCATTTGATACGAAAATCCTTTACGAACCGACCATGCACATCGTGTGAAGCATTCACCCGAAACAATGGAAACAAAATATTATTAATAAATGGGTCAAATGATGTTATATAATGATCATATAAGATGTTATAGTCATAATGATTTTTATAATACTAATAAAACTATTTCAACCATTAAACAGGAGGTTTAAAAAAGTTTCATTTGAGACAAACCCGAGTTAAGGGCATTTTAAACCCAATTTCCATTCTTTGGGTTAACCTTTTATTTCATTAGTTATGTGGTTATAAGATTATTTTTGTAATTAATTTATATCATATAATATTTTATTATGTGTATTTATAGTGTATAAACATATTACTTTCATTATATCAATTATAACTTCAATTATATGCTATTTATAAGGGGATTTTCTTCAAAAAATTCTCTTTTAAAAATCTATTTTACAAAATTAAAAAGAAATGTGTTTATAAAATTATTCTTGTTTTATGATTTTTTTATGGTTCTTGGGAATTTTTTATGATAAATTGTTAGACCTATATCATCATCTAATTAATTGGGCATGTGTAAGTAAGATTTTGGTTGTATGGTCACTCCAAGTATAACTGCGATGGTTAGAGAATAAGGTAGCTGTGAGGGTTACATTGTAATGAAGCAATGAGGGTTACAAATCATAAAGTATACAGAAGAGTTACAATATAAGTAATTAATTCCCCAATACAACTTTATGGTTATATATATATATATATCTTAATGTTTTATGTAAATCTCATGTTTCACAAAGTAAGTATATTTGGGTGAGAAGTATGTCCTTGTGAAATGATTTCATATGTTTATAAGTACTCAAGGACTAATGGATTCTATCCTTATTTTTATAACCCTTACTAAAATTTTTATGCCCATCCCATGTTTTTAAATTCTTTTCATAGGTTATAAGTATCTTTAATATAAATAATTATGTCAAGTTAAATGTTATGATGATTTTTCAAAGAAATCATGTTGTTGTTTTGTGTTTAAAATATTATGTTTCGGAAGAAATGGATACTATTTTTATTGTACCCAATTTCTATGCATGTGAGTTGATATGTGTGATTCATGTCCTAAATTTCCAAAAATCAGAACTGAAAATATATTGAGTAATGTAAAGAATTTAAATCGTGTTTAAATAACTATAATTATAATGTTTAAGGATGAGACCTTATAGTTGGTATCAAAGCACGATTGGGATAACATTAAGCGTTAGGATGATGTTAATATAATATGATTAATGATTTTAATATTATCTTTATATTGAAATGGAATATTATTTAAAGGTTACCGTTTTACATTTCCTAAGATATGTATGTTCATAATGTTTTTTAGCAGAAGAAACATGGAAGCTATAGTTGGAAGAAACCGCAAGGCTGATATCATTCAGAATCTGCAACTAGGAATAATGGGAATTAGTTCCAAGAAGTTTTTGGTAGTAATGGATTAGATTAAAGAGTCAATAAATGGGGGTTTAATCCATGTAATAGAAAAACCAGAGCTACCACAATGGAACATGACGTTAGTGGAATATTTTATGAGGCAACACCCCTGCTTTCAGTGGATCTTTTTACCCAATAATGTCTAAAGGATAGATTAAAGACCTTAAAAATATATTTGATGTTATGGTATGTTTGGAGAATAAAATGTTATGTCTTACCATTTATCATTTTGATGTTGATGTTGGTCATTGTTGGTCAATGGTCAAGAATATTAGGGATAAAGATGATATTGATGGCTTAGAGTGGGATGAATTTAAAAATAAATTCCTTGAAATTTAATTTCAAAATGTTATTTGACTTGGGATGAAGAATCTATTTCTTGAATTGAAGTAAAAGGAGGAAGATTTCATGGTCATGTATGAAGAAAAATTCACCCGATGGGAAGGTATTATCCAAATCATATTATGGATATTGATATAAAAATAAACCATATTTACTCAAGATTGAAGCCAAGATATCGAAGGGAATTGGACTCCTGTGAGTTCAAAATTTTTGAGAAACTTTTCTGATGTGTGGAGAGGGTGGGAATGGAGTTTATTGAAGACCACATGTACCTTGTCCAAAAACAAAATAAGAGGTCTAGATGGAATGCGAAGAATAAGAATTAATCAAATAAATATAATGGTAAGAAAGTTCAGTTTTCATTTTTTAAAAAGTGTGGTAAAAATTACCCTGGAGAATGGCTCACAAAACTAGGACGTGTTTTCGATATTGTATGATAGGACATATAGATCGAGATTGTAATGAAAATTATCCTAACACAAATCTTGATAAGAAAACTGTAATGTTTTTTAAATGTGGTGATATGGGTTGTTATGATAATTCCCACCCAAAGAGTGCTCTGAATGATGCAAAGATGCTAGACTATAAGAAGAAAGATGTTGTGAGATCCTTTACAGCTATATTATCAGACATCATGCTATCTAATGAAGTTGTTTTAGTTATAATATATTTTTCTCATATTTTTCTAAAAAAAATTTGATGCAGGGTCTACACATTTAATTATTTTAGATATTTTTTTGTAAATTGGAAATATAACTAGAAAAAATAATACCAGAACATATTGTTAAAAAACCAGGGAAACTATTATAGAAAATAGGAATTATAAAAATATTTATATTGTGATATGTGGAATGAATTTAACTGCAATCCTCGTTATTTTCCATTATAAGAGTTTTATGTCAATTTGGGTATGGATTGTCTTTCATTTTATTATACTAATATTGACTATAGAGATAGAGAAGTTTTTTATGAAATGTTTTTTTGTTTGTATACATGAATTAACCCATACAATTGTTAACACATCAAGAAGTTGTGAAAAATTTATAAGATGGAAATTAATGTTAATTTGATCATATTGTTGAAAATACAGGAGCTATTCGGATTAATGATATTCTAATGGTAAATGAATACCTTGATGTTTTTCCGGGTGATTTATCCAGTGGTATACCTAATCGAGAAGTTGCATTTACAATTTAATTAGTTATTGATAATAAAATAATTTCAAAAACCCCCTTATCAAATGCCTCATAGGGAAATTTTAATGTTAAAAAATCAATTATAGAAATTATTAGATAAAGGATTCATCCAACCCAATATTTCACTATGGGGATCCCCTGTCTTGTTTGTTAAAAAAAGATGGTTCAATGAGAATTTTTTGTTATTATAGAGCCTTGAATCACATGACTATTAAAAAAATTATCATTTTCCTCATATCGATGAATTTTTTGATCATTTCGAGGGAGAACATTATTTTTCAAAGGCTGACCTGAAGTCAGGGTACCTTTTATTAAATGTAAATGAATAATACATCCCAAAGACGTGTTACAAAATAGATATGGGAATTATGATTTTTTTGTCATTCCATTTAGGTTAACTAATGCACCTATTGTATTTATGTATCTTATGAATAAATATTTCATGAGTTCTTCGATAAGTTTGTTTTTTTATTTATGAAATTATTGTGTATTCTAAAAGAAAAGTGGAGAATGGAAAACATATAAGGGTTGTCAATAAAACCTTAAAAGAAAATAAAATGTACGTAAAATTTATGAAAGTTTGAATTTTTGTTGAAAAATATTTATTTTCTTGGTCGTATTGTATATAAGGATGGAATAACAGTTAATCCTTCAAAAAAAGTGGTTTAGGAATGTCCAAGACCTAAAAATGTAAAATAGATTCATATTTTTCTTGGATTAGTAGGTTATTACCGACAGTCTGTTAAAAAATTTTCTATTTTATCAAGCACACTAATTAACATAGCATGAATGGGGTTAAATTTGTTCAAACCAAAGAATGTGAGGTTTGTTTTTAGAAATTGGAAATAATATTGGTGAATTATCTAATTTTGACCCAACCATCTAGAAAAGGAAAGTTATTCATCTATAGTGATGCTTCGTTAAAGGGAATTTGTTGTGTTCTAATGCATAATGATCAGGTAATTTCTTATACTTCAATACAACTGAAACCTCATGAGTTAAATTGTCCCACACATGATTTGTAATTCAAAACTGTGTTGTTTCATTAAAAATTTGGAGGCATCATTCATACGGAGCCAAATGTGAAATATATAATGAACATAAAAGTCTGAAGTATATACTCACTCATAAGGCACTAAACATGAGGTAAACAATATGTCTTGAATTAATAAATGATTATAATTGCACAACCAATTACCATTTGGGAAAAAAAGTGGCAGATTCCTTGAGTTGAAAACATCATTCCTTATTAACCATGTTACAATTGGACCATGAAAATTTGATTAATGATTGATTGAATTTTTTCATGAAAGTTGTTCGTGTAAGAAATTCCTATTTTTTGTTTTTAGTTTCTATGAAGTCATATTTTTAAAAAATAATTAAGCAAGCATAAAACAAAGACTGTGAGATATATGAAAAGGTAGAGTTGGTTAAAATGTGTATTTTTTCTAAATTCAACCTTGATAATGATTGCGTTTTGAGATTTGGAAAAATATTGTGTGAGGCTTGTGATTATCAGGTGAAGATAGAGTTTTTGTTTGAATCTCATAGTTATCCATTTTTAGTTCATCATGGAAGCACAATGATTTACAGTGATGTTCAAGAGTATTACTAGAGGGATTGAATGAAAAGATATATTTCAAATTTTAATATGAAATGTTTGACTTTTCAATAGGTTAATGTAGGGATGCAGTTACTAGTGGGAATAATTAAACCTTTACTAGATCCATAGTGGAAATGGGAAAATATATCCATGGGCTTCGTTTTGGGACAACCAAAGGCTTCTTAAGGTAAAATGCAATCTGGGTTATTGTTGATCGATCGACAAAATCTACTCATTTTCTTTCTATTCGAGATACTATGTCTTTAGATTAACTTTCTCTATTGTACCATCAATATATTGTCAGGTTACTTGGAGTTACACTTTCCATTGTATCTGACCGTGATCCATGGTTTACATCTAACATTATGAAATTCCATTAAAAGTTTTTTGGAACAGAATTAAGTTTCAGTACAAATTTTCATCCTTAGTAAATTGTCCAGTAGGAATGGATGATTCATACTTTATAGGATGTACTATGAGTTTTTTCAATGGAATACCAGGGATGTTGGGATCATCATATTTATTTATTATAATTTTATTATAATATCAATTTTCATTCTAGTATACAGATGACACCTTTTGAGGAATTATATGGGAAAAGGTTTCAAACTCAATATTTTGGGGATGAAGTCCATGAAATGATGTTTATGTGGCTAGAATTAGAAAAGGAAGTGGCTGGGAATGTGAATATGATCCCACAACACATGAGAAAAGATCAAAGAATATAGAGACGTTATACAGATAATAGGAGGAATGACTTTTCTTTCGAGGTAGGTGATAATGCTTTTCTTAGAATCTCACCATGGAAAAGTGTTATGTGTTTCAGTAAGAAATGAAATCTAACTCCATAGTTCATTATACATTATGAAATCCTAGAATAAGTTGGATCAATTTCCCATTGAATAGATTTTATTCCATGTTTATCTCTGTTACACAGTGTTTTTCATGTTTTGATGTTGAGAAATTATGTGTCAGATTCATCTCATGTTTTGATCCTAAAAGGAGTTTTGTTGGAAGATAATATTTATCATGAAGATAAACCTGTTCATATTTTTGGTCAAGGAGAATAAATATTGTTTTATTAAGAAATCCAATAGGTATATATTGTTTGAAGAAACCACAGGGCTGATGAAGCAACAAGGAAATCTGAAAATTCAATGAGGTATAGGTACCCTCACTTGTTTAATAAGTAAATAAAATTGGGAGGACATAGTTTCCAGAAGGTGGGGAGAGTATAACACCCCAAAGTTTTAATAAAATAAATTAAAATGACTAAAACAGAGAGACTCTATAAAAAACACTTTGGTTTAAGGATATAGTTATTAACTAGACATTAAACATAAATTTTCTGCTTATGTGATTTGAATTTCAAAAAATAGACATCTACAATTGTGATTAGTAAGTTATTTAGAGACACATAAAACCAACTTGGTTTTTTGTGTGAATAGAAACATACCCTGATGATTAGTAATATGACTATTATGAATAGTAACTCATATTATTATTTTATTATCATATGGTTATAAGATAATGAAATATTGATTAAATTTTCAAGGTGATATAAAATCATTTATAGTTTTAACATAGTTATTTTTGGAATAAAATATGTTTTTATGTAAAAATTATATTAATCATATTTATAAAATTATTTTCAAATAATAAGAATAATTTTTGAATTCTACATGTATAAAAAATGGCAAGGGTGTTTTTTTGGGATTTTCCTAAAATACTAGTAGTTTTGGTGAATAGTTAAATTCAATAATTTACAAAATATTTTAAATAAAATAATTTCTGCATCATGCTTGAGTCATGGATGATGTAAATGGCCATTTTGTTGATCTCAAATGAACTTATTACTATTTTGGGTCACATGAATCAAGACTATTCATATTACTGAGTGGAAATATTAAACTAATGATTAAAATGAAGGGAAACCCTTCTTCTCCTCCACTATAAATACCACCCTCACCCTCCTATTCCTCTCACACCTCTCATGATTTGATCATTGCCTAAATTCTTCCCAAACCTTTTTCTAATTCTATTCCCCATTTACAAGTCCTTCTGGTCTTACAAAAACTCCAAGACCAAATCCCTTAAAGAGGATCACAAGGAGATGATATCAAGAGGTAAAAATCCTCTTTGATTTTCTTGTGTTTTCTTTTCAATATTTTTATTTTCAAATACTAGATTAACCTCCCATTGTACATGATTCATGAAATATCTAGAATCTTATATATTCTAGATTTTTATGAAACAATCCTTAAATTACGTCTTCACCTCCACCCACTTATTCTAAAAATAAAAACACCATCCGTGATGTGTCGATTTACCAAAATTGTTGGTGATGTGTTTTTAATTTCCTTTAATTCCTTCAAATCTATTTATAAAATAATTTTAGTGGTTGAAAAAAATTTAATGTGTATGATATGTAATCTCTTAGGTTTTGTATGTAAATTATAGGGATAATATTAAATGTATATGTTGAAAACATTCTTAATTATCTAAGAATCGCCAAAATGATCCTAATGAATATCACTAATGATTTTTCTAATGATTCATCCTCATACCATATAACCAGAATTATTTATGTAGTCATTTAATATTCAAGAAAAATATTAAAACAATATCCTGCTACTTCAAGGGTTTGGTTCTATTCAATAAGAAAATCCTTTACGAACCAACCATGGACATCATGTAAACCACACACCCAAAATAATGGAAAAAAATGTAATTAATAAATGGGTTGAATGATTTTATAAAATGATCATATAATGTGTTGTAAAGATAAATATTTTTCTTTAAAATATTAATAACACTCTTTTAACCATTATATAATAGGTTTAAAAAGTTTCAAGTAAGACAAACCCGAGGTAATGTAATTCTTATCCCAATTTCGATTTTTTGGGTTAACCTTCTATTTCATTAGTTATGTGGTACTAAGATTATTTAAGCAATTAATTTAATTCATATTATGTCTAATTATGTTTATTTATTGTGTATAAAAAATATTATTTTTATTCTATTAATTCTAACTTCAATGATATGATATTTTCACGGGACTTTTCTTTAAAAATTATCTTTTAAAATTCTATCAAACAAAATTCAAAAGAAATGTATTTATGAAACGATTCATTTTTAAAGATTATTTTATGGTTATTGGAAATTTGTTATGACAAATTTTGGGACCTATATCTCCCTCCAATTCATTCAGTATGTGTACGTTTGAGTTCAACCATATGGTTACTCCAAGTGTAACTGCGATGGTTACATAATTAGGTACTAGTGTGGGTTACATTATAATCT
The DNA here is from genome assembly GCA_963277665.1 of Viscum album. NCBI lineage: Eukaryota > Viridiplantae > Streptophyta > Magnoliopsida > Santalales > Viscaceae > Viscum > Viscum album. The sequence goes on along the minus strand of OY728138.1, from coordinate 1,676,306,803 downwards.
AGCCACGAGGGTTACAAATCATAAGGTATCCATGAGGGATACTATATATGTAAGAAATTACCCATTATACATTTACAGTTATATATATAGGTTACTTAATGGTTTATATAAACCAAATGTTTCACAAAGTAAGTATACATGGGTGAAGAAGTTTGTCCTTGTGAAACAATTTCATATGTTTATAAGTACTCATGGAATAATGGTTTATTTTCATACTATTATATCCCTTACTGAGATTTTTATTCTCATCCCATGTTTTTAAATTCTTTTCATAGGCTATAAGGTTGTTTATGAAAAAGAAGGATGCCATGTTAAATGCTATGATGATTTATCAGGGAAATCATGTTGTTATTTTGTGTTTAAAATTTTATGTTTTGGAAGAAATGGATACCATTTTTATGGTACCCACTTTACATTCTTATGGGACGACATCTATGAGTTATGTCTAAAAATTATAAAACTATACCCCAAAAATATCATTGGGAATGTAAAGATTTGAAATCTAGTTAAAATAACTAGAATATGAAATGTTTACAGCTGAGAATTTATACCTATTGTTAGTGATTTATTTTTAATTGTAATAATTTTATTTTATCTATGTGTCTTTCTCAATAGTTTTCTGATAATTATCACTACATTTTCACTTTTCCTTAAAAGAAATATTCATTAAATATCCTTATGGAAAATATTTAAATATTTGAATATGGAAACCCCCAAATATAAAAAGTAATTCCTATAATATTAAAATCCAATATAATTCTTTAATATGTTAGAAAAAAATCATATCCAAAATATTACACCAAATAAAATATTTAAATTTAATCATAAATTTATGTTATTATGAACAGAGTGTAGAAACCATCTTAATTATCCGATGATTAGTTAACTATATGGTCCACCAAATTTCTAGAAAAAATGAATATCAATAAATTGATAATTAGTAAATAAACCCCTATTAATTAGGTGTGATTTTGTCAAATAGAAATATTTCAAGAAATTAATCAAGTTTTTTTATTAATATAATATTTTATAGATTATTGTAATCTGTCTATCACCAAATATGAAAAAGGAAATAACCGTTATATAATAATCATCTAATCTGAGATTCCCCTCTTCGTTTATTTGAAATAAATCTAATTAATCTCTTTTTTAGAACTTATCCCTTATAGGTTTTTAGATTAATCTAATGTTTTTATAAAACTACTCTTAAATTTTCAAAAAATAACCATAAGATACCAAAAATAGCACTTAAAATTTCCAAAAAAAATTAATCTTATTATTAATATGCATGGACATGTTTCTATATCCTGTAGAAAATGAATTTTATGATATGGTCCAACAAACCATACAAAATCAATTCAACCTTGAAAATGAAAAATATGAATTTTGATGAGGACTTTTATGGTGTAATCACAGTGTAATGCTTTTATGGATTTCAAAAATGATAATATAATGAAATACAACGACCCTTTAATTTGAGATTGATAACACATATAAACTTAGGGATTGTTCTTTAACTATTACTGAATTTCTAATCAACTACTGTAGATAGAGTTATAATTTTTAGTTAACCAAAATTTTACAAACAAACATAAAACCAGAATTATATATAATTGCAAAAGGATGTATTCAATTCTCCTACAACCTTCATGTGATTTACTTCCCATGACTTTGTATTACTCTTCTATTTTACCTTTAATAACCTTTCAAAAAACACAACCTAAAAATCATTTATTAGATTTTGTATATTAATACCCCATTTGGGTTTGTTGAAAATATACAAACATATTTAGTATAAAATTATATTATTTTTTAAAAAAACTAATAAGAACATACAATATTAATTATCCCAATCTCTTTCATTAAATATTTCATCAATGATTCATTAAAAATTTACTCTCAGAATATATGAGTCAAGATGTTTATAAGAAACAAGAGTTCAATTATTCTGAGGAAAATGTTTCTTTGATCTCTATTATCTTAATTTTTTTGTAAAGTGTGTCCCCCTTATTTAAAAGTCAAATAGTATTCCCCTATTTAAAAAACTAACATATTATTTATCCCAATTAATCAATAGTAAATAACAATTGATGCCTCCTTCAATATCAATCATTCATAACATATGAGAAGATAGATTATGAAAATTTTATCCCAACTTTTCAATGAACACAATGATCAATTATTTGAAAGTATATAAATTGTTATTAGAAATGAAGAAAATAAATTCAAAATATTTACCGTTCTTTTTTGTACATATAAAATTAACTAGGTTTTTAGGGTCCCTTTCACCAACCTATTTAGTTAGATGGATAAAATTAGACTCCAAGAGTCAAAAAATGCCTTAAAAATATTCCTTGCATAATTATTTTTTTAAAATATCCAAATCATATTGAAATATACACCATCGTTACCATCCCTCACTAAACTATACCCTTAATTTAATGATTCATTATCACATTATTATCTTTCCATGAATAATTGATAATATTTCTTTAAACATTAATAGCTACTCAGTTGTCACAGTTGATATTAATAATATATTTCACATGAACTACAATATCTCATAATTATTGATTCATCCATAGTATTTGAGTATATTGATGAGTAATCATAATTTATTCCACATATTTGTCTCTAAAATAAGTTCAATATTACTTTTACTCATCTAAGAGATTCAATAATGTCAATTATAAAATGTATCACCTGAATATGAACTTAATATCTTCTTTATAATCTACCCAATATTCATATGTAAACCCTACTTACCCCTAATATGATCTTCTATCATAAGACAACTTAAAATAAATTGAATATTTTTTATATTAATATATCTTCTTCATTACTTGTATTTGGATTTCATTGGGATAGCTTTGGTTCCACAAGGCTTGATATGTGGAAGAAACAATATATAGTAATTTTTTTAAGGTATAAGTAGATCCTAATAATAAAATATCCCTTAATGGAATTGAAATCCTTACCACCATCCTCTCTTGATAATATCATCTTGGTTTTCAGAAAAGTTATCAATTTCCTAGAATCATCCATTCAAAATATCTCATATGTTTATTATGAAAATATTTATATTGAAATATATGCACTAGTACTTTCTTAAGTGACTTATAATCCATGAAAAATGGATTAATGATAAATCATGTGAATCCAAAATTCTCACCTCATATATTATAGAAACAACTTTAATTTTTTTCATCCAATCCTCTAATAATTATGTCATTAAAAAATAAGTTCAACCATCCTTTAAAAATTTTATTTCTACTTGTAGAGGTTATGATCAACCCTTCAATTTTGGAATCCATGAATTATAAAATATCAATTAGAAAAAGAAAATCAAGCTCTCAGATCATTTATTAGTATGTACAAATAAGTTTTCAACATGAACACTTTTTTATCAGATTTTTTTAAATAAATCATATCTTGTTTCTTGATGTAAACACTATATTGAAGGATACCATAAAGGAATGTCAATTTGACATCTATTTGGTACCCTATGAATTCCATTTCCTCTAACCATTACAATAAAATTCTAATGGATTAAAATTGATTAATGTGGAAAAAGCTTCACATTACCATTAATACATTAAACATGGGAATATCACCTTCACACCAATCATGCATTGTTACAGGTCTCCCTTCTTTATACATTACGTGTATTCGAAAACATACACATGGACCTCATGATATTTTTAACTCATCAATATTGAAAAATTCCCCAGATTTTATTATTTTCTAGTTTTTCAAACTTCTATATGAATTAAATTGACCTAATTAACATCTTTATCCCCCACATACATGATATTAGTCTCTCTATGAGACACGAGATAAGTTTTTTTAAAGATTATTCATCCTTTTTGTTTTCACTAGAGTTTTATAATAACTAATAATGGACCCATAATTGATTCAATATATGATTTTTCCATTATAATAGCTACTAAACCTATTATTTTTACCTAATTTTCAGTGACTTATTATAATATTTTTCAAACCTCATGTTCTCCCTTAATCTTCTCACATTAGAATATTCTCCCTAAGCGATTTTGCCATAGACATGTCACAAAATATACTCACTATTGTGTGAAATCATATAGTTTTAATCAACTATTAAATCTGGGATTTTATTTATTATACAATGTATTTTTTAAATAATTTGAATTATTATATTTTCAATAAATATCATGAGAAAATAACTTCATCTCCTGGATCTTTCAATCATTTTTCTCTTTCTTGATAATAATCTATTTACTTAGGAATATATTAAAGTACATTAGAGTTTCTTTGTTCTTTTACTATATATAGTATTATCCCTTTTTCATTTGGAAATAGACAATCCATTTTGGTCTTATAAACTATTATAATCACTTTGTATTTTAAATTTTCTTACAATATATTTTTCTCAAGAATCATTGCATGGAAGATATTATTAATGTTTTTGTTCCTCTTCTTAACAAATTTTTTTAATTAGTTCTTCCAACTAATTGTTAGTAAATTCTATACAATTCGTATTAATGAATTTAAATATTTTTATCCCAATAATTATATGCACAAATCTTTATTAATATATAGTTCACATAAACACTAAACACATAGGATAGATAACCATAATTGAATTAATCATATTGTAATAATATACAAATAAAGTATAGAATGCCATCCCATCCACAGATTTGGGTGATATTGGCCCACACACATCAATGTGAACCAAATCAAGAAATTTCATCAAGAATTTATCAATTTGGTTGTAATTCATTAAAATGATAATTATTTTTTATAAAGTGCTGAATATTGAGGGGTATAACATTATATTTACTGAATTTAATAATCTCATTTATTATTTAATATGAAGTTGAAGGTCTGATGGATGAATTGTACAATCCATTTATTCAACGACTCATTTTATTCATTCTTTTATAGAATAAACATGTATTCTTCTTTTCCAAATTTTTAATGATTCTACGATCTTAAATTCTCTTGAATTATAATATTTATATATATATTACATTAATTATAAAAGTATTTTTTTAATTTAATTGTATTCCACATGTCATATAGTTGACTTAAACTTAGTAAATTTTAATTTGGTTCTTCAAACAATAATAAATTCATGCTAATTTAGTATTTTATGAAAATTTGATATCTCTATATCCAAAAATCATTAACCATCATTCATTTAAAAATAAAATGATGATTTATTTGTCTAAATACATGTCTATGACATGGTTTTACCACCTCATAATATTGTAAGTGCAAACATTATTTAAAATTCATACTCCATCTTGATCAATAACTATATATGTTAATTTAATTATATTGTCCCTATTAAGTTTTCCATTATCGATTCACATTCAATAGATTCATTACATAGGTAATGAATGAGATGGTCCACAATTGGCTCCATTAAATCATATTAATATAGAATAGATTTTAATTTACTATATGTTTGCATCTTTCTTGGAGATTCTTCAAGCTACTATGATCTCCTTTTTTGTGTCTTATTCTGCATATTTATTTTCACCCTTAATGAATAATTCATATAATTATTCTTATAACTAATAAAAAAATCATTAGAAATTAAAATTTGAAAAATTATATGAAATTATGATCATATATTTTTTTTATATTGAGTTCTAAAATGATTTTTTTAAGAAACAGATATATTATGTGTTCCCATTTTAAGTAATAATAACACTAAATATGTGGTTTATTATTATTTAAAATTTCTTCTCCAATTAAAAAAGTGTATAGTATACTATGAGTTACTCAAAACAACCATCTTCTGAGGACTAGTTATTTTTTTTCCTATATGTTCCAACACTAGTTTTTTGTTATGATCAAACCCCATGTTATATTTAAAATTATATATGAAATTCGACACTTTTCGTTAAGTTATTGATTTAATTATTGGATATTATTATTCACCATTTATTTTTTTTGGAGTTTGGTTTACTCAAACTTCCCCTTATCAATAAGGGGATTTGATATATTTCATAATTTTCAATATTGCATCACATCATCTTGATTTTAAATTTTATTCTTCAATTATATTGACATGAACATTCCCAAATTAGTTAATAAATAAAAAATGTGGACTCACGATTCAATTTTATAAATGTGATCAATCTCAAATTTAAATATCCCTTGAATCCTATATTTAATTTCTTCATCTTCAACGCTCAACTCATACTTATTTTCACTTTTCGAATAAATATTTTTTTTGATTCATGCACCACTCAAATTGATTTATTTTCATTGGCCAAAAGTAAAATTATTTACAATAATATATTATTAATCCTTTAGGTTGAATTGTTTATTGAGTTTATAACCATCATCATCATTATCCTCCTATTATGGTCTATCTATTATGGCCATAAGAAAATTATCAATGATTTATTTAGAGTTTTCATCTTTATTAACTTTTGAATATTGATTTACTCACCCTTAAATGGATTCAACATGGTCTATCCATCTTCAAAAACATCACTGAATTAATTTGGATATCTATTTCTATTATACCCAACATTTCCAAAATGAAATATTGAAAGATGAATATTTTAATTGAGTTTTCATTTTCCTCATTTGAGATTTCAGGAAGGAAAATATATTACCTCATAAATATATTAATCCATAATATCATCCTTAACATTTATTTTATTTATTTTATTGAATAGAAACTATTAATAATTTCCCAATTTCATGTATTCATTGTCTTGTTCTATGAGGAGTATCCATAGTCACATCATTTGGGTCATCTTCATTGGGCACTGAGACTCTCACATTGAAACATGATTTTGGCCTTTATATGAGAGTCATTATGATATTAATATAGATGAGGATTTTATAATGTTTATGTAGTTCCTCTATAATGATATATATCAGATCAAATAATTAATCAATGTACTCATTCATATGAATTCTAAAAACCTTATACATGTCCCATTGTATATAAAACATAGCATCACAAATCTTGGATTTACCATAAATAACAAGGATTAGTTTTAACACATTGAATCTGAGGATATACATGATATAACTTTAAATAATATATCACTGGAAAATTATCATTAGATTTTATTTAGTAATTGTGTATCAACATCAATCTCACTTATAACATTTTCTTCTAATTCTCAAAATTGCATGTTGTCTAAAATTCCAAGATTGGAAGCTATGTAGAAATAAACTCCAAATGAAAGGAAATAATTTTTCATTTTATTTTTTCTAAAACTATAAATTATTAACAACAAAAATAATAAATCCATTTTGGTAATGTTCGTATGAAAAACATTCACTAAAACCCTTTATAATTGATTCAACTTGTCAGCCTCAAACATGGTTAATGCCCTAAGATAGAGGTAGATCAATGTATATTTACTATTAACTAATCCTCCATAAAAAAATTCTATATAATTATTAGGAAACCATTCAACCATATTACCCATATAAATATAATTAAATTAGTGAAAAAATAAAGTTAAAAAATTTACATGGTTCAAAAAAACCAAGATAGTATAAGGAGCCTGAAACATTCATGTGGTGATTCACGTAAAACACAGATCACATTAAATATATTTTACAATATAGAGCATTCTTTCTGATATTATTGGTTTATAAAATTCACTAGAAAATTGAAGAACATATTATTCTTTATATAGAATAGAACTCATTTATCCTCCAATAACGTCTTTTAGATTCCCAAACCAATTTGTATAAATAATATCAATGATGGTGTAAGAATCAATAAAGATTCTATGAATTGTTATGGTAATATCTTCATAGAACCTCATTTTCTTCTTAAAATTTCTTGTGAAAGAAAAGAGTTTTTATTCATTGATTCTCAAAAGAATGATGTTGAATATTATTGTCACATATAATTCTATAGTTCCTTCAAATCAGAATATACATCTCTTCACTATATTAATATCTAAATAAAGTTTTCATAATATTCTATCATTTTTTATTTCTATTTTAAAACTATTTTCTTTACATTATATTCACATTATAAATAATATTCTATTTAAATATGGAAATTACATAGTATGTATATGGATTTCCCTTACCATTAAATTCCCAAAAAATCATCTAATATTTTAGAATCAATAAAAGTAGAAATCATTGAAAAAACATATTATTTTTATTTAAAATAAAATTTATACTACTATCAACACAACATGGAATCCCTCATCTCCATGTTAAACATATTTAACTACTAAATCCTCCAAATCATCAACAAACTCAATTTAAATTCATTGGATAATCTAGACATAATTCCCCATTAGTTTAGGTTTCATTTTCTATACTCATAGTGGAGGAAATATTAATAACATTTAATGATCAATAAGATACATTTTAGACTACTACATGTTGAACTTCTGAAAAATGGACAATTTAATGGACATTAAGTTATTCTTTTTTCATTGGAGATAGACCTTTAAATTTTATGAATTTAAATTTAATATATCTATTTTTTATAAGAAAACAACTACAATTTTCTGTATGAACCATATGGTTTTCTTCAATGACACTTATGTTTTTATAAAAATAACTTATGATTTCCTTGATGACCATTGAATTTCCAAAAATGATGCTCCAAATTTATGAACATTGTAATTTTTATACATCTTGATGATAATTACTCTTATGAAATAGTCCAATGGCCCTAGTAAAATCACCCCAGTAAATAAAATGACTTATAAAAATTCAGAAGATGAGTTTTTCATCTTCATTAATTAGTCTTTATAATGTATTTTGAAAATATTACACTTATGAAATATGCTGACCATTATGAAATTAGACTTTTGAAACTTATGAAATCATGGAGGGTGTACTTTTATTTTCCACATTTATGGTCCCCTACATTGGTTACCCTTATGATTTTTTACAGATATTTTTTTACAAAACTTCTCAAAATCACAATTTTCTATAATTCTATAGTAATTCATTAAATTATAAAAATGATATAATGTTATTATATTTACATTAAATTCTATGTTTCCATAATGGTTCATTCAATAACATTTTCAATAAAAACAACATAAAAATAATTTTAGGTTTTTTTCTAATATTTAAAGTATTTTAAAGTCTCTTATGTTTCACTGTAGATAGGTTTTATATAAATTGTCCACATATTTTCATTAGATGAATAGTTATTTCCCTTATGAAGAAACTTTTGAAACCTATTTCATTGTCACAGATTAATAATTTTATGATGATGATATTAATGTTTACTTGATATTTTATAAGTTATATGTATGGTTTATATTATTGTGACGATGCGCGAAATTTATATATCCCTAAAATTATTGTTTAAAAATATTTATATCTCATGAGATTATTTTATTGTGGGGAAAGATTGGTTAAAATATTATATTTATTATGGTATATATGTGGGTTTCCAAGTACAATATGATATGAATATCTTAGTGATTAAATGTATAACCCAACACTATTTGTACCTAAACTAGGTTTATAATAAAAATAAAATTGACCACCAAAGAACACCTCCAATAGGTAACCGATTAGTTAATAGTATCAAGGGTTTGAAAATAGAAATATAGGTGGCGTTACACATAAACCTAATTATAAAAATGACTAAAAAAATGATCAACTACATACTATAGAAAAATCAAAAGCTAAAATGAATTTAAATTCCATGCATAGATAGGGAATCTAAAATAAAATATCAAACATAGACATAATGGTAGTGATAAAAACACAGATCATCACATCTATGGACATATTGGTCTTGTCTAATCATCAAATCCTTCTATGAACTATATGAAACAAATTTATATATATAAGGGTGGTCGTATTTATTTAGAGAACATAATCCTAAAAAAACTGATTTAAATTTGGAAAGAAACATACAAATGCCACTATGAACAAACACTAGAACCAACTCACATCTATGTGAGGCCAAATATCACGTAACCTCACTAATTATAACTCACACAATATCTAATACATGTTTTATAACCTATTTTTAAAATAATATATGTCAGAAGGATCCATGAAATCACTTCCCCTTTTATCTGGTCACTCTCACACCCCAATGACAGGTTTTTTATGATTTAATCCAATTCATATGCGTCACTACCACTTATTTCATATTTAATCTACATCCAACTTTCACATCACATCCCCATCATAGATAAGATTTTTGATCACAACAGACATAAAAACATGCCCTCATCCAACTATGCACAACTCCGCCCAAAAACCACACCACATCTACATTACTAGGTCATCATTCATATATATACACTGAAACATAAATAAATTATATTATATATATATATAATGATCCAGCATGTCCAATATTAAGTCTGAATGAGGAATACATAAGAGGGATTATTCAACCTTACATTCTATTTTTAACCTAGATGTTGGAGAAATCATCAAAAACCCAAGTCCTTATATGTGTATTGATGATTTCATCCAACTCAAGTAGTAATGCATAAGAAATAATAGGAAAATAAAAAATATAATAGCCACATATAATACCAACATAAGGGTTAACTCACAACACAACACATGTATAGAACTATCACATCAACCTATCCACCACAAAAAAACACTTATTGTGACAACAATTATACCCCCATACCCACCCTTTCCAAATGATCACACAAATTTGTTCAATTTTCAATTATACAAAATCAATCAATAATTCCAAATATATCGTTATACTCAAGTAAAAATAAATAACATTAAATAATTCATTAAACATTAAAAAAAATTTACCAGAAATTTTCGTTTAATCCTACAATGATATTTCATTAAACCAATCACCATTAATCAATTCTAGCCAATTAATATTAAAACTAAAAAATCATAAGTATCTATTACCCATTTCATCAATTATTCTATTTCCATAAACTCATTAACCCATTGAACTCTTCAAACATCAATTAGTTATTCATTATATCACTTAATTAAATAAAGAGACCATATTCCTATAAAATATGAAACTAAATTCATTAACGTCACCCCATAACTACATTATTTTCCATAGAAACCATTCCAAAACCACCCCACTAATCCAATCCAATTTCCACAATATTAATATATCACTTTTTTAACATTAAACTACATTCCTTACATAATATATAAAAAATGGGGCACAATAATATTTATATTCTCCCAAATATTTCTCCAAAAAATCTACATCACACTATCTCCCTAAAATAGTTACCATAACTCATTACAAAGACCAAAAACCAGAATAAACACAGAAAAACAATGAAAATAAAAATATTAATTTGAATAGTGAATCACACCAAATAACACATATTTAACCAAAATTCGATATTCCTTAAACTTATTTGGATTAAATATATAAATTATATATCTAGAATATCATCCCTTAAATTTGATATCTTATTTACTTGATTATCCAATTATGAATGGTAGAATGTATCACAACAACAACATGTTATATAAAATAGTAAAAACCCCCTTGACTATCTTTATTAATCATACTCTAATATCAATTCAAAATTCCATGTAAAAACAAAAACAATATTAATTATAAATTTATATTCAACTGATCTTATTTCATCATTATGTGTTAAACCCTTTTTATGAAGAGATTTAACCATGAAAATAGTAACAAAAAGGTTCAACAAAGAAAAAAAATAATGAATTTAAAAACTAAAGCAAACATGTAATAATGTGAATTATGTTAAGAATATGAAAATTACACATTCATCTTCCATTTCAATTAGATTTATTTTTTATTTAATTTAGCTCAATCTATATCATCATCCCAATTAATGTAAAAGTAGAATAATTCCAATGTTTCATGTAATTAATAAAGGTGAAATCTCAAATCCCTTACCACAATAGTAGCTTACAAAATGTATATGAGAAAATGAGAATAAGATGAACAACCAATTAGAAAACCCAAATATAATCCAAAATATCTTATCTCACATATGTGTACATCAAAATCATGAACATAAACTAATAAACCCAATGAATAATTAGTATCAATGAACCTCCCATATGATGGAACAAGAATTAATTAGATGATAAACAAAAATAAAAATAAGAAAAGTCACCTTGGATCATAATAAGGATAATATCTTAAATATGGGGGAAAATCAATTAATGGATGGATACTAGTTACAAAATTTGCGACACTGGTATCCTATGATTTTATGAAATCATGGAAGAAAGAGAGATTTTGAGATAATTCAAAAAATTAATACCACTTTAGAAAATTGAAGGTTCAAGAAATTATAATGGGAGTCACTCTATAATGATAATCCAATATAAAAAACATGTTTCATTATCTCATGATTCATGGGTTAAATAAAATAAAAATCATTATTGAAAAATAAGGCCATAACATGACCATGTTTATCACACAATGGTTGATTATCTCCCTGGAATCATATTCTAATCCCCAAACATCTGTTCTCAAACCATACTCATCTCAAACAAGGTTGTGACATGATTAAAGTAAACACAATGCAATTAAAACAAGGTAGAAAACAAGAAAAAAAACCTCACATGACTCCATATAATATCTAAAAGAGCTTAACTATATTTAAATACACATAATATAATCTCAAATTATATTTTCAAATTAAAACCCTGGTAATTTATTAATAAAATGACTCATAGAACCTTTTACCTTAATCAATACCCATCACACCATGAATGGACTAATTAATGATTAAACAAAGTATTCCCCACAACTGATCGTGCCACAATTCTGTACACCCTTCTCAACTAGCCTCACACTTTGAGACACCTCATCCAAAAATGAAATGGATCACACCCACATAATAAAATTGAATAATCATGTTGTAATTTATTAACCATAGAAAGACACAAAAAACTGAAGTAAAAATCACTTACCCAACCAACTATTTATGAAACAACACATAAAAACCATATTTTAGTGATAGCCTCCAGATAAAATTTTAACTTAAAATCCATTTACTTCTATACATCCTTCTTACAACTCCTCCAACACTAAAAACAAAGGAAATAAAAAATTTATAAAATCCAAGACAATTTGTAATATTCCAATCAAATGATTCATGTCCATGATAATAAAAAATAACCTATATAAAAATGGAAATGTGACATAAATATCTTTTAGTTATACCTTTAAAAAGAAAATATTTTCACTATCAAAACATTATCAAAACATAAAGGAAAAAATTGGTCTAATCAATTCCAATAATTTATACATTAATTTAAAATGGAGAATGGAAACTCCTAAAACATAACTATTAGGAGATATACCATTGAAACAAAACTAATCTCAATAAAATGAATCACTCATTAATCCTAAAGAATAACTAAACCACTCAAAGGAACCCTCTATTACAACACCATGAATTATCGTATAGGAAATACCTAAAAACCTGATAACTAGGTGAGATTCATCACAAAACAAATCCCTTTAAAAAGGTTCATAACATGATAGAGGATAAAAGTGGAAAACATTAATCACTTTGGGCTAATAATCCACCATATTACTAGCCATTAATCATTTTCTAATGAAAAATAATGTTCATGCGATTTTGTTTAGAAAATAATTCAATACAATAAATTTGAATATTATTAATTATAATTTCTATATATTTATAAAACATTTTATGAATTGCATAAAATAGAAACCCACTTTTTCATTAATTTAAACTATTTAGATCATTCATTTTTAAATAGAATCTCCCACTAAAATGAAATCAAAAATGAATTTTAAAATTACTTTATAAGGACTAAATTTGTAATGGAACAATGAAAATACCTTAAACCAAAATCTTATATGTTTTTCAAAAAATGATTATTATATATGGAATAATGTTACAAATTTTGACTATAATCACTATTAAAATCTATAAACAAACAAATTACAACCCAATTGAACACCCATAAAAATATTAACACCCTATCAAAATAACAATCATCTAACCTATCCCATGAATGATCACGATTCATAGATCACTCATAAAATTTTTGGCCGATTGCATCATAAAAAAACTAGATTAACATAAACTATAAAGTACCCCTTGTTCTATACAATCCTGATGCTCAAATTTTGACTACATCCTTTATGTATACTCTATCCCCTACCTTGTATTCTATAAAATCTAGAACTCATGAAAATGTCCTAAACTGTTTTAATATCATAGAAAAAACAACATTTTAACAGCTCAGTATGATCCCACCCTTCCTTGAAAGACTTCGATGAAAAACTCAGCACCAACATTTTCATCTTCTTCCTCAAAGTGAAATCCAAATGTAACTTTATCACATTATTCTGATCCAAAATTTCAAGAAATTTATAAACTAAATCCCCTAATATTATTCTAACTCGATTCCCCACTCTATTAAATTTGGAGAATTTATATATGTTCATCCTTCCACACATGGGAAATTAACTCCTCATTCATGATGGGAAATTCAACTTAAAAAAGATCTTGTGGTTTACTATGACTCACCATTCACAAACATTTAGTACACTAATCATAGAAAACCAATTTTTATGTAAATTATCAATTTATTGGAAGTTATCATAAATTAAAAAAGTATTCCATTTACTCTAACCAATATCTAACTATAAGGCTTGACAAAACACAAAATAAAATTATCATGCCATTCCCTTAGAAACCTGATAGGGTATCCTCCCATGATTCCTCCCTCTACTTACTAAGTAAAACATACTCACATCCCTTCTATGAAATGTATTCAAACCAAAAATATAAATTAAAAGGGTTATTTTAAAAAATTAAATCTGATGGAAAAAATAAGAAATATGCTATTATACAGTATAAATAACATACACTTCTCTATTAACGAATGTAAAACTAACTCCTCCTCCATGATAAAACCCCATCAACTTCTTTGAACAATATCATCCTTCAATATAATAAAAAATATACATCACCTCTCCCCACATTACCAAAATAACCATCATGTTTTCTATTTGATAATATACTTCTTACCACTTATCACACAACAAGAGTCTCAACACTCATTAGGGAACATTTTCAACATTAAATTACATGAAATATAATATCAATTCATAATAATAATAATATAACTTTAAATAATTCCATTTAGAATAAATTAAATCCTATATAAAAACATGATAACGTTCTTTTTAAACACCCTTCACAAAATACATTTTGAAATCGAAATTCATTTATTTTGATTTAACACTAGCTTATAAAAAATTCCACTAAAAATACACATACCTTGTTAAAAAGAAAATATATAAAACAATAAAAAATTGTTACAAGAATCCTTGTTAACCACATTTTGTAAATATTTAAAAAACACCATTAAATAATGAAATCATTACAATAACTTTTATAATCATCACCAATAAATATTATAAACATTTCTATAATTCATATGAATATTTTCAAATCATCATGTTCAAATGAAAATCTATTTTTCCAAAGTTATTTTGTTTTCATTACCAAATAAACATGACTAATCACTTAAAAATAAAATAAAAAATTACTTGGATAAAAAATGAATTTTTTAAAACATTATTGCATTTAATTTTTATATTAATTATGTCTTTTTATATACCTTATGACCAAAAAAAAATTGGACATAATATTTCTAAATTATACTAAATTTTTTGGTTAATATATATTTTTAAATATTCTTATCTATTTATAAACATGTAGTAAAAGGGTATGGATGTTTTCTTATTTGGAATATCATAATAGAACACTCATAATAACTGAAATCATATTTTTGACACTAGAAAATGAATCCTCAAAATATTCCAGATACTTCTATACATGATTCAATATCATAACCTATTTCACAAGCTTCGATTGGGTAGGTCGTAGGGCCCAAATGGAGTTACGGATTTTGAGTTATGGAAATTTGAAGTTGGGATGGAAAACTGGTTTGTGAAGCCCAATGGCGAAGCCGCCTCTGCGATCACAGAGCGCCGCCGCGAAGCAAGGAGGCAGGATGATCTATGAACACCTTTGACATTCAAAAATTCACTGTGAAGTAAGGAGGAGAGATGCTCCATGAACCCCTTTGACGTTCATGAACCCGCCACGAAGCAAGGAGGCGGGATGCTCCGTGAACCCCTATGAAGCTCGTGATCCGCCGCAGAGAAAGCTCCGTCTGCGGGCCGAAAAAGCTCTACTTCGCGGTGCCTCTTCTATATAAATACCCAGCTCAACCCCTTTCACTATATTTTCACTCTGCCCCTTGGGTGGCCGATCTACCAGTTCACAGAGCTCCGCTTCCATCACAAAATGGCTCCGCTAGTCCATGATCTGCGAATATCTTCCTTCGTGTAGCTGCTCCGTGAGTCCATACTCCGTGAGCAGCTTCCTTCATGTAGATCCTCCGCGAGTCCATGCTCTGTGAGTAGCTTTCTTTGTGAAGCTCTTCCGTGAGTCCATTCTCTATGATCAGCTTTCCTTCGCAAACCTGGTCTATAAGTCCATGCTTCACGAGCACCTTTCCTTTGTGAAGATTCTTTATGAGACCCCATGCTCCACGAGCCCCTTTTCTCTATGAAGCTACATCGCGAAGACCTATCCTTTGCGGAGTTTCTAACATCACACACAACCATCCATACCGTAGGGTCTATGCCCCCACACCCCCACTTGGGGTCACTATTGGGCTGCGGTCTCAGCCCTTCGGGCTGATCCCTTCGCTACCATAGATGAACCCCATGAAAAATGGAGAGTCGCACCATGAACATTTCAGGCCTGGATGTCATCATTTTCCATTACGCCCTTATGCGCACCCACATTCCACCTATGGAATACCGTGATTTTAAATACTTATCCCCACACCTTGAGTTAGTATATTCCTCTTGGTCTGTTTCCTATGACGTGAGTTGAGATTCTAGTCATCAATTCCCCCTGAGTACCTTGAGTCGAACTATTCTTCAAGAAACTCATCCGAACCCTATCACCTGAATTTTATCCAGGTTGAACTAGAAAGGGAAACCCTTGTGTAAGTCCCAACACCAACCATTTCTAGCCACCTTATTCCTTATAGTTCTATCTATATTACATTAAACTATAGTTGACCGTATAAGAAAAATATAGGATTCCTCTTACTCAATTTAAGGGATGCCTTGTGCGCCAAGAATAAGATTCCAATAGTCCTATCAACATGACTATAAGATGTAGTATTCACTATGTTCCAAATAAAGGATGCCACTTTATCTAAATGAGATATGCCTTATGTTTCAAGAATAAGATGCCAATAGTCCTATCTATATGACTATATACAATAGTGCACCCTATATGCCAAACATAGGATGCCTCATGCTCCAAACAAGAGATGCCTTATACTCCAAGCATAAGATGCCTAATTCTATGTTTATAGTGGAATAATTTCGAGACCATTAGAACCCGTTAAAACATTCCATCACTCCACTTCATGCTTTGTGTGTCCCTCATTCCGATCTACATCCATATCCATGTCTAAAGGGACATTCTAACGGCCTGGTGCGTTGCCGCATCAGCTCACCTACCGTCCTAGGCCAACGACTTGTAAGACTTTGGAAAATGCATCAAGTCATGTCCGGTGTTTCGAACATGGTCAGTACTCGAACCTCATGTGCTTGTCCCCATTTCATGAAAATGCGATATGTATGCTGTGTTTCAAACACAGTTAACAGTTATCCTCCATAAACATTCCACCCACAATGTATTCGAAATTTCGGGCATGTGATACACACTTTTCATCACAATTATTTTGGACTGATTCCAACGCCCTTGGCATTATCCCTCTTGTGCACTAGAGAAAAGTCGAAGGCCACAACCCACCAGTGGGTTCGGATGACCTCATGGCCAGACACGAGGAAGGAACCTAGGCAGCATCCTCGCATAAGCCCCATCCACCATTGTCGCTCCATAGTGGCACCCATGCTGCATCCTCACGTAAGCCCCATCCACCAGTGCCTCCCCATAGCAGCACCCATGCAGTTTTCTTGCTTGAGCCCCATCCACAATTGTCTCTCCATAGTGGCACCTGTACATCATCATTGTGTAAGCCCCATCCACCACTGCCTCTCCATAGAAGAACCCAAGAAGCATCCTCGTGTAAGCCCCATCCATCATTTCTGCTCCATTGTGGAACCCGGGGAGCATCCTCATGTAATCCCCATCCACCATTGCCGCTCCATAGTGGCACCTAGGCTACTTCCTTGCTTAATCCCAATCCACCATTGCATCTCCATAGCAGAACCCGGGCAGTATCCTCATGTAATCCCCATCCACCATTTCCACTCTATAACGGCACCCGTGCATCTTCCTTGCGCAAGCCCCATTCACTATTGCCGCTCCATAGCGGCACCCAAGCAGATTCCTTTCCTAATCCACATTCACCATTGCCACTCTATAGTGGCACCCGTGTAGTTTTCTTTCATAAGCCCCAACAACCATTTCCACTCTATAGTTTCACCCATGTAGCTTCCTTTCATAATCCCCATGCACCATTTTCATGCCGTAGCGGTACTCGGCCAACTTCCTTGCATAAGACGTACTCACCACACTTCAAGGATGCACCTTTGTGCTGTGATCGTCAGGTCTTTGCTGTCTCTTATTTCTCACACTGAGCATTACTCACATGGGCTTAGAGGAAGAATCAACAATGACATCTTCTACAGGCATCCTAGAGTGTAAGACCCACACCCAACATGAACTACATTGTCTTTAGTTCTTACCATGGCGAGGTACGTAGGAAGCCTCTATGAGGTTCAAGGCCAACAACATATTGGTTCCGACCGAATTCACATCAGTTCTCATCACATGAACTACATGATATTTGATCCTTGACCAGTCTAGGTATGTAGGAAGCCTCTCTGAGGTTCAAGCCCAACACCCCATTGGTTCCGAACACCCTCACGTCGGTTCCCACCACCTGATCTATGTGGTATTTGATCCTTCCCAAGGTGAGGTACGTAGGAAGAATCCCTGAGGTTCAATACCAACAACCCATTGGTTCCGACCACCATCACATCGGTTCCCACCACCTGAACTATTTGATATTTTATCTTTTCCAAGGCAAGTTACGTAAGAATACTCCCTGAGGTTCAAGCCCAACACCGGGTCGTACAACCCCCTTCACGTCTGTTACAAAACCACCTAAACTATGAGGTATTCGATCCTTTCCAAGGCAATGTATGTATGAAGACTCCCTGAGGTTCAATCCCACCATCTATATGGGCCCCAAGTCCACTTTCACATCAGTTCACACTCGTACTGCATGACTTTAAACTGTGGACCTCAATCTGTGGTAAGTCGTTGCTCCCCAATTTAGTGGTAATCCATTGTCAACCTCATTCGGTGGTAATTCGTTAAAGTCCCCAATCAATGGAAAGTCGTCATCAGATGAACTATGCAGACTTCGATTCCCTACCGTGGGGATATGTAGGAAGCCTCCATGAGGATGAAGCTCAGCACCCATGTCTCACCCTGATCTATCCCTCGATCCCAGGTGTTCCGGGAAGATCATGCCCCAACATGGAGTTTCTGCTTCCTCCGAGTCCCATCCATGAATCCATTCTCCCGGACCACCTCCTTGGGTGTCCCATCGTCCCACCAAACTACGTGGATTTTGATTCCCT
Source organism: Viscum album (assembly GCA_963277665.1). Classification (NCBI taxonomy): domain Eukaryota; kingdom Viridiplantae; phylum Streptophyta; class Magnoliopsida; order Santalales; family Viscaceae; genus Viscum; species Viscum album. Next base: position 1,676,287,209 of record OY728138.1, on the reverse strand, counting down.
ACCACAGGGATACGTAGGAAGTCTCTTTGAGGCTCAAGACCAACACTACAATCACCTTCACAATGGTCCCATCTCATTCCCTCTCTACTCCGTTGAAATCTCCATCATCCATCATTATTCTCACCTGGGCCGCCACATTCTGGTGGGATCATGTCATCCACCTCCTCATTGCTCCTAACAGTACTTGGGATGCAATTCACGTGTAATCCCCAACATGCCTTAGGGTTGTTGTGCTTTGTGTACACCCTGATTCCTCACCCATTCAAACTATGTGGGTTTTGATCCCTGTCATCTACACAGGGTGGGTAGGATTGCTCCATGGGGTTGAATCCCAGTCTTTGGTAAACCTTGGTGTTCCCCCATTCTGGGGTGCACACTCCCTGATAAACCCTTAGTGGTGTCCATATCAGCCTTCACAATGTGACATCTTCCCTTTATGGGACACACCATCTTTTGTCTGCTCTTATCGAGTGTTGTAATCCACCCACCCGGTAAACCTTCTAGGTGTTCTCTCATAGGGATGTACCAATCTGATCCGTTTATATGGGACATTCTAATCATCCTTATTCTATCTCTGTAAGACGTTAAACTCACGGCCTACCTCGTGATACACATGATATTCCCGAGGAAAACCTCAGAAGACATGCCTTTGGCATAACCATCTCTTCTAGAAGTTAAACTTGCGGAATACCCTTTGTTAAACATGGGAGGCTGAGGAAAACCATAGATATATTAGTATGGCATATGATTCCACGCATTCGACGTGGGATGCCTCAGGTTCTGCACCCTTGAGATGCCCTCTTATGAGGAAGAATACAGGTTCCCCAATATCCACACATCCATAGATGGCCCGACATTTCTGATGTTGTCATCTACTCTGACCGAAGGTTGCTACCATATCAAAACCCCATGGAATGTTCTGAAGGATGTAGTGTAATTAACTAGTGTACATAATGATGTGCCACTAAGAATGAGATTCACGAACCCCAAATTAATCTTTATGGGAGACCCGGACTAGGTGACGAGTGCCAAGGAAGAATCCATGGGAGGAAGAAAAAACATCCCATCATCCCATTTTGATCAAGGAGAAATCATCCCTGAACAAGGAATGGATGTTTCCCGCCTTTGGAAAGCGGGAATGCAGGGAAAAAAATAGCGCTACCATCCCCCAATGAGACAGAGGCGTGCACCCTAATGAAAGTGTCAGAAACATATATCTATCTATCATGGTAACATTCCAAATTAAGAAATTCATATTAACATATAAAAAGATGCAAAATATATAAAAACACAACATTTAAAACATTTTATATTAGAAAGACACAAGGGACCTTTATTTTACCAATATATTTTCATTTATCAAAGACCCAACAATGTAAGCACAAAAATTAATCATTTTATAGAAACATTATAAATCAATAAATCTATTAATAAATATCAAATTTTTATTTTTATTACTAATGTATTAATTTAATTAAAATTCATTACATTATAGGGATTTAAATTTATACTAGTTACAAACACCTTTTAAAAAGAACAAACTTTTGAGAATGGAAAATATAATAAAAATAAAGTTATGATATGTATAAATCATTATAGAAAACATAGATTAATAACTACACTAGTTTCAGCATCTGAAGAATCAAAAAAATAATAGGGATCCCAATAACTATTATTCATGTTCAAAAAACAATTCCTCTGTTCCTAAGGGAAAAACTAATCATTAATCATAGAACATGGACACCCATTAATATTTTTTTAGTTATATTCTCACTTAAATATCCCCAAAATCATGACTAATTACAAAGATAGTAAAAACATTAATGATGTATATTCCCCTAATAGTTCTCCACTGTGTAATCAAAATTGTCACTTCTAGTATGTTTTATAAACAGATGGTCCTTCGATCAGATCAAAATTTCTCAAATCTCATATTCCCTAGTGATTACCCCATTACAAGTCACATGTAATATTCAACTAATACCCTTTCCTTACCAACTATATCCAGTCCCCACATTGCCTGACTATATACTCAATCCAATCTCTAATCCATAGATATAATCCATATCTATCACAACCTCTTTGTACTGGCATTCTTCATAAGACAATAATGTATATGAGGGTAGACCCTAATCCAAAATCCAATAAGTTAGGTTTAACAAATATTATAAAGGGCATGTAAACACACATATGGGAGGAATTACTATTATAAATAAGAGGAATAAGAATTAAAACAACTAATAAATGTCATAATATTTAATGAACCCTATTTATGATGCATTCAAATGTTACACTAAACAATGTCTCTAAAATAAAATGTCTAACACACCCTCTATAGATGTAAAAACAACATTGATCACCCCCACTATATTTATAATGGTATCTCTGGATCAATAATACCTTATAGAAAACCTATAAATATATATATAAAGGTTTGATTGTAACGCCCCGACCCCAGCTACCCGGAGTTGGTGCATTACTTCGTAACATTGGCATGATCACAAAAGATCAAGTCTCGAAAGACCGATTAGTTTAGTAGCCTTGGAAACACTAGATACATTCATAAGTCTTACATTACATCATAAAGTGAAAAACTAATAACAAAGTCTTCATAGTCCACATTCATATCCTCTTCTGACTATCCCTGCAGGTCATTCATAAAATACTTCTTCACATCCTGGAAAATATTAAAACATTGAAAGGAGTGAGCTCAGATGCTCAGTAAGGATAACAATATTAGCGGAAGCTTTCATAAATAAACATAAAAATTTAAGGCAATGTATAACTAAAACAAAAGCCTTTTAAACTTGAACATCAACATAATATGGCAAAAGTAAAATGAGATAATGCCATTCACTTCTTCACATGGATATTCTACTGGTCGAATAATCACATGCAATATCAATAACCACTTTCATAATGAGGGAATGTATAATGCCAGACATTCTGAAACACTTTGTCAAGGCCTCGGCCAAGACGTCTAAAATGATTAAGGCCTCGGCCAAAACCATAAATCAAATTGGGAAAGGGCCTCGGCCAATTCCACGTCTAGTTGTCTCATGAGACCTACCGATGCATCGAGGAGCTATAGCGGGCTCCACCCGTCACTTATTAAGTCCAATACATTCCTCATATGAATAGGTTTAAACATATCATAAACCATAACATAATCGTATCACATAAAACATGCATAAAGGAAACATAACATTTCCACATTTCAATCACAAGATATCAATACAACACTTTGATATGATAAAAACGCTTTCAAAACCATTTTCAATACCAAAATAAAATAAAGTTAAAACTTTGTATTTATTTTTCATTAAAAAAAATGATGGCTTGTAGAGGAAGCCGAAACTCAAATAATGGTCACGGCGGCGGAGAAGTCATTGTCGCCGCATAAGTACGGAAAGAAAAACATTCCCTTTTGTCGTTTAGAAAAATGCTTCGTATAAAAAGATTCCTTTTGAATAAACGTAAAAGTCAAAGGGGTTTATACACCGTATAAAAGAAATTTGTGTATAAAACAAAATATGCCTCAATGAAAGGAGATTGAGACGAAGTCCTTAAAAAGATCATTTTTAAAATAAAATAGATATATTATGTGTATTCACTATAGGTACACATAAAGAAAGTAAAAATACAAAATAGGACATAATAACATCATGACATAATTTGAAAGTAGGAGATTAACCCAAAGAATGGAAATTGGGTTAAGAAGTTCCCTTACCTTGTGTCCGACTTGACTCAACCGTTCTTTAACCTCCTGAATAATAAACTAGAGCTAATATCTACCTTATTAAGAACCATTGTAAATTTCATTATCCTTTTTATATCACTTATTACAATGTTATGAACATTATGTAATTATTTAAGTTAATAACGGTCGTTTTGTCGATCTTTGGTAACTTGAGTCAACAATAAACTTCTTATAATGACAAGTTGTTCATGTGGTGAAATATCCATTATATCCAGAATTATATTAATGATGTAGATATCATATATATCATATATATCTAGTATATACATTCATTCATAATATTACGTAACATTTAGAGGTAAGAAATGAAATGCACCGTTCATGGAGACGGTAAGCCGTACGTACGCATGAACGCTACTTTCATTTCTATTTCGTATTTAATGTAATGAAATCATAATTATATAAAGGTATAATATAGTTCCAGTATAATATCATATATAATATCATTTACTCCATCCTTTATACATCCCACATATGGCATTAACGATTCAAATCACTTTGAGGGGGCGGTTGTCCGCACTTCCTAAAATGAAATTATCGCGTTTTACCCATAATGGAAATCATAAATTATGCCATAAATGAGAAATACAGAAGCATAAGTAAACCATAAACACATTATATATCATATATAAATATAGTGGCATCTTAATGTCCACCTTTGAAGGTGTTATATGAGTGTTGAACAATCATCATTTCGTGAGGCAGAAATTCGCCATCCACAGAAACCGTATGTTCTTTAACCATTAGATGTAGGTGTGTGTAAGTGTAGCTCGAATACTTCTTATAAAAACATCCTAGTATATTGAGGATACTGGTGTTGTTACAAAAGAAATGAATAAAAAGAGTTTAGGGGGTTGGAGAAGAAAAATAAAACAAAACAACATTAGAAAAGACATTACCTCAAAATCGGGTAACTCTTTTTGATTTGAGCCAAAGGCTTCCTTGGGAATGGTTCTGCCCAAAGTGAGGCTTATATGAGTAAGGGAGGAATGTTGGGAGAGTATTTGGGCAGAGGTTGGCCGAGCCAAATGGCTTGAAAGTGTAAATGAGGTGGTAGAGGTGGGGGCCTTTTATAAGTTGAGAGGAGGGGCACTTTTGGAAAGTAATGAAATGTTATTCAATTATACAATGCTTTTCGGTTTCTAAAGGTCCCACACTTATATAATTCGAGGCTAAGGTGATAAGGTTTCGAAATATCTTCATCCAATAGGCTTTGGACAAGTTTAAGCCTTGGATTTTGCATTATCTTCTCATTTTATTTAAATCGTTAAATAATGAGGTCATCACTCCATCATCATGATGTCATAAATAATTTAATTTATTTAATGTCTAAAAATTATAAAAAAAATAATATAATGTAGGAAATCTTTTTAGCTTTCTAATGAATATTTATAATCAAAATTTGGACTTGTGTAGCCCTACATAAAAATTGTTTTAGTAAAACATTTTATGTTTGTGTCATTTTTTACTTTAACATTAAATAAAAGGTGTTTATGTCATTTTCTAACTAAAGTGGCTCCATGGGGTCCCCAAGTTGACCCATGGGTTGTCTTGGTCGGCCATGACTCATCCAATAGGAGTAGGACAAGTGTCATGCTCATCTCATATTATTAAAACATTATTTGTACCTTAAACTACACTAATTACCTCTAATCGTGATTAAAAACTTAAAAGTTACTATTCACCAAAAAATTATTTTGATCTCATTGAACCACATTTTACTTCTTAATGACAACCATGTATGTCGGATTTTTGAAAATCAAATCACAGAAGTGGTAATATTTCATTTAAACGAAAAATCAGTTATTTAACAACCACTTAGTGGCTTCACTATTCATCAAAAATTGAAGTTTTTCAGAATAAGGCCAAAATTTCACCCTAAGCTATAATTGATATTCCGAATTCAAAAATGATGTCTATTTTAAAAAATTCCAAACATATTAGTTGCATTAATTAATTTTATAATTAATTCCCGCTGTCACAACAAATAGCGTGTTTTTAAGAAACAATTTATATCAAAAGATTGGCAATTGTTTATGTCCAATTTCAATGTTAAATTAATTCTAATGACCACCATTGGATAAAATGGTAAAAATATATTCTAATTATACTTTAAAACCACCAAATATTATAATTTATCACTATAAATTATTTTGATTAAAAAAGTTGTTTTAAGTATTTTTCACTATTCATAAAAATTTTGAAGTTCTCAGAAAATTACAAAAAATTCAACATAGGCTAATTTCAATATTAGGAATACAAAAATGAAGTCCATTTTGAAATATAAAATTTCTATAATTTTAAAAAGTGGTTATTACTATTCATAACGGCTACTTTGATTTGTCGCGATGTTTTAGAACTCGAAGTTGCGTACAATGCAAGCTATTGTATTACTGAATGAGAAGCGTATCGTGGAAGCTCGGGGTGTTACATTCTCCCCTCCTTCAATAAATTGCGTCCTCGCAATTTGAAATTTTTTTTTGGAAAATAAAAGGTTGAAAAGAGAAAATACCTTTGAGGAAAACCCACATCGGAAATAGGGTTAATAAATATATAACATTAAAAGAAAGCAGGATAAGTACAAAGGTCACCCGATATAGCCCATTCTAGGATTATATAAAAATATGGATATGGAGGAGAAACAAACCATCAAGGTCTGATGTAGAGTTATAGAATACAGGATTAGGAGAAAGTTTAACCATAAGAAAATCACAAACTTGTGATTGGTTAAACGGTCATTGAATCCCCAGTTGGAAAAGTTAGCCGACAACATTTTTGTTTTAAGTTACCTTTTATAATGTTGAGGAATTTATTTAGAAGATTTACTATGAACGTAAGGGAATATACATACTTGTTATGTATACTTTCATTCGTTAATAAATTTTTACCACAAACCCAACTTTTACTCCAAATGGTAACGAAACTCAAAAATATTCTATTTATCCTAATTGTATAAGGTTCCAAATGTTAACACATACCATTTAGATTAGTAAAACGATTTTGTAATAACCAGGGACTTCCTGTAGGCTAGTGGTAGGAAATAAAGGCTTGTCGCACTATGGTTGTGGGTTCGATTCCTACAGCTGTGTCCGACGCGACGGGTTATTCCCCACCCTGCAGGTTGTCCTTTTCCTAAAAATATAGTACTATACTATTCCAAAAATAATCTTCATAAATGTTTCAACCTTAAACAATACTATCCAAAGTTCAACTTAATCCACTCCAACCTTTATAGTTATCCAAAATACCTTCATCCAGACTTTCTCTAAAAGGTCTCTAAATTCCAAAATCAATTGTAACATCAGATTCCCCAAACAAAGAAAAGTTTCTCTTATTGTCACATGCTAAAAATATGATTACCTTAATCATATTAAAACCTTACTGAAATCAAAAAGTACTGCAGTACAATCCATATATATATATTACATTATTCTTATAACCATAATATAATCCTTGAGTCCAAAAGCACCAATACATTAGTTATTCTACTTCAACTGTAGTAACAGCATAAGATTGTCCTTGATCCCATGGCCTTTTCTGAGGTAAGTTTCCCTGACGCTTAGGACATTCATTTTCATAATGACCCATTTCTCTACAATTGTAGCATTCAACTTTGACAGCCTCTTTCTTTCCCTTGCAATCACGAGCCTGGTGACCCTTTTCTCCACATTTATAACAAACTCCCATTCCTTTTAGGCAAGTACCAGGGTGATTCTTCCCACAATTATCACATAATGGAAAATCCTTCTTTCCCTTTTTCCCTTTATCTGTCTCTTGTTCCACCGTTCTCTGCTTCTCTTGCTTTACTTTGTTGTCATAAGACTTAGAGAATTCCTTTTCTATCTTGATAGCACACGAGACAATATCTTCGTATGATGAGAAGGATTGTGATACCAAAGCTCGACGGAGAAATGGTTTTAACCCATCAAAGAAACGATCAATCTTACTCCTTGGGTTACGTATATAATCGGAAGCATGCCTCGCTAACCTTGTAAAGTTAGCCTCATACTTTGCGACATTCTCATCCTCCTTCTGCCTCAGACTCAGAAATTGCCTTTCCATATCTGCTCGATGGTCACGAGGAAAGTATTTTTCTAAGAAAAGATCTTTGAACTCCCTCCATTCCATATTCGATACGTCATCATCTTCCTTTCTGTTTTGAATCAGCGACCACCACTGATCGGCATCTCCAGTGAGGCGGTAAACTGCCATGACAACCTTCTCCCTTTCACTACTCCCCAAGGCCTGGAATATTTTCTCTAAGGAATTTATCCATTGCTCAGCTACTATAGGATTTGTACTCCCATTGAAGGTTGGTGGTTGTTGCCTCATGAAGCGGTCTAACATTGATCCTCCACGTTGCGGATCAGGGTGCTCCATACGAGTAAGGTTATTATTCATAACCTGAGTGAGTTGTCCCAGTATAGTATTAAGTTGATCAGCACCAGTTGTATCTCTAGATCCACAATAATTATCTTGATCAGGAGGGCAATCCCTACACGGAGTTCGTGCATTGATACGGTTTCCATTCCTTCCACTAGGCGCCATTTCTAAACAATGGCATAATCTAGATTAGATTATGAATCAAAATACATAATTCCATACTTGTAAAACACTTTATATAAATTGAACTATTTATGGATATAATCCATAATCATAAAAAGAAATGTTTTCTTTGAGAAATTATATACTCATAACCCTTCATAGTGGTTTGTAAATAAAATGAGAATTATCCTAAGCATATCCCCCGGGAGTGTCGTAACCAAGAGTGCAGCAAGGCCCGTTGTCGTGCACCAGTTCCCGTTCGAGTCTAGCTCAAAGCGGTGTTTTCAAGTTTTACCACTAGGTACATCTGTGCCAGAGCCGCCTCTACCTGCTCGTATCCAGACAGGGATGTATTGCTCGGAAAACTCATAACATCTCTATAATACCAAAATTCTAGGAAGTTCTTCTATACTAATCCTCAAAGTTCATCTTAGGTCTACGTGCTCTAATCAGAGTTTATCTAAATCTAGCTTCCAAGGTTTGTACTAAACTGCCTCTGATACCAACTGTAACGCCCCGACCCCAGCTACTCGGAGTTGGTGCATTACTTCGTAACATTGGCATGATCACAAAAGATCAAGTCTCGAAAGACCGATTAGTTTAGTAGCCTTGGAAACACTAGATACATTCATAAGTCTTACATTACATCATAAAGTGAAAAACTAATAACAAAGTCTTCATAGTCCACATTCATATCCCCTTCTGATTATCCCTGCAGGTCATTCATAAAATACTTCTTCACATCCTGGAAAATATTAAAACATTGAAAGGAGTGACCTCAGATGCTCAGTAAGGATAACAATATTAGCGGAAGCTTTCATAAATAAACATAAAAATTTAAGGCAATGTATAACTAAAACAAAAGCCTTTTAAACTTGAACATCAACATAATATGGCAAAAGTAAAATGAGATAATGCCATTGTCACGACCCGCCCTCGGGGTCCGTGCCGTGACTACCCCAAGCCCGCCTTCCATAGGCCAGGGGCTGGCGACTAGCACCAAGGCGTAAAATCCCGATAATTGGGAAGGCATTGCCTTTATAAAAGAAAACAAGCACCACAGAGTACAAGCGGAAGAAAAACACTAAGTACAAAAGAAGAGCTGAAAAGTAAAAAGGGGCCGGAAATACAAGCCCAACTGTAAAGTACAACTCGAAAGGGAAAACAGCGACTAAAAAGTAAAGCTTCTACGCTGAGATGTCCACTGGAAATCCCACCTGAAGGGTGGGTACAGATAGCTCCTCTGCTCCTCGGGTCCCGCCATCCGCTCCGAGTATGTCCCGCCCAGTGGTCCACCTCCGGGTACCGCCTCGTCGTATAGTCCACCTCCAGGTACCGTCCAGTCCTTGAACCTTCGGCTTCTGTCAGCACTGTCCGTTGTCTGCAACCAACACAACGAGGTGCGGGCATAGCCCGTGCAGGGGTGAGTATAACGATACTCAGTAGGGACCCCGAGACCCTCAAGGTCTCACTAAAACCAACAAGGATAAACACAAGAAGATCTCAACAGATAAACCTTACTTAGGTATATGCCCATACATATACCTAAGTTATCAAGTAACCCATCTCAATCATGAGGAAACACAAGGATTGTGAAAACGACGGATAACCACTACCCGGGTATATGCCCATACATATACCAAAGTTAGCAAGTGATCCATCTCAATCATGAAGTAAACACAAGGTCAAAAGTCTCAGCTCAAACCATGATTTTCATTATCGAAACCGTAACTGCTGAAGAGCTCCGTCTCTAGAGTGTACAGTGGTCCTGTCACGACTCCGAGGCTGCCGCTCACTAACCTAGGACTGCTGAAGTACTCCTCCTGTCGAGTACTGCGGGCCAGCCACCCAAACACAGTAGTGCTTCCCGCCGAGGTATGTCACCCAAAATCCGAAGTGCACACCCCCTAGTAGCCTGCTGAGGTACTCTCCGGACGAGCACCGCGGGTCTGCACTGTCACTCAGGTAGTGCTCCGTCCGCCATGGGTCTGCACCTCAGAAAGTAGTGCTCCGTCCACTGGGCTAGTCGACTCACTCCAAGTCGAGTCGGTCAAGCAGTCGTCAGGTCTCAGCCAGCTACACGGTCTCCGTACTCTGCACGCTCGTCTCCGGGAGGGTCCGCTCCACGAGCTACTGGTCGATACTCCAAGTATCTCAAAGTCCCACGAAGAAGTGTCTCAAAGGTCCGTCTCGTCACAGGGGTCTCAACGCAACAGACGGCGCGTCGATCGGACGCCCGGTCTGTGAGTTATTAGCCTTCTCGTCCTAGGGGCCCGGTTGGTTTCGAGTGCGAACCAATCCCGGCCGTATCTCAACTGTACCCCGAACTCCCATAGGTTAAACTCAAAGGGACCGTTACTAAACGTAACTACCAACGCCGCTGACGGCTCGTCAAGCGGACGTCCTGTCTGAAAGATATCAGCTTTCCCGTTCCAGGGGCCCGGTTGGATTTCGGGTACAATCCAACCCGGCCATACTCCGGCTGCATCCAAAACTCGGGCGGAGTATGTCAAAAGTTCCGTCTCATCAAGAGGAAGTCAACGAAACAGACGGCGCGTCAATCGGACGCCCGGTCTGTGAGTTATTGGCATTTTCGTCTCCGGGGCCCGGTTGGTTTTTAAGGCAAAACCAACCCGACCGTACTCCACCTGCGTCCAAACCTCGGGCGGAGTATGCCAAAAGATCCGTCACACTAAGAGGAACGCAACGCGACTGACGGCGCGTCAATCGGACGTTCGTGGCTCAAGATATGAGCGTTTCCGCTCCGAAGGCCCGGTTGGTTTCGCGAACGAACCAACCCGGCCGAACTCAAAGTAACCCGAAACTTTGAGTGCGATATACCGAAACGACCGTCTCGATCCAAGGATCACGTTTCCGTAGACGGTTCGTCGTTCGGAGGTCCGAGGCTCAAGTTATGAGCCAAAAACCAAAACTGGTCCGAAACGGGGGGTCCGGGTCCGGGCCGACCCGGCCCGACCCCCCCCTGGGCGGCGCGGTGGCCGGCGGTGGCGGCCGGCGGCGGAGGCGCGACGGCCGGCGGCGGCGCGGCGGCGGGCCGCGGGGGCGGCGGCGGCGGGCCGCGGTGGCGGCGGCGGCGGGCCGCGATGGCGGCGGCGGCGGGCCGCGACGGCGGCGGGCGCTGGCGCCGCACGGGGAGCCGCACGCGGGGGGCTCAGCCCCCGCTGTTCTTCAAAGTGGCGCGGCACAAGGCCGCGCCGGTTCTTTCAAAACCGCCCCCCCTCACGTGGGGGGGGGGCCTGCTGGCGCCGAACCAAGGGGGCGCTGCCCCCTTCCCTCAAGAACCGCCCCCCTCATTAAGAGGGGGGTTTTAATGGATGGCCGGGGGATTAATTCCCCCGGTTTTTAAGACATCCGGCCGGCCAGCTGGCTGGCCGGTTTTCTCAAACGGGACCGGAATTTCTGGTCCCCTTCTTCGGCATCCGACGTCGGCGGCCCAGCCGCCGGTCTTTTCTTCCGCCGCGGCCCGGAACCGGCCGCGGTCTCCTCGTCTCGCCGCGGCCCGGAACCGGCCGCGGCGTTCGTCGTCCGGCGCGGTGCGACGGCACCGCGCCCCTTTCGCCGTGCTTTGATAATCATCCAACGCGGCGCGACGGCGTCGCGTTTCTGTTGTTTCTACCATGGTGCGTGCGACGGCATCGCGAAGATAATTGCACGTTCATCCGCGTGGTGCGACGGCACCACGCCACTTGCTTCCTCCCGCAAGATAAAATCAACATAAACGTTGGAGGGGGGTTCGGCCGTGTTCATGCGGTCCGGCCCCCCTCACGTTAAATAAAAACTCAACATGAACATTTCAAGCCTCATGTTAGACATGTCAGATCCATGTTCAAGAAATGGAATAATTTAAGAATGAAACAACAATCCCCTACAGTTTTCCCCGCAAACAAGAATTCCCATCCCGCAATCATATTCTTCGCGGATCAACTTAATATTGAGTTGATCCGCATTCTTTGTTTTCAAAAGGGAACATCCATGGAAAAAGATATCACTCAAAATAATTCCCTTCAACCTCTTAAATAAAAAGATTCATACCAATATTCCCCTACCTTGATAACGAGATGAAGTTCGAAGAGCGTTGCGGAAAGCGGCGTCGCGGGGTGAAGTTCCGTTGTCATCGGAGGAAGAGTCGTCGTCTATGGCGACGTTCCCTGCGGTGGTGTCTCCTCCCTTGACGCGAAGGAAGAAGAAGAGAAGGCATGTCGTCGGTAACTTCGCGTTCTCCGTCGGAGGCGTTGTTCTTCGTCAAGAACGTTCTTCAAAACTCAAGAGCTCTCTTCCCTTTCACTTAACACATCAATTCCAACCAAAATAAAATAAGGCTCCACCTTATTTTATTTACCCATGCCATGCATTCAAATTTACAAAATTCAAATCCAATTCACTTAATTAATTAAACCATGAGTTGTTTAATTAATTAAGAGGTAGGTTGGCAAATTAAATAAGGAAGTGGAAGAGTTACTTAATTTAAGGGAGTTAACAAGTTTAAAGGGAGAGTTTATGAGAGTTATGGGAATGTGAAAGGTTGGGGCTCGTGTGGGACCCACCTCACATTTATACACACATGGCTAGTTAGGAACTAGTGGGTCCCACCCCAACTCCCTCACTTAGGATATAACCACTTAGATATAAATAAAAATTGTTCCCCAATTTTTATTCACTTCTAATTTAATCTACAAAAAAATAACTTCTCATCCCGCAAAAACGCAACTCCCGAAAAGGTCTCTTTAAGCGAATATCGGCGCTGCGAGTTCATCGGTGCCCTCAGATTTCAATTCCGAGCACCGGATCAAAAGTTAGGAATTCCCGCTCGTTCGTTCACTGAACGTACCCGAGCCAAACTTCAGAAATTAATTCCGGGCACTCCGGACCTCGGAATCAGGTGCCGTCTGAAACCGCGCTCTTGTAAAATTCTAAAGAAAATTAAGAAAAAATTTTCCTTGAATTTTATGGGTCTTTACATTACTCCCACCTCAGGGCTTTACGTCCCCGTAAAGCTACATGAAAAACTAGGGAAACAAAAGAGGGTACTGAGCACGCATCTGAGCCTCCCGCTCCCATGTGCTCTCCTGGAGATTCCCGTGCCGCCATCTGTTGCGCACAAGAGGAATCGATCGCCCATGTAGGACCCGCTCCTGTCGATCCTCTATCTCCACCGGGACCTCCGTAAAAGTCGCCCCATTGTCAACATCAAGCTCCCCATGATCAAAGATGTGCGTCGGGTCGTGCACGTATCTCCTCAGTTGAGACACGTGGAAGACGTCGTGCACCCGGTGTACCTGAGGTGGTAGAGCCAGGCGATAAGCCACCTCGCCAATCCAGCTGAGGACCTGGAAGGGTCCGATGAAGTGCGGGGATAACTTGTCGCCTCGGCCAAATCTCCGAATACCACGTCGAGGTGAGACCCGTAAGAAGACGTGGTCACCATCCTCGAACTCTAGTGGCCTCCGCCTCCTGTCAGCGTATGACTTCTGCCGGCTCTGTGTTGTCCTCATCCGCTCCTGGATGACATGGACCTCCTCCGACGTGGCCCGGACCATCTCTGGTCCCACAAGAGCTGCAAGATTTCTTCTTTGCCGATAAGAGAAACCTGGTCTCATCCCCAGGATGAACCACATTATTTGCCTAAAACAGTCAATCCTAACATGGATGATACTAATCCATACCAAGGATGACGTCGTAAGGCCTCGACGCTACTACTAAGAGATCCAACCGTTACTCTCGCCTCCAAGGGTTGAGTCACACTGTCGGAATCAGTGTGTGGTAACTGGTCTCCTCCAGTAGATGTCTCACAAGTGAGGGTCAAGTCAACAGTCAACTGGAACCTCTTAGTAACATCACAAAAGAGGACAGGAATGAAAACATCACAAAGGATGCGTCTTTTATTAATGCAGCTCATATTACAAGACGCTACACAAAAGCAACATCAACATGGAATTAGAAGTACAAAAGACGTATCCACTAGTTCCTCCCCTGTCCACCTGCTCCCAGAGCTCCTGTATTTGTCGCTGCCTCAACCTCGGTGGCTCCCTCCAAGCCTGCGGATCGAGGAGTCGGACAGTCACGTGCTAGGTGACCCTTTCCGCGGCATGAGTAACACAACCTGCTCCTTGCACGGCTAGCTCTGTTCCCACTCCGGGTGCCCTGCACCACTGGTCCTAAAACCCGAGATCGCCCAACTGCTGGTCTGGTCCTCCTGGACCTCTGCATCATCTGTCTACTGCCCACAGATGACTCGGCTTCTGATCGAAAAACACGCGGCAAAGGCAGAATCTCCTGTACACGCTCGGGGTGTAGAGATACTGGCACAAACTCCACCCTGAAGAAGGTCTCGAAGTCTTCCCATGCGAAGTTCATCTCATCGCAAAACTGAAACAAGTGGCTCCACCACCTACCTGCTGCTGCGTGTAGTAGGCTCGCAACGAGGATCACCATGAGGTCAGCTGGTGTCCTCACTAGCCTAAACACTCGTACCACTGCCTCCAGCCAGTCCTCTGCAGCCTGGGGATCCGTCTCCCCGCGAAACCTGGGCGGTCGCTGGCGCTGAAACTCATGCAGTGCGCTGAGGCGACGTGCATCGTCAGCGGCTGCTGCTGGAAGCATCGGGGGCTCGGCGGGTAGAGCTACCGCCGGTGCCACTGCTGACAAAGGGCCCTGCACCGAGGCCTCGTCGCTCGGTGGGCTGTTGTCTCACTCGACTCTCGGAACCCTAGCTGGCTGCCGTCGTGGGGCCATCCTGAAAGAAACAACGTAACACGATCAAACGATTATACCTGGTGAGCTGACCTGGTTTGAGCAGTTTTAAGGGGAAAAACCTTTGTAAACACACACGCAATCAGTGTTTTCGTGCACAAAGTCGGAAATCAGTTGTCAGGGTCCTGGTGTATGGATACGTCGGCCGCCCGCACCAACACTGGACTCCCTGAACTGAAAACCACACTCGGTACTCTCAACACTATTGCTTCACAGAAAGAAACATCAGAGTTATAAGTTCTGCGGTAGAACCGAACACCTCTGATACCAATTTGTCACGACCCGCCCTCGGGGTCCGTGCCGTGACTACCCCAAGCCCGCCTTCCATAGGCCAGGGGCTGGCGACTAGCACCAAGGCGTAAAATCCCAATAATTGGGAAGGCATTGCCTTTATAAAAGAAAACAAGCACCACAGAGTACAAGCGGAAGAAAAACACTAAGTACAAAAGAAGAGCTGAAAAGTAAAAAGGGGCCGGAAATACAAGCCCAACTGTAAAGTACAACTCGAAAGGGAAAACAGCGACTAAAAAGTAAAGCTTCTACGCTGAGATGTCCACTGGAAATCCCACCTGAAGGGTGGGTACAGATAGCTCCTCTGCTCCTCGGGTCCCGCCATCCGCTCCGAGTATGTCCCGCCCAGTGGTCCACCTCCGGGTACCGCCTCGTCGTATAGTCCACCTCCAGGTACCGTCCAGTCCTTGAACCTTCGGCTTCTGTCAGCACTGTCCGTTGTCTGCAACCAACACAACGAGGTGCGGGCATAGCCCGTGCAGGGGTGAGTATAACGATACTCAGTAGGGACCCCGAGACCCTCAAGGTCTCACTAAAACCAACAAGGATAAACACAAGAAGATCTCAACAGATAAACCTTACTTAGGTATATGCCCATACATATACCTAAGTTATCAAGTAACCCATCTCAATCATGAGGAAACACAAGGATTGTGAAAACGACGGATAACCACTACCCGGGTATATGCCCATACATATACCAAAGTTAGCAAGTGATCCATCTCAATCATGAAGTAAACACAAGGTCAAAAGTCTCAGCTCAAACCAGGATTTTCATTATCGAAACCGTAACTGCTGAAGAGCTCCGTCTCTAGAGTGTACAGTGGTCCTGTCACGACTCCGAGGCTGCCGCTCACTAACCTAGGACTGCTGAAGTACTCCTCCTGTCGAGTACTGCGGGCCAGCCACCCAAACACAGTAGTGCTTCCCGCCGAGGTATGTCACCCAAACTCCGAAGTGCACACCCCCTAGTAGCCTGCTGAGGTACTCTCCAGACGAGCACCGCGGGTCTGCACTGTCACTCAGGTAGTGCTCCGTCCGCCATGGGTCTGCACCTCAGAAAGTAGTGCTCCGTCCACTGGGCTAGTCGACTCACTCCAAGTCGAGTCGGTCAAGCAGTCGTCAGGTCTCAGCCAGCTACACGGTCTCCGTACTCTGCACGCTCGTCTCCGGGAGGGTCCGCTCCACGAGCTACTGGTCGATACTCCAAGTATCTCAAAGTCCCACGAAGAAGTGTCTCAAAGGTCCGTCTCGTCACAGGGGTCTCAACGCAACAGACGGCGCGTCGATCAGACGCCCGGTCTGTGAGTTATTAGCCTTCTCGTCCCAGGGGCCCGGTTGGTTTCGAGTGCGAACCAATCCCGGCCGTATCTCAACTATACCCCGAACTCCCATAGGGTAAACTCATAGGGACCGTTACTAAACGTAACTACCAACGCCGCTGACGGCTCGTCAAGCGGACGTCCTGTCTGAAAGATATCAGCTTTCCCGTTCCAGGGGCCCGGTTGGATTTCGGGTACAATCCAACCCGGCCATACTCCGGCTGCATCCAAAACTCGGGCGGAGTATGTCAAAAGTTCCGTCTCATCAAGAGGAAGTCAACGAAACAGACGGCGCGTCAATCGGACGCCCGGTCTGTGAGTTATTGGCATTTTCGTCTCCGGGGCCCGGTTGGTTTTTAAGGCAAAACCAACCCGACCGTACTCCACCTGCGTCCAAACCTCAGGCGGAGTATGCCAAAAGATCCGTCACACTAATAGGAACGCAACGCGACTGACGGCGCGTCAATCGGACGTTCGTGGCTCAAGATATGAGCGTTTCCGCTCCGAAGGCCCGGTTGGTTTTGCGAACGAACCAACCCGGCCGAACTCAAAGTAACCCGAAACATTGAGTGCGATATACCGAAACGACCGTCTCGATCCAAGGATCGCGTTGCCACAGACGGTTCGTCGTTCGGAGGTCCGAGGCTCAAGTTATGGGCCAAAAACCAAAACTGGTCCGAAACGGGGGGTCCGGGTCCGGGCCGACCCGGCCCGACCCCCCCCTGGGCGGCGCGGGGGCCGGCGGCGGCGGCCGGCGGCGGCGGCGCGACGGCCGGCGGCGGCGCGGCGGCGGGCCGCGGTGGCGGCGGCGGCGGGCCGCGGGGGCGGCGGCGGCGGGCCGCGACGGCGGCGGGCGCTGGCGCCGCACGGGGAGCCGCACGCGGGGGGCTCAGCCCCCGCTGTTCTTCAAAGTGGCGCGGCAGAAGGCCGCGCCGGTTCTTTCAAAACCGCCCCCCCTCACGTGGGGGGGGGCCTGCTGGCGCCGAACCAAGGGGGCGCTGCCCCCTTCCCTCAAGAACCGCCCCCCTCATTAAGAGGGGGGTTTTAATGGATGGCCGGGGGATTAATTCCCCCGGTTTTTAAGACATCCGGCCGGCCAGCTGGCCGGCCGGTTTTCTCAAACGGGACCGGAATTTCCGGTCCCCTTCTTCGGCATCCGACGCCGGCGGCCCGGCCGCCGGTCTTTTCTTCCGCCGCGGCCCGGAACCGGCCGCGGTCTCCTCGTCTCGCCGCGGCCCGGAACCGGCCGCGGCGTTCGTCGTCCGGCGCGGTGCGACGACACCGCGCCCCTTTCGCCGTGCTTTGATAATCATCCAACGCGGCGCGACGGCGTCGCGTTTCTGTTGTTTCTACCATGGTGCGTGCGACGGCATCGCGAAGATAATTGCACGTTCATCCGCGTGGTGCGACGGCACCACGCCACTTGCTTCCTCCCGCAAGATAAAATCAACATAAACGTTGGAGGGGGGTTCGGCCGTGTTCATGCGGTCCGGCCCCCCTCACGTTAAATAAAAACTCAACATGAACATTTCAAGCCTCATGTTAGACATGTCAGATCCATGTTCAAGAAATGGAATAATTTAAGAATGAAACAACAATCCCCTACAGTTTTCCCCGCAAACAAGAATTCCCAACCCGCAATCATATTCTTCGCGGATCAACTTAATATTGAGTTGATCCGCATTCTTTGTTTTCAAAAGGGAACATCCATGGAAAAAGATATCACTCAAAATAATTCCCTTCAACCTCTTAAATAAAAAGATTCATACCAATATTCCCCTACCTTGATAACGAGATGAAGTTCGAAGAGCGTTGCGGAAAGCGGCGTCGCGGGGTGAAGTTCCGTTGTCATCGGAGGAAGAGTCGTCGTCTATGGCGACGTTCCCTGCGGTGGTGTCTCCTCCCTTGACGCGAAGGAAGAAGAAGAGAAGGCATGTCGTCGGTAACTTCGCGTTCTCCGTCGGAGGCGTTGTTCTTCGTCAAGAACGTTCTTCAAAACTCAAGAGCTCTCTTCCCTTTCACTTAACACATCAATTCCAACCAAAATAAAATAAGGCTCCATCTTATTTTATTTACCCATGCCATGCATTCAAATTTACAAAATTCAAATCCAATTCACTTAATTAATTAAACCATGAGTTGTTTAATTAATTAAGAGGTAGGTTGGCAAATTAAATAAGGAAGTGGAAGAGTTACTTAATTTAAGGGAGTTAACAAGTTTAAAGGGAGAGTTTATGAGAGTTATGGGAATGTGAAAGGTTGGGGCTCGTGTGGGACCCACCTCACATTTATCCACACATGGGTAGTTAGGAACTAGTGGGTCCCACCCCAACTCCCTCACTTAGGATATAACCACTTAGATATAAATAAAAATTGTTCCCCAATTTTTATTCACTTCTAATTTAATCTACAAAAAAATAACTTCTCATCCCGCAAAAACGCAACTCCCGAAAAGGTCTCTTTAAGCGAATATCGGCGCTGCGAGTTCATCGGTGCCCTCGGATATCAATTCCGAGCACCGGATCAAAAGTTAGGAATTCCCGCTCGTTCGTTCACTGAACGTACCCGAGCCAAACTTCAGAAATTAATTCCGGGCACTCCGGACCTCGGAATCAGGTGCCGTCTGAAACCGCGCTCTTGTAAAATTCTAAAGAAAATTAAGAAAAAATTTTCCTTGAATTTTACGGGTCTTTACAGCCATTCACTTCTTCACATGGATATTCTACTGGTCGAATAATCACATGCAATATCAATAACCACTTTCATAATGAGGGAATGTATAATGCCAGACATTCTGAAACACTTTGTCAAGGCCTCGGCCAAGACGTCTAAAATGATTAAGGCCTCGGCCAAAACCATAAATCAAATTGGGAAAGGGCCTCGGCCAATTCCATGTCTAGTTGTCTCATGAGACCTACCGATGCATCGAGGAGCTATAGCGGGCTCCACCCGTCACTTATTAAGTCCAATACATTCCTCATATGAATAGGTTTAAACATATCATAAACCATAACATAATCGTATCACATAAAACATGCATAAAGGAAACATAACATTTCCACATTTCAATCACAAGATATCAATACAACACTTTGATATGATAAAAATGCTTTCAAAACCATTTTCAATACCAAAATAAAAGAAAGTTAAAACTTTGTATTTATTTTTCATTAAAAAAAATGATGGCTTGTAGAGGAAGCCGAAACTCAAATAATGGTCACGGCGGCGGAGAAGTCATTGTCGCCGCATAAGTACGGAAAGAAAAACATTCCCTTTTGTCGTTTAGAAAAATGCTCCGTATAAAAAGATTCCTTTTGAATAAACGTAAAAGTCAAAGGGGTTTATACACCGTATAAAAGAAATTTGTGTATAAAACAAAATATGCCTCAATGAAAGGAGATTGAGACGAAGTCCTTAAAAAGATCATTTTTAAAATAAAATAGATATATTATGTGTATTCACTATAGGTACACATAAAGAAAGTAAAAATACAAAATAGGACATAATAACATCATGACATAATTTGAAAGTAGGAGATTAACCCAAAGAATGGAAATTGGGTTAAGAAGTTCCCTTACCTTGTGTCCGACTTGACTCAACCGTTCTTTAACCTCCTGAATAATAAACTAGAGTTAATATCTACCTTATTAAGAACCATTTTAAATTTCATTATCCTTTTTATATCACTTATTACAATGTTATGAACATTATGTAATTATTTAAGTTAATAACGGTCGTTTTGTCGATCTTTGGTAACTTGAGTCAACAATAAACTTCTTATAATTACAAGTTGTTCATGTGGTGAAATATCCATTATATCCAGAATTATATTAATGATGTAGACATCATATATATCATATATATCTAGTATATACATTCATTCATAATATTACGTAACATTTAGAGGTAAGAAATGAAATGCACCGTTCATGGAGACGGTAAGCCGTACGTACGCATGAACGCTACTTTCATTTCTATTTCGTATTTAATGTAATGAAATCATAATTATATAAAGGTATAATATAGTTCCAGTATAATATCATATATAATATCATTTACTCCATCCTTTATACATCCCACATATGGCATTAACGATTCAAATCACTTTGAGGGGGCGGTTGTCCGCACTTCCTAAAATGAAATTATCGCGTTTTACCCATAATGGAAATCATAAAGTATGCCATAAATGAGAAATACAGAAGCATAATTAAAACATAAACACATTATATATCATATATAAATATAGTGGCATCTTAATGGCCACCTTTGAAGGTGTTATATGAGTGTTGAACAATCATCGTTTCGTGAGGCAGAAATTCGCCATCCACAGAAACCGTATGTTCTTTAACCATTAGATGTAGGTGTGTGTAAGTGTAGCTCGAATACTTCTTATAAAAACATCCTAGTATATTTAGTATACTGGTGTTGTTACAAAAGAAATTAATAAAAAGAGTTTAGGGGGTTGGAGAAGAAAAATAAAACAAAACAACATTAGAAAAGACATTACCTCAAAATCGGGTAACTCTTTTTGATTTGAGCCAAAGGCTTCCTTGGAAAGAGTTCTGCCAAAAGTGAGGCTTATATGAGTAAGGGAGGAATGTTGGGAGAGTATTTGGGCAGAGGTTGGCCGAGACAAATGGCTTGAAAGTGTAAATGAGGTGGGAGAGGTGGGGGCCTTTGATAAGTGGAGAGGAGGGGCACTTTTGGAAAGTAATGAAATGTTATTCAATTATACAATGCTTTTCGGTTTCTAAAGGTCCCACACTTATATAATTCGAGGCTAAGGTGATAAGGTTTCGAAATATCTTCATCCAATAGGCTTTGGACAAGTGTAAGCCTTGGATTTTGCATTATCTTCTCATTTTATTTAAATCGTTAAATAATGAGGTCATCACTGCATCATCATGATGTCATAAATACTTTAATTTATTTAATGTCTAAAAATTATAAAAAAAATACTATAATGTAGAAAATCTTTTTA
Organism: Viscum album; assembly: GCA_963277665.1. Lineage (NCBI taxonomy): Eukaryota > Viridiplantae > Streptophyta > Magnoliopsida > Santalales > Viscaceae > Viscum > Viscum album. Next base: position 1,676,265,539 of record OY728138.1, on the reverse strand, counting down.
GCTTTCTAATAAATATTTATAATCAAAATTTGGACTTGTGTAACCCTACATAAAAATTGTTTTAGTAAAACATTTTATGTTTGTGTCATTTTTGACTTTAACATTAAATAAAAGGTGTTTATGTCATTTTCTAACTAAAGTGGCTCCATGGGGTCCCCAAGTTGACCCATGGGTTGTCTTGGTCGGCCATGACTCATCCAATAGGAGTAGGACAAGTTTCATGCTCATCTCATATTATTAAAACATTATTTGTACCTTAAACTACACTAATTACCTCTAATCGCGATTAAGAACTTAAAAGTTACTATTCACCAAAAAAATTATTTTGATCTCATTGAACCACATTTTACTTCTTAATGACAACCATGTATGTCGGATTTTTGAAAATCAAATCACAGAAGTGGTAATATTTCATTTAAACGAAAAATCAGTTATTTAACAACCACTTAGTGGCTTCACTATTCATCAAAAATTGAAGTTTTTCAGAATAAAGCCAAAATTTCACCCTAAGCTATAATTGATATTCCGAATTCAAAAATGATGTCTATTTTAAAAAATTCCAAACATATTAGTTGCATTAATTAATTTTATAATTAATTCCCGCTGTCACAACAAATAGCGTGTTTTTAAGAAACAATTTATATCAAAAGATTGACAATTGTTTATGTCCAATTTCAATGTTAAATTAATTCTAATGACCACCATTGGATAAAATGGTAAAAATATATTCTAATTATACTTTAAAACCACCAAATATTATAATTTATCACTATAAATTATTTTGATTAAAAAAGTTGTTTTAAGTATTTTTCACTATTCATAAAATTTTTGAAGTTCTCAGAAAATTACAAAAAATTCAACATAGGCTAATTTCAATATTAGGAATACAAAAATGAAGCCCATTTTGAAATATAAAATTTCTATAATTTTAAAAAGTGGTTATTACTATTCATAACGGCTACTTTGATTTGTCGCGATGTTTTAGAACTCGAAGTTGCGTACAATGCAAGCTATTGTATTACTGAATGAGAAGCGTATCGTGGAAGCTCGGGGTGTTACATTGATCATATATGTACACTAAGTATAATCCTTTATAAATCCACTCATAGAATGATTGAAGAAGCATACTAATAACTCAAGGAATAAATAGACCAAATAAATAACATGTATTCCAAATAAACTATCAATAAATATCACCAAGTATCACTCACCCAATATCTTAGCCAAGTGTAATTACTTTCCATCAAAAGAATGCATTTCAATAGGTACCTCATAATACCACCCCAACTGATTTGTTCACTCCCACATCCTAAAATAATATACCTTACTCTTCAACCAATTCAATATGAATCCATAAATACATGACAAAACCATAAAAAATGAAATATTTAAACTAAAAATCAATGTTTTATCATAGTTGTGTGTCATGATCACGGAGGACATCAACCACATCCCCCCCTTCAACCATGCACGACACCCAACATGCCTCAAAACAACATCCTTGAAAACATTTCTACCACCATATATGTACATTAAAACCTTTAACCACTACTACTCATTTATATATAATAATCATAATCCATAAAATCTCATAATATTTATAAATGGGGAGAAGGTAATGTGGAGTTTTCAACAATCCATTCCCTATATAAAATTGATTTTGGAAATAACATAAGGAACACATGTCATAGTATGGGTATCAATAAGTTTATATGATTTGGGTGATGACATGTATAAATTATCATGAAAATTTAAAAATATAACAATTAAAAACTAGAATAACCTAATGGTCAACCCACATTACATAACATGCATGAAATATTCAAATCAACCCCACCACCATGCCAAAAAACCCACTTCCATAATGACTAGACCATTGAACCCATCACACATAAAAACTTCACATCATAGAATAAATTTACTTTTGTCTAAACCAATCATTAATTTAATATTTATAATTATCCCCTATATTATGTTGAATTAAACATATTAAATGTGAAACCAATCATTAACCTTTAACAAGATGTTTTGTAACCTTTATCATTTCCTCTCACTATCATATTTCACTAAACCAATCACTATGTATCAATTACATACCATTATAATTAAAATATCCCATCCCATTTATCTTTTACCCATTTCATCATTTATTATATTTCAGTCACCAAAATAACCTATCAAGTAAGTCTCCTTCAATTAATTATTAATTATTTCATTTATTACCAACATGAATATATATTTCAAGAATTTATAACATAAACCATTGAAACTTCACACCATAACTACATTATTCCCATAATCCATTCCTAATAAAGGCAGCCACACTGAAATGCCCAAATTACCCATATATAAATCAATATATTTCACAAAATTACCCACATTTACACACATTAAACATTCCATACCATCCAGAATGATTCAAATTATAACCCCCAACTAACACAACAACATAAATGTTACACCATTACCCCAAACTAGTTACCATGAATCACTGTCAAGATAATAAAAACTATAAACGTGCTATGAAAATAAAAAATAATAAGAGTAATTTTAGTAAGGACTCAAAACAAGCAACCCCCCCTTTAATCATACAACCATATTCATTCAACACTTTATGTATAAACAAATCAATTAAAATTATAGGTTACCATATCTATATATGTAACCATCATTAAATGACTTTCTAATTATGAATGGTTGATGATATCAAAAAAATAAAATTTATTACGAAATTGAATAATAACCTGAATCCCATATCTCCTAAAGTCATACCCCTTTATTTATATATCATACAAAGTATAAATAGAAACAACATAAATTCTAGACTTACATGCCACCTTTTTTATTAAAATTATTTTGTGTTTAGAAATTTTTGGAAGGTGATTCAAGAGTTACAACACGATTAATAAGTATTATTAAAAAAAATTGTTAATATATAAAAATTAAATAAACAATTATTAAAATAAATTATTTAAAATACATGAGAATAACCCTCTTTATTTTTATTTATGTTTGTCTTGATGGTTATCACAATTATATTAATAAAGTTAATCCATAAAATAAAATTAAAATAGTACAATTCACCTATTTAACATAATTAATTAAAGAATTTTATTTTATTATTATCCACAAATGAAAAATTAGTAATTTAAAAAAGAAAATGATAATAAGATAAAAACCAGATAAGTTATCGCACAAAGACCAAAATATCAAATACCACATTACTATTAAACAAAACTATGTCCAAAGACTAATAAACCTAAAGAAAAAACCATTTCATAGATCCTCCAAAATGAAAGAAGAACAAAGAATGAGGATAGAAATAAGACTAAGATGATGATGATGGTGATGATGAAAAGTTTCATTGGTTCACTGATGTGTCTAATTTGTTCATATTAATTTGGGTGGTCTTTTTTGAGAATAATGTCTATTTTTAATATAATTTTGTTCTTATATGGTTTAAATTCTACATTTCAATATATATTGATTGTTTTTAGGATTAAATAGTAGTATACACACTTTATGGAAGGTTCAAAGTAAAATTTAACAACATTAATTATATAATTAATAAGAATAGGATGTGTAAAATTTCATGATAAATGGATTAACAAAGTAGATTGAAAACACAATTCATTGTTAAAAGTTTACACAACATATAAAACACCAATAATTCAATGTATTACTACTATATGAGCTATTAGTGGGAGAAACTGTCTTTAAATTATATAAACGTTGCTTAAACTCTCCATGTACAACAACCTACAATTAACTAATGCACTTGAATTCAAAGGGAGGCCCAGTTACCCACCTACTAGTAAATAACGCGAGGAAATAGATGTTTACTTGAGTACATGGTGAGTGCATTATACAAAAGAAATATAGTTAACTTTATCTATACATATAGTGGTTATTATCACTTGAACCACACACCATTACCAGGTCCATTAGGTAGTAAAAGTTCTATATTGAGGATGTAATGAGACTTTTGGAAAATGTAAATTTATAGTTCATTGTGTTATAAATATTTATGTTTTTGGTTCGATAATTCATATATTGATTTAATTATAAAGTAATTATTGGGGTTTTTTTACCAAGAATGAAACCTTTATGAAAAAAGAGATATATTTGATGATCCATTTACTATTTGGTTATCCCATTGCCACATTATTTGGTGTTTTTTTTAAAATTATTGGATCAATTATCAAGTCATAAAATAGATTTCTAAAATAAGAAGTTATATATTTTTGGAAGAAGAGAAAATAAAATAATTGAATTCATATGGTTAAATAATTTCATTTATCATTTAAAACATACAATAATGAATTTAATGATAAACCATAGTTGAATCAATACTGTAATACATTACTTTTCGGTATTTTATTCCTTACTTCATTTCTTTATCTTCGTCAAATTTCATTCTTCTTTTCATGTTTTTATTTAAATTCATCAAATTATTTTTATTTATCATTCTCTTAACTTGAATTATTTTTTCTATAATATAGATCCCTTTTTTGCTTCACATTCCATTTGGGATCAACCCATTCTTCCACTAATTACTCATGTCAGTTTGTGAAGGGACAGACATATAATTTTCCACACATAGTGATAGGACCAGTCAAATTATAACATCATTATTGTTGAAAATGGTCCATAACATTAATTTATAGATAAGTATATTATTTTAGGAATTTATTTTATTTTTTTCATTTATATTTTCCATTTACCTCTAGAGAATTTCTAAATGGATTTATATTCCACCAAATATTGGTATTCCTTATATAGATAAGATTTCTATCAGTAAGAACCATCTATGTCACATAATTATCTAGGGTAGTATTATCTAGTTATCGATGATGAGTTTGTGATCGAGGACTACTCATGTACATTTTACACAACATCAACTTCTTCATTACACAAATTATCCTATAAACATGGAGAAAAATTATTATTGATGTTATAATCCTTTACCACACTCCAGTTATATGAAAACTATATGTTGGGAATACTTGGACATATGTTTGAGATATTTTTCGAGATAATTAATAATATAAATTAGTTAGTTGACTATTTATTTGGGTTTATTTCATTTTATTTGAACTAGGGTAGTATGTAATGTCGTTAAAAAAGAATTTTCTTTTTTGAATTTTATGTTTTTGAAAATGATTTTTTAATAATTGAAATTGTAATTTGGGACATGTCATGTGATTGTTGTATAAATATTTATCAATAATTTTCCATTGATTCCTCATTTGATATATTTACCTCTATAAAGTAATAATATTATTAATTTTAGGTATTCTTGGTTAAATAAAAATCACCCTAGGTGGTGGAGGATGTGAGGAAATAGACTAATACATAAAAATATAATTTGAATCTATTGTAAACATAAAAAGGATATTTTAATACACTACCAAGTCCTCTAAATCCTCGATAAAAATTTTAGAAGTGGAAGGAACTATATATAAGTGGTGGTTTAAAAAAATTCACACCATCCTATGAATTATGTAACGGTTTTATTACTCAAGTGGAGAAAAAAATTAGAATAAAGGTGCAACCGAGGAGGTACACCAAATGTTATCCCATTGTCTTCCCATATCCCTCTATCTATATATTTTATATATATATAAGCACATGTAATGTACTTCTTCACCATACAACATGAATTTTCCTTCTCTTATTTTCCCACTATTTTCTATAAAAACTATATTTGTGTTTAAATAAAATATTAATACACAATATATATTCGTAATAAAATATATATTACTATAAGTTTAGTGTGTAATATAATAGTATATTCAATATAATATAGTATAAAATTAGTAATTAAAAAAGAATGAATCTTGTACTGATGTAATAGTTTCTCGATGGTATCTAATTCATTTCCAGTTTGAATCCCTTTGTTACCTCTACTGGTATAATGGTTATTATTTATATATAATGTATTAATAAAATATATTTATGATATTTTCGTGTAAATATATATATATATATATATATATATTTCAATATAAAATCAATACTCATTGTGTCATTTTTTCAACTAGTATAGTTGCAACACAAGGTCCAAAATACCAAGGTTTCAGCACTTTCACCCATCTCAATTCTGTCCAGTTTAAATAAAATTAATCAATTTGTCATGTATTTACTTATAATATGTGTGTTTTTTTTAAACTATTTTTCATAAACATTTAAAAGGAATATAAAAATAAAATCATTCTCTAATATTGTGTTTTTTGAGGTCTAGATTCAGAAGCCAGCTTCCACAAAACAAATCCTTGACTCATTCCAATCTCCCCAGCAAAATAATTTTCTAAAAAACAAAACCACTTGCTATGTGTTTCAAAATTTTCAATGTTTTTAATAAATAATTAATAAAAATTAAAAAACATGATAATATTTTAGTATTATAAAATTCTCTCCAATGGTGGAAGGTACACATTGGAATTGAATCATTCATCCTTTTGAACCTCTCCCAGAGAACATGGATTAAAATTGTACTTCTATTTTTTTAGTTTTACAACCAAAATCATGTATTTAATTATAAAATAGGTGTATAAATATATTTTTATTAATTTATTTATTATTAAACATGATAATAAATATTCTGGGTTGAGTGATAATAATAGTAACTACATAATATAAATAAATATATAAATTAATCAAAATAGAAAAATCCATGGTAGGTGGTATGGTATACATGTCCTGAACCCATGATTTGAATACCAAAAAACCAAACTAAGTTATTACCCCTGATATATTCCCCAATACATTATTCTTGTGATTAATAAGGGAATATTCTTATGGATTTTTTTAATCCTTAATTCCACGGAGTCTATACCTCTGATTTCTTCTCAATTTCACTCCCAGATCCAAGTACGGTCTTCTATAAACATCATTTAATTGATTTTATTTTGTTTTAGGTGATTCTAAAGTTTCAATTCCATTACTCTGATACCTAAAAATAACATGGGAAAAGATAAATAACACACACTTGTCACCTTTTTTCTTAGACAATCAATTTTTCACTACCAAATGTGAAAACATACGGCATGTGTGTTCTGTACATGAATTGTAATTTTTCCTCTTACTAGTCATATTAATGTCATTTTATAAATTATACATGGAGTAAGTTCCCATTTTTAATGACATGGTTGGTTAATTGGGGATACTCTGTGTTCCTCATTAGCCTTGAAAAATGGTGTATTGGGGTGTGTCTCAAGAGAACAGGGGTTGTTTCCAAGTTCATACTACATCTCATGTACACTGGAGAACATGTCATGTATGTTATAAATTATAATATTATTATTTTATTACATTTCACTATCAATTTTTATTTATTTATTTAGTATTTTACCCTTTATAGATCTTGGAAGATAAGGGTCAATCTTAATGGAAGTAGCCCACCACAACTTATACAATGGAGTATCCCACTGCATAATGATTTATTATTAAGTCATTGGAGGAGTATTACACACTATATATGGGAATCAATATTTTAAGAATTAGAAATCCTCCCTCAAATTATAATATCCATGTTTTTATCTGGTACACTACCATGTGTTGAATCTACCTTAGTATCACCACATCCACAAACCTCTATACAATCTGAGCCATCCACTTCAGAAGCTAGAGTGTTTCCATGATGATCACTCGTGACAAGACCACCTTATATATAAATACTCGGCCTTAAAAATTACATAGTCTTGAATTTTGAGTCAATATTTCATTCTCAAACAATTGTGTATCTTTTCTGGTTTAGAGACTTAATAAATTAGGTTATAACCCATACATAAAAAAACCATATATTATAAAGTGGACACTTCTCATTAGAATACATTTTCCCACTATATATTACTTTTAAAACAAAATATTATTTATTTTCATGAAAAATATACACAACATCCAAATTTACCACTTCCTTTCCCTTAACCATATTTAACTCTATTAAAATACATTTTAGGAAATAAATACGAGCATAAAAATCATAGCAAGGATAAAAAAAGTTAGAAAACCATTAGTCTAATGGAAAACATGAAAAATATTAAATAAATTTTCAGAAAAACATAAATTATTATCCAGGAAAGGATTGAGAATTATTTTAAAAAGATCAAATATATTACATATAGGAAAAAGACTAAATTACGTGGAAAATCATTAACAAGACTAGTAAATTCATGCAGATTCCTTAGGAAATCACCATATGAAAACCCTACAGAAACCTCATATAAACCGTATAAATTTTAATAATTGTAAGGAAAACATCCAATATTATTTTATGGAGAACATAATTATTAAAAAATGCTTTGGAGTTATATCTTGCCACATCCATTGTATAATCTCTAATTCTATCACCCAAATATATATTGATGCACCCAACGTAAGAAATGTCTAATGAACACATTTTGAACAAAATATTTTATGATTTAAACCTCTAAATGTAAAACATTTGAAATTTCTTTAACTTATTTTTAAATAACATTTAGATATCAGAAAACCATTTTTTTAAGAACTCATTTTCAATTCCAAAATATACATTTCATTTAACAACCAACATTCAATAGAAAAATACCCAAATAATGGATGGTGTTTTTTTTTTGAAAAAAACATGAAATAATTTAAATGAATAGAAAATTGATTATTATTTTTAAAATAAAATATATTTTTTTTTCTTTTTGTAAAAACAATCTATGTAAAACAAAAAAAACTATTTCTTTTGAAAAATATTGGAATAAAGTAAAATAGTCACGTAAAATATATTTTATAAATCTATTATTTCTGTATAAAATATCTCTATATTCATTTGAAAAACATGGACCTGAATGGGAAATATATCTTAAAGGAAAAATTAAAAATATAATTTTGTTAAAGAAAAGTCCTTTATCACATTGAAATTTTTTGAATCCTAAGACCCATGAAATAACAAAATTAAAAAAATTAAACAACACAATAATAGATAACATCATGATATAACATTTTAAAAGGTATATATATAATCCTTGTAAAAGAATACATGTTCATAACATCAAAATATGCCGCAATGAATGGAAATTGTGACAAAGTCCCTTACCTCAAGTTTGATTTAGTAAATAAGTTACTTTCATTCAAGAATATTTAAATTATGTTAATTATTAAAATATATGAGAAACTTTTTATATAATTATATTATTATTATTATTTCACTTATTACCGTATTATTTATGATTATATAATAAATTAGGTTTATATCAGACATTTTGACCATATTAAATTTATGTATCAAAAATGATTTTTCTTATTCGAATATGGTCAAAATAGGTCATTATTTAAACAAATAACGTATAATAGTGAGGAAATGATTATAATATTTACAAAAAAAATAAAATTTTAAAACTATTCATGAAATAGGCATATGAAAAAGAACTATATTATGAGCATGGAGATGGTAGGCAGAACTTACGCATGAGTATCATTTCCATTTTCCACGATTATTATGGAATGGAGTTAAGTATTATTTAATCATTAATGAATGGTAATAATGTCACATATACCATATAATTTCTTTATGCACACATATATATTACTTCACTACTGTGTGTTGATGAAAACTATGTCACATCAATCTGTGAATGCTATAGTCCACAAATACATGAACGATGTTATCATTATTCAGTGAGTGAAATGGTAAGAATGAAAATGATATATTATATATTTATATTGAAAAATATTTTATAAATTAAATATTTCTATAATTTATATTAAAAATTTTCAGTAAAATTATACTTATTACCTATGACATCATTTTTTTAGATAAACGATTCACATTGCTTCGTGAGGCAGTTGTCCAACACATACTTGATTGACATTATCCTATGCCCGTGGGAATGGAATTTAAAATGGTATATATGATATAATGAATCTAAAGGTATGATTATTTAATGATTATCATATATATATTTTAGATCCATAATAATATCCAATTATGTGTGGTGTTGATGGAAAATGTGTCAACTCAGTTCGTGAGGCTGTAGATCACCATACACACGAGCGATGTTATAATTTTCCATTTGAGGGAAGAGGATATGGATATATGAACTGAATTTAAAATAAAAAAAATATCAGTATTTTTTATATATTTTTGTTTTCATATAATGATAAAAGAATAATATTTTATAGATAATTAAGAATAAAAAAACAAAAAACGTATAGTGTGGAATTTTACCTCTTCTCGGGCCACCACATTAGGATTAAACCTAATGTATTCAATGAATGAATTTATGACAAAAAAAAGTATTATATGACAATGGTATAGATGTTTTGGAGTTATTTAAGAAGTAATTACTATACCCAATTTCTTTTTAGGGTGTGAATAATAGAGGATATGGGATTTCCATTGATATGTGTGGTGAGTGGCACACTTGTATTATTTGAAAAGAAAAAGGTGCACCAACGTATTTCACATTCTAAAATAGAAAAATGGTATTTTTATAAATCACATGAAAATGTCTATATTTATTTATAAAAAATATTTTATACAAGTATTCAAGTCATTTTAATCCTTATCATTTTTGTTTAACCCCTCGATAACCCAATTTTAACCTTTCCTATGGTAACTAATTTTTAATATTTTCACTATTCAGTATGGTGGAAAACTAGGTTGACCTTATTAAAAATATAAACAATTAAAATTAAATTATTGGAATATATTTTAACAAATTCAATTAATATAAGAGTAAAAATTACATTTTAATCAAAACATGGATATGCATTGAAAAAAACAAATATTCAAAAGTGTATTTTTCAAGAAAAAGATTATTTATATTAATAAAATAACAAATTATAATCATTATATAAATCAGAATTAATATATATTTTGTATATAATGTAAATATATAATTTAAATCATTCCTCATTAGGTATTATTTTAGTTAATTAAAATAGAGACAAAATATTTACTTTAATATAATTTTTTAGAAAAATCCATTTTTTTAATAAAAAAATAAAAAATAAAATCCAATAAAAAATTGATTTAAAATTAAATATGTATATTAAATATAAATAAATAATAATTATGTTACTTAGAAAAACATTAATTTTTTTTATTTTTAATTAAATTAATTAATTGAAAATAGAAGATTTTTTTCTAAAAATAGTTATTATTCAATATTCACTGAAAAATCAATTTTTTTGAAATATTAAAAAAAATTCACCTAAATAAATTTTAATATACATGTTCTTAAAATTTTATTCATTTTTTCAAATTCAGGTTATATACTTTTAAAATTTAAATTTTAAATAAAACATCGTAAAAAATGGTTTAGTTTAAATTACTTCATTTTTGACTTAAAAATTACAAAATATTTTTATAATGAATATAATTATATTAATAAACATGAGTGTGTTTTATTAAATTATTATTGGGTTTTCCCATTTTTTCCCCATTTTTGAAATTCATTTCTTTCAATTTTATTCAACTATTAAACCATTGTGGATATATTTCCTTCATTTCATTTACATATTATCATGTTTCCTATTCAACCATATGGGTTTTCCATAAAATCATATCATGGTGAACCAATTTATTCCACAACACATGATCTCTAAGGTAAAGAAACTGAAAAAGATGTTACTTATTAGAATATTTCATTTCCAATTGAACTATATTTGGTATCAAAACTTAAGATTAATATTGAAAATATTTTATTAACACAGAGACATGAAAAAATGTTCTATACATGGGATAAAATAAAAGGTAAGTACAATCGGTAGGAAATTGATCTATCTTAATATATTAATTAATACAGTCTAATGAAATATGGAATTTGCATAAAATGTTTACAAAAAATCATAACACGTTTCAATGGGGATACCTTAAAAAAATTGTGACAAACAACCCTCAAAGAATGATTTTCCCAAATTATCCACATAACTTATATTTATTCTTTAATTAGTCCTCTTATGATTTTGAATCAACTATACATTCTCATACATTTATTTTAGTAAATCTAATAAAATCAACTTCGTTCACCCCAACTTAATCCAAAAAATATTGTGTTTGACACCACTTTCTATATAATGTTTCAAATGAGGCTATATGTATAATAAAATTAGAACTATTATTATAAGATAACCCATCCAAATAATGATTTTTCCCACCATCCCATGTAATCCATTAAATATGAACACAAAATATCATCCCTTGTATTAATCATCCAATCTAACTAAATAACTGTTACATGATTAAATGTTGTACTAAATTTTAATTCATTACCCAATGACTTCTGAAGCCCTATTATAAAATTACATGTGAACCTAGGTTCACAGTCTGATACAATAGAAAGAGGAAATAATTGCAACCTTCATATATCATTTACATAAATTCAAGTGTGTTGATCTAAAGAGATATAATCATGAATGAGATGTAAATGTTTAGATTTAGTTAATTGATAAAAAAATAATCCAAATCACATTATTACCTCATGAAGTCTTTGGTAACCCAACCAAAAAAAACCATTGATATATTTTCAGATTTATATTCGAGCACTAAAAAAATGAAGAACTCCCTAAAGTAATTTCTATTCTACTTTACCCTATTCGCAAGAAAAATAATTCATGTTATATTAATAAATATATCCTTTTATACCATCACACCAATAATACTCCTGATAGACTTTTTATATCTTAGTATTTCTCAAATGAGTGGAAAATAGGTAACTACGTGAGTCACTCAACATCACTTTATTAAATTGGGAGTATAAATGCACAAATAATCTTTTTGGAAATCATAAAACACATTCTTAATTAATATTAAAATATGTAAAATTACACCTTTTAATTGTTTTTTAATTTTATTGAAATGGTTGATCCTCATTTTGAGATTTAATAATTCATTATGAAAAATTAGATACACTAAAACTAGAAAGAAAACATAGGATATCCCTATGTTCAGAACTTCTAAGAAAAAATTAATCAAATCATTAACTAAAGGGTCATTTTCAAATAATATAATGATTAATGTAGTATTATTTGTTTGAGCCAAAACATAAACCCCACTGTTCAATTTTCCAGGATTGTAATGAGTCATGAAATCATAGTTCTTTATCATTTTAATCTATCTCTTATGTATCATGTTTGTTTCTTTCAAAGTGAATATACAAATAAAAATTTTATGATCTATATATATTAAAAAAATTACTCCATTAAAATAATTCATCAAAAATATTAAATAAAAAATACCATAAATTAATTCCAAATATTGTATAGGGTAATTTGACTCATGGTTATTCAATTGATGTGAAGCATAAAAAATTACATGATCACCCAACATCAGGACATAGCTAAATCATTTCAATGAAGAACCAATGTAGATAATAAATTATCCAATTATATAATATAGGTCTAATACTGGATCATTCACCAATCATTAATTTTACTTCCTAAAAACAGTATCTCATTCTTTTCTCCATATTAATTGAACTCTTTTTAGATTTAACTTAATCTTTTGGCTAAATAACCATTTAATGTATTTAGAAAAAAACATGTACTAACCAAATAATCTAAGAAAACTATATATATTTGTGGTATTGTTGTGACTTTTATATTCATCAACAACTTTTATTATCAGGTTAAACAGTTATACTTTCTTTAGGAATAAGATTTTCAAGGAAAGAAATTTGTTCCAGACAAAAATAAATCTTTCTAAATTTCCAATATTGTTTATTTTCTTTTAAGGGTTTCAAAAATAATTCTTGGGTGTCTTTTATGTTTCTCTAGACATTTAGAATATACCAAAATATCTTTAATAAAAACAACCACAAATATGTCTAATAACAAATGAAAAACTCTATTCATATGGTCCATAAATATAGTATATTAATTAGGAAACCCAAATTTCATAACTAAAAACTAATATTACTTGTATCTATTCTAAAATTAAATCCTTAGAATATCTTCTTCCTTTAATTTCAACTAATGGTACCGCAACCTAAAACCATCCTTTAAACAATCATTTTCACCATGGAGATGATGAAACAAATCATCGATATGAGGAAATGATAATTGTTCGTAAGAGTTATGGTATTAAAGAATATATAATCATTAGAGAGTCTCATTGAACATTATTTTCATAACAAAAAAAAGAGGAGTAACCCATGGTGATGTTCTAGGTCTAATGAAACATTTCTATAATAATGACTTCAATTCCATTCTCAATTATAAATGTTCCATTTGAGCTATTCAACAAGGGTGTTTAGAAATATTCTTATCATCAGGCACAAAGTCAATAGTAAAACCAACCTTTTGATCATAAATTACACAAATAAAATCATTAAGAAATACATCCACATATTCTTTAATGATTGGAACATCACTAATTTTAACAATTTATTTATTTTCAGCAATAACTGATTTGTAATATTCCCTTCTATATCTATTCAATTTTCCATATTATTAGTATGTTATCAATGAAATGGAATCATTGGACATAACATTATTATCACTATAATCTATTATAGATTGATAAACTGAAATTTAATCCATTCCTTGAATGATATCAACCTATATTATATCGAGTTCAATATGATTTTCTGGAAAATCCATCCAACTGATAACAATGAGAATATTTCTATAAATCGTAGTTGTATTAATACATTCACTCTGATGTTTGAAAAAATGTTCTATCTCACTTTCATGAGGATATATTCCCAATTTTCATTTATGTTTTTCATCAACGAAATAATACAAATATCCTGAGTCATATAAGGTATTGGAATTATTTTAATACTTAAATAACATACCTTTAACTAGTTAATTTAGATTCTCATCATGAAATGTAGTTCTAGAAAAATAATTTTCCACACCCTTTTTCTTCTGATCTTGATGAATTCCATCATAAATAACTAACCTTTTGTACATGTTATCAAGATGTCCAAAATCATTGGAACTAAAACAACACACTATTTGGTGGATATCGGTTTCCCCATTCTTTGAATATTCAAGATTATTTCCCTTGAAAACATGAGCTATAAGAACCAAAATTCTATAGTAATAACACTTCACTAATTTCATAATTAATTTCTTAGAGTTATTTTCACAACAAATACCACAGGTCCGGAGCATCATTTTCATTACCCAATATTTTCTCTTTTTACGATTCACTATCCCTTGAAATCATAAACACTTTTACTTTAATCATCACGAGGAATTTTTTTTAGGAAACCCCATCTCAACTTTTTCAACACACTAACCTTCTCATATATTTTCATATATCATACAACCACAACACGTCATATAATTTGATTTAATACTAGTTAAAATCAATAATTTTTAAAATCAATGTCCAGAAACAAATGTACCTTTCTGGTCTTTTAAAATTGGCTTCATATGTGTCTAAAAAATCGTCATCATTTTTTCTTAAATTTTAGAAATGGTTTCTTATCTAAATTAAAAATACTATAGGGAAATATTTGTCAAGTAAAATATCTTTAATTTTTTTATTATTCCATAGAATCAAGATCATCTTTCTCTCTAGTAGTTTTAATCAAAGACCAACTTTGACCAGATTCACCTTCAAAATAATAAATGGAAAGAGTTACCTTTTGACATTTCAAATATACCCTGACATCAAATTTTATTACTAGGTCATTAATTCATTATTAATATATAATAGGGTTAGATGATTCAATCCATTATGGGTGATACTTCCTCATTAAATGTTCCATTATAGAAATGTTCCTTCATTATAGATCGATTTTCTCTCTAGCATGGATATAACCTCCATTTATATTGTTTTTCAACCAATCCATAACTACAAAAAAAATATTTTATTCCTATTCCATCGATCGTAGGATACTGGCTTGGAAGGATAACTTCCTCATGGTTCCTTACAACTACAACTTGCCAATTTCCATTCTGGGTAACCAATATGAACTAAAAATGTTTAGATTAATAAACATTGAATTCTTTTGATTCTATATCATTTCAACTAAACTATCAGAAGAATTATTTCAAGGGAAATATATTATAAATTTTCCAATCAATAAATACATCTGAACCAAACTATGTTAAAAAAATAAGGAATTGGTCTTAAACATGAAAAATTCATTGGATTTATGTAAAAACTTCATTCTCTTTCATTTTAGGATCTTTTTATATTAGTATTCTTAGAGAATTATGTTATAAATAATTCATAATAAAACATATAATAAAAAGTGTAAACTTCTGATTAGTATCCATTTTACCACTATATAAATCATTTAAAACAAATAATGATTTATTTTAATAAAAAATATTCTTGAGTTTCAAATATATCTCTTCCTTTCCCATACCGACAAATAATTCCTATTATTTAAAAAAATGTGGGACGAGAAACAAAACTCAATAAGGGATATAAGAAGAATAGAACCCTTAGAACAGTGAAAAACATGGAAACCCAGAAAAACCCTTTTCTTAAAAACACAACTTTATAACATGAAATTGAGTTATCAATCCCCAAAATAGATTATTTATATTACCTTTTAGAAAAAAATTAATTCCATGAAAACTCATTTATAAAAATATAAAATTAAGATTTTTGCCCTATGAAATCCTCAGAAATAACCATAATAGAACCCTTAAAAAGAATTAAAAATTGGAATAACCATACAACTAACATTGAGTACAAATCCTTGGAAAACATAATCATTACCCAATGTATTAGAGAGATATATGGGCACAACCATCATATAAGATACAAAAGTATCAACTAGTGATACCTTTGTGAACCCATCATAAATGGTGTCCATTGACCACATCATGAATAAAAAATATTAAAATTTCAAATTTTAATCAGAAATGTTTTTTAAAAACTCTTCTAAACACATATGAGAATCACTTTTAGAGATTATAATACATGTTTCGTTTAAAAACACCTTTTTCAATAATGAAATACCATTTCCATTTTAAAACCCAGAATAAATAAAAAAATACCTAGTAAATTTAAGTAGGGTTTATTATTTCAAAAAATAATGAAATATTTTAATAGAATACAATCTTCAAAAAATTTATCGCTTTTAAAAAAGTCATTATTGTCATATATGTTCAAATTAAATATTCCCTTTTTATTTTGGTCAAAACATTTTATACAAAACATTTAAAAAATATTTATTTTGAAATCCTTTGTAATAAATTAAAAAATAGACATAAATTTTCATTTATAAGTCTTATATACACATATACATGACATTTAAAAAGTAATTTTAAAAACATGGAATGGAAAATAAAGAGGGTTTGATGGAAAACATTAAAACAAGTTTTTTTTAAAATGTCCCATATCCCATTTGAAATATTTGGACGATAAGACCAATGAGAGAGTAAAATTTAAAAAAACATTAAATACTATTATAATAGAGAAATTCATGTTAAAAATTTTCAATGGATCTATATACAAATCTTCTAAATGAATATAGCTTCATAACAATAAAATATGCTTCAATGAATGGAAATTGAGATGAAATCCCTTACCGCTGGTTCAATTCATTATGTATGTTCCTTATATTCCTAAATAGTGAAATTGTGTAAATTATTTATTTGTTAAAGAACATTTTTAAAATTTTATTCCTTTTATTTAACTTTTTACCATATTAAATATCACTACTTAATCACTTTGCTTTACATCAGTTTTTTGACCATTTTTAGCTAATTTGCCAGAAATGATTTTTGAAGGTAAAATATTGTCAAAAATGTCATTATTTAAAAAGATAATAAATAAAAATAATTAAATAATTATCATATTTAACAATAAATTATAATTCTAATACCAATAATGAAATGAGATTTATAATATTTAACTATCTTTTTTATGGAGATGGTAGATCGTATGTACGCATGAGTAACATTTCCATGTATTAGTTATCCTTATGAAAAAGACGTAAGTAATATTTTATCTTTAAAAATAGTTAATAATATCATATTAAATATATTATTTCTTTTAATATACTTATATATATATATTATACATGTGGTGTGGTGATGAAAAGAGAGTCACATTTCTTTGTGATGGTGGCAGTCCACACAGACACACACACACGACATTGTGACTTTTTAGTGAGTGAAAAGGTAAGAAATAAAAGGGTAAATTATAATTTAAAAATGTTAAAAATGTAATGAATATCATTATTATTTAATTTATATCAAAATATATTCATTAAATTAATATGATTTACATTCCATGTAAATCCTTAGTTTAAATGAATCACTTCATTTCACGAGGTCGTAGTATGTTGTACACATGATCAATGTTATCATATCCCATATAAAATGGAATGTAAATAGGTATAGATGATATTATTTTTAAATATGTATAATTATTTAACTAATATTTTAAATATAATTTATATGCATAATCATACACAATCATCAAAGGTGTTGATGGAAAATGTTTCACATTGTTTTATGAGGCAATAGTCCAATGTACACCTAAGTAATGTTATCAATCTACTGTTGAGGGGAGCAGAGATGGATGAAGTTCATGGACATAACATAACAATTTATTTGTATATGATATATTATTTTTTTATTATATAAACATAAACGAAGACATTTTTTATAGATTCTGAGGATGATATAAAATAATAACACATAGTTAGTAATCTTACCTCTTTTGTGATGACCTCTTTCGAATTATAAATAAGGAACACGTAGATTGTATTTATAATGAAATAGTGGATTTTATGAATATGGTATGTATGTTGAGAAGTTATTTTTTCAGTTATTCTCTCATACCAAATTTCATTAGTGTGTGAATAAGGGGGGGGGGGAGTGGTCCTTTTATAAGTTATGTGAGTGGGACACTTGTAATTTTCAAAATGAAAATGGTATACTCATGTTATTTTACATAAAAAATGGAATAAAATATATTATTATTGAGACCCAGACATTATAATGTTTACATATGTCCAAATAATATATTATATAAATTTTTTATGTTATTTCAACCCTTCTCTATTTAGTTTAACCCCACAGTAACCCCATTTTTACCATAACCATGGTCTTTATTTCTTATAGCTTTCACTATTCATTATGGTGAAAAATTGTGTTGACTTTTTTAGAAAATATAAATTATTAATATTAAAAATATGGAATCTATATTATCTAAACCAATTCACAATAATTGAAAAAATAAATTTAAAACAAAACCTATTTACATGATGAAAAAGTAGGTCTTGAGAAGTGTATTTTCCAATAAAAAGATGATTTTACATTTACTCAATGGATAATAATAATCATTATATAAATAGAAATTCATATAATTTGATATATAATATTAAAATATCATTCAAAACATTCCTCATTATATATTATTTTATTTAATCAAAATTGAGAAATATTAGGCATTTTAAACTCATTTCTGGAAAAATTCATTTTTTTAATCCAAAAAATAATCTTCTACTAAAATCCAATATAAGGTTGATTAAAAATTAATTAGCTGTATTAAATATAACTAAAAAATAATTATGTTACTTTAATTAATATTTGATACATACTGGGGTATTCAAATTACATAATTTATTGAATGTAAATTACTTTCATTACTAAAATATTTATTATAACTGTTTATGTGAAAATCAATATTAAATGAAAAATATAAAATTTCACCCGAATTAAATTCTTATATGATTTAATAAAAAAATCTATCCATTTTTTAAAATTATTATTATAAAATTTAGTAATTAATATTTTAAATAAAACCTTATTAGAAAAGATTTTAGTTGAAACTATTTCCTTTTTCATTTAAAAATAACATAATATATTTATAGTAAATATTAATATAACAAAGAAATTTAAAGTGATTTAATTTTTCTCTAACTTGGTTGTTACATAAACCCACCCTCTACATTATTATTTATAAGTTTTATGATTCTAGTGAACATTTGTATCAATTATCATGGTGTATGTTCTAGTTGAGTAGCTGATTCATTTACATGAGAATTCTAGAGTTGTTGGGACACATGGGAATGATAAAATAGCTTCTAGTAAACACCCATATAATAATTTTTTTCTCAAGAATCCAAATAAATAAAATTTATTTCGAAATATCATTGTGATATTTGAGTTTTACTTGTCGGTATATTGAGATATTTTAAGTATAACTAAAACCCATGTATGATTCTTATTAGTGGAGATAAGTTTCACTTAAAATTGGAGATTTTATTATAGGGTATGGGTTTCAACCCCATACATCTACCCCATACACTTTTATCACTCTCACCAACCCATTAAATTTAGACATGATCACTATGTAACAGTATAATGTTCGACCTGCTATCTAGAAGGATCCTACCTCACATAGGATCACTTTGGTTATATCACATCCACCCTCACATCATCCTTAAATGTTTCGAATATTTCATGTTTATATACCATGAGGATTACTAACATTTTTCTATATGGTATGTGGAGATCCTAACTTGTATATTTTTACAAGATAGCCCTGACTCCCCATACTTTTTCACCTAATATTTTCTCGTGAAGTTGATCAGTTGTTAGGGAATCTTAAATAATTGATTCTTTTCTATATAGTTAGCATATCACCTAGAAAATTTTCATCCCTATTTACCTCATTAACTCTTGGGTTCTTTCCATCTAATAGATTATCTCATGCTTATTACAATGGGAATGGTCTAGAAATGAGGAAGCACCTACATGCTCAAATAGGATCTCCCAACACCGTCTTCCATATGAGTGGACCCAGATTCCATAGTCGGTACTATGGATTAGGTACATACACCAAATCCACATTTGGGCCCATTATATCTATCTATTCCCCCACTTTTATTGATTTTTCCTCTCCCAATGTTCCACCACTCACTATTCTACCATCCATAGCCCCACTACCACCCATACCGTTCAATGATCCACCGTTCTCTCTGTCCCCAATGCAATAAAACATCTCCTAGATCATATGGTTGTATTTTCCTTATCATTGAAAAGTTATAGTTGTTCTAATAGATGATTAATACATTTTGATTCCCCAAACGCACGTTTTTCTTTCATAACCCCAGCCTTCAGCACTTTTTGGAACACATTCTTCCACTAACACATACTATTTAATTGTTACATATGATAATGTTTGCGTGACTACCAATCCTGTGTGAAATTTTTTTTACACTGAAATGTTATAATTTTTTGTAACCCATATCTTGAGGACCCACTAATATCTCTCCTCCATTAAAGGATCCCTCAAATTTTTACACTACCACTTAGGAGGCTACTGATTTAATATTAATGCCACATATTTTTTTCTAATTTATTCCCTTAAGGACTTCAATGGGATGATTTTATTATAAGAATGTTAATATTTAAATTAAATTTCAATTTATAGTTATTCATGGGAATTTTGGAATTATTTCTATTTTATTTATCTGTATTGTGTTCTACACAAGTCATCTTTCCAGTTTTGAAAACACTATCTTGGGCAGTATTTTTGTGCTTATTTTCCTTATATTTACTCTACATCATTGTTTTCCTCCTTTATTGGTCTGGATTATCTTGTTCTAATTTCATTTCACATATCCCATATCATACATCATATTTCACTTGGTTGACCATGTTCTATATTAAGTGTGGGGGAGATTATCTCAATAATTCATTTGGTCATATTTCCCTTTTATAATCTAGGATAAATTATTAATTGGATGACAAATTTTAGTCATTTTAAAAAACTGTGTAATTAATATTATAAATAATAAAAATAGAGGTGAAAAAATTTTAGATTCAAACATTTTTCATTTTTTAATGTATTTGAAAATTATTGTTGATTTTTTTATTTCTGATGTCTATTATTTAATATTTTCATTGACTATACTAATTATATTTATTTATTTCATGAACTAATTGACCAATATTTTTATTCCCATTACTGAGTGATATTTTTATCCTTTAGAAATATTCTTATATATAACCCTTTTATAGAGATATTATTATGATATGAATGACTACAATAATGTACAAGTTTATATCATCCAAATATAACTATTTTGAATCATATAAAAATGAACGAGGAATTGAATTAATATTTTTATCCCATATTAACATGAAGGCATATCCTTTAAATTAATCTTATTTGAAACCTAATAAATAATAAATCTCCCTAATATTAAGCAACATTAAAGTACAACCACTCTTTCCTACCCCATTTCCATGATTTTTACATGATTTTTCAATTGATATTTAACGGGAAAACGTGGTATTTCATGGTAATATTTGGTGAGATACCGTATAAATAATTATGTGTTGGAGGTTATATTCTTTACATGGGTGAAATTGTTCAAAACAAATTCCTTATGATTATATGAGTTACTAATAATGTAAGAAAACAAAATATTAAAGTAGACCAAATTAGTTTCTTTTACTCATAATCAGTTTGCAAACCAATACTAGGATGGGAAGGAAATGGACCTCACAAATTTTGATGATATTTTATGTGGGAAATTTTTTCATTGATCTCTATTATTAAAGAGTTTAAACTCATTTTCAAACCATTCAGTTTATTTTCATATAATATCCCACATACCTCTATCCAGACAGTCATAAAAAATGCCTAATGAAAAAGCTTCTGATTCTTATGGTTTATTCTCTATTTGGAGATTTAGAGTGATTGAAATCCTATAGATATGATGTGTATTCTTGTGGCTGAAAAGAACTCTAATTTCATGATCTAGAGTAATGAGTGAATTATTTTCAAATTTTGATCATTTTATAATTTTTTATTTAGGGAAATTTGAAAATTTTAAGTAAAATAGGAGAAATCACCTAAATATAGTTATATACAGTTAATCATTAAAATAAATAGAAATTAAAAAAGTATTTTTATTTTTAAAATCATTTGTTATGAATTTATTTTTTTATGTTTAATTAGCTTAATTATTCTGATGGTTTTTAATTTAATGATGAGATTTTTATTCTGGGTAAAAAAATTACCATATGGGTATAGTTTTATGGGCACGATTTGTGCATATTAATTTTAGATGTTCTTTTGGAGTATAGAATCTATTTTTAATGGTTATATGTTTCTATATGGTTTATGTAATTCCCCGACCCTAGTTACCTAGAGTTGGTGCATTATTACGTAACATTGGCATGATCACAAAAGATCAAGTCTCGAAAGACTGATTAGTTTAGTAGCCTTTGAAACACTAGATACATTCATAAATGTTATATTACATCATAAAGTGAAAAACTACAATAAAATAGTATCCATAGTCCACAATCATATGCCCTTCAAACTATCCCTGCAGGTCAGTCAAAAAAGTTTTTATTCACATCCTGGAAAAAATAAAACAGAGAAAGGGGTGATCTCAAATGATTAGTAAGGATAACAATATAGCGGAAACTTTCATAAATAAACATAAACATTTAAGGCAATGTATAACTAAATCAAAAGCCTTTTAAACTTGAAATTCGGCATAATATGGAATAAATAAAATTAAATAGTTCCATTTACTTATTCATATGGATATTCTACTAGTCGAATAATCACACGCAATATCAATAACAACTTTCTTAATGATGGAATGCATAATTCCATACTATCGTAACCACGTAGAAAAGGCCTCGTGCCAAGACTAAAAATAATATTTTGTCAAGGCCTCATTCCAAGACATTAGTTTGTCTCATGAGACCTAGCGATGCATCAAGGAGCTATATCGGGCTCCACCCGTCACTTATTAATTCCAATACATTCCTCATATGAACAGGTTTAAACATATCGTAAACCATAACATAATCGTATGACATAAAACATATATAAAGGAAACATAAAATTTCCACATTTAAATCACAAGATATCAATACAACAAATTGATATAATAAAAACATTATCAAAATCATTTTCAATACCAAAATAAAAGAAAATTAAAACATGGTATTTATTTTTCATTTAAAAAAGTTATGGCTTGTTGAGGAAGCCGAAAGTCAAATAATGGTCACGGCGGCGGAGAAGTCGTTGTCGCCACATACGTAAGAAAAAAAAATCCTTTTGTCTTTTAGTAAAAATTCTTCATATAAAAATATTCCTCTTTAATAAAGGTAAAAGTACAAGGGGTTTATACATCGTATAAAATAATGTTGTTTATAAAACAAAATATGCCTCAATGAAAGGAGATTGAGACGATGTACCTTACCTTGTGTCCGACTAGACTCGATCATTATTAATCTTCTAAATAATAAAATAGAGTCAATATATACTTTATTGAGAACCTTTTTCATGTTCATTATCCCTTTTATATCACTTATTACCATGTTATGAAAATTATGTAGTCATTTATGTTAATAACGGTAGTTTTGTCGACCATTGGTGCTTGAGTCAACAAAATTTCTTATAATTAGAAGTTGTTTATGTGGTAGAATTTCCATTATCTCTAGAATTATATTCATGATGTGGATATCATATATATCATATATATCCAGTAGATACATGCATTTATAATATTATATAACATTTATAGGTAAGAAATGAAATGCACCGTTCATGGAGATGGTAAGTCGTACGTACGCATGAACACTACTTTCATTTCTATTTCATATTTAACGGAATGAAATCATAATTATATATAGGTATATTATAATTAAATTATAATATCATATATAATATCATTAACTCCATCCATTATACGTCCCATATATGGAATTAATGATTCAAAACACTTTGAGGGGGCGGTAGTCCGCACTTTCTAAAATGAAATTATCGTGTTTAACCATAATGGAAATCATAAAGTTATTACATAAATGAAAAATAAAAGAGTATAAGTAAAACCTAAACATAATATATATCATATATGGAAATATTTTCTTCATAATTTCCACCATGAGAGGTGTTAAAAGAAGATTGAACAATCATCGTTTCGTGAGACAGTAATTTGCCACCCAAAGAAACAGTATGTTCATTAACCATTAGACGAAGTTGTGTGTAAGTGTAAATCCAATAATTCTCATAAAAGAATCCCAGTATATCGAAGATACTATTTTTTTTACAAAATAACGGAATAAACAGAGTTTAAGGGGTTGGAGAAGCAAAATAAAACAAAAGAACAAAAGATAAGACATTACCTTAAAATCGGGTACTCTTTTTGATTTGAGCCAAAGGATTCATTGGGAAGACTTCTTACCAATGTAAGGCTTCTAGTAGTAAGATAGGTATGTTGAGAGAGTATTTGGGTAGAGTTTGGCTGAGCCAAATGGCTTTAAAGGTGTTAATAAGGTGGTAGAGGTGGGGGGCTTTTATTAGATGAGAGGAGGGGCATTCATGGAAAGTCAAGAAATGTTACATTATTATGAAATAATTTTCGGATTTTAAGGGTCCCACAATGATATATTTCGAGGATAAGGTGATAATGGTTCGAAATCCACCCATCCAATATGCTTTATACAAGTGTATGTCTTATATTTTTCCTTATCTTTTCATTTTATTTAAATCGTTCGTTAATGGGGTAATTGCTGCATCATCATGGTGTCATAAATAAGTTTATTTATTTAATGCCTAAAAACTATAAAAAATTACCATGATATATGGAATAGTTTTATCTTACCAATTAATATTTATAGTAAAAAATATGACTTGTATAACCCCTTCTAATTTTTTTTAGTAAAACAATACATGTTTGTGAATTTTTTATTTTTTACTTTTAAAAAAAGGTATTAATGTCATTATCTTACAGAAGTGGCTCCATGGGGTCCCAAAAATCGTCCCATTGACTTTATGGGTCGTCCATGACTCATAAAATAATATTAAGACATGTGTAAATATATTTTCATATTCTTATAATATCATTTTTACCTTAAATTACCCTAATTACCGCTAATCGCGGTTAATAAAACTAAAAAGGTACTATTCACCAAAAATTATTTTCATCCCATTGAACGAAATTTTACTTAATAATGACAACCATGTATGTCAGATCTTTTGAAATTCAATTGATAGAAGTGGTAAAGTTTCATTTAAATGAAAAATCGGTTTTTTTTAAATACCACTTAGTGGTTTCACTGTTAATCAAAAATTGATGTTTTTCAGAACAATACCAAAAATTCACCTTAACCTATAATTGATATTCTGAATTAAAAAATGATTTCTATTTTACAATATTAAAAACATATAAGTTTCATTAATTAATTTTATAGTTAATTTCCATTGTCAAAACAAATAGGGTGTTTTTAAGAAACAATATCAATCAAAAGATTGGCAATTGTTTATGTCCAATTTCAAAGAAAAATTAATTATAATGACCACCATTGGATAAAATGGTAAAATTATATTCTAATTATACTTTAAAACCATTCAATCGTATATTTTATCAATATAAATTATTTTGTTTAAAAATATTGTTTTTAAGTATTTTTCACTAT
This sequence comes from Viscum album, assembly GCA_963277665.1. Taxonomy (NCBI): domain Eukaryota; kingdom Viridiplantae; phylum Streptophyta; class Magnoliopsida; order Santalales; family Viscaceae; genus Viscum; species Viscum album. The sequence goes on along the minus strand of OY728138.1, from coordinate 1,676,239,187 downwards.
TCATCGAAAATTGGATGTTCTCAAAAAAATACAAAAAATTCAACTTATGCTAATTTCGATATTCTGAATACAAAAATTAAGTCTATTTTGAAATATAAAATTTATTTAATTCACAAAGTTGGTATTACTATTCATAACGGCTACTTTGATTTGTCACCGTGTGTTAGAATCTCGAACTTTCGTACAATGCAAGCCATTTCATTGTTGAAAGAGAAGCGTACCGTGGAAGCTTGGGGTGTTACATTCTATCTCCCTTCAATAAATTTTGTCCTCAAAATTTGAAATTGTTCTTCAAAAATAAAAGGTTGGAAGTAGAAAATACCTTTGTGGAAAACCCACTTCAGAAATAAGGTTAATAAAATTTAGCCTTATTAAGAGTGAAAGGGAATTGAAAAAGTCACCAACAAATTATGATCTTGATTAGGAGAACATTTATGGTAATTATAGACAAATAATTGGAGGTAAAACATAAATATTTGTAGGGATTGATTGAGGTCATCAATCACAAACAAGTGTAAAATTGAGGGCCTCAAAGCCATCAATCTATGATGAAAATATCATCAGTTCAACAAAACATAAGGTATTAGGATAACACATTTTTTTAATATCCCTTTCCTAAAGTTTAAGAATTTATTTATTCATATAATAAGGGAGAGGTATATATATATATATACTTGACAAGTAGATTTTCAACATTTAACTAACTTCTACCACAAACTCATCTTTCACTCAAAAAGATAATAGAACTCAAAAATTTTATATTTATCCTAATCATACAATGTTCCAAATATTAACACATACCATTTAGATTAGGAAAATTATTTTGTAATAACCAGGGACTTCCTATAGGCTAGTGGTAGGTAATAAAGGCATGTCGCACTATGGTTGTGGGTTTGATTCCTACAGATTTGTCCTATGCGATGGGTTATCCCCCAACCTGTAAGTTGTCCTTTTCCTAAAACTATAGTATTGTAATATTCCAAAATTAATCTTTATAAATGTTTTAACCTTAGACAATACAATCCAATGTTCAACTTAATCCATTCCAACCTTTATAGTTATCCAAAATACCTCTGTCCAAACTTTCTTTAAAAGGCCTCTAAATTCCAAAATCAATTGTAACATCAGATTTCCCAAACAAAGTAAAGTTTCTCTTATTGTCACATACTAAAAATTTGATTACCTTCATCCTATTAAAACCTTAATGAAAACAACATGTACTGCAGTATAATCCTTATATATATCACATTATTCTTATAACCAAAATATGATCCTTAAGTCCAAAATCACCAATACCTTAATTATTCCACTTCAACTGTAGTAACAACATAATATTGGCCTTGATCCCTTGTCCTTTTCTGAGGTAGGTTTCCCTGATGCTTAGGACATTCATTTGCATAATTCCCCATTTCCCTACAATTGTAGCATTCAATATTGATAGCCTCTTTCTTTCCCTTGCAATCACGAGCCTGGTGACCCTTTTCTCCACATTTATAACAAAATCCATTTCTTTTTAGGCAAGTATCAGGGTGATTGTACCCACAATTATCGCATAATGGAAAATATTTCTTTTCTTTTTCCCTTTATCTATCTCTTGTTCCACCATTCTCTTCTGCTCTTGCTGTACTTTATTGTCATAAGATTTAGATAATTACTTTTCTGTCTTGATAGTACACGAGAGTATATATTCATACGTTGAGAAAGATTGGGATACTAAAGCTCGACAGAGAAATGGTTTTAACCCATCAATGAAACAATCAATCTTACTTCTTGGGTTACATATATAATATGCTACATGCCTCACTAACCTTTTAAAGTTATCCTCACACTTTGCGACATTCTCATCCTTCTTTTGTCTTAGACTCAAAAAATTACCTTTCTATATCTTCTCGATGGTCATGAGAAAAGTATTTTTCTCAGAAATGCACTTTGAACTCCCTCCATTCTATATTTGATACTTCATCATATTCCTTCGTGTTTTGTATCAATGACCACCATTGATCAACATCTCTAGTGAGGCAGTAAACTACCATGACAACTTTTTCCCTTTCACTACTCCCTAAATCCTGAAATATTTTCTCTTGGGAACTTATCCATTGCTCAGCTACTAATGGATTTGTACTCCCATTGAATATTGGGGGTTTCTTCCTCATGAAGCGCTCTAACATTGATCCTCCATGCTGCGGATCAGGGTTCCCAATATGGGTAAGGTTATTATTCATAACCTAAGTGAGTTGTCCCAATATGGTGATAAGCTGATCTGCACTAGTTGTATCACTAGATCCTCTATAATTATCTTAAGCAGGAGGGAAATCCCTATATGTAGTACATGCATTGATACTGTTTCCATCCCTCCCACTAGTCACCATTTCTAAAAAATACCATAAACTAGATCATTTTATGAATCAGAATACATAATTCCATACTTATAAAACACATAAAATAATTTGAAAATTTTATGGATATAATACATAATCATAAAAATGTTTTATTTGAGGAAGTATAGACTCATTAACTCTTCATAACAGTTTTTATAGAAAATGAAAATTATCCTAAGCATATCCCCCAGGAGTGTCGTAACCAAGTGTGCAGCAAGGCCCGTTGTCGTGCACCAGTTCCCGTTCAAGTCTATCTCAAAGAAGTGTTTTCGGGTTTTACCTCTAGGTACATCTGTGCCAGAACCACCTCTACCTGCTCGTATCCAGACATGGATGTATTTCTCATAAAACTCACAAAATCTCTATAATACCAAAATTATAGGAATTTATTCTATACTAATCCTCAAAGTATATCTTACGACAATGTGCTCTAATCAGAATTTATCTAAATATAGCTTCCATGGTTAGTACTAAACTGCCTCTAATACCAACTGTAATACCCCGACCCTAGTTACCCAGAGTCGGTGCATTATTATGTAACATTGGCATGATCACAAAAGATCATGTCTCAAAATAACGAATAGTTTAGTAGCCTTGGAAACACTGGATACGTTCATAATCGTTACATTACATCATAAAGTGAAAAACGAAAATAACATAGTCTCCATAGTCCACACTCATATCCCCTTCAGACTATCCCTACAGGTCAGTCATAAAATATTTCTTCACATCCCGGGAAAAATAAAACATAGAAAGGGGTGAGCTCAAATGCTCAGTAAGGATACCAATATAGCAGAAACTTTCATAAATAAACTTAAACATTTAAGACAATATATAACAAAAAGAAAATACTTTTAAACATGAACATCAGAATAATATGGGAAAAATAAAATTAAATAATGCCATTTACTTATTCACATGAATATTCTATGAGTTGAATAATCACATGAAATATCAATAACCACTTTCATAATGATGGAATGAATAATGCCAAACTATCATAACCACGTATCCAAGGCCTCGTGCCAAGACTACAAATAAGATTTTGTCAAGGCCTTGTGCCAAGACACTAGTTTGTCTCATGAGACCTACAGATGCATCGAGGAGCTATAGTGGTCTCGACCCGTCACTTATTAAGTCCAATACATTCCTCATATGAATAGGTTTAAGCATATCATAAACCATAAAATAATCGTATATCATAAAACATGCATAAAGGAAACATAAAATTTCCACATTTCAATCACAAGTTATCAATACAACACAATGATATAATAAAAACATTATCAAAAACATTTTCATTACCAAAATAAAAGAAAATTAAAACTTGGTATTTATTTTTCATTTAAAAAAAGTTATAGCTTGTAGAGGAAGCCGAAACTCAAATAATGGTCACGACGGCAGAGAAGTCGTTGTCAACACATACGTAAGACAAAACATTACTTTTGTCATTTAGTAAAAATGCTTTGTATAAAAATATTCCTTTTGAACAAAAGTAAAAGTCAAAGGGGTTTATACACCATATAAAAGAAAGTTGTGTATAAAACAAAATATGCCTCAATGAAATGAGATTCAGACGAATTTCCTTACCTCGTGTCTAACTTGACTCGATCGTTCTTTAATCTCCTGAATAATAAACTGGAGTTAATATATACATACTTAAGAACATTTTTCAAGTTCATTATCCCTTTTATATCACTTATTATCATGTTATGAAAATTATGTAGTCATTTAAGTTAATAACGGTCGTTTTGTCGACCTTTGGTAATTGAGTCAAAAATAAACTTCTTATAATTACATGTTTTTTATGTGGTAGAGTATCCATTATCTACATAATTATATTCATGATGTGAATATAATATATATAATATATATCCATTAGATACATGAATTTATAATGTTACATAACATTTAGAGGTAAGAAATGAAATGCACCGTTCATGGAGACGGTAAGTCGTACATAGGCATGAACACTACTTTCATTTCTATTTCTTATTTAATGGAATGAAATAATAATGATATTAAGTTATATTATAATTTAAATATAATATCATATATAATATCGTTAACTCCATCCTTTATATGTCCCACATATGGCATTAACGATTTGAATCACTTTGAAGGGGCGGTAGTCCGCACTTCCTAAATTGAAATTTACGCGTTTACCCCAAATGGAAATCATAAAGTTATGCCATAAATGAAAAATACAGGAGAATAAGGAAAACATAAACATAATATATATCATATATAGAAATAGATTCATCATAATGGCCACCATGAGAGGTATTAAAAGAAGATTGAACAATCATCGTTTCGTGAGGCAGTAATTTTCCACCCACAGACAGAGTTTGTTATTTAACCATTAGACAAAGGTATGTGTAAGTGTAAATAAAATACTTCTCATAAGAAAATCCTAGTATATTTAAGATACTGGTGTTGTTACAAAAGATAGGAATAAAAATAGTTTAAGGGGTTGTAGAAGCAAAATAAAACAGAAGAACAAAAGAGAAGACATTACCTTAAAATCGGGTAACTCTTTTTGATTTGAGCCAAAGGCTTCCTTGGGAAGACTTATGTCCAAAGTGATGCTTTTAAGAGTAATAGAGGGAAGTTGAGAGAGTATTTGGGCAGAGGTTGGCCTAGCCAAATGGATTTTATGGTGTCAATAAGGTGGTAGGGGTGGGAGCCTTTTATAAGAGGAGAGGAGGGGTACTCTTGGAAAGTCATGAAATGTTAGATTATTATAAAATGCTTTTCAAATTTTAAAGGCCCCAAAATGATATATTTCGAGGATAATGTGATAATGGTTCGAAATAAACCCATCCAATAGGCTTTAGACAAGGTTAATTCTTAGATTTTTCCTTATATTTTAATTTTATTTAAAATTGTTCATTAATGAGGTAATTGTTGCATCATCATGGTGTCATAAATAAATTTATTTATCTAATGCTTAAAAATTATAAAAAAATTACCATGATTTGTGAAATATTTTTATCTTTCCAATTAATATTTATAGTACAAAATATGCCTTGTATAACCACTTCTAAAAATTTATTTAGTAAAATAATACATATTTGTGACATTTTTAGTTTTACTTTAAATAAAAGGTATTAATGTCATTATCTTACACAAGTGGCTACATGGGGTCCCAAAAATCGTCCCATGGTTTGTATTGGTCGGCCATGACTCATTCAGTAAGAGTATACATGTGTCAATATATTTTTATATTCTTATAATATCATTTTTACCTTAAATTACCCTAATTACCTCTAATTGCGATTAATAAAACTCAAAAGTTACTATTCACCAAAAACTACTTTCATCCCATTGAACCAAATATTACTTAATAATGAAAACCATGTATGTCAGATTTTTTAAATTCAATTCATTGAAGCGGTAAATTTTCATTTAAACGAAAAATCAGTTTTTTAACTACTATTTAGTGTTTTCACTATTCTTCAAAAATTGAAGTTTTTCAGAACAATACAAAAAATTCACCCTAAGCAATAATTGATATTCCGATTTCACAAATGATGTCTATTTTTCAAAATTAAAAAACATATATTTTTCATTAATTAATTTTATAATTAATTCCCATTGTCAAAACAAATAGCGTGTTTTTAAGAAACAATATCAATCAAAATATTGACAATTGTTTATGTCCAATTTCAAAGTGAAATTAATTCTAATGACCAACATTGGATAAAATGGTAAAATTATATTCTAATTATACTTTAAAACCACTCAATAGTATAATTTATCACTATAAATTATTTTGACTAAAAATGTTGTTTTTAAGTATTTTTCACTATTCATCGAAAATTGGATGTTCTCAGAAAAATACCAAAAATTCAACTGAGGCTAATTTTGATATTCAGAATCCAAAAATGAAGTCCATTTTGAAATATAAAATTTATAGAAATGAAAGAGTGGGTATTAATATTCATAACAGCTACTCTGATTGGTCGCGGTGTGTTAGAATCTCGAACATACTTACAATGCAAGCTATTGCATTATTGAAAGAGAAGCGTAACATGGATTCTTGGGGTGTTACAGTTTAAATGATATATTTTTTAATTATATTTGTTTTTTTAGGATTTATAGTTTAATTAACACTTCAAAAAGGTTATAATTAAAATATTAGGTCACCTAATGTGTAAGTAAAAAGAACCCGATGTGTACAATTGAAAGAGGCACAATATAGAAAATAGAAGAGCATTACCAATTCATACACTAGAGTTAAAAAACTATATAAATTATCAAAAAAATCATGTATACATATTAAATAAGTGGTTTCTAGGATTAATTGACTCTGCATTCCGTGTACATCATGAAACATTCAGTGTACTTCCACTCACTAATAACCTACACATTAGAATTAAATCGGTGGCATAGTTGACCACCTAATGGTGGAGAAATAAATGAAAAAAATAACTAAACTATGTATATGGATTTTATATTCTATCCATGTGATATAATACATTTTTATACAAATAAATTTTTTCCCTCTATGTTGGAGGATTTTTTTGCTGGGTGAGATCTTTCCAATCTATTTATTCGTTCCACCCCTAAGTTTAGTTTGTGTTTTTTACTTTTATTTTCATTTTCTGATATCATATTCCTCATTTCCCTTTTACCTTTTTGTATCCATGGATAAGGTTTACATATTACTCAACCCTAGCACTGTTAATATGACTATAAAGGGGAAGATGTTCTGTGTTTGAGTTTAAATGATAATGTGTATGCGTTTCAATTGAAATTCTTGTGTTCTCTATACTATTGGGATTTTATATTTTCTATTCCAATGATTTAGTTCAAAATTCACTGATGGTGTATTATTAGACCATGAATAAAACCTGTGGGGGAAACTAAAGGAGTTGCATTAGGAAAGCATGTGACCATTGGGTGAAACTATTTCTACAATATTTGGCATGTTGTTAAAAACTCATTTTGATGTGATTAATTATCAATATAAAGAAATTATTTCTAAAAAACTTTTTTTTATATTTTATTAATAAATAATAAAATATTTAAATCCCTATTGTCAAATAATTTCATATACGATAAAACTTTATTGATTTGATACCTTAAGATATTATTTTTTAGGATTTTCTTCCTTGCATAATTTCATCTTCATTTCTATTCTTCTTCTTTTTTGGGATGACTATTCTAGTTCATAGATTTATTTTAATTTCATCATTTTCACCACTAGAAAAAATTAATTCAAATGTAAATTATTTTTTCTGTGCTCTATTTTCTCGATGGGGTTAACCCCTTCTCCCACTAGTTACACCAATTAGCTATTTCAGGGAAACACATCTAATTCTCTACACCTAGTGATGGGATAGTTAATTCAAAATGAGGTTGATATATGGAATATGAGGTATAAAACCAATCAAATATTGAAAATGATAAACAAATATGGAAATTTTTTCCCAAGGGGTTTGATGGAAAATGAATAAAGAAGACATATTAAAGACAATGCCTGAATTTATAACAACCATAGTAAAATAATGAAACATGACATGAAAAGGTTGATCAAAAAGTAATTTAAATAAAATATTGAAACCCAAAAAAATTATCCATTGATTATAATTGCCAAACATATTAGAATTGATATTAACAATGATGGACATGGCATAGTGGAAGCTATCAAGGTACATTCCTAATCTACCGATGATCAAGGTGAAATCCTAAACTATTCTCTTTAATTTAAGAGAAACACAAAATGGACCATGAATTTATGAAAAACAATAATATGAAATGAAAACATGAAAGAACACAATGTACTTACCATAAGCTAGTCTACCACTCCATAGTGAGACTAATCAATTTATAATTCCACCCATGTAAGAAAAAATTAGTGGTTTACTATAGAAAAAAAACTAAGGATTCTCTAAAAAAGATAAACTGGAATACCATTTCACTACAATTTAAACCCATCATTCCACAACCAAACATATAGAATATTAATTAAAAATTTGCATAATTTTCCTCCTAATATAATATTTCACACCACACTAAACCCATCCTCCAACACAGAGATAGTGAAACACCAAAAGCTGATGGCTCCAACACCACACTCCAACATGAATCATTATATCTAATACCATCCATATTTTTATGGAATACCAAATAGAATAAAAACCGATTTAATTCATCCAAATAAATTTTTAATAACATAAAAAGTCATTTTACAATAAACATACACACAAAAGTTCATCTTTAACTATTTTCCCATCCCTCAAACATTATCCTGACACTTCCAACACCCAAAGCATATAAAGTAACAATCCTTGAATTTCATAGACATTATAATCCCTAACATAATTTATGATTATTTTTGTTTAAGTCTATTCATTAACATATTTTATGTATCCATATTTCATGATTATTGTGTTCTGATTCTATAAAATTATTCTATATCAAATATTTATGACTTATTTTTTACTCTATTTTGTATTATTTACTGATTAAATATGTATGATTACATATTATTTATAATATTAATCCTCTATAAAAATATTTTAGACTTTCAAGATTGGATCAATTGATATCTCTTATTTTATACCCCTTATTGAGATTCTAATACCATCCTTACATTATGTTTCCATTTTGTGAGTAATAAAGATGAATATTATATTGGTTTTTTTTCTAGAAAAGTTGTCATGTGTGAAGACTTTTGGAGAAGATATTTTGTCATTATTCAATAATAAGGTATCTATGTATCTAATACCAAATTAAAATTAACCTATATGTTATGGGAATGTTGTTTATTATGAGTTATGTTGGATGATCAAATATAATAATGTAATATGTATTTATGTTATAGTTACATCATCTCAGTTCGTATCATGAATGGGTTTAGTTATATTTTAGGATTAAGTGAAATTTGATATGAGGATAAAACATATATTCACCAAAGATGAATAAAATTGTATAATATAGGACAAAAACTAGAAAAAGTTTAATTAAATGTGTGTATTCTGGATTTATCACTCTTGTTTTCTCTAATAAAATGTTGAATACCTATATTATCATGGGAGATTAAATAAAAAAATCCATAAACATTTATACTTAATAATTACTATTATTTGAAATTATTTAGTGACTAAAAATTACCTTTAATGGAGTAAAAAAATCAATCTCGATATGGATAGGCGGATTCCAAATACAACCCTATTATATTTCCAAGGGGATGTTATTATAATAATCATTTTAAAGTAAAAAATAATGTTTTTTAGAAACATTTTTCCTCCTTAATTATATAAGAAGAAAAATCTGTAGCATATATAAATCTTCGTCAATACCAAGATATTATTAGGGATAAAATAACACTTATAACCATATTTTAAAAACCTAACCTTCTATGCTTACCCAATCTATAATATACCATATCTGAGTCAATAATGCTATTCAAGTTTCATAATTTAAAAAAAATCCTTGATGTTCTCTATTGAATTTTAAATAAATATGATATTTGATCAGTATATTTGTTTCTCTTATTGGATAACTATTGATGATATTATAAACTCCAAAGATGATTTACACTACTCAAGTTGAATCATACTCTATGGTTATATAGAAAAAAAGTTTGCAACAATGTTTGAGAACTATATAATCAAAACACTTTTTTATTTTCAACTTTCCATTTCTGTTGACATTTATTTCGATCAAAATGTAAAACTTATACAAGGATAATGGATGTCATGGAATTTTGAAATGATATGATGCATTCTTTCAATGTATGGACTTAACCAGAAACAATGGGGTACATTACATTTCTACAATAAGATTGGATTACTTAGTGACTTTTATATTAGAGGTGTTTATAAAAATATAACCGCCTTCAAATTAATAAAAAAATTAAAATTAAACATTTTATTTATGGGGAGTAGAATATAAAAGACCATATATATGGATTACATATTCGATTTGAATTAGTTTGTGTCAAGGTAAATCATATTTTAAATGTAAAATTCAATTTAATATATTGATAGAAATATCATTGATAAAAGATGAAGATATTAAGATAAACCTGAATTTGTTATTATTTTAAGGAAAATAAATTATAAGAGATATACAATCAATATAACTAATACTGTCAAAAATAAGTAAATAATATTCTATAATAATCAGTAAAATGATGACTATTTGTGGATTTATGAAAACTATTTATCATAATGTAAAATAAGAAAAATATTACCTATATAAGTGATAATGGAAAATGAATGAAATAATTGAACTTGTGAGATGAACATAAAAACTAAACAATAATGTAATCCCTAAATTTTATGGGTTGTTTTTGAACCAATATTCTAGTTTTATCGTATTTTATATAGAAATATATATCAATTAGGATAATTAAGTTATATAGTTCTTAATTAAAAAAAATGAAAGGATATCACAATCATATAATCATTTTAGAATAGATATATTACTAATATTTCCCCTAAATTAATAAATATGAAAAAAATTAAAAGATGTATTATATATTGGATAATATAGGTTCTATCTGTATAAGAAACAAATTATTATTCATATGATTATTATAAAATAATGAAAAAATTAAATATAATCCCTCATATAAAAATAAATTGTCTCATTCAAACCATATTATTTTCATTTTATTATATATTTTAATTAAAAATAATATATATAAATAAAAACTATATATAAAAAAATTAGATTACTATTTATTAAATTATGAGTATTTGATATTGAAAAAGTAAAAAAAAAATAAAACATACAAAATGATATTTTTTATTTAAATGTTAAATATATAATATTTAGAATATAAAATTTTAGGATCTGTGTACATATATGAATCAATATACATAATTTTATTCTTAATTTGTTATAACTAATAAAAATACACATTTAATGTTTAAAAATATAATTTTATAAATCTTTTAAATGTGATATACATTATTATATTTTAAAAAAATATTAAATTTTGCAATAGTCATTGTAATAAAATATATATATATATATATATGTGTGTGTGTGTGTGTGTGTATTAAAAAATAAGTTAGAACACATGTAATTAATAGGGATTGATATGAAAAAAATAATAACATACATAAAGAAAAAAATTTATTTTTCTATAAAAACATTTTACGTAAAATATTTTATTTTTTCATTTATAATTTATATTTATCATATTTATAATGTTAATATTATTAATAGAGTCTAAATTTTTAATCAATATGTTAAAATTATATGAGATGGAAAATTTTATTTTTTGGTGATGAAATATGTTACTAGGGTAAATAATGAATGACATTGGTAAACTGTAAAAATGGTAAAATACATTTTATAGTTAAGATACAATATAAATATTAGAAATAAAAAATATAATTTTATAATTTATGAAATATTAATATTAATTTCTTCCTCTTATAGATCACTTTTCATTTAAGCAAGATGATTTTGAACCGCTATGTATAGAAAAATTACAACAACGCCACTCAAAATCAGTTATAAAAGTACCCATCATCTATCATTACCAACACACTTATATCCTTTAGTTTTCATAGAAATTCCTTCCCAAATTCCTTATCATTAATCACTCTACCATTTGGTTTTTATTCTCTTCTTAATAGGGTGTGCTAAGTCATTTTTTATAAAAAAATTGTTATGTGAATGACACATTCCATCAATGTATATAGTTATTCTCTATCTTTTTCAGTTGCCTTATCATATCCTATCTTATATATTCTAATAATATATTTCAAAAAAATTATATTAAAATCATTTTTATACTTTAAAATTGACATTAATATAATATTAACCTATACACATACTTTCAGTTCCTATTTAGGTTAGTTCAACAACCGATATGAATGATGATATATTTGCTACACCATTACAATCATAAATGGGTATCAACGAAAAAATGACGGTAATATTTGATATTAATGAATAATATATGTTATTATTAAGGTTTTTTAATGTTAAATCAAAAATAATGACCATTTTATATTAACCCTATGTTATCAAAAAAATCACAGGAAATACACACATTATGAATTCCATTCATGTAAACCGCACATGTATCTTCCATTAAATGAATGTGACAATATATAAATAATTATTATTATATGATTCTAATAAAATTAAAAACTAATTAATAATGAATTTATTATCTGTAATTGAAGATAAACATCACCATATGGAAACAAGTTTGCTAAAATTAAGACTACTAATATTCAATGAAGGAAAAAATTACAAAAAGAAAATATACATGTAAAAATGAATATAATTGAATAGTATAAAATAAAATAGATATGTATATGTTTATGATATCATTTATAGATTTAGGTATGTTTATTATGCTGGTGGTTAAGGATTTTTCATTTAAGTCAAGATTAATGGTAATGGTTTCTCATCTCAATCTTCTTTCATTGACATATTTTCCATATTCACCATCTATTTTCAATTAAATAGTGTTTATACAGAATTTTAGATTTATTTTATCATAAAAATCATATAATTACTAGGATTTATAAATATTTCTCAATTTATCTATTTAATTGTAATTTTAGTCACACATTTTAAAAATTCATGAGGTAGTATTTTCCAATATCTCTTTAAACTCATGATTGTCTATGTCTAAATTATTATTCTAGAAATATGTGTGTTATTTTTAAATAATCACCCTTTATTTTATTATCATAAGGTTTTATATGGTGTATTTATGTCTTCGTACCCCCGCTGATTGGTTTTCAGACTCATATTTTTTTGTAGGTGGAACCATTTTTATCTCTCAATTTTATTGATAATTTTTTCTAGTAAGCATCAATATTCATTCTATTATTTAAAGGATTTTTCTATCTATAATTGTATTATATCATATGATCCTTTCACTTAGTTTTAAGGAATTTTAAATTCTTTAATGGAGTTATTTTATTTATCACAATTATTCATTTTATCTCTTCATTTTCTTCATTTTTTATTACAACCCTTCATTTTTCATGTTTGAAAGATTTTTCAATGTAATATTTATTTACAATAAAATAAATTATAATTTTTTTTTAAAAATATTATTTTAAAAAGGATCATCAAATTATAAATGATATTTCTATATATTTAAAAAATAAATCATGAACTTTTTTTAATGATAGTTCTATTTATATCAATATATTGTCATGGTTATTATATTTCACTAGGGATATGTTTTTAAGAGAATCATAAAATTCATTTCTCTAGATGATGTATATTTATAACTGGTAATTATTATTTTTAAACATTATTTCTTCTCAATGGTTAATTTTGTTAAGTTGAAATTTTTTATTTTTTCATTATCATGTGATACATATATCTCTTCTTTATAATCATATGATAGAGGATCATGAATTATATATCCCTCTTATGCATTGGGTAAAGTGTAATATCTCATAAGATTGCTATATTAAGGGTAATATATTGTTATCTCAGTCTATTATGTTGTAATATATAGTTTTTTATCATATTCTAAAATGATATGAATCTTGGTGGTTAACCCTGATATATATTATTCTTTACTATGTTTATGATTGTATGAAATTACTATGTTTTTTATCTATATCATAAAACCATTTATTTCATATTTTAAATAGTTATGTTATAAAAAAATTATTCATTTTTAACACCTTTTGGAATGGTTTTATGTTTATGGTTAATTTCTTATATTCATATATTTTTTATAATCATTTATAAATATATTTATGATAACCTATGATGTATTGATTGATATATCTTAAAATATAACCTAAATATGTGTCAGGATAACCATTACCTTATTTATACATTATCTAGATTAGGAATATAATTATTAGGTATTATATATTTAGAAGGATTTCATGAGTGTATAATTTTTTGGGGAGTTTTATAAGAATTATTCTGTAATAAGGTATTTATAAAAATAATAACTAATAAACCTGAACCTATATGTTCATGAGGTATTTTTATTAGGTTTGTAATAGATAATTTAGTGCAATTAAGTGAAATATATTTAAAGTATGGTTGATTTATCTCTCATTTTATGGGGTTTAACAAATTTCAGTGTTCTTTCATCTACCACTGTTTGATTCCAATATTCGCAACTATGACATAATATAATGGGTCTAAACCTATTCATTTTCTCCCCCTTCATCCTTTGATTGTTTATCTATCTGTCATTGTTTCTATCTATTTTTTCTTAAATAACATGGTATTTATGTGCTTATTAAAAGTTTTTATAAAGATATAGTATATTTCCCCTTACTATATGACCTCAAACTATTTGGTACCTTGGCCATTTCCAAGTGATTAAAAATTTCACAACATATCATCTGACCATGACACATAATGTAAAATTTTAGACAAAATGATCTTCCCCATTATAAATAATTAAACTACATAGGACAATATCCCATGTATATGAACCTTATCTATATAGATACCATTCTTGGAACCGATATTTATATTATCTCACCCTCAATCGATATTCACACAAGGGATTCAATTTCTTAATCCATATTGGTCCACTACTAAAGCGATCCTTCAATTATAACTATGTTAATTAATTCATTTATTCGTAGGATGCATAATAATTCTCATAAGAAATCCCAATAACCTTAATTTTTCAATGTCATTAAATTTAAAATTTTGATTCATAAAATTTCTCTCATTACCTTTTTTTGTTCATAACAACATTAAATTCCAATCGCATTAAAATAGGGATGAACTCATTTTACCCTAAATAAAGTGAATAAAAACCCAAGAAAAATTCATAACTCCTCATTAGAATCATGTTCCATGTGTAAATAGGAAATATAAAATAAAATATAAATATTATCTTGTTGGATATAATCTATTATGCACACATTTTTTAGAGCTATAATATCTTAAGATTTGTAAAATCTTTTCTTTAAATCTAGATTTAATGAGGGGAAAAGATAAATTACACTGATCGGGCTAAAAACCCATAAAGGGAAGTCTTAGTAAATTTTATGTTGTTTCTTAATAAAACCCTATTAACATTGATTAGAAAAAATATAGATTAATAATTTAAAATAAGATAAATCTTATCAGACTAATAAATATCACAAGAAAAAGTCAAACCATTCTCACTAGGTTACTATATTAAGTAAAAAATTGGTGAAAGAATCTACTTCTATAATTTATTTCTTATTCACAATCCTAAACTAAAAAATGAATCACTTAATTTTATTTATATTAATAAAGAATCACACCTTAATTCACAGAATATCACATCATACCATTTAATATTATCCTATACATTAGAAGCATATAAACTATAATGAATATTGGTATGGGGAATATGATATTATACGGAAAAGAAGTAATTGGATATCGAGAAGTTACCCTAAACTATGAAGAATCATAAAAGTCATATTTGAAGACCATAAACTACATCAAATGTAATGAAAACCCTTTTAGTCTAAAAATATATAAAGTGTGATTTTATAAAATTATTATCATCAACCAGAAAATCATCCTATTTTATAACTTTGGATAAATTTATAGAAAAATATAAGAATAAAAAATATGGTAGATCTTTTTGAGAATATATTGCACTCATCTACCAGAAATTACACAACTGAATCTTATAAGTGTATAGAAATATGGATTGATAACCTCCACGGATTGAAATATCCCCTTTAATCATTATATTAAGGCATATGAAGTCTATGTACCCAAAATCACTACACATAGTAACCTCACACACACTAATAAAAATTCATGAATCTCATAATATATTCAATTAAAATAAGGAAGAGGAAAAAAATAATACTATAGATTTATATGGTTAGGGAATTAGTCTAACATCCAAGGGATAATACCGTTATCATTTTAATTAATCAGAGGTTACAAAGAATTATATACAAAATTTTAAGATACAACAAATATAAAAATAAATATTTTATACTTTATAGTAAAAATGATAATGTGGTCCCATGCACTTATACCATTTTTCCTAGCCTATCATCCATTTTCACCCAAATATGATATTTGGCGACATACCACTATTTAAATATAGAGACAATCAATTACTATATTATGTTTCCAAATCCAATAATATCTAGAATAGAAATATAATTTTACAAATATGTAACTATCTAAGAGAATCATTCATTGAACTGAACACTACACAAATCCATCAAAACATCCCATCTTCCAAATAGACAACATTTATTGAATATTTTAGTTCTCATTGTTTGAATCTTAAAGATCAAACTACCTTCAAATTTTTTTATTTTAATATTTGAAACAAAACATCGTTAGGAATAAAAATATAAATAAGGTATCCCTTCAATATTTCTACAATAAATAAATGGAGAAACTTCAGTACTTATTCAAAAAAAAACCTCACTTCATTAAAAATAATAATGTCTCATACCTCTTTATATTCCCCCAAGTCTCGCTAAGTCACCTAGTTTCCATAGAATTTCATGGGAAGAAATGTTGGTCAGCATGTCTACTAGTTCATTATTTTTTATTTTCTTATATGTCTCTAGTACATGTTCTTATATCATTCTTTTAGATAAAGTGATATTTTAGTATGATTTTGTTCATTTATGAATGAAAAATCAGATTCTTCACCAAATGAATTTTACTCTTAGTATCATTGTAGTAAAATCCACCATATTTATTATTTATAAGCCTCTACAATTAAATCATCTTGAATTTTTATTATTTAACATTTTTTTACTCTATGTACATAGGTTATATATTTAAAAATGAAACATGCATCTATTAAAACAACTAAATTTTCATTCCTTCTTAGGCAAATAGAAAACCTATGGTTATACTTTTGGTGTTTGAATCTATTGAAATGTTAGTATTAATGTGACCTTATAATGTATCATATCTCTTAAATAAAAGTGTTAAATCTTCTAGTCCTTTAAAATATCAAATAATTCAATATTCAATATCTTAATTTTCCTTCACTATATTCGACATAAAACTGCTCACAACTCCCACTGTAAATGCATTGAAAGCATCAGTATAAATAACGGTGTACATTAGGATATTCTATACTGATCTGGACGTAATTGTTTTGAAGTAATTGATATAATATTCCATTTTGGTTTATTTCTCATTGGATAATTTGAAGTTCCTATCCAATGGATTTGAGACTAAGATACATCTTGATATAAAAGGATTTTTTTTTCAAACCTCAAAGATGTCGTCTCTTTGAGATAGAACCAAATTCATGCCTTATATATCAATCTCAATATCCATACTTGGGATTTTATTATCCTAATAGATATATATCATCTCAATTATTCCAAAATATATATTTCATTAATTAATAATTTATCATATTTTCTAGACCCACAAAAAGCATGTCATTCTTATATAGGATAAGAATAATAAAACTCCCATCATCCCACACATTGAAATAAAACTAGTTTTCTTATTTTTACCAGTCAAAACCCTCATAATCTATAAAATAATAGAGTTTATGATTCCACTACCTCAGTGTCTGCTTTAAAAAATAGATTCTTATTTTTATATTTCACATTGAATCATTATTCGGATAATCCTTAAAACCATCTAGTTTATTTATGTTGATCTCTTCCTCAAAGTAAACATAAATAAAATATTTCATTCGTTCTATCTATTTTAATTGATATTTCTATTAGGAATGATGCTTAACACTTCCAAGATAGTAGTATTATTTACCAAAAACGATAAAGAATGGATAATTTATACCTTATTTCTATAGAAATACCTTCACCTCCAGCTATAACAAATAATTTTTCCTAACATTATCCTTCTCCTTCAAATGGAAAATCAAATTATTCATCTATACATTCATTATCTTTTCTAATTGATCCAACTAAAATGTACCATTACAACACATCTATGATTAGTTTTAATTATTAGATAAATACGACATACTATAATCACTAATATTCACTGACTATACTATGATTTAGGTTCTCTACCATCTATAAGAAGTTATATGTTCATGTCATCATCAAAAATCTATACTTCACATTTAAATCTGGTTAATCTATTAAATTAAACTTGAAGTTCATCTCATTCTACTACTTAAACATTCAATATTCCTTATTCTTGATATTTTTTCCAAGAATCTGTAACACCCCGAGCTTCCACGATACGCTTCTCATTCAATAATACAATAGCTTGCATTGTACGCAACTTCGAGTTCTAAAACATCGCGACAAATCAAAGTAGCCGTTATGAATAGTAATAACCACTTTTTAAAATTATATAAATTTTATATTTCAAAATGGACTTCATTTTTGTATTCCTAATATTGAAATTAGCCTATGTTGAATTTTTTGTAATTTTCTAAGAACTTCAAAATTTTTATGAATAGTGAAAAATACTTAAAACAACTTTTTTAATCAAAATAATTCATAGTGATAAATTATACTATTGAGGGGTTTTAGAGTATAATTAGAATATATTTTTACCATTTTATCCAATGGTGGTCATTAGAATTAATTTAACATTGAAATTGGACATAAACAATTGTCAATCTTTTGATATAAATTGTTTCTTAAAAACACGCTATTTGTTGTGACAGCGGGAATTAATTATAAAATTAATTAATGCAACTAATATGTTTGGAATTTTGTAAAATATACATCATTTTTCAATTCGGAATATCAATTATAGCTTAGGGTGAAATTTTGGCCTTATTCTGAAAAACTTCAATTTTTGATGAATAGTGAAACCACTAAGTGGTTGTTAAATAACTGATTTTTCGTTTAAATGAAATATTACCACTTCTGTGATTTGATTTTCAAAAATCCGACATACATGGTTGTCATTAAGAAGTAAAATGTGGTTCAATGGGATAAAAATAATTTTTTGGTGAATAGTAACTTATTAAGTTCTTAATCGCGATTAGTGGTAATTAGGGTTGTTTAAGGTATAAATAATACTTTAATAATATTAAATGACCTAGACACATGTCCCAACCTCATTGGTTGTGTCATGGCCGACCAAGACAAGCCATGGCCTAACTTGGGGACCCCATGGATCCACTTTTGTAGGGAAATAACATAAATTACTTTTTATTTAATGTTAAAGTGAAAATGACACTAACATACATTGTTTTACTAAAACAATTTTTAAGTAGGGTTACACAAGTCCAAATTTTGACTATAAATATTCATTAGAAAGCTAAAAAGATTTCCTACATCATAGTATTTTTTTTATAATTTTTAGACATTAAATAAATTAAATTATTTATGACATCATTATGATGCAGCGATGACCTCATTATTTAACGATTTTAATAAAATGAATAGATAATGTAAACTCCAAGGCTTACACTTGTCCAAAGCCAATTGGATGAGGAGATTTCGAAACCTTATCACCTTAGCCTAGAAATATATAAGTGTGGGACCTTTAGAATCCGAAAAGCATTTTGAAATAATGTAACATTTCAATCTTTCCAAAAGTGCCCCTCCTCTCCACTTATAAAAGGCCCCCACCTCTCCCACTTCATTTACACTTTCAAGCCATTTGGCTCGGCCAACCTCTGCCCAAATACTCTCCCAACATTCCTCCCTTACTCCTAGAAACCTCACTTTGGGCAGAACTCTTCCCAAGGAAGCCTTTAGCTCAAATCAAAAAGAGTTACCCGATATTGAGGTAATGCCTTTTCTAATGTTGTTTTGGTTTTATTTTTCTTCTCCAACCCCCTAAACTCTTTTTATTCATTTCTTTTGTAACAACACCAGTATCCTAAATATACTAGGATGTTGTTATAAGAAGTATTAGAGCTACACTTACACACACCTACATCTAATGGTTAAAGAACATACGGTTTCTGTGGATGGCGAATTTCTGCCTCACGAAACGATGATTGTTCAACACTCATATAACACCTCCAAAGGTGGCCATTAAGATGTCACTATATTTATATATGATATATAATGTGTTTATGTTTTACTTATGCTTCTGTATTTCACATTTATGGCATACTTTATGATTTCCATTATGGGTAAAACGCGATAATTTCATTTTAGGAAGTGCGGACTACCGCCCCCTCAAAGTGATTTGAATCGTTAATGCCATATGTGGGTTGTATAAAGGATGGAGTAAATGGTATTATACACTATATTATACTGGAATTATATTATACATTTATATCATTATGATTTCATTCCATTAAATATGAAATTGAAATGAAAGTAGCGTTCATGCGTACGTACGGCATACCGTCTCCATGAACGGTGCATTTCATTTCTTACCTCTAAATGTTACGTAATATTATAAATGAATGTATATACTGTATATATATGATATATATGATATCTACATCATTAATATAATTCTGGATATAATGGATATTTCACCACATGAACAACTTATAATTATAAGAAGTTTATTGATGACTCACGTACCAAAGATCGACAAAACGACCGTTATTAACTTAAATAATTACATAATGTTCATAACATTGTAATAAGTGATATAAAAAGGATAATGAAATTGAAAATGGTTCTTAATAAGGTAGATATTAACTCTAGTTTATTATTCAGGAGGTTAAAGAACGGTTGAGTCAAGTCGGACACAAGGTAAGGGAATTTCTTAACCCAACTTCCATTCTTTGGGTTAATCTCCTACTTTCAAATTATGTCATGATATTGTTATGTCTTATTTTGTACTTTTACTTTCTTTATGTGTACCTATAGTGAATACACATAATAGATCTATTTTATTTTAAAAATGATCTTTTTAAGGACTTTGTCTCAATCTCCTTTCATTGAGGCATATTTGGCTTTATACACAACTTTCTTTTATACGGTGTATAAACCCCTTTGACTTCTACGGTTATTCAAAAGGAATCTTTTTATACAAAGCGTTTTGCTAAACGACAAAAGGGAATGTTTTTCTTTCCGTACTTATGCGGCGAAAACGACTTCTCCGCCGCCGTGACCATTATTTGAGTTTCGGCTTCCTCTATAAGCCATTTTTTTTAATGAAAAATAAATACAATGTTTTAACTTTCTTTTATTTTGGTATTGAAAATGGTTTTGAAAGCATTTTTATTATATCAATGTGCTGTATTGATATCTTGTGATTGAAATGTGGAAATGTTATGTTTCCTTTATGCATGTTTTATGTGATACAATTATGTTATGGTTTATGATATGTTTAAACCTATTCATATGAGGAATGCATTGGACTTAATAAGTGACGGGTGGAGCCCGCTATAGCTCCTCGATGCATCGGCAGGTCTCATGGGACAAACTAGTGTCTTGGCACAAGGCCTTGACAAAATCTTATTTGTGGTCTTGGCACGAGGCCTTGACTACGTGGTTATGATAGTCTGGCATTATGCATTCCATCATTATGAAAGTGGTTATTGATATTGCATGTGATTATTCGACCAGTAGAATATCCATGTGAAGAAGTAAATGGCATTATCTCATTTTACTTTTGCCATATTATGTTGAAGTTCAAGTTTGAAAGGCTTTTGTTTTATTTATACATTGCCTTAAATGCTAATGTTTATTTATGAAAGCTTCCACAATATTGTTATCCTTACTGAGCATCTGAGCTCACCCCTTTCAATGTTTTAATGTTTTCCAGGATTTGAAGAAGTATATTATGAATGACCTGCAGGGATAGTCTGAGGGGATATGAAGACAATATGTTGTTGTTGTTTTGGTTTACTTTATGATGTAATGTAACGTTTACAAATGTATCTAGTCTTTCCAAGGCTACTAAACTAATCGGTCTTTCGAGACTTGATCTTTTGTGATCATGCCAATGTTACGAAGTAATGCACCGACTCTGGGTAGCTGGGGTCGGGGCGTTACAGTTGGTATCAGAGGCAGTTTAGTACTAACCTTGGAAGCTAGATTTAGATAAACTCTGATTAGAGCACATAGAACTAAGATGAACTTTGAGGATTAGTATAGAAGAACTTCCTAGAATTTTGGTATTATAGAGATGTTATGAGTTTTCCGAGAAATACATCCCTGTCTGGATACGAGCAGGTAGAGGCGGCTCTGGCACAGATGTACCTAGGGGTAAAACCCGAAAACACCGCTTTGAGCTAGACTCGAACGGGAACTGGTGCACGACAACGGGCCTTGCTGCACTCTTGGTTACGACACTCCCGGGGGATATGCTTAGGATAATTCTCATTTTATTTACAAACCACTATGAAGGGTTATGAGTATATACTTTCTCAAAGAAAACATTTCTTTTTATGGTTATGGATTATATCCATAAATAGTTCAATTTATGTTAAGTGTTTTAAAAGTATGGAATTATGTATTTTGATTCATAAACTAATCTAGTTTATGCCATTGTTTAGAAATGGCGCCTAGTAGAAGGAATGGAAACTGTATCAATGCACGAACTCCGTGTAGGGATTGCCCTCCTGCTCAAGATAATAATTGTGGACCTGGAGATACAACTGGTGCTGATCAACTTAATACCATACTGGGACAACTCACTCAGGTTATTAATAATAACCTTACTCGTATGGAGCACCCTGATCCGCAACGTGGAGGATCAATGCTAGATCGTTTCATGAGGCAACAACCACCAACCTTCAATGGGAGTACAAATCCTACAGTAGCTGAGCAATGGATAAATTCCTTAGAGAAAATATTCCATGCCTTGGGGAGTAGTGAAAGGGAGAAGGTTGTCATGGCAGTTTACCGCCTCACTGGAGATGCCGATCAGTGGTGGTCACTGATTCAAAACACAAAGGAAGATGATGACGTATCGAATATGGAATGGAGGGAGTTCAAAGAGCTTTTCTTGGAAAAATATTTTCCTCGTGACCATCGAGCAGATATGGAAAGGCAATTTCTGAGTTTGAGGCAGAAGGAGGATGAGAATGTCGCAAAGTATGAGGCTAACTTTACAAGGTTAGCGAGGCATGCTGCCGATTATATACGTAACCCAAGGAGTAAGATTGATCGTTTCTTTGATGGGTTAAAACCATTTCTCCGTCGAGCTTTAGTATCACAATCCTTCTCATCATACGAAGATATAGTCTCATGTGCTATCAAGACAGAAAAGGAATTCTCAAAGTCTTATGACAACAAAGTAAAGCAAGAGAAGAAGAGAACGGTGGAACAAGAGACAGATAAAGGGAAAAAGGGAAAGAAGGATTTTCCATTATGTGATAATTGTGGGAAGAATCACCCTGGTACTTGCCTAAAAGGAATGGGAGTTTGTTATAAATGTGGAGAAAAGGGTCACCAGGCTCGTGATTGCAAGGGAAAGAAAGAGGCTGTCAAAGTTGAATGCTACAATTGTAGAGAAATGGGTCATTATGCAAATGAATGTCCTAAGTGTCAAGGAAACTTACCTCAGAAAAGGCCAAGGGATCAAGGACAATCTTATGCTATTACTACAGTTGAAGCAGAATAACTAATGTATTGGTGCTTTTGGACTCATGGATTATATTCTGGTTATTAGAATAATGTGATCTATATAAGGATTGTACTGCAGTACTTTTTGATTTCAGTAAGGTTTTAATATGATTAAGGTAATCATATTTTTAGTATGTGACAATAAGAGAAACTTTTCTTTGTTTGGGGAATCTGATGTTACAATTGATTTTGGAATTTAGAGACCTTTTAGAGAAAGTCTGGACGGAGGTATTTTGGATAACTATTAAGGTTGGAATGGATTAAGTTGAACTTTGGATAGTATTGTTTAAGGTTAAAACATTTATGAAGATTATTTTTGGAATAGTATAGTAATATATTTTTAGGAAAAGGACAACCTGCAGGGCGGGGAATAACCCGTCGCGTCGGACACAGCTGCAGGAATCGAACCCACAACCATAGTGCGACAAGCCTTTATTTCCTACCACTAGCCTACAGGAAGTCCCTGGTTATTACAAAATCATTTTACTAATCTAAATGGTATGTGTTAACATTTGGAACCTTATACAATTAGGATAATAATAATATTTTTGAGTTCTATTATCTTTTTGAGTGAAAGATGAGTTGAAGGTTGAAACACTAATTGTCAAGCATAAATATATATATACCTATCTCTTATTCAATGAATAAATTAATTCTTAAACTTTAGTAAAGGGATATTAAAACAAAAAATGTGTTATCCTAATACCTTATGTCTTGTTGAACTGATGATATTTTA
The DNA here is from genome assembly GCA_963277665.1 of Viscum album. Classification (NCBI taxonomy): domain Eukaryota; kingdom Viridiplantae; phylum Streptophyta; class Magnoliopsida; order Santalales; family Viscaceae; genus Viscum; species Viscum album. Next base: position 1,676,214,696 of record OY728138.1, on the reverse strand, counting down.
AATCAACATAGATTGAAGGCTTTGAGGCCCTCAATTTGACAGTTGATTGTGATTGATGACCTCAATCACTCCCTACAAATATTTACGTTTTTCCTCCAATTATATGTCTTTAATTGCCACCAATGTTCTCCTTATCGAGATCATAATTTGGTGGTGACTTTCTTATTTCCATTTTCCCTCTTATTAAGGCTAAATTTTATTAACCTTATTTCCGATGTGGGTTTTCCACAAAGGTATTTTCTATTTTCAACCTATTATTTTTAAAGAAAAATATCAAATTGCGAGGACGCAATTTATTGAAGGAGGGGAGAATGTAACACCCCGAGCTTCCACGATACGCTTCTCATTCAATAATACAATAGCTTGCATTGTACGCAACTTCGAGTTCTAAAACATCGCGACAAATCAAAGTAGCCGTTATGAATAGTAATAACCACTTTTTAAAATTATATAAATTTTATATTTCAAAATGGACTTCATTTTTGTATTCCTAATATTGAAATTAGCCTATGTTGAATTTTTTGTAATTTTCTAAGAACTTCAAAATTTTTATGAATAGTGAAAAATACTTAAAACAACTTTTTTAATCAAAATAATTCATAGTGATAAATTATACTATTGAGGGGTTTTAGAGTATAATTAGAATATATTTTTACCATTTTATCCAATGGTGGTCATTAGAATTAATTTAACATTGAAATTGGACATAAACAATTGTCAATCTTTTGATATAAATTGTTTCTTAAAAACACGCTATTTGTTGTGACAGCGGGAATTAATTATAAAATTAATTAATGCAACTAATATGTTTGGAATTTTGTAAAATAGACATCATTTTTCAATTCGGAATATCAATTATATCTTAGGGTGAAATTTTGGCCTTATTCTGAAAAACTTCAATTTTTGATGAATAGTGAAACCACTAAGTGGTTGTTAAATAACTGATTTTTCGTTTAAATGAAATATTACCACTTCTGTGATTTGATTTTCAAAAATCCGACATACATGGTTGTCATTAAGATGTAAAATGTGGTTCAATGGGATAAAAATAATTTTTTGGTGAATAGTAACTTATTAAGTTCTTAATCGCGATTAGTGGTAATTAGGGTAGTTTAAGGTATAAATAATACTTTAATAATATTAAATGACCTAGACACATGTCCCAACCTCATTGGTTGTGTCATGGCCGACCAAGACAAGCCATGGCCTAACTTGGGGACCCCATGGATCCACTTTTGTAGGGAAATAACATAAATTACTTTTTATTTAATGTTAAAGTGAAAATGACACTAACATACATTGTTTTACTAAAACAATTTTTAAGTAGGGTTACACAAGTCCAAATTTTGACTATAAATATTCATTAGAAAGCTAAAAAGATTTCCTACATCATAGTATTTTTTTTATAATTTTTAGACATTAAATAAATTAAATTATTTATGACATCATTATGATGCAGCGATGACCTCATTATTTAACGATTTTAATAAAATGAATAGATAATGTAAAATCCAAGGCTTACACTTGTCCAAAGCCAATTGGATGAGGAGATTTCGAAACCTTATCACCTTAGCCTCGAAATATATAAGTGTGGGACCTTTAGAATCCGAAAATCATTTTGAAATAATGTAACATTTCAATCTTTCCAAAAGTGCCCCTCCTCTCCACTTATAAAAGGCCCCCACCTCTCCCACTTAATTTACACTTTCAAGCCATTTGGCTCGGCCAACCTCTGCCCAAATACTCTCCCAACATTCCTCCCTTACTCCTAGAAACCTCACTTCGGGCAGAACTCTTCCCAAGGAAGCCTTTAGCTCAAATCAAAAAGAGTTACCCGATATTGAGGTAATGCCTTTTCTAATGTTGTTTTGGTTTTATTTTTCTTCTCCAACCCCCTAAACTCTTTTTATTCATTTCTTTTGTAACAACACCAGTATCCTAAATATACTAGGATGTTGTTATAAGAAGTATTAGAGCTACACTTACACACACCTACATCTAATGGTTAAAGAACATACGGTTTCTGTGGATGGCGAATTTCTGCCACACGAAACGATGATTGTTCAACACTCATATAACACCTCCAAAGGTGGCCATTAAGATGTCACTATATTTATATATGATATATAATGTGTTTATGTTTTACTTATGCTTCTGTATTTCACATTTATGGCATACTTTATGATTTCCATTATGGGTAAAACGCGATAATTTCATTTTAGGAAGTGCGGACTACCGCCCCCTCAAAGTGATTTGAATCGTTAATGCCATATGTGGGATGTATAAAGGATGGAGTAAATGGTATTATACACTATATTATACTGGAATTATATTATACATTTATATAATTATGATTTCATTCCATTAAATATGAAATTGAAATGAAAGTAGCGTTCATGCGTACGTACGGCATACCGTCTCCATGAACGGTGCATTTCATTTCTTACCTCTAAATGTTACGTAATATTATAAATGAATGTATATACTGTATATATATGATATATATGATATCTACATCATTAATATAATTCTGGATATAATGGATATTTCACCACATGAACAACTTATAATTATAAGAAGTTTATTGATGACTCACGTACCAAAGATCGACAAAACGACCGTTATTAACTTAAATAATTACATAATGTTCATAACATTGTAATAAGTGATATAAAAAGGATAATGAAATTGAAAATGGTTCTTAATAAGGTAGATATTAACTCTATTTTATTATTCAGGAGGTTAAAGAACGGTTGAGTCAAGTCGGACACAAGGTAAGGGAATTTCTTAACCCAACTTCCATTCTTTGGGTTAATCTCCTACTTTCAAATTATGTCATGATATTGTTATGTCCTATTTTGTACTTTTACTTTCTTTATGTGTACCTATAGTGAATACACATAATAGATCTATTTTATTTTAAAAATGATCTTTTTAAGGACTTTGTCTCAATCTCCTTTCATTGAGGCATATTTGGCTTTATACACAACTTTCTTTTATACGGTGTATAAACCCCTTTGACTTCTACGGTTATTCAAAAGGAATCTTTTTATACAAAGCGTTTTGCTAAACGACAAAAGGGAATGTTTTTCTTTCCGTACTTATGCGGCGAAAACGACTTCTCCGCCGCCGTGACCATTATTTGAGTTTCGGCTTCCTCTATAAGCCATTTTTTTTAATGAAAAATAAATACAATGTTTTAACTTTCTTTTATTTTGGTATTGAAAATGGTTTTGAAAGCATTTTTATTATATCAATGTGCTGTATTGATATCTTGTGATTGAAATGTGGAAATGTTATGTTTCCTTTATGCATGTTTTATGTGATACAATTATGTTATGGTTTATGATATGTTTAAACCTATTCATATGAGGAATGCATTGGACTTAATAAGTGACGGGTGGAGCCCGCTATAGCTCCTCGATGCATCGGCAGGTCTCATGGGACAAACTAGTGTCTTGGCACAAGGCCTTGACAAAATCTTATTTGTGGTCTTGGCACGAGGCCTTGACTACGTGGTTATGATAGTCTGGCATTATGCATTCCATCATTATGAAAGTGGTTATTGATATTGCATGTGATTATTCGACCAGTAGAATATCCATGTGAAGAAGTAAATGGCATTATCTCATTTTACTTTTGCCATATTATGTTGAAGTTCAAGTTTGAAAGGCTTTTGTTTTATTTATACATTGCCTTAAATGCTAATGTTTATTTATGAAAGCTTCCACAATATTGTTATCCTTACTGAGCATCTGAGCTCACCCCTTTCAATGTTTTAATGTTTTCCAGGATTTGAAGAAGTATATTATGAATGACCTGCAGGGATAGTCTGAGGGGATATGAAGACAATATGTTGTTGTTGTTTTGGTTTACTTTATGATGTAATGTAACGTTTACAAATGTATCTAGTCTTTCCAAGGCTACTAAACTAATCGGTCTTTCGAGACTTGATCTTTTGTGATCATGCCAATGTTACGAAGTAATGCACCGACTCTGGGTAGCTGGGGTCGGGGCGTTACAGAATCAATAGTCGTATAACATTAGTAACATCCTTTTTCTATATATATGTAGATATCTTAGTGTAACCTTATGAACACACATTAACTTGTGTTCTTCAGATACTCTCGATCATAACAACTCAGACACGTGCAATGAACCATTAATTCTGAACTTGTATCTAAGAAAACATATAGTATTTCAAAAAAAACTATATCCTTAATTAAATAATTATATCTTATAATAACCTTAAATATTTAATCATACCATATAAAAAGACCAATATTTTCGTCATAGTATAACATAATGAATCATTTTTGGAAATTTACTTTGTTTATCTATTTCCTTGAACCTGACATATATATATTATATAATTAAAAAAATTGATGTTGAATACTTTTTTAGGATTACCAGATCACAACTTTTATAGAATCTATAATCCCAATTAATCATACGGTCTTCTATCAAACAAGTACATTTTTTGTTCACTACTTCCACCTAAACTTTCTGGGAATACTTGATTATATCTTCATGCATAATTAAATCTTGATTTTAGTTTTCACTATAAATATATATTGCACATTATATTTTTATATACTCTTGAATAATTACAAAAACAATATAGATATTATAGACTCCATATTAGGTTAGTTAATTTCAAGTCCTTCAATTAAACATCAAAATAGTGTGAACTTTTTTCTGAAAAGATAACTAATAGAACAATTTTTTATTAATAGAATTGTCTTTGTTAAGCACAATATTTTCCCTCTTTAATTTTATTGAATATTTCAATGGTCTACCTTAAATGAGCCCCACATTAATGAATCAAAGACATCAACTATGTTTCATGTCTATTCCATTTTTCTTTTTTTTATATTATCCAAAATAATTGATTATTCTCAGCATAAACACTTAGAATAATGAGAAATTATTTTTTGAAGGAATCATTCCATTTTTCAACAATGTAGTGATGTATATTTTCCATCAATAAATACTAATTTTACTTTCAATAATAAAATGGTCAAATCATACCATTTTCATTAAATTATCATCCATCAATATCCATAAATTATATATTCATCTATTCCATCATTCATAAATCACTAATAGTTTATTTCACTAAAAGAACATTCCCTATCTTTAATAAAATATTATCCATTTTAATTAATCTCTTGTTAATTCCACTAGTGATATAATAAATACAAGTAAAAGGAAGATCCTTCAATTTTATATATATGTTTTCTATTTTTAATAGTTCTAATAGATTGTGTAGTCACACTGTGATGGGGTGAATTAGTTTGAACTAATTTTATAAAATTCATCAAAATTGAATTAACCACTAATAATTTCAAACATATTCACATATTAGGATGAATTAAAATATTTAACGATAAACAATAAACCACACCACATGATGAAAATAAATTAAAATGGATAATATTATAAGGTATTCAAAAGATTCACCATTTTTTAAGTTACTATATATTTATTTTGTCAAAATGTTTTTTAGAAATGGATATCCACTGTATTTAAAAGTGAAAAAATTGTGAATGTAACATCCTTAACACAGAGAACTACTTATAGAAAGATAGTTAGCTCATTAAATGTTCTTTATATTGGATCCCAATAGTTTACAATAGCGGTTCTCAAAAATCACATGAATAAGAAATCCATCAATCATTTGTAGGAATTTATCATCAATAGTTGATATTTTTTAATAAAAAGACTTTGACTACAAGAAGATAATAAGCTATAGTGTCTTGCACATCAGACTCTCATAATATTTATATAGATCAATTCATTTTAATTGACATAAAATCAAAAAATTTATACCTCCTTAGTAGTAACAATACATTTGATAAACAGTAATGAAGTTATCTCATGTTGATGGATATGACAATTAACAGTTGTGATTGTATAATAAAATCTCATTTTCAATTATTCTTTTTTGATGAAATTAATAAGGTAATCGGTTGTAGTTTTTTATCTATTTCTACCACACTATTTTCTCTTAGTCTTATTCCCCTTATAAACTCAAAAATTACCACATATATGTTTCCCATATTTGAATTTAGGTTTCATAATATACAAGGTTCTTAGTATGAGATTACCCTTAGAGTGTTCCGAATCAATATATACCAATTATTAAATAATTAAAAAACTTGTTCCTTAAATGTATCACATTACCCTAAAATATATATCCCTATCAACCAAGATGGTCACTTTATGTTTTCATTTATGAGATATACTTTAGCTATCTAAATCTATTTTTGGCGTGCATCCATAAATAATAGGGACATAACATTTTACATGGTTCATCCTCACCGAGATACTCCAAGTAGAATTAATAAATAGTGTGATAATTATAAAATCAATATAAGTGCACTTATATTCACAAGAATCACTCCCCATAAAATGGTTTAGGTACATTTCACTAATTCCTAAAGTATTGTCCCTTGAACATTCCTACTTGGGATCAATATCAGTGGAAAGGGTCACCTTCTAATAGTTTATGGACTTATTTGTGTCTTGAATGTTTTCCATACACATACTACATGATTTTATGTAGGTATATTATCTATTTATTTATTTTTCATACACTCATTCACAATAAAAAAATCAATCCTTGTAACACCTTTTAATTCTTCTACAGTGAATCTATATTTCCTCTTCACTTTTTTGTATGCATAACAATATCCAATTTTTTTTAAAAGAGTCATTATTGGATTCCAATCACCTTATTTTTTCAAGACATCTATTTTCCTTCTAAAAATCAGATATGAAATATTTGAGCACTATCAATCCTTTTCTTCCTGTTTATCTCTCAACTATAAATAAGTAAGTCATTCCTGAAACAAAGTGACACATGTTACCATCATTATGGTGAAATAAAACCACCCATAAATCCTTCTTAAATAATTCATTATATCATATATTAGTATTCATAAAATAGACACATAATGTCTTATTTATCATTACTTACATTATTCATTATATCTCCATTTAATTCAGACGTGTAGTGTTGGAAAATCCAAAATATCATTCTTGAATAATGGATAAAATGCGAGACCCATGATTTGTGAATAATTGATGATCTCTTCAAGAACCATCATAGTGGTTTTTATTGAATTATATGTTTTCCCCATCCATATTCCCTTCCCCACAACATAATGAAAACATATTACTGTTTATCCCCCAATACACTAGGAACTACGATATGGCCACCAAATGTTGGTTGTTCTGGATCGAAACTCTGCCCATCAACCACATCAACTATTTAATACCAGCATGCCCATAATTGTCTTCCCCATGTTTCACAGTGAACCTCCTGAGATACCATTTCCACCTTTAAAACATAGACTATCACAAGTTGGAATTATTTGAATTTTTTATCTTTAATGTACCACATACACTTGGTCAAAACATTCCCCATTACAGTATTGGCCTTTGCTATTTTTTACAAATTCATTAGAATTAAAACACAATAACAACTGCAATGTGGTCCTTTTCCATTCTCCCATTTTGGGGGATTTATTCCCAAAACCTCCAATGATACGGGTCTGGTCACACCTAGTATCTTCTTCACCTTCACCACACCCACTATCCAGGGTGTGGTATTTATTGTGTTGGGAAAATTCAACACACTATGCCTTGTGTTGAAGTGTGATTTTCCTCTTCCTTATCTAGGTTGTATTTATCAATATTTTTGAACATATTGTATACTTATTGAATACCTTCTATCATTTCAATTTTTATCACATTGATAATTTTGATATAAAATTTCAATAATTTAAAATATTTTCTTGATTGAATTATTTTCATCCATATATTCTCATTTCCCAAATCCGGAAGAATTTTTTTTATTTTAGGTTTTCACTCTTTTCATATAGGCCTTATTTATATTCCAATGATAAAATATTACACCAATAATAAATGGTTATGTGTGCAAACCATTCACTACAGCAACAAGAATAAATCAACAGTGATTTTATCACCTTTAATTGAAATCTATTCATCTTTTGAACCTCAATGTTTTTCAACAAAGAACCATCCTTTTGAGTTTTTTTAATAATCAATTTTATTATATTTCTTATATCATCCTTTTTTGTAATGGTGAGTTTTGAAAAAAAAATATCCGCCAATTTTATTCTATAATTCATTTTGTAGAATATGTGTGCTATTGAATCATTATTTGTAAAAATAATATTTTTGAAATAAAGGGTTACAGATTTATTTGAGTGTGTATTATGTGTATAAATAGGGGATTTGAAGCCATTAATTATTATAACTATTGGTTTATTTGGAGCATGCATGTCATTGGGAACTCTGAGTAAAGCAACGCATCCTTCAAAATCTTGAGAAGCCTCAACTGTCACGACCCGCCTTCACCAAAAGGAGGGAAGGGTCAGCAGGTTGCCAGGACCTTCCTTCTTTAAGTTGACGGAGAGATAATGACCCCCGAAACCCGCCTTCAATAGGTCCCGGAGTGGCGACTAGCACCAAGGGTATAGGAAATTCTCGCAAATGGAAGGCATTACCCTTTTTATTTTATAGGTTCGAAAGATAAGGAGGAGAAAACCCAACAACACCAAGGTAGAAAGAAAAGTAAAGCCAAAAGTAAACCATTCCCACATGCATGTTTCAAAAGTGAAAGCCACAAAGTGAAAAAAGGTGGCTACAAGGTAAGTACCAAAAGAAAAAGAGAAACAACTGCAACTGCTGCAAAAGTCCGAGCTAGTAAGGTCCTGCGTGATCCCCGAAGTCCTCCTGGAAACCTGAAAGCAGTTTTATATACGTAGGGTGAGCATACAAGTACACTCAGTAGGGAAAACCAAGACTCTCGTGCACAAGTGGGGGAACGTACTAAAGTCCCGTGAGAAAAGAGAAGAACCAGAAACTAACAAGGCAACTATCCATCCCAGGCCTCACCAAGGCTCGCTCACCAAATAACGCAAGTCAAGTAATATATATATATAAGAGCACATCAATGTTTGGGTACCCCGTGCCACTTTCCCACTGGTTATTGAGACATCCTACGCATCGGACCAATCCCGCCATTCTCACCGCAGTCCCACTGCCACACCCGCCCGCACACACCTGGGCCACAACCACACGCAGTCCCACTGCCGAATCCCGCCCGCACACACCTGGGCCACAACTATCACATGTAACCATGCCTGCAAACACCTAGGCCAGAACAACCACCGCTACGCCCGAAGACACCTAGGCTAAAGGATCCCCTGCCACGCCCGAAGACACCTGGGCCTCATACCGAAGACACTTGGGAAACCACCTGCCGCACACACCTGGCCAACCACCACAACACCCTGCCCGATGGTTCTTGGGCTAATAATGGACATCAGGCCATCACAGCCTGCCCGAAGGTACTTGGGCTATCCGGGAAAGGGAGCATAAAAGGAGCTAATAACCAGCCACTAAGTATAGTGTTGGAAAAAAACACCCTTCCCCCATTAATGGAGGTGTTCGGCACTAAGTGCTCAACTTGGGTTGGGCGCGAATAAGAAACACAAAGCTACAAGTATAGATATAGGTAACAAACACTCACCCAAAACTTAGGTTTTCCTAGCCGACCTACAGAACACAACACCACTGCGTCCGAGTCACAATTCACGACCCTTGCCCACAAAACCATTTGTCCCATTCTTGTTTCACGTTCAGTCAAAATGTTCAATTAATTTTAAGCACTACTGGGCAACTACCATAAGCATAACCAAGGAAAGTGTCAAAAGCATAGATCAACCAAAACGCTCATACCCGGTTCTGCCAACAGAGGATCTCTCCCCAATTTGTGATAGAAACTCACAACCACTGGAACCATACCAACAGGAGATCCCATCCCCCAAATTCACACAACCACCGAGAGTATAAAGGAACAGGGGATCCCGTCCCCTCCCACATTTCCAGCAAACGGCCCGAAGGGAAAACAACCAACTACCACTACCAACACAAGTCAGGGATTTTCAGATTTAAAAGATTTAACACACTCCATGATTTCAAATTTCCGTGTGTTCTAATCGGGAGTTATCACCGAAGGGTTGATCCTGGTGCTTTCAACTTATTCAGCCGGATATACGTGATTAACCAATTTCACAGCAGGAGTTCACAATTTCAGCAACCCATTTAAAACATCACTAGGGGATTCAAGTGCTCACACACGACCACCAACGGCCTCAATTTTCAGAAAACCTAAACCAGTACAACAAAAGGGATGATCACAAGATAAAGCATAAACAATGATCACAACCCCTTCCCCTTCTTTCTTTAGAACTTCGTTTATTATCTTCATTAGGGTTCGGTTCAACTAGTTCCATAAGAACAAAAATAACGCCCACCCTGCATGATACACAAAAGTGAGAGACGAAAGAAATTCCCTACTTGTTGATAGATGATCGGCGTTTAGGCCGGGGGCGCGGAACTTTACGGATAACGACGCGGCGGTCCCGATGCACCAGAAGAGCCACGATCGAAGAAGGGGGGAAACCACGGCCAAACCCTTAATTTATAAGAGCCCGGAACAGTTGAGATAAAAACGCCGAACCGCGTAAGACGTGGAAGTCGTGGGTTGACCACGCGGCTTGACTCACCATTAAAGGTGTTGAGTGGTTTAAACCGACTCATGAGCCGATTCAGTATTTAATTAAACTTTTGTGCGCGTTACTGGAACAACTTGGCAAGGCCGGGTGACGTCGGCCGGTTCCGCCGATCAGTCTCACCGATCGGTTGCACCGATCGGTCGCACCGATCGATCTCACCGATCGGTCGCACCGATCCGTACCCCTTAAGGATCCGGATTTTGGCAAAGGAAGGGACCAAGGGGGGTCTGGGTCATCACATCAGATACCTCTTAAACGATTCTCGTCCTCGAGAATCACAACAAACCAGAAGGAAGGAGAGGGTCCGAACAACCATCTTCGAAAGATACCTCTTAGGAGTGAACCTCTGCTAATTAAAAACACTCTCCTGACAAGAACTAAGCAACATACCACGCCAAACAGCCTGGTCATGCGGGTTTGGGGAGTTCCCCTCCCCCATGTCAAGATATTATCCTCTTTGGGCGGCACTGACTCGCCCGCACGAGTTCAATCGCATCCACCTTAATGCGTCTTGATTAGGGGTCGGGTTCCCTCTTCCCTTTAGCCGGGGATTTTCACACACAACAGAGGAAAGGAACTAGTACATTTCTTAGCCGAAAAGGTCAAACGTTCTACCACAGCAGGTACAAAAGGATCAAAGCTCAAAACAACTTGGGGTATTGGGCACGCATCTGTGCTTCGCTTTCCCACGTACTCTCCTCGAGCCCGCCATGTCTCCACAACAGACGAACCAAGGGAATAGCTCGCCCATGAAGCACCTTCTCCTTGCGATCCTCGATCATCACTGGTTTTTCCACAAAGGTTGTGTCGTCCTCGATGTCCAGTTCACCCCAATCAAGGACGTGTGAAACATCGTGCAGATAACGACGGAGCTGGGATACATGAAAGACATCATGTATCCTTAGCAGCGGCGGAGGTAACGCTAGCTGATAAGCCACTTCGCAGACCCGCCGTAACACTTCGAAGGGTCCGACGAATCTGGGGGAAAGCTTACCCCCCTTGCCGAACCTCCGTTGTCCACGCCGCGGGGAGACCTTCAAGAACACATGGTCTCCAACCTCAAACTCCAAGGGCCTTCTCCTGGTATCAGCATACGACTTCTGTCGATCCTGGGCCGCCTTCATCCTTTCCCGTATGAGCTGAATCTTCTCTGTCGTGTTCTGAACTACCTCCGGGCCAGGGATACCTGCCTCTCTTACTTCGGTCCAACACACAGGTGAACGGAATGGCCTCCCGTACAGAGCCTCAAACGGGGCCATACCGATGGTAGAGTGGTAGCTATTATTGTAGGAAAACTCTACTAGAGGCAAGTATCGCACCCACGACTCTCCTGAGTCCAGAACACATGCCCGTAGCATATACTCCAAGGTCTGGATGGTTCGCTCCGTTTGTCCATCTGTCTGGGGATGGAAAGCAGTGCTAAGGCGTAACTGGGTGCCAAACGCATGCTGCAATCCTCTCTAGATTCGTGAGGTAAACCATGCATCCCTATCCGAGACTATAGACCTCGGAAATCCATGCAACCGCACCACCTCAGTCACGTACTTCCGTGCCAAAGCATCCACAGTACTTGACTCCCTGATTGCCAGAAAGTGAGCTGATTTCGTCAACCTGTCCACCACCACCCAAATGGCGTCGCACCCTCCTTGGACCTTGGGTAGTCCCGTGACGAAATCCATTGAGATGTCATCCCACTTCCACTCAGGAACAGCTAAAGGCTGCAGTAGGCCGCCTATAACCCGGTGTTCAGCCATCACTTGCTGACATACTAAGCATTTGGCCACGAAATCTGCCACCGCTCGCTTAACTCCGGGCCACCAGAACAGCCTTTTCAGCCCCTGGAACATGTTGGTAACTCCTGGGTGCACTGCCAGGGGTGAGTTGTGGAACTCACTGAGAACCTTGCCACGCATCACTATTGGAACAAACAACCTTCTCTGGAAAAGCACCCGGTGCTGACCATCCTCTGTCCATTCTCTCGGAGCATCGCCCTGGTCAACCCGATCACGCATCACTTCTCACTCGGGGTCTCCCCACTGAGACTCCTCCACTTGTCGAAACAGAGACGACTGCACTATCATCTGATATAGGCAGCCTCTGCCACTATCCATCTTTGCATCCAGGTGTAAGGAAGCCAACTCCTCCATTGCCTTCCAGGCATTTGCCGAATCTCGGACCGTATCCTTCTGCGTCCTCCTGCTCAAGGCATCGGCCACCACATTGCCCTTGCCCTCAGTATAAGAGATTTTAAAGTCGTAGTCCTGGAGGAACTCCACCCATCTCCGTTGTCACAAGTTCAAGTCCCGCTGGGAGAAGATGTACTTTAAGCTTTTGTGATCTGTGAAGACCACAAAGCATTCCACGATGAGGTAGTGCCGCCATAACTTTAGCGCAAAAACGACCGCTACAAGCTCCAGGTCATGGGTGGCGTAGTTACACTCATGGGGGCGTAGCTGCCTGGACCCGTAAGAGATCACCCCTTGTTGCTGCATCAACACGCATCCCAGGCCCTATCCTGAAGCATCACAAAATACCTCATAGGCCATCCCTTCTTCTGGTAATCTCAACACTGGGGCACTAACCAGCTTTTCTTTTAGGTAGCTGAAGGACGACTCGCATTGCTCGCTCCACACGAAAACCTGGTCCTTCTTGGTCAAAGCCGTTAAAGGGGCTGCTACTCGAGAGAAGTTGGGTACAAATATCCGGTAGTAACCTGCCAGTCTGAGGAAACTATGGACTTCCGCCACATTCTTGGGTGCTGCCCAAGAAACAACTGCCTCAACCTTTGATGGGTCGATCGCTACCCCCCACTCAGACACTACATGCCCGAGGAAGTGCACTTCTCGTGTCTAGAACTTTCACTTTGACAACTTCCCGTAGAGCTGGTGCTGTCAGAGGACTTCCAAAACTGTCCTCAGGTGCTCTGCATGGTCCTTTTCTGACCTTGAATAGATCAGGATATCATCGATGAATACCACCACAAACCAATCCAGATACTCCCGAAAGATGGAGTTCATAAGCCCCATGAACACGGCCGGGGCGTTCGTAACACCAAAGGGCATGACCACGAACTCGAAGTACCCATACCTGCACCTGAACGCCGTCTTCGGGACGTCGCTATCCTTTACCCTCAGCTGGTGGTATCCAGATCGCAGGTCGATCTTCGAGAACCATCCTGCCCCCTTCATCTGGTCAAAAAGATCATCTATCCTCGGAAGAGGGTAGCGATTCTTGATCGTTACCTGATTCAGCCTCCTGTAATCGATGCACAACCTGAGGCCACCATCTGCCTTCTTTGCGAACAAGACTGGGGCACCCCACGGTGACGCACTTGGACGAACATAACCCCTCTTCATCAGATCGTCAATCTGTATCCGCAACTCCTGTAGCTCCGAAGGTGCCATCCGGTAAGGAGCCATCGAGATTGGTCGAGAGCCGGGCTGTAGGTCTTTCCCGAACTCGATATCACGTCGAGGGGGTAGAGTCGTCACCTCCTCAGGAAAGACGTCCATAAATTCACGAACGATCTCTGGTACTTCCACCATTTCCGCATCTACTGATTCTATCGTCAGTTCGGTCAACAAGGAGAGGAGAGGTTCCTCCCTCCTGTTTCCCTTCGGACAGCTCCGCTCGCCGGTGAAAGTAACACGCTGGCCGTCCAAACCGGAGAACACCACCCTTATTTGGAAACAGTCGATGATGGAGCACACAGAATATAGCCAGTCGATGCCTAGGATGACATCGTACGGCTGAATCTGTAGCAGAAGGAGATCCCTAACCGACTGATGTGGTCCTAACATCAGTCTACATCCCCGACAAACGAACAGCAAGTCGGTCTGACCTCCAACTGGTGTGCTCAACACCAGGGGCACTGGAAGTCTCTCGGCATCTAGACCCAAGGCGCGGGCTAGACTGGGTGCAAAAAAGGAGTGCGAAGCTCCGGTATCGAACAAAGCATAAGCAAGAGTGCTAAACACACTGATCGTACCTCGAACAACCTCTGGCCCTGCTAGAACTGTTGCTTCTGCGGCGTGTAACTGTCCACGCCCAGCTCCCCTGCCCCTCGGCTGTCGGCCACCTCCCCGACCACGCCCTGGTCGGGGTCCCTGGGGAGCGCCCTGAGGTCGGCCTCCCCCTTCTATGTCTGCCTGCGGAGGAGCGGGAGCTTGCTGTCCCTGCTGCTGCTGCCGGAAGGGTCTGGCTGGAAACTGCTGCTGCAGCGGATGCTGGGGATGACTGCCACTGCTGTACTGCACCCGATCGGGGCACTGACTCCGGAGATGTCCAGGGCTCCCGCAGATGAAGCATCGTGGTCCCGAGCCTGAAGGAAAAGAACGTGGGCCAGGGGATCGAAACTGAAACTGCTGCGGCCTGCTCCATGTGGGTCGGAACATGGATGGTCCCGATGCTGGAGGCCTGGCGCTGACGGCTTTCCCCTTCGATGGTCCCAACTGGATCCCTTCTCGTGACACTCCGCCCAGAGCGTGCATCCTTTCCACCACTTCGGCCTTCTTCTGAACCTCTAGGTATGTCGGAAGGGTAAAGGGGGTAACAGCATACTGGAGGGAGGGTCGGAGCGCCTCCTCCAAACGTCTTGCCCGAGACTCCTCATCGGGAAAGAGGTCCGGAGCAAAACGCAGGAGGTCCTTGAACTTGATTCCAAGTTCCCTCACAGACATGCTCCCCTGCTGGAGGGAGAGTAGCTCCTTCCTCTTCTCCGCCTTCATTGTCGAGGAGAGAAACTCCGCCCGAAACTCATTCTCGAAATCCGCCCAGGCAACCTCAGACTCTTTCCTACTCCCCAGGTGAAGAATCCACCACTGACGTGCCGCTCCTCGCATCTGGCTAACAGCCAGAGGAACCCAGTGCTCGGTCGGGGCCCGAATCAGGCCGAAGGCTATGACTAGCTCCTCTAGCCAGCCTTCTGTCTTCATATCGGAGGTGCTGCCCTCATACTTCTCGAGGGCGTGTCGCTGGAAGGCTCGAAGAGTCTTCTGCCACTGGTCGTCCTCTTCCTCTCGATCAGCTCTCTGCCGATTAGCCAAAGTAGTCTCAGGAGTCTCGATCGCCTGTACCACACGTGGTCGCCTTCCAGGTGCCATAGCTGCAAGGTAAACAAGGAATGCCTAAGCCCAGTAGTGCAAAGAAAATCGTTCTTAAAACCTATTAAGATTTAATTTATTCTTAATTTCCCAAGACATCCCAGAAACACAAGAACACAAGTCATTATGATGCATGTACCTTTCCTAGGGTCTCTACCCCGCAATCAGTGTGGCCTCACTTGGTCGTTCGGTAGGCCCAGAGTCCTTGCATCGGATCACGGGGGGCCCTAAAATCCCGTGTCCTAGCCGGTCTTCCCTGGCCTAATTCACGCTCCAAGGTCACCCAACACCGTTTCCTTACCATCCCATGCAATCCTCACTGTGCCTAACTCCAGACTCCGTCCTATCTCTCAACCTTCCCTTTGATACCATTCTGTCACGACCCGCCTTCACCAAAAGGAGGGAAGGGTCAGCAGGTTTCCAGGCCCTTCCTTATTTATGTTGAAGGAGAGATAATGACCCCCGAAACCCGCCTTCAATAGGTCCCGGAGTGGCGACTAGCACCAAGGGTATAGGAAATTCTCACAAATGGAAGGCATTACCCTTTTTATTTTATAGGTTCGAAAGATAAGGAGGAGAAAACCCAACAACACCAAGGTAGAAATAAAGGTAAAGACAAAAGTAAACCATTCCCACATGCATGTTTCAAATGTGAAAGCCACAAAGTGCAAAAAGGTGGCTACAAGGTAAGTACCAAAAGAAAAAGAGAAACAACTGCAACTGCTGCAAAAGTCCGAGCTAGTAAGGTCCTGCGTGATCCCCGAAGTCCTCCTGGAAACCTGAAAGCAGTTTTATATACGTAGGGTGAGCATACAAGTACACTCAGTAGGGAAAACCAAGACTCTCGTGCAAAAATGGGGGAACGTACTAAAGTCCCGTGAGAAAAGAGAAGAACCAGAAACTAACAAGGCAACTATCCATCCCAGGCCTCACCAAGGCTCGCTCCCCAAATAACGCAAGTCATGTAATATATATATAAGAGCACATCAATGTTTGGGTACCCCGCGCCACTTTCCCACTGGTTATTGAGACATCCTACGCATCGGACCAATCCCTCCATTCTCACCGCAGTCCCACTGCCACACCCGCCCGCACACACCTGGGCCACAACCACACGCAGTCCCACTGCCAAATCCCGCCCGCACACACCTGGGCCACAACTATCACATGTAACCATGCCTGCAAACACCTAGGCGAGAACAACCACCACTACGCCCGAAGACACCTGGGCTAAAGATCCACTGCCACGCCCGAAGACACCTGGGCCTCATCCCGAAGACACATGGGAAACCACCTGCCGCACACACCTGGCCAACCACCACAACACCCTGCCCGATGGTTCTTGGGCTAATAATGGACTTCAGGCCATCACAGCCTGCCCGAAGGTACTTGGGCTATCCGGGAAAGGGAGCAGAAAAGGAGATAATAACCAGCCACTAAGTATAGTGTTGGAAAAAAACACCCTTCCCCCATTAATGGAGGTGTTCGGCACTAAGTGCTCAACTTGGGTGGGGCGCGAATAAGAAACACAAAGCTACACGTATAGATATAGATAACAAACACTCACCCAAAACTTAGGTTTTCCTAGCCGACCTACAGAACACAACACCACTGCGTCCGAGTCATAATTCACGACCCTTGCCCACAAAACCATTTGTCCCATTCTTGTTTCACGTTCAGTCAAAATGTTCAATTAATTTTAAGCACTACTGGGAAACTACCATAAGCATAACCAAAGAAAGTTTCAAAATCATAGATCAACCAAAACGCTCACACCCGGTTCTGCCAACAGAGGATCTCTCCCCAATTTGTGATAGAAACTCACAACCACTGAAACCATACCAACAGGAGATCCCATCCCCCAAATTCACACAGCCACCGAGAGTATAAAGGAACAGGGGATCCCATCCACTCCCACATTTCCAGCAAACGGCCCGAAGGGAAAACAACCAACTACCACTACCAACACAAGTCAGGGATTTTCAAATTTAAAAGATTTAACACACTCCATGATTTCAAATTTCCGTGTGATCTAATCGGGAGTTATCACAGAAGGGTTGATCCTGGTGCTTTCAACTTATTCAGCTGGATATACGTGATTAACCAATTTCACAGCAGGAGTTCACAATTTCAGCAACCCATTTAAAACATCACGAGGGGATTCAAGTGCACACACACGACCACCAACGGACTCAATTTTCAGAAAACATAAACCAGTACAACAAAAGGGATGATCACAAGATAAAGCATAAACAACGATCACAACCCCTTCACCTTCTTTCTTTAGAACTTCGTTTATTATCTTCATTAGGGTTCGGTTCAACCAATTCCATAAGAACAAAAATAACGCCCACCCTGCATGATACACAAAAGTGAGAGACGAAAGAAATTCCCTACTTGTTGATAGATGATCGACGTTTAGGCCGGGGGCGCGGAACTTTACGGATAACGACGCGGCGGTCCCGATGCACCAGAAGAGCCACGATCGAAGAAGGGGGGAAACCACGGCCTAACCCTTAATTTATAAGAGCCGGGAACGGTTGAGATAAAAACGCCGAACCGCGTAAGACGTGGAAGTCGTGGGTTGACCACGCGGCTTGACTCATCATTAAAGGTGCTGAGTGGTTTAAACCGACTCATGAGCCGATTCAGTATTTAATTAAACTTTTGTGCGCGTTACTGGAACAACTTGGCAAGGCCGGGTGACATCGGCCGGTTCCGCCGACCAGTCACACCGATCGGTCGCACCGATCAGTCTCACCGATTGGTCTCACCGATCGGTATCACCGATCGGTCGCACCGATCGGTCGCACCGATCGGTCTCACCGATTGGTCTCACCGATCGGTTTCACCGATCGGTCGCACCGATCCTTACCCCTTAAGGATCTGGATTTTGGCAAAGGAAGGGACCAAGGGGGGTCTGGGTCATCACATCAACATATGTCATATCCTGATTTCAATGTATGACCCCAATCTCAAGACACATTATGTAGAGGACGTTTTTCCCATCCTAAGATGATCATAATATTTTTCCCATTATTTATTCATATCATAAATATTTTATTTGTCTATATTCCTTCATTTTTGTGAACAAATGGATATACCATTTGTTTTATTATACTTTATCACTAATTATGTGTTCTAAATATCAATAAAATAATTCATTGATTCTTTCAATGTGTGTATCATGTCATTAAATATTTTTCTTATCATAGTTTTCTTATCAATTAATTTTCAAATTCCATTCCATCCAATGAGAATATTTACTTACAAAATAATAAAAAAATGTCATTGGATTTTTTATCTTTGATGATATTTGTTCATATATCCAATGTCTTAATCATTTAATCATCCAAGGAAACTATCTATACCATAAGATATATATTCTCACCCTCTAGACAACTTATAACATAAAATATGAAATTGAAAATCTTAATAGGAGAAATTTTCAAGTAACCCGTTATTTTGACAAAAAAGCAAAAAATGACTAAATGAGACCATACTCATCATATCCAAAACAAGATTCTTAAGAAGGATACTAATAAAAAGATATGGTTGTTATTTATCCACCTTTATTACCGTCTCTTATCGGTGAGTCCTATTTCATAATCATTATATATGATATATTTCAAAACATCATAACATCTATCTCCTCTGTAATATTTAATTTTTCGGAATAAATTCCAATTTACATTTTAAAGAGTAACATAGAAACATTTTTTTAAATATTCACTTAATATATCTAAATTAACAGAAACTAGGAAAAATGTTATCAAATTTGGGGTTACTATTGATCCAATACCAAATTAAGAGTCCCCTTGTATCGTTAAGTAACACTAAGAGGGGTTGAATCAGTGATAACCAATTTTACAAGATTCCTAGTCCTTAACATAACACATATTAAATTTATCTTCTAAACTTGTTAGGATGAATTTATCAATTACATGTTCTAAAAAAAATCATAACCAAATATATATTTATTTAATTAATACAATAATAAACACTATTTATAAGGTTCACCCCTATTATGGTTTATTACATTCTTATTGTGTTTTGTTTGACTCTAAGATATAGAGATTAGTTATTAATAAAATTGAATATTTTAATAAAGGTATCATTTTTACCATCAAGAATTGCTTCCGAAAAGGTAGATGTATCCTCATAAATTCATTATATAGGATCCCATAGGTTTATTATAGTGGATATTAGAACACTTAGGAACAAGATGTTCCACAATACTCAGCCACACTTCTATGGTAATAGTTGATAGTCTTCCTCAATAATGTGACATTTTCTTCCAAAAGATAATTAGCTATAATGACATAAAAATTAACATCATCTCAAATTAAAAACAGTCAACACATGTGGAACAAAAAGAAATTAGAAATTGTATTGTTTCTCACCAATATAATTCCTTTTAATTATAAATAATTATATAAACTCACCTCAATATATATGATAATTATTAACCATGATTTATCACAGGAACCTAATTATATATTCTCCTTCATTAGTGAAATTGGGTGTTCAGTGTATTTTCTTCATTAGGATTCCTGAAATAGATATTTATCAATTTTGAAATATGGAATCTCACTGAATTTCATTATTCTGATATTCATATTTGAAACTTGTCAAATAAACATCATATAGAAATATCTAAGCTTGATCATCATAAATGAAGTTTATATTTTCTCATTTTCAATATTCATAATTCTCTCATAAATATCATCAAAAATATCTATGATCTTCTCAATTAATTCTCCTTAGTTAATGGATTTTTATTTCATTCAACCATCCAAAAATTCAATAGATTCATTTTCTATGTTTTCACACTTGAATGAAAATATTATTTTTCTACAATGATAAAATTTATAAAACAGTCTTATTAAGATATGTACAAAATAAACTTTTTAGTGAATCGTGAAATTCCACAGCGTGTTGTTGTATCTTCTCACCCATCACCCGTTATTGTGGAAAGATGTGGAGTTTTTACTGAAAATCAATGTTTTCTCCAAGAAACCAATGGTAGAAATAAATTCTAGGGGCTTATAATATCCCTGGGGGATGATTTTCTATTTAAAAAACACAACTTGTATGTTAAAAGAATTTAAAAAACAATAATACTATATGATATGTGAGAGAAAATATGGGAAATCCAAATCTAGGATAAGAAACAACAATCAGAGTAGCAACACAAAATAATAGAAAATAGAAAACCAAAAAACTAAAGAAAGGAAAGACTATGGACTCTAAGGTGTCACCCCTCCGGATATAAGGACTTGATCAAATAGTATTATTAAAGTACAATCATCCATGTCTAAAACATCACAATTCTCAACAAGAGACATAATAAATCATACCCTTACATGTGGCATGACAAAAAATGTATGCATACACACAAAGGTGCATATGCAGGAGTGAGTATATCGACTCACTAGGAAATCGTCCAAATGCTTCTCACACAAGCCACTAATTCACGAATGAGAATAAAGTTTCTATATAAACATAGATATTGAAAACATTTATCAATATTGTTTCATATAAAATCAGGAAGAAAGAATAAAAAAGTGTTTATATTAAAAGAAAAATTTAATATTATTTCTATAAACATAGACTCTTTTGAATCAAGTATTCTTTTATAACCAAAGTATTTTTTCATCCTCTTATCATTTTTATTTCATATACACATTCACACATTCATGCATTCGAGATGTAAATTACAATACTAATGAGTGATTAGTTCTTTTATATATCATGTTATCACCTAGTAATGCAACACATGAACAAAATGGAATAGGAAAACAAATATGAATCCAAAAAGGCTCCTTGTAATGAAATCATGAATTCACACCAACCTATATATTCCAAAATCCATTCAAAACAAAATTTAAATAAAAAATAATAATTTAAGAGATCCACTTGGTAATTTATTTGAAACCTAACTTTTAAAATAGTATATCAAAAGTGATTTCTATAATTATTTCATTAATGTTTTTTCCATTTTCTCAAAAACAAGAGTTTTAGAATCCAATAGCCTAAAAATTATAGAGAATTAGGAGATATATTGAATCTAAAAACCATATAATGGAAAACATGACAAGATAAAATTAAAAAAATAAGGTAGCTCTTATCTTTATACTTCCTTCCTATGGTAATTCCTAACAAAAACTAATAAAAAATTTAATAACCCTGAGATACAGATTTAAAAATTCTGATTAAGGGTTCCTCATAAGATGAAATAGATATATAAAGAATTGGAATGAGAAAAAACAATATAACTTGATTATCTATAATTAACTCACCAAAATTCTTTTCAATCAGGCTCGAGATCAATGAGATTTCCCAAATTTCCTAGATGAGTCATTTAGCTTGAGAGCCCAGAACAATAGAGGAAGAATGGTGGTTTTAGGATAATTTTTAGGTTAATATAACATTTTATTTAATTATTTACATACCAAAGTAAGGAATCATAGTTTAATAATATATGTGTCAATCATGATGGTGCCATTCTGTCAAAACTACCAATGAGTATGGTTTGACCATAATATTTTGGAAACAATGTTCCAACAAGGTGAAAAACCCCTATACCATGTCACATGATTCTTAGGGGGATTCTCATAGTTTACCCTAATAGTGAACCAACCATGGGCCTCCTCAAGGACTATCTTTAGATGCCACGTGTTTTCTTGGGAAATTTTCATGGTTTCCCCACAACATGTTCCAATCGTGAAACCTCCCAATCAGATCCCAAAAATTCCATGATCTACTAGAAACATCAAGAGAATAATACCAATAGATAAAAATATTAAAAATGTATAAAATATATTTATATACCACAATAGAAGGGTAATATATTCTAACCACCATTGGTATATATATCCAAAAAATGATGGAAGATCTCTATCCATTTATCTTATAAATCTTTATTGAGTTCCAATGTCTCTTATTGAGATTCATCATGCTTCTATAAGACCAATGTAATAACGAATAAATTTACCAAAAAATATATTATATAATCCATCTAGAACATGTATTTATGAATGTATAAATATATCATCTAGTTCAGGATCAACATGATCCCATGAAATCACATAGTTAATGTCTGACTGATGTTTCCTTATTTAATTTAAATAAAACACATAATGAAAAAAATTGTACATGGACAGTAAATCTAATCGACAAGCTATAGTACATATCTGTTCGATTATCTATAAAGATCCAACATGCCAATGTGATGGATTTCCATTTTTTAACATCTAATAATTCCCTATCCTTGCCGATACCATCAAGAAAACATGTCCCAAATGAAAAATAAAAATGACCATTGATGTTGATCTGTATAAAGTTTTTCCCAACATTGGGATATTTTCATTTTTTTAAATTCTGAATATTATATTTTATCTTCATATCCATACATGGCCTAATAAGTGAATCTCCCCCATATCTACCAAATAAAACATAGAATGATGAGGATTACTATGAAATTCTTGAAATGTATCTATATATATCATAGCCTAATAAAAATTATTATAAAAGTAGTCTACGAAAGGTAAATTATCCCCCATGTTCCACTATAATCTCTAACACAGGCTCAAAGAGTTTATTTTTTTATCTTGATAAAATTTTATAAATTCCCACCCATTTGAGGATAATATACAGTGATCATGTTTAATTGGGTTCCAACATATTATTATAAAGATCACCAAAACTACTAGGTAATTATTAGGTCTCAATAAAATATGAACAAAATGGGTACACTGTGAATCATTTCTCCTATCTATATATAATTTTTTTTCTAATTCATCTATAGTTGTAGATTTAAAGATCTGAATAAAGTGGGAAAAAAATGTTGGTTGAGTAACAATAAATCTGATGGAATAATACTTCTATATCATTCTTTTGAAACTTATGAGAATTACCATAGTGATTTTCTCCCACTTCCACACTAGCATAGAAAAATACTTCTATATATAATTTGGTCATTGATCTTCAACCTTGAATTCATGATATATGTGGAATTTGGAATCATATCCAGCAAAACTTTAGTTCATACCTGAACACCAAAAATGGGCTCTCAGTGACATGATCATCTATTGGATTCTTAGATGAATAGTAAATTTTTAATTGACATAAGAAATGTTAAAATATTATTGATAGAATAAATTAACTACAATTTTATTTTTAAAATTTAACACTCTTTTACCATCTCTCTTTATCCATAAAAATTCTCCCCACTTTTGATTTTTGACCTCCTGATTAGAATAAATAACATTTATCATTCCATTGTTTGAATATCATATCTAGTTCCAAATTTTTCATTGAGAAATTATTATCAAACATGTTTAACTATCCAAGTTATTAAAACATTACATTATCTCATTACAATATAATACACCGCAAAATAGATTTTTAGGCCTCCAAAAATTTTCTGTATCCTTTCCTGAGTTCTAGAAAGGTAAGGACAGGTTCCCACGTGATTATGTATTTATGGTCATGAAATTATTTCCAATAGTCATAACTTCATTAGAATGGAATTACTTTCCTCACAAAATATTTTGTATAATAGTAAAAAAATGAAATATAACAATCAAAGTGACAAAAATAACCATCTAATATGAGAAATATCTATATATCAAAGAAATTCTTATGTAGTTTTCAAGAAATAACATCATATTTCTTTTCACGATCTACAAATACACATTTTTTAGAAATTTTTTATCCATGGAAATATATTTCCTCTAAGTAGAAGTCAATCATAGATATGTTTGTAGAATTAATGTGTTCCCATATGGTGATAAATATTACCAACATGTGTTCCTTATGGTGACTTTTATTCTGATAAGAAATCATAGACTCCTCAAAAAATACCATAAAAAAGGAGTAAATGTAACTTCAAGTGATATAGATCATCAATTCGATTAAAACTATAGGTGAATTTGTTAGACCATAGGGCATAAAAATATTGTCACAATGACCATACTGACATCAAATATATTACTTTGGTATATCATCTATTCAATTAAATGTTGATATATCTATCATATGTAAATTATAAGGACCCATTTTTATCAATTTAGTTGATAAAAAACCATCGATTCATGGAAGAGGATAAAAATTTCTTATCACAACCAGATTTATCTTATTTCAATCAAAAAAAATGAAGACAATCATCTATATTTTTAAAAAATAAAACTTATGTATCCCAAGTTGATGTATTATCCCTTAAATAACCATTGATTTTTAAGTCACCCAACTAGAATTTTCATTCCCTAAATTCAATTAGTGGCATCCAATAAGCCAAAAGTGGAAATGGACTAGTCCCTAGTAATATGTCAATATAATCTTTTCCTTCACTTTTAAGTGAAACCCGAGTAATTACCCCAGAAAACACTGGGATATTTATTGAAGATGGATATAAAATCTCATTTTTTGGTTACACATACATATATTGATGGTAATATTGTAAACTAATTTAATATAGGTTTATATATTGACACCAAAGGACCTTATATAACATAATTTTGATCAAAATATTACTTAAAGAGATGTACCTCTCCATATAAGGGGTGTAAAATATAATTTCCATAAATAAAAATTGAGGTGGTATTTGATATAAATAAATGAATATAATCATAGAACGAGATCAAATATTTTCCTGTCTAGGATAGTGAAAACCCAAAAAATGATCCCCATAAATATTTATCGAAGATCTTATACATTAAATGCCTTTACAATCTCATTTCCTAGGATATTTTTTGATGATAATAAACTGAGGCATCATTTCCACACAAATACCCTTATGATCCATCAAATTATATGAAATAATATAATCAGATATGAAGGATTCGATATTAACTTGTACAAGTGTTGAGTTCAAAAGGATGGTGCCTGATTCATCTTCCCTATCTATTTTCTCTACAAAAAAATATAATTAATATGTTTTCCTGAATACTCATTTATTACCTATTTTTACTACATATGATGTAAGGGTGTTTCTTCAATTACCTTTAATATCTTAGTTCTACGGTTAAAAAATATTCTCATGATACTTAAAAATTTGTGCCTAAGAGGATAGAAACACGTTGGATGTATTCCTAGTAGCTTTCCATGGGGTTGTAGTGAAATTACATATGAGGTTCCCCATATGAGAAAATTTTTGAGACATCCAATATGATTTTATACGATACCTTTTCCTATAATCCAAGGACCCGCATTGAAAATAGCATAGTAAATTTATTTGACATTGAGGAAGAAAAACTAATCCGGTTGAGAGGTACTTTGATACCATGCACACTTTAGAACAAGTTTCTCTTCTACACTTGTTTTCCTTGGAGTTCTGACATGTACCCATATAGGTTAAAGGGATCCCCCAATATATGTTTCTGTGATATTTTTTTCCAATAAAGTCACTCTATTGACCATATCAATTAAATCATAAATATATAAGACAAATACTTTAGAGTGAATACCCAATCACAACCCTGCCTCAAATATAAGTTCCTTCAGGTACTCAAATGTAGTGTCCTCTAGAGAATAAAAAGGAATTATTAAAAATTTAGCTACATACTTTGTGGCATACTTGTTTTCTTTCATTAGTTTAATGAAATCCACCATCAATGGGATCTTGAATGTCGTTGAGTATAAATTTTTGTTAAAATAGTTCCTCAATCCCTCTCCAACTAAGTTCATAGCACTTTTTAGTTTTAAAACATATATCCCCTCCATTTCCTCACAAGGTCTTTGAAAAAGTAAAATTCCATCATTAACTTTATATTAGGCAGGGTTCCAGGTAAATATATGAGTATATTAATCCAATCATAAATTTGACAAAAAAATTAGTTTATTATACTTTGGAAATTCTGACAATTGATTCTCATGGAGTGGTTTTGAAATAAGATTTCATATATCAATAGCTTGTATGTCTTGAAATATAATCTATGAGTTTTTTTATTCTTTCATGGTTCAGATTGAACCACATTTTTTCTACGTACTCTTATTGGTTTCCTGAACATTGAATTATGTATATATCACTATAACAATATTCATGTTCCACTTAGTCAACATGATTTTACTAAAATTAATGTGTAATATATTAAAAATCACAAAAACAAAAAATTCATAAAATTTTTAGAATGTCTCAAAATACTAGAAGGATGATGCTATCTAAGAGGGAAGTATATCTACCAGTGCATGATACTCAATAATCCTGTTCGTAACCCAATTTTATGAGGTGAAAAATATCATATTGGTTTGTATGAACACATTACTTACTCACCCATTATGTTGAGAAAATGTGGAAATGTTACTGACCTTATATAACATCCCAAAGACACCAATAGTTGGAAATAAATTCTAAGGTCTTACATAATCATTGGGAGAATATTTTCCCTTTAACAAACACAACATGTCAGATAGAAAAATATAAAACAAAACCATAATACTATATGATATATGATTTTAAACATGAAAACCAACAATCCAAGAAAAAATTATAAATTAATCTAACTAAGAAACATAATCAAAATAGAAAACCTAAAATTCAAATACATTCAAGACTCGAGGAACCAAGGAAGAATCACTCCTGACACTAGGACATTAACACCTCACAAGATCATTGTCCTATAATCCATAACAAAAAAATCACAATACACCAGTAGAGAAATGTGAAATCTACACCTTACCTATATAATGAAAAAAATCCACATACACACCAATGTTAATCTTCACGGGTTGAGTGTATCGACTCAACAATAAATATACTAGATGTTTCCCATGCACATCATGAATGCCTGAATAACTAAATTGACAATATATGAAAAATATGGTGAGTGAAAACATTCATAAATTCTTTTTCATATAAATAATTGAAGAACGCATAACTAATAGTTTATATCAAAATCATAATTAAATAATATTTATATAAAAATGGTCTTTATATTTCAAGAATTCATTTTTAACCAATGAATCAATCCCTTCTTATTTGCATACCAATTGTATATACAGACACACACATGAATGCATCCATGATGACAATCCCAATACTCATGAGTGGTAACTCATCTTCTCTACCAATTTGGAACATGGTCTTGCAGCTGCATGCCTAAAATGGAACATAAAAAAAAGAAATCGAAAGGACCCTCATAATGAGACCATGAATACACACTAACCATGTATCTAAAAACACTTAAAACAATAATATATTTAATAAAATTATTAACAATTAAGAGACTATGTTGCATGCATATTTCTAAATAGCTGTATTAAAAAATTATAAAAAATGATCTTAATCAATTTGATCATAAAGAGTATTTCTATAAAACCATAAAAATTGTTTTAGAAATCCTAATCATTTATGTTTTAGAAGTCAATGTAATATATTGAAGAAATCTACCTTAGAATAAAACTTTTAACAAAATAGAAAAAAATAAAAAATGTATATCCAATCATTCTCGTTGCTTCCTTTAACAATCCTCAATAAAAAAACATTAAAAATTACTGAACCAATAGATCATTGTACAACCATTCTAATATGGGGTTCTTCTTGAGAGGAAAAAAAGATATCAAGAAAAAAAAAGACTATATAATTCAATTCACTGGATCTAACATACAAATAACCATTAAAAATGAATAGAGGATCTGAGAGGAGAAGAAAAATACCTAGAATAGTCCCCTAGTTCAAGAGAAGTGGAGAATGGAAAAGGAATGTGGTTTTTGTTGGAGTTTTAATCTGAAAAAAAAATTATCAGTTAATTATTCATTTTTATAAAGTTATTATTCATTTTTAACCAAAATATATGCCGACCATAAGGACTCCACAATCCCAAAATTACAATAATTCATAGTTTAGTTGGACATTTTTTGAAAAATATGTGCCAACAATGTTTATCTTCATAGACTCTCTCATGTTGTCTCATAGTTACTTGGGGAATCTTCACAGTTTTTACTAACTATTCACAAACTTAAAAACCTATCAAAAACTTCCATAACATGGTAAAGTCTCATAGAAAACTACTTAGAATAATCCAAATCAATATAAATATCAAAAATATATAAAGTATAATTAAATACCTAAAACCAGGAAAATTTAAATCATGATATTTATTCCCCAAATAAAATTATAAAATTTTTACATTTATATTTCTAAAATCTTAAGTAAACCTATTTAATTAAAACTGACCTAAAAATATCTTAAATATTAGTAAAAACCACAAATAAACTTTTACAACCTAATATTTAATCTTACATTGGATGTGAAACATCAAAATTATTATTTTGTACAACAAAGTTATTGTAATTCATGCCATGTGTTATAATTATATATCATAGTGTGACCTTTAGGTTATTATAACATATATCTATACATTTCTAAATTTCACTCTTTATACTATTATATATTTCCATTTACATATTTATGTTATTCCAAAATAATACATATTTAATATAAAAACAATTTCACTCTTACACATGTAGCCTAATTATTTTATTACTATTTTATATAAACTCTAAACACCTTCAGTCACCTAAAAATTTCTTTAACACATCTCTGACCATGTTTTCAATTTACATGATATATTTTACACTTCTGCATCACAATTCATCCTTAGATAAATTCATATAGATCTCATTATATTGATAAATTTTACTCCATAATATCTTATTCCTTTCCATTACAATTATATTACAATTCGAAAATATTAAATATGTATCTCATAACCATATTTAATATTTCACACATAGTACATGCCTTTGATAACTCTTATGTATATAATTCAAATACCTTTAATAAAATAAAATTTTCATCAAAACATATCCATCAAATTAAACGTGTCTCAAAGAAATTCAAACCACATCAAGAATTATTATAACTAATTTAGAAATATTTACCATAACCCCTAAATAAAATGATTCACTAAAAGGAAAATTTTGAGTACATCAATAGATTAATAATACATAAAAAATATATTTTACCAAAAAAAAATATTCCATTAGTTGATAATTTTTTGACTGATCATCAATAGATATAGAACCTTCCTCTACTCAACATAGTATATAAACAGCTGGTTAATTATCATCCATGTGGGTTCTTGTATATATTACACCAACATTCATGTAAAATATGATAAATAAAAACCTCATAATTATGTAAAATATTATAGTTCTTCAAACATAGTCATATCCTAAAAATATTCGACTAAACCAAAAATATTACAATCCATATACACTATTAATCTCATCAATATTCTAATATGATAGATGAATATCTTCATAATTTCTTGACTGAACATATTTATTCCCACAACATCCATTAATAAAAAAATAACAATAATGTTAGTATTCCATAGTTATGTAATATAGATGAATAAACTATCCTTTTTATCCATAGATTATCATCTAATCTACTTCTTATTAAAATCATAAAGACACACTTTCATGTCAAATAATCATGTAATAAACAAAAAAAATCAATATATTCACCCATTTAGTTAGATATAAATTCTTCCATACTCTTTGAATTTCAATATATAATGTCTTAATAAAATTTTGATAATGAAAAAAAAATCTTAATCTATATCCATTTTGATATTAAATTTCATTTTCTACCAATCCATAACAATATTATGGACAAAGTTAGACAATAATAAAAGTTAAAAAATACTCAATTTTCTCAAACAATTCCCATAAAATCCATCCTTTATTTTATCGAAAATATATAGTAGCTTTTCTATAAATCAGATAACTATGTGTCACATATAAATGGATGATAAAATGGTTCCAAATATACGGATTCAAGAATCTTAAAAAACACTATAAATTTTCTTAATCTTAAATTATAGGCATATCCTTAACTTGGGAATTCCCATCATAACATGGATTCATCATGTATAGAGTTGAATTTGCAAACATTGTACATTTAATTCATACCACCTTAGAAAATTAAATATTTCTATTTTAAAATATTTATATATAATCACCACCGTAGTGTGGTTCTATTCAAAAATAGTTTGTCCATGCTATCAAATAACTCAAATTTATTCTAATGTTTACACACATTAAAACAACTCTTACCATAGTTATCTCTTGAAGATAAAACAATTCTTTTAAAAAAATACATGTAAAATTTAATTTTAGATTTTCATTATATGTTTATGTAGAAACTCAATCATGATCATCTTCTCAAAAAAAAAGACCAAAATTACATGAACTTTTCTGAATTTTAATTTTTTAACCATATGTGAGATCTATTTCCCAGGAAACCTATAACCATTATTATTAGTTAATTTCATTATAATAAACTATAAACTTAAATGTTTCTTGGGTTAGTATTCATTTTATCTATAATTCTCGAAAAATAACTTCCTCAAAATAGCCATCTATGGATTTTGCTTACTATTTATGTGGTTTTTTGATAAATCATGATATGATTGATCCTTATTTTCATTAAGAAGTTCTATTTTTTCTTACAACTCCTTATTTAAATAAACATAACTAATAAAGATCCTTGTACCATAATTTTATCTAATTATCTTTACCAAATAAAATTTTATCATTAACCAAAAATCTCCAATCATTTCTATGCATTGAAAAATGACTAAAAAGAAATAATGATTATCTACAACCATTCAAATTATCTTCAAAAGATATATTTTCCATATCTATATTTTAATCGATCATAATATTCATAATTCATTTTATATTCTTTCCATTTTTGGCCATTAATGACATTCATTATTCCTTTACCATAGACATTATTCAATGTTGATTCCAAAAAATGTTTCAATGATTAAATAAGGATTATTTTTTGTGAAATAATTTATTAGGATTTATAAATAAGTAAGATTTAGTTTTATTTGGTTTTTTCAAAACATGACACCATTATTTCCCTTTTATATGTGATTTACAATATGTTTCTATATTTTTTATAATTTATAATTGTTTTTCCACTGTGTTATAAAATTTAGTATTTGGGGGAATTAATTATTGTTTGAAAATATTAAGTGTAATTGACACACATTTAAAATATTAGGTAGGTTTATACTCTTTACGTGTTTCTCGTGATGTTATTTATAAATAGTTAAAGGTTATAAATATAATATAAGAAATTGAAAGATTTATCTTCTCTAAACTATAATATTATTATATGGTTTTACTTGATGAAGGGGTTTCTTTTGTGAATGGTGAGAGGGTATGAGGGTGTTTTATTATTATTATCTAGTAAGAATGTTGTTAAATGCTAAAATTATTTTTCTCAACTATATTTTATGTCATTGGAAAACTTGGGTAGCTATTTTGGAAATATGTTGAAAATTACTAAAATAGTTTATGATTATTCTCTATCAAGTAGCCCCAATTATAGAATGTTCTATACTTATGATACTATTCCTCTTAGTCCAACCATGAATGATATAATTATGTGTTTAGTTAGTTAAATCATATAAATTTCTAGGTATATGGATTCAAATTTGGTGTTTTCTAAGATTGCCTCTAAATATCCATGGTATTTCTTTATCGATTATTATTTAACTGTTCTTATGATAGTTGATTAAGGTTTATTTCATGACATACTCTTATCAATAAAATCAGTATTAATTTTTTATTGTTTATTATCATTTAACATCCATTTAATTATTTGATAAATAAATTTGTATGATTTTATAAAAGCATAAAAAAATTCATTATTTCCAATATAGAAATTCATTATATCTAATTGGGAATGGTTGTTTCAGTAATAAACATGTTATTTTATTTTTTTAACATCTATTTATAAAATCTATTTTCCTTTAAAATTAAAAATATGTCTCACTGATGTTTAATTTATTTATTATGAATGCATTATTAAATATTGGGCAATATTTCTCATTTTTAATAACATGGATATTTTTAATGAAAGGTTTTGAAGTGTTTTACATTATTTTACTATATTATTTACTCAAATAAAATTTGAGTGTGTTGTATTAGAAATTAAATTCTTGATACTTTTAAATAATTGTTTATATAATACCACCTCATTTTATGTTTATTAAAAATTAAAATAATATAATCATAGTTATATTTCAAAATACCATGAAATGGATTGTCATTTAAATTTTTTGTATTGGTTCATGGGGATGAAACCTACATGGTATTATATTACCATACCCTATATATATTATAGTCTTGGGGAATGTTCAACATGAATGTAGTGGGATATCCTAAATGTTTGATTTTGGTATGCTGCTGGAAGAAATAATTGAAAGTTAACTTAATAAATGTATATGGATTCTTATTCTCTCTCTAGCATTTATACCAATTGTTTTTCGATCACCTTTTGAATCATTCCATGTAATACTCTAGTTTTATTTTAATATTTTTTTGTTTATATAAGTTTCATTGTATTTATGTTAATTTATAGTATTTTGCATTTTTATTCATGTTGTTATGTATCATTTCTTATGATTTTAACTTTAAAACTTATTATATCAGGTTTATAGATCTATTATATATGAGGAGGACATTCCATATCCCTAGGTGGTACTACATTAATAATTATTATATTATCAGGATAAATTGAACCCTTTGAAATATAGTTTAATTAATTTTCATAGGTTACAAAACAAGGGTTATCAGTGACGTTCTTCAACCCTTTTCATGGACCATCTCGAGAAATGTGGTAGCTTGAAGTGGGTTGGTTGATGAAAATATTGTATCAGAGCCTCAAATTTTTTTGGGGGTGTCATGGTTGACAAGTGATTGAAATATTTGATCTCATGATGTATCCATTTAATAGTTTTCAAATTGAACCTTGATTTTCCATGTGTATTTCAGAAAAATGCACCTCAAATTCATCGTTTTTTCTATACTATTATGAATACATTTAATCATTAAGTGAGTAATTTTCCATTATATTAAAATTATATTATTTTTTTAAAAAAATTCCTTATCTTAAAGGTTAAAATGTAAATAATCCAATAGTTACATGGATACATTTCATGGTCCATCAAACTTCACATTAACTATTTCAGTTATTTTAGGAAACATCCAATAAGATTAAACTGTTTTGTTTATGGTTTTCTCAGCCATGTGACCAACCAACGTGATTTTATAAATTCATTAAAATTGTAAATTTCTTCATTTATGACTCTAAATTTACCTTTTTATTTCTTATTATTAATATAAGATAAATTGATTTGATTTTTTTGGATTATTTATTTTATTTAAAAGGATTTTATTTATGGGGGTTTGAAGAAATCCCTTTTCCCAAATTTTATAATATTATGTTCTATAACATAAAAGATGTTGTTAAATGTGTTAACCATAAATTGGGGTTTGGTTTTATAAATAACATGAATTTATTTAGTAAGATTTGAGTTTTTAGAATGTTTTTTGATATCATCGACGATGATTATAATATATTTCTAATATTGTTAATTGTTTTTGGTTTTTAAATTCATTGAAAAATATGATTGTTAATATGTTTCAGTACTATGTGGTGTTTTTGAGCTATGACATCCCATACCAAACCATTGCTTCCAATCTGGAGTGCTAAATGAATGAATTCGGGTCTCCACATACATAAGAGGATGTTAGAAAATAGGGAGGGTTTGAGTCTATCATAGTGGAGACAATACCCTCTCTATCATGTCATTTGATGGAAAACAAATCATTGAAAATGTAATAAATAATAAATAATTATAGTAATCATGCGAGAACTAAAATGATGGTATAATTTTCATAATGTAATTTTGTGGAGATGTTTTGAGACTATATAGTGTAATGAATAGTATAAAAATAAATAGATAAATAGAGGGTCCCTTGAAGTTCATCTTGGTCTACTTCATGCTTCATACTCCTGATCTAACCTACCCACCATAGGTTCTTTACCCTTCATAAGATCACTTATGAAATTAAATATCACACCAAAATACATGAGTGTTATATGAGTTCAAGATATAATGAGATACCTCCAATTATTTCTTAAACTAGAGTGATAGAGTACAACAAGTGTATTCCATAATAGTAATAATTATTTTACAACATAAACATTCAATCCAAGAATGAGCAGTTGTTTTGGAACCAAGTCACAACAAACCCTCAACTATACCGACATATGCTCATTACAAGTTATATAATATAATACTTCAATAGTAATTGAAGCATCCACAAAACAGTGTCCTTATGTTGTCACATAGACATGCTATCTGGCATCCTATTGACATCAAGTAGTTAATGATTCTCAGAATCCTCTAGTTGAGAATAATAGTGTACTCATAACCACATAGATGAATTGATGAAATGATACAAAGAAAATTTTAGTTTATATCATGTTCACCCTCACCATGTTCTCCATGGTAACCTCCTACCTCCACCCTTTTCTAAGGTCCCTAATCCCCACTATCATAAGACTAAAGCACTTCCCCTCTAAGGGGAAATCATGTCACAGTGGTTCAACTATCTCAAGAACCAACAAAAGCCAACATTTAATGGTAACACAAATAAAAGGTGAATGAATCAAGGAAGATATATAATATAACTACATGTCTATATAATAACACATAATATCATGTGATCACAATAAAACAAGAAAACAAGCTACTCAAATGTCATTCATTGATTCAAATATCACAATAGGTATCCCAAATACACACACCCACATGTCGCCACAATAAATAATTGAATCAAATATTCCAACACAGAAATTAATATATGAAAACATTTGTAATCAAGATCCAAAGATTTAATGGTCATCCTTCCCCAATCAATCGATATCCACATCCTAGTTGGTCAAAGGTGTTGATAACAGAACCACGTTTCCACACTAACTAGATCATGATCACATTCTAAAAGATATTATAATCAATTCCAATCTAACTTGGTCCATGATTAAAAGTAAGTTAGGATGGAGTAAATAAAATGGATCATACCGAACATACCTAACAAAAAAAATAATAAAAGGGAAAAATAAAGTTTGTTTCTATAAGGGAGGTGGAATTCACTCTGGATATTCTGGTGTATCCACATCACAAGGAAGAGGTTGTGGTGAGGAGGTGAATAGAATCGAACCATTTTAGTGAATGGGCGAAATTCTGAAATATGGGATACCATTTAAATTTAGACCAATGTTTTTGGAATAGAATAGTTATGGAATCAGTCCCCTATGGTTCCGTGGAAGGTTAGGTAGCATAATATGAGGTTTTTTCATGATCTTTAGTGGTATGAAGGGGTTTATTGAAGCATATAGTTTCATTTATTTCGTTCAAGGATCCTTGGATTCCTATTTAATAAAGGATGTGAGGTATTTTTAGGGTCTTCTGGTAATGTTTTTTTGAATAGATTCCCACATTAACCCTCTAAAAAATAACCCCGGTAGAAGATTGTAAAAACTATATTCAGGAGAACCAATTAATGAAGAAAAAAGGTATAATTGAGATGATGGCGATATCGTTATATAGAATTGTGTAGGAAACCGTGATATATACTTATCAAAAACCCCTCTATAGAATCATATATGGTGCAATTTCTATCAAATAACCACACTTAGACACATACTTTTATTACATGGAATAACATTCTACTCTATGGTGTGTTCATATGCACTGTGGAATATTATGGCACCATGTACTCCAAAAATACACCATTAAGACTCCATTACCATATCTAAGGACCAAATAAATTTCATGATCATGGCCTCTGTTAGAAAAAAGGTTATTAAAAATTATACAAGGATTTTCATTAATGAATAAAAATTTTGTGCCTTCGAAATTATCCTCTTTTATAGACTTCTCATCCTTAAGAAGAATCTGAATGGGTCCTTCTCTAACTGATATAGACACAAATATGAAGCATTAACGTATAATTACAAAGTATCCACTTGTATCCACTGATTATGCCACCGTATTTGGATAAGTGGTATCATCTTACCTCATAGTATTTTATCTCTCTTATCTATAATATAAACTAAATTATCCTCATAAGATACATTAGGATCAAGATCAATATCCTCAAAATCCATAAAATCTGAAGGGTCTAGTATTTATCTAGGAAACACAACTTCCATACCTTGTTTATGAGATGGAATATCAATATGATATGCCACTGGCCCAACCCACTTAGTGATCACAAAGGGTCCAAAGAAATATCGTACTAGCCTTCCCAGTGCCGCATACATTTATTCAATAACTCATTAGTCACTCTTAAGACAACAAAACCCCCCACAATGAAATCCAATTTTTTCCTACTATAGTCTACATGACTTATTTTTATACTATTAGAAATGATAAAACTTTTCTAAATTTTCTACACTCTCTCCCAGTTGTATCTTGAACCATTTAGGGCTCTGAAATAGCATCCTCATCCAGTTCATATAAACATAGTACTGAATGGAATGAAGTCCCATAAAGAGCCTCATAATGTGAGAATAAAATAAAATTATTGTAACCATTGTTATATGAAAACTCAATATAGTCTAGGTGATCATCCTAAACATGAAAATATTTCAGGATGCAAGCTCATAAAATATAATCTAGTTTGAATATAGTCTTTTTGGATTGCATGTCTATCTTTGGAAGGTACTCTATGGTCAATCTAAAATAAGTCTTGAGATCTTCTATTATCCTTACCAAAATATGTACATAAAACATTAATCTCTATTCAAAATAATTCTCAAATATTACTTCTTACATGTTTTTAACGTCATGTAAATTGAGAATCACTATCTCCTCCACTTAGTGTATCTCCTTGACCTGTAAAAATTATACAATATTCAATAACTGATTAAAAATAACCCATACAGTATCATGAATCCTTAGGGTATGGAGAAATCCCATTAAAAATTCCATCATAAAGTATTCTAATTTATATATGGGTAATGGATGTGGCTAAAGAAATCAACCAAGTCAACGATACTCGTCCTTCAAACTCTAACATGTAAGGCATTGGGATATGAAACATGAAATGTCCATCTCCATCCTAGGCTAATAAAAATAATATCTGATGTCATGATACAACATTTTCGCACCAATATGTACTTCCCATATAGATGTAAGGTAAAATCTCAACATATCATCTCTAATGGAAATTAGGACTATTGCTCTCATATTCACAAAGGTCAAGTAGTTGTCATCAATCGATCATCTGGTTATGAAGTCCCCACTATACCATTGCTCCATTATTACAGCACACTTAGGGTTATACTCCTATATAGTCTTTACCTAATCCACAAGTGAGTATTTTACCATTAAGGTATCAAAATCCATATAACCAAAGTCCTCAGTTGTATACATGCTATAGTTTTCCATCAAACTCATAAAGTTACTCTACACATATAGAGATTTATCAACAACCCCCTTCTCATCCTATATATTATAAATAATAGAATCCAAAACAATAATAACCTTATAATTTTTATAATACATTTTAAATTTGAATGTATATAGAAACTCAACCACCTTGATATAATTTTTTCCCTCCATGTGAAGATAAATTGAAGGCTCTTGTGGTCTGTGTAGAAAATTAAACTCTCACTAATAAAATTGTATCACCAACACCTTAGATAATAGACTATATATGTCATATATAAATCATAAATATGGAATTTCCACTAATAAGATCATATCTTACATGAACAATAGGCCAATATGTCCTCTCTCCACATTAACACCACTTCCAAATAAAGGCCTTGTGCATATTAGTATACTACATAACCAATCTGAGTCTCAGGGAGGATCAATGATCAAGAAGTCATCAACCATCCCTTGTATGTCATGATTGTTTGTTCACATAGGTATATCAACTTTAACTTCACCCCATTAAAAGTCAGTTCATTCATTTTCAATGATAGATGACATAAATCCTAGGTAAACCATTGGTAATACCATACCAATCCCATGAATATTCCGATATAAAACTTGTTTTAATGATGTGTCTAAGACACAACCACCTAAATATTCTATTGGTCCACATATATAACCATCATATAGAACACAAGTCTTAGGAACTTCCCCTCTCAAATCCAAAGGTCACACTTCAACAACTTGGAACAAAGATGGTATGCTCAAATAATATGCATGGTCATCTCTTGGTGTTTATCATGCATATTTTGGGTCGACAATTCAATGAGGATTTCATTGGTGAAAACTATAATGAATGATTCCATGTATGGGTGGATGATTTAGTTCATTAGGTCCATAAAAACTGTTGGAATGTTCTTCAGCCTGAATAGTATAACCAAGTACTCATATTGTACATACCTACTCTAAAACACCATCTTAGGGTTTTCCACATATCTAACTTAAAGGTAGTGATATCATTATTTATGATCTATTTTGGAGATCTATATTTATCCCCATTACTGATAATGAAATATAATTGATCAGGGGTATTAGATATCATTTCCCCACTGTCACATGGTTGAGATTTGTGTAATCAACACAGAGTTAAATACTATAATATTCCTTCTAGGTGAATAATGTGGGTAAATCCCATATTGATGTACCCATCTTGATAAATTAATTCCACTCCATGTAATAAAACTACACCTTTGAAAATCATAGTCATGGTAGATGACATGTGACACATGATCATTAAAATGATGTGTGCACCCAGTATAAGCTCTAAATCTATAAATCTCTCATATCCGTTAGGAGTTCTATAAATCCATCTTGGAATATGTACTGATAGAGATCTCTAACTTGAGGGAGAAGTGAGGGGGTTTTATTGATCCTACTAAAATAATAA
Source organism: Viscum album (assembly GCA_963277665.1). Lineage (NCBI taxonomy): Eukaryota > Viridiplantae > Streptophyta > Magnoliopsida > Santalales > Viscaceae > Viscum > Viscum album. Next base: position 1,676,175,272 of record OY728138.1, on the reverse strand, counting down.
ACTCTTCCATTTGTGATGTGATCATCTCTAGTTGACTCATATATGTTCCAACATTGAATTCTCCAAGACCCCACTCTCTAGTCATATTGAAATTCTCTCCCATTAGAAAAGTGAATGAAACAAACCTTTTAAAGTTGTCTATGTAGGGTAAGAGGATAGTCATCCAATCATTGATTAGGATAAAAAAATAAGGTTTACAATCTATAATCATGAACTTCCATATATTTACATAAATCATCAATAACTATAGGGAACTCTCTGTATCACTAGAGATGGTCCACTTTCATGTCCAATGGTGTATCGAAGTACCATAATTCATAGGATAACATGATTGGTAAGTTAAGTAAAACAACTAGAGGAGAAGATATAAAATAAAATGAATCACTTATGTCAAAAAAATTAGTAGATAAGGTGTATTTGATGAAAACTATTCCCTAAATATTAGGTGGCCTTGATCTATTATATATTATAACTAGGTCCATACCATACACATGGAATGTCTCAGCTCTATAGTCATATCTCTAAGGTAATTGGATAATCATTCTCTACTTCTGGGAATAATAGCAGAGACTCCATCTCCCTGGTGATGGATATCACCACCTCTAAGTCAAGGCACTATCATAAAATTTTTATAGGTGTCCTGTCTTGGAAAAAATTAAATGACTGATTATGGGGTAGTATGCACACATGAATGTATTATCTAAACATCCCAAAGTGGAGGCACTATGAGGGACCAATAAAAAGAACCAAGGGTGTAATTTTTGTGGAACATTCATGACTCTACTTAATTGTGTGTATTTTGAATTCCTCTTCCTCCCATTAGAAGAAGTTCATAGAGAAGTTGTACGACATATTTATTTTAATGTAGTGAAAGGTATGAAAAGAACCGTTGTTATTAAATTTCTCCAAAATCATTTGGATAGCCAGGGCCTTGATTAGAACCTCTATAAATAAAGTTAGGTAAAATATATGGATCCACTATTTATGTTTAGGCTGACATAAACATTAAATACATTCATGACTTATAATCCTCATTACAATCCATGAGCGATGAGAAATGGATGAGCTCCATAAAAAGTGTGGAGTATGACAACGCCATCATTGAGAATTTCTATAATTCCATGAACACCTCTGCTAAGTCAATATTCAAATTTTCAGGTAATAACTCCGCGTAAAAAATCACGTAATGTAATACCATGTGGGACCCTAACATCATCTATCCTGATCAATAACATCCCACCAATTACTTCCAGGTCCCTATGGAATAAATGTTTCTAGCTTCACCATCCTATGTTTTGATGTCTTGTTGATGTTCGAGAATCACTCAATTATGCACACACAATCCTTGACATCATATGGCACACCTTTTCCCTAAAATTATAGAGGATAATATAGTTTTAAATCCCTTTAGTAATCAACCATGGATCTCAATGGTGGATGGTAAGGAACCAATACCAACACTATTGAGGTAGGTGTGAGAACATACTCTCTAGAATCATTTTTAACCCGTGGTTACACCAAAAATCTATTTGGTGGAATATTAAAAAATATAAGATACATTTGGATCATAATTTTATCCTAACTATTATATGGGATCATATATGTTTTTTCCTAGAAGCCTACCCACATCCAAAGGTTTACCGCTCCTTGCTCTAACTATAGTTTGTGTCCTATATTTCAATCACTATCATCATATACATACTAACAAAAAAATATATCATATTAAACTAATTAATTTTTGTAATGATACACCAAAAAAATGGATGTACTAACAGATCACCCAAGAGGAACTATCTAGAATAGATAGCACAACCAATCCATATAATTAAACAAATACTCTGTAATATAACACCATGCATATATATAAAATAAGGACCTATGTTCATAGTTAAGATGAATAAACCGACCTGAAATACTATAAATCACATAATAATATGTTTTGAATAACTAAATTTGAATTTAATAAATGATAACATAAAATCACAATTTTTCCGACATTATGGAAACTCGGAGGTCAACTTTACAATATTAGTTAGAAACATTCACATTTTCTATACATGATTCAAAAAATTCCTATATTCTATATTCTTCATCCCAAATCTAGGAAAGGAGATGAAACAAGTTTGTGTGTCCTGGTATTATGATAAAACATTATTATATCCCATCATGAACCACTAATTTTGATCTAGGGTTCCAGATTACCTCTTTCACGACTCCCAATATACAAGATAGTGTAAACTTGAAGAGAAAGTTAAAGTCTATTAGTATTGAAAATATATCCTCAATATCATGTTATAAGATCAATAATAATTAATAGGTAATAAGATAAATAATAAATGATAACTAATAAAATTAATTATCTGGAAACTAAATATATAGCCTATATGTCATAAAGTAAGTAGTTCGCAATGTGGACAAACAATATAGTATATTAAATACTGAAAAAAAGCTAAATAGTGGGACCCCTAGAGTCTCTCATGGTCTAACACATTCTTCATAATCCTCTTTATATATACCCACCATGGGGCCTTTTCCCTTTTATTGGCCCCTTATGAAATCTACATGTGCGCCAGAATTCCCACGAAAGGTGTAACTATAACACTGAGAAGGAAGACACAAATGTGTCCATAGCATAGAGTGAATAAGTATAAAAATTGTATGCCATAATACTAATTTATGTTTAAAGGTATAAACACAATATCAGAAACCGTTTCATGCGATAATAAAGCCTCTATAAACCCTAGTTTTACAAACATCATCTCTATGCAAGTTTGAAAGAAGAAGATGTTGAATTTTACCAAAATGTCCATAGAATAATATCCTCATGATGTCTTGGGAGCATATTACATGGACTCCTATATCCATCATATAGTTCATGCATCCAAGTATCCTCTATTTGGCAATAACTATGTACTCACTTCCAAAAGCTTACCTTGAGGGAATGATACTTGGATAAATATAGGCTACATTAAGTACATCTTAAACCCGGTCTCCATGGTAACCACATAACTCTACCCTATAACCAGGACCCTCATTTCTATCAGGATAATTCAGTCACATTTCCACTATGAGGGAAATTCATGTCACATTGTTCCACCCCTCTCAAGTACAAATAACAACCACCTAATAATGGTAACACACATACATGGTGATGAAAAAAAGATTGGTAAAAAATATCATCATGAGTATATAACATCCCACATAACATCATGACATCATCATAAAATATGGAAATTGACCACTATAGCATCAGTCATGGAAGTAAATATGACAATTGTTGTCATGAATATACACACACAGACACCTTATATACAAACATCATCATTGATGTTGTACAATATTCCAACATGTAAATTAAAATAAGGAAACATGTGTAACTGAGATCCCAAGTGATAAGGAACTTCATACCCAAAGATCTCACCATCAACATTAAGGTCCATCAAAGGTTTTTACAATGATACAAAATTCACACATGAATCGAAACATGATTCCTTATTAAGAGAATAATGAACCAAGTCCAATATGAGATGTTATGTGTTCTATAGTAAGGAATGGTGTAAATAATGAAATGAATCTTAATAAGCTTACCAGAGGATGATCATCATAAACTAAACACCTCATGATTGTCCTAAGAAGGTAGGATTAAATCTCATTAGAAATATAGGGGTCCCTAAGGTGTAAGGCATAGTTTGAGTCATGTCAATGAAAATAATTCAACCACCACAATGTAGGAGGTTAATATATGGCACAACGAAGATAACCAAAAAATATGACTGATAGATTCCACATTAAAGAGTAGTATATCAAAAACCCTATTGTGTAGAGGATGTTCACGCAACATAGAACCATGCAATTTCATGATTTTCCATGGTGTAATAGGGTTTTCCATGTTGTGGAGTTGTGTCTCAGTATTCAATAATCATCGAATATTCTCGAATAACGTTGGAGAAAATGTAATTTTAGGGACATAAGTGTATATTATTTTTGAGTAAATACCCTCATAAAACATCCATAAACATTTCATTGAATATAGGTTGTAACATACTTATTAATGTGTTTTAAGGCCTAAAAATGGAAAGCTATCTAGAACTGACATGAAAAGTCTATTATGGTGTATTCTAGGACGTCATGGAATAGCTTACCAAAAGATCCCTCAATGTGGGAAAATTTTATATAATATCTATTTAGTACCCATACTATGATGTTTTCATATATAAAATGACATAACATACTGTTTTGTGGAATGGTCATGTGTGATTCAGTTTAGAAACCCATATTTTGGAATCAAGCTTGAAAAACATGCCTTTTAGCCTCTTTAGGCTTATATAAGTTCCAAAATACTTACCTAGAACATTTACACACTCATAAATATATGATGAATAAAGGAAAAACATATTTTCATTAAATAAGAAAAGGTTCAAGAATTTACATTATCTCGGTAGGGTTATGTCTTCCAAAATGAGGTTTTAATAAAACCTTTCTAACTAAATATGATATTATCATGAATAGTTTTTCAATATGTTAAAGATATGATAAAATGGTAATTATGATGATTTCATAAGTTTAATTATACAATTTTATTCTTATTTTAAATTCGATAAGTAAATTTTGGGATATATTGGGTCATTAGAGGACTTTTCATACTGTTTGGAGATAGAGTTTTCCATTTATATCTAATTTTCTGATGTTTTGGATCATGAGACTATTTGTTTTAATAATTTTAGTTTTTTCTATCATATTCCACCACGAATCCCTCAATGAACATCAATATGGATATATGAATGATTCTCCACATGTAAACCCTCTAGTCTAAAAAATTCTATCTATGATAATTTTCCCCTTCTACTACGGAGCATAGAATCTTTTATCTCATATATCTACCTATAAAAAATGTTTAATAGTATTAAAATTTCATTCCTACTATCTTATATGTTTATATATATTATCATAATTATGAATAATTAATAAAAAATTTTGATAATATTTTTATCTTTCCCAAACACTCAAAATGTCATATGATCATATTTTCCATATTTATACTTGAAAGTTCATGTTTGAATTAAGGTATGTACATAATTATGGCTAAACAATATGAGTAACATTATTTGGAATACATCATATCACAATTTTTACAATAGTTTCAGTGTAAAAGAGTAAATGTTGTAAGGGAATTCCTAACAGTTAGAAAATTAAAATCTTGTTACTTTTTTTTGTATAAAGTGATAGAGTTACATATAGGATTATTAAGGATGTATGTTTCATTTTGACAAATTATTTTATATTGAGAATTAATTCACAGTGTGAAGCTTGATTCATGGATTAAAGATATCTCTGTAGAATCAATCAATTTATCTAGAGGTTCATTTGATGGTGTGATGATTTGTTTACAACATAAATCCTTGGGAGAAAGAGTTTGGTTATTTTTTATTTGAAGGATTTAATTCATGATATACCTTATTCCCATTATTAATGAATTCCATTATTATATGATATAATGAAATTGATATTATATGTTGCATGTCACTAAGAATCCCCTGTGTGAATACCATTTTCAAAACATGAATGGTTGTTCTCTAACCTGAAAATAAAAATAGAGTTCCCCTTCATTTTTATCAATATTCCTTCATCTATATACACACTAGGGTAGCCATTGGTTGATTTTAGATGTCCTTTCATCCCCTTCATCCTAGAAATGTAATATGGATTTAATATAATTAATTTTTTTAAATATGGTGAGTTTTTATCATCCCCTTGAGCATTATATTAACCTAGTGTCTCTATTAAACGAATTTATCTATCCTTTTATGGATACTAAACCTTTTAATTCAGGGAAATTGGAATGATCTTTAATTTTAGGTCTCCTTATAATTTTCTATAATTTTTCCTTCTTATTATTCCCATATATATAGTGTAATCAATAATAGTGTGTGGTTCCTATGCATCTTAGTTGTAGTATTAATATTACATGCCCTGTTTTAGAATTGAGGAAGATTCTTGATTTTTCATTGGTTTCTATGTCTGTTCCTTTTTAAATTATTAGGTTATCATTATTTTACATTTCATTGTGTAATTGGAATGAATAATCCTAAAGATGATAATGTAAACTCAGTGATGATGAATTAAAAAGGGATGTGTTGTGGTTGGTTTTATATAATTTTTATTTAATTATTTGTGTTTGTTTGTATAATATTATCTCAAATTAAATAGTTTAAATCTCAAAATAATAACCCATAAATTAAAGAGATACAAAAATTGGAATAAAGTGGCATCTATATTATAATATTCTTGTAGTATTAAATCGTTTAATATATAAATAAAAAATATATGTATTTTTATTTATTTTATCAATTAAATTATATGAAAGTAATTAACAAAAATAATGCATGTTTTTTTGTTTATTTTTTGGAATAACATTACATAATTATATGGTAAATAAAGTTGCTTATTAAATGGGGTTTTAATGATTGTGTATTGAAATATATATGATATGGGTCCCTAGTATTATATTGCTCCACATATGGTTTCTTCTTTTGGTTGTGTGGATTTTTTAGGGAGTAAATATTAACTATAATAGCTAAAATATGTTTTGAAATTTTTTAATTTCATTTTGTCGATATATTGCTTCACACACAACACCATGTCTCAATGTACTGTGAAATATTATGATTTTAAAATGATTTTTATAACATAGTTGTTTTATTTTTTTATGACTAGGATTAACTAAATTATGAAATATATATAAATATATAGTAGTCTTAACAAATAAAAATATATCACTTAATTCTTAAGGAATAATAACATAATTTTTAGATCATTTTAGTCTTCAAAAATAAATTTTATTTAATAATGTTTTTTATTTATTTTTGGGAGAAAATTTTATATATAAAATTTTATACTTTGATGAAATTTATTTTATAAAATAAAATAATGTTTTTAAATCATCATAACAAAATTATCTTATGGTGAAATTAAGAAATTGTTCTAAAAAGTTTAATTTTTTTTGAATAGTGAAAAATATTGATTTTTATTAAAAAAAATTATTTTACATTAAATTATTTATAATATGAAATTATTTTTTTTTTGATTTTTTATCAAATTTTAATAGTACATTTTCTTTAAATATAATCCAATTATATTGATTTTAATGAATTTTAATTATGGATATAGTTTGAAAACATTTGTGTACATAAAAGGTATTTTTTTAAAAAACATTCTCATCACATTATTCAAACTTATTTAAAAAAATTATCTTCCAATTATAGTTAATTAATTTGATAAAATTTATACATTAATTTTAATGGGGAAGTTCAGTTTTGGAAAATCGGAACTTTTTTGCCAATATGATTAATAACCGTGGTAAAATTAATCCCCTCGGTATAGAGTAAATCGAATTAATCTAGGTCAAAACTAAGTAAAAAATCAATAAATATTAAAATTAATTCTTATATGATAAATTAAATTAGACAATTATACCTATAGGCTGTAAATTTATTATTTTAATCGATAATTGTCAATGAAAATGACCTATTTAATATTTAAATAAAATATACTTACAAAATGTTAATCACTTAGTTTTAAATATATCTTATAGTGTCACATAAGGGAAAATAAATTTATATAAATTTATATATTTTCAATAATAAAATTATCCTCATTATGGTATTTTATTTATAATTTTGAGTTATTATATAATTACATGAAATGCATATGTAGTGATAATATAATATTTTCTCAATTAATATAAAAATAAAATAAATTATTTCAAAAATATTAATAGTAGTATAATTTTAGTGATTTAGAGTGATAAATTAATTTTTTAGATATATATAACATATTATTGAAGTCTAATAGTATTATATTCTAAATCCAACTTTGTATTTTTGTATTATATGTCAAATTAAATGAGTAATTTCAAAAAATAACCTAAATGATATTTTAATAAATTATTTAGGAATCATGAAAAAATGTAAATAAAAAAATTTATATAATATATATTATATGATTTAATCCCCTAGCAATTTATTATCCAATTTTTACCATATATATATAATTATAACCTTTAAATATTGAGAAATTTGTTACCACTATTATGGTTAAAATTGGTTAATTATTGGGTTAAATGAAATTATAGGGTTTGAAAAGCTTCATAAACCTGTAAAATGTTATTGATTTATTGTAATTAAAATCCATCATATCTTATGTTCAAATAAATTTCCTTTTGGAGAGATTTGGGATAAATAATGACTTTTATATATTTTAATCTTTTGAGAAATCTCTAGAGTGCCCCTCCACTCAATTTGAAAAGGGAACCTTTAATTTCCCTTATTCATACAACATTAAGCCATATATCATGAAAATACGCTACCAAAATACAATATAAACCACATTTTTCACATTATAGAGGTTTTTTCATCCCAAAATTCATACCCTAGATTCCTTATGTGAATAACTAAAGGTGTTCTTTCAAATAAGAGTTAATCAAATTTACCAAAAACTTAATTTTTTAACATATTATTTGGAATCAATTCATATACAGTACTTATCATAAAATAAAAACACAAGTATCATAAATATAAATAAATTTTATTATTATATTTAAATCACTATTATCAACCCTTGTTCATGTTAAATGGGATGTGAATGTATCGCTCATGTATACGTATGGATTACCATCTCTATGTACTCATACAATTCATATTACAAAACCAATTTCATGGATGGGTTTTATAAAGATTTTAATGTTTGTATATGATACTTATAGAATTATTATACTTATACATTATAATATAATTTCCACCTTATGAACTTCAATTCCATTGGAAAATGATAATGTCGAAAGCACATATGTTTGAAAAACCACCTCTATGAAGTGATGAATTTTTTTTCCATTTTTACTATACATATATGGTAATAAGTATAGATACATTTAATATATATTCTTTATATTATATAATAATTATTTTTTAATGATTAATTATTATTAACATTTCTTTATTTCCATATTTTTAAAAGTGATAATGGCATTCATGTGTATGTATGGCCTACCATCTCCATGAGGGGCATAATTAATATTTTTATATCTACCTTTATGGATAAATCAATATATATATATAATGAATAGATATGATATAATAAGTATTTACATGACTCTGGTATATATTTATAATAAATTTTAAATTTATTAAACATCATATTAAGAAATTTCGAAGCAAATATACTTCGAGGTTAGGTATTTTTAGCTCACTCTTATTTCTGTGAGACACATGTCATATTCACAACATTATTCTTTTATGTGGTGTATATAATACACATTATTATATTTTTGATAAATATTATGAATTATATGTGGATATATATATATATAAAGGTTAATTATTTTATGGTTCATACTATAATTTTTTTCCAAATCAATAAGAGCATTGTGTTCCAATCTCAATATTTATTGGGATTGTTTATGATTAAGAGTATGATGAGGAGTAATAATAATCAATATCTCAAGAAACTCTTGAATTTTATCCTCATATATTTATTTCTTGATAACACTTGTTTTTATTTTATTTACCTATCCTTAATTACTAAGGTTACAACAAATATTTTTTAATGAAAATCAATATTATTTCTTTCTTTGACTAAAAAACCATTTTATTCCATATGCATGTTATCAAATATATTATAAAGAAGGTTTTTAATATTTTCTTGTGATCTTGTGATGTTATATTTACCAATGATTTAATTTTTATATAATGGTTTAAAATTAATCTTCTAATCATTTTCAAAACATGGTACTTATTAACTTTTTCTATAAATGTGATAAGAGAATATTTTATTTTAATATATATGGCAATAATTTTTTTTACCACATTAATGATTGATAAATGATTTGAAAATCCAATACATGGTTCGCAATATTATTTCAAATAAAGTGGTTTCATTATTACCTGGAAAATATTTATATTTTAAAAAGGATTTAAAAGTGAAATAGATATTTTCTATAAGAAACCTTATAGTGATTCTTTAAAGGAGTCATTTTTATATAATAAAATTCTTTGATGAAACTTATGATTTGTTGGGGATATGATCCAATTATACCATCCTTATTTTTTATATGCGTGTTTTATGATTTTTAAGATGACTTGTTTATGAATCCAATTATGTTTCCATGTGTTATGTTGTGTTGAATTGATGAAATGTTTATAAAACCAATTTTTTTAATATGTTATTATATGATCGTATGGTAAATGTTTTATGATCTTGGGGCACCAATATATATAGTTATTTTATGTGATAGGTGGGATTATAATTAAATGTCCCTCTAATTCATTGGGAAATGTTTTGTATCTCATTAGACAACTGTGGTAAACAAGTCGATGTTCCGGATCCATTATATGACCCAAGTCAATATACTTGATCTCTTATGGGGGAAAATTCAATGTACTTGATCCATTGGGAAAAATATTGATGTTCTTGTTCCACTATATGAAAAATGTGTTGAGGTCTGATCTATTACTATTTTAATGTTTTGGTAGATTACCATGAAATATTAAATAGTTTTTATACTTATGATTTTGGAAAACTTATATGGCATGAACGTACGGTACATGATTATTTTATGTTGTTTTATTACTCTTATGAATAAATTATTTTGTTATTATAATGATTTATTCCATGAATCATTTTTAAAATCATTGAAATATTGGGTATGAATCTTTTATGTTATGGGTATGATCTCATACCCTTATTCTTATCTTATGATTTCATGCGAGTATCAATTCGTATATCTATGTTTACCAGTACTAAGAATATAATATTTCTCTTTCTTATGTTTAATTTCTCGAGGTTATTATGAAATGATATAATTATGGGTTTCTTATGAATATTAAAATATAGAAAAGTATTTGTGGGAGATTTTTAAGTTCTTTCAATTTATAAAATAATTGTACATCTACTATCCAAATATAATAAACCTTTACAGACCTCATAAAAGTATTTACTGAATGAATTGAATATTCATAAAAAAGTAAATATATATCTATGAAATATAAGTGTTTGTAGAGTTTATACAAAATAAAGGATCAGTAAACCATTAGAATCTAGGATAGAAACCCACTAGATTATACCCTGGGGATATGTCTAAGTATACAATTATAATTTAAATTTTTGGCAATGATCTAGATTACCTAGATTAAACCTTTAGCGTGATATATTGAAATGGGTGTCTTGATTTAGACATCCAAAGAATAAATTTTCATGATTATATATTTTTTCCACTATTATTATCATTTACTATTTTGTGCATTTTGGTTTTATTCAATGGTTTGAACCTGAAGGAATCATGTGAGAAATGATTGTGATAGACAATACAACAACTTCCATTTTGTGAAACCAGATGGTTTAATAGATGGGTCATGATATATTATAAAAATTATTAGTGAAGTCTCGTAGTATATTGCTGATAACACAGGTCATGTTGAACATCTGAATGCACCGTGGAGGAAGAAACATGGTATTGTATATTTTTAGAAATAATGTACACCCAAATTATTGTGGGTCTTCTAATCTTATAATTTCTGAGAAATGGGTCAATGTGATGGAAAAGATAATTTTTGTTAGTCAGTGCACATACCATGAAATTTTTAATATATCATGAACATTTGGATGGTAAATTAGATCAATAATGGATTTTTATTAATAATTCAATGAAACATGAATATATTGAATCCATACAATGGGATGAGGATAAGGGAATATTTTTTAGTAAGAAATTCCCTAGAATTATTCATCAAAAATAGAGAAAAATTCATTTATCTTATAGAGAAGTAAGATGAATCCATTAGTACTTATGTGGATAATTTTATAATAATTTAATGGCGTGGTTCAAGAATAAACATCACCCCAAAAAGAAAAATTTATCAATTATTTAGTGATTGAAACCAATTCATTGAATGGAATTATCCATATGGTTCTTCTGAATATATGAAGAAATCATTTTAGGTTTATTGAATGTGGAGATAGAAGTTGGAAACCATCAATGTTATGGTGATAAGAAATTGATGATTGAGATTCACTAAATCTCCCGTAGTTTTCCTCATACAGGAATGAAAATGTTTTAACCTCCTACATAACAAAAATCCCAGAAGGACAATTCATGTGAATGGATAAAAATAAAAACAATATTTTTTAACTATGGGAAGATTGTCTATAAAGAAAATGATTATCAAAATGAGGTAGAGAGGAAAGTCATTTAAATGATAGAGATATATCTCAATAGAATTCACAACTAAAACTAAAATTATATAAATGAAAATATGTTGGGAATTATGTAAATTAATTCCCTAATCTAAGTGATAATGAAGATAATAAGTGACAACAACCCATGATGTAAAAGGAAAAAGGGATATATTATTCTATTATAATAGTGGATTTGAATCAAGATAGTTAGGGAACACATATTATAAAATCCTATTATTGTTTTTAGGTATTCATAAACCCATATTTTAATCATTCTTAGGACAAGTTTCGTTTGGTGTTGTTTTCGGAGAGAGCATTGAAATTTTTTAAAATTTTTGGGCTACTACGTGGTTGGTACCTAGTTTTCCCAAACCATGCACCCTCTCACAGAAAACTGTACAGAATACATAGTATAGTTTTATATGTTTGGAACATGGTTTGAAAAACCCTATTCCCACTCAGGAGATACCGTAAAACCTATTCAAAATAGGGTCACTACAAGGGATAAATTTCTACTCTAATGGTGCAGCCATATGAATGAAATTGTTGTTATCATTTTCTTTTAATCCAAACATTAGTTTTAAAATTCTAAAACCCCACTTTTATTTCTTGGATGAATTTATATGACCCCAAACCTATTTTTCCATCCAATAGAGCTCCCACGAGTAGATTTGTGGCTTTAACACCACTCTAGAATTGAATCAAAGTAATAGAATGAGATTCGATCTTCTCCTAGCAGGTTTCCTCTTCCCATTCTTTATTATCCACTCTATCCTCTTTCATCTCTAGGTTTCCATAAACATCTTTATTGATTATAGGATACAATACACTCTATTTTGATCTTGTATCTATGTAATGCCCCAACCCTAGTTACCCAGAGTCAGTGAATTATTACATACCATTGGCATGATTACAAAAGATTAAGTCTTGAATGACCGATTAGTTTAGTAGTATTGTAAACACCAGATACAATCATAAAGTTTACATTACATCATAATGTGAAAACTAAAATAATATCATGTCTCCATAATCCTATCACCTTATACTATCCCTACAGGTCATTCATAAAATACTTCATCACATCCTGGAAAAAGTAAACCATAGAAAGGGGTGAGCTCAAATGCCCAGTAAGGATAAAAATATAGTAGAAACATTCATGAACAAGCATAAACATTTAAGGCAATGTATAACTAAAACAAAAGCCTTTTAAACATGAAATTCAGCATAATATGGAAGAAATAAAATGAAATAATTCTATTTATGTATTCACATGGATATTCCACTAGTCCAATAATCACATGCAATATCAATAACCACTTTCATAATGATGGAATGCATAATGCTAGACTATCATAATCACATAGTCAAGGCCTTATTCCAAGAATAAAAATAATATATTTTCAAGGTCTTGTGCCAACACACTAGTTTGTCTCATGAGACCTACCGATGCATCAAGGAGTTATAGCAGGCTCCACCCATCACTTAATAAGTCCAATGCATTCCTCATATGAACAGGTTTAAACATAACATAAACTTTTGTATTAAAACTAGCATACAAAATGTCAAAAATTTATCCATAAACCATGAATGGTATAAATATATCACATACACAGTAAAACATATCACAAAACCTTCAATACAATATGGTTGTTTTGTATTATAATAAACCAACTTCAAATAATCTTAAAATCTATCAATGGATGTTAACATATATGAAATCAAAACTATTTCAGAGAAATATCTCTTTTTTTGAAATCATTTAAAAGTCACATTATTATAAAATAAAACATTTACTTTTAAAATATTCTTATTAGCTTTTAAGGTAAGCTTAGATGATTTTATAATGGTGTTAAATAGCCACACCCTCCGTATTAGTTAAAAAAAGACATTCTTACCTTAATTTTGTCGAAAAGGTTAAAAAGGACATTGTTTGGAAAAAGATAGAAATATTACTTTATAAACTTCTTATAAAAATTCATACAAGGGTATAAATGACTTTAAAACTTAGTCTGTAAAATAGTAATAATGTTTTGAAATACATTTTTATGAAACATGGATGTGGATGATGAAGAGGTCCCAGTAAATAATAATGTATAAACAACCTCAGATATTGAAGAGATTATGAAATAAACACTTACTTTGTAATTTTCCTTGGCCTAGGGTTGGTTAACCTCCTGTATAATGGTGAAATAATTTTTATTAAATTATTAAAGAATCATATACATTAATATGATATCATATATGATTTTTTAACATTTCTTTGTTAATAATATCTTAGTATTATCGTCGTTTCGGGTGTTAACATACTCATTTTCTTTTATATGTTTTGTTACAGAAGACGTGTTTGTTATGGATAGTTTGTATCTTATTCATATAAATTATTATATCAAGTTCTTAAACATTATTTGTAATCATAAAATGATAATTTTACATGAATGGATACGATGGGGAAGGAATCTCATCGTGTTTATGGAGACAGTAGTCCGTACGTACGCACGAGCGAGAATACCATTATTTTGATATTAAAATAATATATAAATGAATGTTATATCATATATACAGAATAATTATCATGTTATATTTTTTATTTACATCAATTACACATCATTATCATACCGATCAAAATAATAATGTGTTGAATAATAATTACATGACGACGTGGAGACGGTAAGCCGTACGTACGCACGTATGGTGACATGTCATTCAAAGGATGGATAGAATAATGAATATGGATGTACCATATATATAATAACATCATAGTATATATAAGATACTGGAGTTATTATTTTAGAATGTAAATAACAAAGAAAGAAGAAGTTGAAGAAGAAAGGAACTTGAAAGAGGGTGGTGAAAACATTACCTCTTCTTCGGGTTCTTCTTTTTTATTTGATCAAAATGGCTCCTTAGGTTGGTTTTTTGATCAAACTAAGGACTCTAGGATTAATTGATGGATGTTTAGAGGATATTTGGTCATAGTTTTGTTGATCCAAAAGGCTTTGAAGATGTGAAATTGAGCGAAGGGGGAGTTCCATTTTATAAGAGGGTGAGGGGTACCTTAGGAAAATCTAGAAATATTATTTTATAATAAATTCATAATCGGTTTATAAAGGTTAAAAAGTAACTTATTTCTAGGATAAGGTGGATATTAGTAGAAGAAAACACAACCAATAGGTTTTATATAGGTTTGGGTCACTTTGTTAACATTATCTTTTAGTTTTAACTCTTAGTTAATTAGTTTGACATTTACCATGTCTCTTTGTATTTTTATATTATATGGTTAATGATATTATTATAAACATCCATGAGATCTCCAACTGGTCAATTAATGATTTAAATACCATTATATAAGTCATTTTTATAATCCTTATATTTTTAGGAATATAATATCAATTAATAATATAATATTTTTTTTAAAAACTCTTTTATGTCATTTTTGACACTATTGGGTATTTTGATTTTTATAAATTTATAACAGCATTATTACTTCAAAAAATATTCATATAGCCATTATTAATATGTCATATTAACCTTTGAAATTAGTTTAATTCATAAAAAGTTTCAAATTACATTTATTTTGATATTTATAATATCAATTATTTTAATATTTCATTAATTAGATAATTTCTGCATCACCATTGTGTCATAAATAAATTAAAATATTTAATTTCTAAAAATAATAACTAATATACCATTATGTAGGAAATATTTTTATCTTTCTAAAAAATATTTATAATCTAATTTATCTTATGTATAACCCTATATTAAAATTGTTTTAGTAATTAAACAATGATTTTAACTCTTTTAACTCTTCTTTTAATTAAATAATAATAAATGTCCTAATGTAATCTAAGTAGACCAAAATGATAATATTTTATTCATAAGATTGTTTTTGGTCGAGATAAACTTGTCCAATAGAATTCGGACATGTTTTAGTGTAATATTAATATCATTGTTACCCTTAATTACCCTATTTACTTTTAACCGTGGTAAATAAAAGTAAAAAGTTACTATTCACGAAAAATTATTTTTATCTTATTGAACCACATTTTACTCCTTGATATTCACCTTGTCTCTAGGATTTTTGAAATTCCACTGATAGAAGTGGTAAAATTAAGTTTTATATGAATTTCCAAATTCTTCTAGGAGGTGGGTAAAAGACGGTAAAAATTTCCATAAAATTTTTATATATCTAAAATTATTATAAACTAACTCCAATAAATTAAATTGAACTTATATAGGTATTATGTATCTATTTTGACCTTAATTATATTTAAATAAAATAAGTAATTATTTATTTAAAAATTTGGTTTTCAATTATAACTCAATGTTTTTTCACTATTCATCAAAAATTGAATGTTTTCAAAAAAATAACAAAAAATTACCCTATGCTAATTTCGATATTCCAAATCCAAAAAATGAAGTCCATTTTGAGAGATAAAATTTATTAAATTTCAAAATGTGTGTATTATTATTCATAACAGCTAGTTTGACTGGTTGTACTGTGTGTTAGAACTCAAAGTTGCGTACACCACATGCTTCTGTATTATTCAAAGAGAAGTGTACCGTGGAAGCTTGGGGTGTTACATTCTCCCTTCCTTCAAATAATTATGTCCTAGAAATTTCTAGAATACTACCTCTTGAAAAGACTCAGGTGATTCTTCATTATATGTTCCTCAGGTTCCCACGTTGCCTCTTCCATTTTATGGTTTCTCCAAAGATATTTTACCAGACGAGTCGTCTGGTTTATAGTCACTTGTTCTCTTGTATCAAGAATATTGACAAGATATTCAGAATTAGACAGATCAGGTTCCAGTTCTAATTCCACATAGGTGAGTACATGTGTGGGATTAGGCATGTATTTTCTCAATAGTGATATGTGGAACACATTGTGTACATTGGAGAGAGTTGGCGGCATTGCCAAATAGTAAGCTACGACCCCAATTCATTCTAGAATTTCGAATGTCCCAAAGTACCAGGGAATCAGTTTACCTATCTTACCGAAATGTATAACTCCCTTCCATGGCGATACCTTCAAGAAAACATGATCTTTTACCAGAAACTCCAAATCCTTCCTCCGGTTATCAGCATATCTCTTCTTCCTACTTTGAGCTTCTTCGATGTGGTTTTGGATTACCTTCACCTTTTTCATCGTTTCCTCCACCAATTCCGGGCCTACAAGTTTTCTTTCACAAACATCAACCCAACTGGTTGGTGTGGGACATCACTTTCCATATAACACTTCATATGGTGCCATCTGAATACCCAAATATAAGCTATTGTTATAGGAAAATTCTACCATAGGTAAATATTGATCCCACATACACTGAAAGTCAAGTGATAAAGTTCTCAACATGTCTTCTAAGGTTTTAATAGTCCATTCTGATTGTCCATCTATTTGAGGGTGGTAAGTAGTGCTCAAATGAAGTTCAGTATCCACGACTTTCTAAATACTTTTCAAGAATCATGATGTGAAATGTGGATCACGGTCAGAAACAATCGATATGGGTACTCCATGAAGTCTCACATCTACATTAATATATAGTCTTTCTAGACGTTCACGTGGTAAATATTCTATTATAGAAAGAAAATGTGCTGACTTGGTAAGACGAAAAACAATGACCCATATCACATCATTCATTCTAGGAGTATTTGGTTTTCCCATGACAAATTCCATCGTGATATTATCCCATTTCCACTCAGGTATGGGAAGAGGTTGCAATACTGCACCTGGCTATTGCCTTCCAGCTTTCACTTGTTGAAAAACCATACATCTTGACACAAAATCAGCATTCTCCCTCTTCATGTTGTCCCACCAAAAATGTTCCATCAAATATCTATACATTTTGGTCCTCCTAGAGTGTATAGAGAAATTGGAACTATGAGCATCGTCCAACAATTACCTTTTTTAGATCAGGTATATTGGGAACACAAAGTCTCTTCATAAATTTCAAAAAACCATCTTCATACACAAAGTCACTCAATCTCTCATCATTCACAGCTTTAATCTTCTTTTTAAACTCTTCATCATCAGTCTGAGAACTCTTTATACTTTCTAGTAAAGATGGTTTGGCATCCATTTGAAAAATCATTGTTGTTTCACCTTACATGGTGATTCCCATATCCATCTTTACGAGATCCATATATATAGGATCCTTTTAAACTATCATCATGTCCAAAACTCCATGATCCTTTCTACTCAAAGCCTCTTCCACCTTATTTTCCTTCCCCAGGTGGTAGTGTATCGTGCAATCATAATCCTTGAGTAGTTCAAGCCATATCCTTTTCCTCATGTTTAGTTCTTTCTATGAGAAAATATACTTAAAACTCTTGTGATCAGTATAAGTCTCACATTTCTCACCATAGAGATAATATCTCCATATCTTTAAAGAAAATATTACAACTGCTAACTCATGATCATGAGTAGGTTAGTTTTTCTCATGAATTCTTATCTGTCGTGATGCATAGGCAATAAAACTATCATTTTGCATAACGACACAACCAAGTCCTTTCTTCGATGCATAAATATAAATAACAAACCCATCATTCCCCCATGGTAGAGTCAATGTAGGATCATTGACTAATCTTTTTTTCATTTCTTAAAAACATTCTTCACATTCATTTGACCAAATAGATTTAACCCCTTTACGTGTGAGCATCGTTAATGGGTTATCCAATCAGGCAAAGTTCTGGACGAAACGCCGATAATAACCTACTATGCCAATAAAACTGCATACCTTAGTTATATTCATCAGTGCTGGCCATTCATGGAATGATCTTGTCTTAGAAGGATCAACAGAGATACCATCCTTAGAGACAATATGGCCATTAAAAGAAATATCCTGAAGCCAAGAATTCACTCTTGCTAAACTTCCCATATAATTCATGTCTTCTTAGAGTCTTCAGGATAATGGACAAGTGATTTTCATGATCTTCGTAGCTTTTTGAATATACCAAGATATCATCAATAAATACCACAAAAAAAACATCGAGATATTCATTGAAAACTCTATCCATTAGATCCCTGAATACAGAGGGTGCAATAGTCAATCCAAAAGGCATTACTATAAACTCGTAATGCTTGTACCTGGTTCGAAATGCTGTCTTTGGAATGCCTTCCTTCTTCAAACACAAATGATGGTATCCAGATCAAAGTTCAATCTTTGAAAATTATTGAGCTGCATGCAGTTGGTCAAATAAATCATCAATGAGAGGTAGGGGATACTTTTTCTTTATTGTTATCGCATTGATTTCCCTGTAGTCGGTACATAACCTCATAGATCCATATTTCTTCTTAACAAAAAGGATCGGGGCTCCCCATGGAGAAACACTAGGGAGAATAAATCACTTATTACACAATTCCTCTAGTTGTTTCTTTAGTTCAACTAATTACACAGTCACTATTCTATAAGGTGTCTTTGATATAGGCCTAGAACTAGGAATTAAATCAACGAAAAACTCAATTTTTAGTTCTGGAGGATGTCCAGGTAAATCTTCCGGAAACACATCTACATACTCATTCCCAATAGGCACATACCCTCTTTGAACATTCTTTTCCTTACCCACAGTATTTCATTCTCTTCCTCCCCAATAATTGAATTTAGTTGGGCTACTAGGGGTGGATCTAGGTAAGAATCAAGTGGTGACGATTCTACTCTAAAGATAAGGTGTTCTTTATCATCATCATCAAAAATCGAAACCTCCTTCTTATTTAAATAAATTTTATCATCATGGACCGAAATCCAATCCATACCAAGGATTATATCAAATTCAATCAGGGGTAAGACGACAAGATCCGCAGATAAAGAACATTTATATACCCAGATGGAGACGGAACCACAGAACTTTGTAGCAATGATACTTCCCTTACGAGTTTAACTGAAAACTCCCTTGTTAGATCAAATTGGAAATATCTAATTTTCATAGAAAAATGGGAAGATATTAAACAATGAGATGATACAGAATCAAATAAATCATTTTCTAAACTTCAGGAAACCATGAAATTACCTACCACCGCGTCTTTCAGAGCATCTACCTCAGTAGTAGTGATAATATAAGGTTTGCCTTGATCCCTTGTCATTTTATGAGATAAGATCCCCTGACGCATAGGAAAATCATTTTCATAATTTCCCATCTCCATGCAGTTGTAGCGTTGAACATCGGTAGCTTCTTTCTTCCCCTTGAAATCATGATCTTGGTGGCCTTTTTCAACACACTTGTAACAGGCTCCCATTCCTTTTAAGAAAGTACCATGGTGTTTCTTCCCACATTTACTACCGGACAGATAATCAACTTTTCCCTTCTTCCCCTTATATCCTTTCCCATATTGATCAGCATATCTCTTCTTCTCTTGCTTTGATTTAATGTAGCAAGACATAGATAATTCCTTTTCTGTCCTGATAGCACGTGAGACAATATCTTCGTACGACACGAAGGATTGTGATACTAATGCTCGACAGAGAAATGGTTTTAACCCATCAATGAAACGATAAATATTACTCCTTGGGTCATGTATATAATCTACTACATTCCTCGCTAACCTTTTAAAGTTATCCTTATACTTTGCGACATTCTCGTCCACCTTTTGTCTCAGAATCAGAAATTTCCTTTCCATATCTTCTCAATGGTAATGAGGAAAGTATTTTTCTAAGAAAATCTATTCTAACTCCCTCCAATCCATATTTGATACTTCATCATCTTCCTTCATGATTTGAATCAGTGACCACCATTGGTCAGTATCTCTAGTGAGGTGGTAAACTGCCATGATAACTTTTTTCATTTCGCTACACCCCAAGGCGTGGAATATTTTCTCTAAAGAACTTATCTATTGCTCAGCTACCAATGTATTTGTACTCCCATTGAATGTTGGTGGTTGTTTCCTCATGAAGAGATCTAACAATGGTCCTCCACATTGTGGATCAGGGTGCTTTATACGGGTAAGGTTATTTTTCATAACCTGAGTGAGTTTTCTTAGTATGGGGATTAGCTTCTCAGCACCAGTTGCATCACTAACTCCACTCTAATTATCTTTAGCAAGAGGGAAATCACTATGTGGAGTGCGTGCATTGATTTGGTTTCCATTCCTTCCACTAGGTTCCATTTATAAACAATGGCATAAACTAGATTAGTTTATGAATCAAAATACATAATTCCATACTTGTAAAACACTTAACATAAATTGAACTATTTATGGATATAATCCATAATCATAATAAAATGTTTTCTTTATGGAAGTATAAACTCATAAACCCTTCATAATGGTTTGTAAAGAAAATGGTAATTATCCAAAGCATATCCCCCAGGAGTGTCGTAACAAAGAGTGCAGCAAGGCTCGTTGTCGTGCACCAGTTCCCATTCACGTCTAACTCAAAGTGGTGTTTTAGGGTTTTACCCCCAAGTACATATATGCCAGAGCCACCGCTACCTTCTCGTATCCAGACAGGGATGTATTTATCGAAAAACTCACAAAATCTCAACAACACCAAAATTCTAGGAAGTTATTCTATACTAATCCTCAATGTTTATCATAGGGATATGTGCTCTAATCAGAGTTTATATCAATATAGCTTCTATGGTTTGTACTAATATTCCTTTGATACCAACTGTAATGCCCCGAACCTAGTAAACCAAAGTTGGTGCATCATTACATAACACTGGTATGATCACAAAATATCATGTATCGAAAGACTGATTAGTTTTATAGCAATTGAAACACTAGATACATTCATATTTTTTACAATACAACATAAAGTTAATGCTACAACAACATCTTCCCTCTATACTCATATCCCCTTATACAATCCTAATAGGCCATTCATAAAATACTTCTTCACATTCAAGGAAAAATAAAACATAGAAAGTGGTGAGCTAAAATTCCCTATAAGGATAACAATATAGAAGAAACTTTCGTAAATTAGAATAAACATTTAAGGCAATTTATAACTAAAACAAAATCCTTTTATACTTGAACTTCAGCATAATATGGGAGAAATAAACTGAAATAATTCCATAAAATTATTCACATGTATATTCTAGTAGTCGAATAATCACATGCAATAACAATAACCACTTTCATAATGATGGAATGCATAATGCGAGACTATCACAACCACATAGTCAAGGCCTTATGCCAAGACTAAAAATAATATTTTGTCAAGGCCTTGTGCCAAGACACTAGTTTGTCTCATGAGACCTAACGATTCATCGAGGAGCTATAGCGGGCTCCACCCATCACTTTTTAAGTCCAATGCATTTCTCATTTGAACAGGTTTAAACATAACATAAACATTTATATTAAAACTATAATACGAAATGTCAATACTTTAACCATAAACCATGAATGGTATAAAAATTACACATCCACAGTAAAACATATCACAAAACCATCAATACATTATGGAAGTTTTGTATAATAATAAACTGACTTCAAATAATCTTAAAATCCATCAAAGGATGTTGACATATATGAAATCAAAAATATTTGAGAGAAATATCAATTTTTTTGAAATCATTTAAATGTCACATAATTATAAAATAAAAATTTTACTTTGAAAATATTCTTATAAGAATTTAAGGGAAGATTTGATAATTTTATAACGGTAGAAAATAGCCTCACCCGCCGTATAAGTTAAAAAAAGACATTCTTACCTTAATTTTTTCAAAAAGGTTAAAAAGGACCTTGTTTTGAAAACGACAGAAAGAGTATTTTATAAAAATATTATAAAAATTAAAAAAAGGTTATAAATGATTTTAACCGATAGTTTATAAAATATTAATAATGTTTTGAAATACATTTTTAAGAAACATGGATGTGGATGATAAAGAGGTCCTATTTGATAATTACGTATAAACAACCTTAGATAATGAAGAGATTGTGAAATAAACCCTTACCGTGTACTTTTCCTTGGTTGAGGGTTGGTTAAAATCCTATATAATGGATAAATAATTGTTACTAAATCATACAATAATAATATAAATTAATATGATATCATATATGATCTTTTAACATTTCTTTGTTAATAATATCTTTGTATTATCGTCGTTTCGGGTGTTAACTTACTTGTTTTCTTTTATATGTTTTGTTACATAAGTCATGTTTGTTATAGATAGGTTGTATCTTATTCATATACATAATGATATCAAGTCCTTAAAAATTATTTTTAATCATCAAATAAGAATTAAACTTGAATAGATATGATGGGGAATGAATCTCATCGCGTTTGTGGAGACCATAGTCCATATGTACGCACGAGCGACAATATCATTATTTTGATATTAAAATAATATATAAATGAATAATATATAAATGAATGATATATCATATATACAGAATAATTATCATGATATATTTATTATTTTCATCAATTACACATCACTATCATATCCATCATAATAATAATGTATTGAATAACAATTACACCAGGACGTAGAGACGGTAAGCCGTATGTACGCACGTATGGTGACAAGTCATTCAAAGGATGGATAGAATAATGAATATGGATGTACCATATTTATAATAACATCATAGTATATATAATATACTGGAGTTATTATTTTATAATGGAAATAACAAAGAAAGAAGAAGTTGGAGAATAATGGAACTTGAAAGAGGGTGGTGAAAACATTACCTCTTCTTCGGGTTCTTCCTTTTGATTTGATCAAAAGGACTCCCTAGGTTTGATTTCTGATCAAACTAAGGCATGTAGGTTTAATTGAGGGAAGTTGTGAGGATATTTGGGCAGGGTTTGTCCAAGCCAAAAGGCTTTGAAGATAAGAAATTGAGAGAAGCAGGAGTGCCCTTTTATAAGTGGGGTGAGGGGCACCTTAGGAAAATCTAGAAATATTATTTTATAATAAATTCATATTAGGTTTCAAATGTCTCAAAAGATACTTATTTCGATGATAAGGTAGGTATGGGTCGAAAAACACCCAACCAAAAGGTTTTATACAAGTTTGGGTCAATTTATTAACCTTATATTTTAGTTTTAACTCTTAGTTAATTAGTTTGACATTTTCCATGTCTCTTTGTATTTTTATATTATATGTTTAATAAACTTACTATAAACTTCCAAGAGACCACCAAGTTGTCCATTAATGATACAACTATCATTATATAATTTTTCTGGTCGAGCCATAGATTTTTAAGAATATAATATCAATTAATAATATAATATTTGTTTTAAACTCTTTTATGTCAATTTTGACACTATTGGGTATTTTGTTTTTGATAAATTTATAACAGCATTATTACATCAAAAAAAATTCATATGACTATTAATAATATGTTATATTAACTATAAAATTAGTGTAATTTATAAAAAGTCTCAAATTACATTTATTTTATATTTATAATATCAATTATTTTAATATTTCATTAATTAGGTAATTACTGCATCACCATTGGGTCATAAATAAATTAAAATTTTAATTTATAAAAATTATAAATAAAATACCATTATTTATGAAATAATTTTATCTTTCTAATGAATATTTATAACAGAATTTATCTTATATATTACCCTATATTGAAAATGTTTTAGTTATTTAACATTGATTTTAACTCTTTTAACTCTTCTTTGAATTAAATAATAATAAATGTCCTAATGTAATCCAAGTGGAACAAAATGATAATATTTTATTCCTAAGGTTGTTTTTGGTCAAGATAAACTTGTCCAATAGAATTAGGACATCTATTAGGGTAATATTAATAACATTTTTACCTTTAATTACCCTATTTACTTTTAACCATGGTAAATAAATGTAAAAAGTTAATATTCAATAAAAATTAATTTTATCTTATTAAAACACATTTTAATCCTTGATATTAACTGTGTCTCTAGGATTTTCAAAATTCCACTCACAAAAGCTGTAAAATTATGTTTTATGTGAATTTCCAAATTCTTCTAAGAGGTGGGTAAAAGATGGTAAAAAGTTCCATACAATTTTTATATATCTAAAATTATTATAAACTAACTCCAATGAATTAAATTGAACTTATATAGGTATTATGTATCTATTTTTATTATAATTAAATTAAAATATAATAATAATTATTTAAATAAAAATTTGGTTTTAAACTATAACGCAGTGTTTTTTCACTATTCATAAAAAATTGAATGTTTTCAGAAAAATACCAAAAATTCACCCTAAGATAATTTTGATATTCTGAATCCAAAAAAGAAGTCCATTTTGAAAGATAACATTTTTGAAATTTCAAAAAGTGGGTATTACTATTCACAATGGTTAGTTTTATTGGTTGTGGTGTGTGTTTGAACTCAAAGTTACATTCAACACACACTACTCTATTATTCATAGAGAAATGTACAGTCGAAGTTTGTGGTGTTACAATCTTGGATTGATTCTTGAATTGTTTTGTCATTATTCTCCATTAGTAAATCTTGATAAGGGATTAAAATTTTTAGATATAGAGACCCTGAGGTAGGTGATTGCATTAAGATGCCCAATTTTTGGTAACCCTAAATTGATTGATTTAAATTCAATTTTAAATTTGAATTCAATTGATATTATTAATAGAAATTATTTAAATATATTGATTAAAAATCCAATTTCGTTGAATTGGGGTATTTTGAAATTGAATTTTTACATGAAATTTGGAAAACAACCAATTCCATTAAATTGTGGCGTGATTGTTAAATTGATGAATATGGTTTTTTTAATTGTTGAATTAAATTATGTGAATTTATCTATGGGAATTAAATTATGAAATTTCGTTTTGAATAGATTTCAAATTATTATTTGGAAAAACATGACTAAAAGAGGGTTTGACTAAAACCTTTGGATTTTATCTTGAAAAAAATGCATGTTTTGATTTAAAACTTATTTTGGGTTTTAAATGGAAAATTATAATTTTTGAAATGTGAGAATGGGATTTAATTGTATTTTAACACATGTTAATCTAAATTTCCCATCATGTATTTTTACTAGATAACATGAAATTCTAGTTAGTTGGTTATTTATTAGGGATAAACACGTTAGGATGGGAGTTCCCAACCCCCATATTAAATCTTTAGAACAAAAAAATAAACTATTTGGAACATTTAATTCCTCCGAAGGATGTTGATCAATCCTCTTTGACTAGTGTAAAATTACATGTTTACACATTGACACAATTATTATATAGCTGTGTAAATATCATATGAATAGGAAATATCATACATCCTGGATGATTACCACTTTTCCCACTTGTTTATATATGAGTTATAAAAGTACACCATTGTTTTTTAACAAATTTACAAGCCTTAGGTTTACTTTATTCTATTTTATATAATATTTTGAATGAATCCATTTTTTAAAAAGTATTTCCATCATTTGAAATTTAAATCATGCTTCTTAAATATGATTTTGAAATGACAAACCTATTTGTTAAAAATTTAAATCTATTTGTTTGGTTAATTAAATGTCTTTAAATTATCATGTAATAATTTGATCTACATATTTTGAGAGTTGTGTCCATTGGGACATGGGTTATATTTAAAATATTTGTAGAACTCTGTTGTAGTACATTGGGTTTCTTATACTTGTTTAACTTATGGTAAACTTCTCTATATGATGTTTTTCTTATGTTCATACTATGTTGTTTATCTTTATTCTTCAATGTCTATGGAAAATTCAGTCCGACGTTATTTTTTGTATGATGCCAAGAGCTTGTTGAAAACCCATGGGGACATGAAATTCCCTTCTGGCCTTGAATGTTCCATCTCAGTTTTTTGTTTACTATGGTACTAGGGATGGTTTAGGAAAAACTAGTATTAGAGCTCTCGGTTGATCTTGTAATCTTCTAGTTAGCATGCAAGTGTTTAATCTCTTAGGGACTTAGGAGGTAGATTCAATTGAGTGTTTTTCCATCCTTCACTGTAATGAACCCAAATTCACTTGGTATGGTTAGGGAACGAAATCATAAGAATTAGTTGAATTGTTTTTATTTATATTTGGATATTATGAAATCCAAATCTCGGTTTTCTATCCATCGTCACTAATTTACCCTTGTTACTGTTTTTAAGTATTAATGTGATGTCTTATTTATTGTCTACTGATGATGTGTAGCATCATGCCTCTGAGGATATGAGTAAATCAAATCCAGGGGAATCTTTGGTTGTACCTCAATGAGGAAATCCTATTGTGTAATCAAATCTCATTGAGGTGATTGTCATACAGTCCAATCTCTAGGACATGAAACACTACTACCACCCATTCAAGATCCGTCTATGTAACCACCATGGGAAGATATATAGAATCATTCATAGGAGTTCCTTTACAAGAATCCCTCAGTATTAAAAGTTTCCAATGGACCTCAAGATGCTGAGGAATAGTTGATTAGGATTTAGAATTTGTTTGATTTCATAGATACGCATGAGAAGATAAAGTCAAAGTGCACCACCTTCTTGCTGGAAGGATAAAATAGAATAGGGTGCGACCTGATAGTGAAGATAATGAAACATGAGGTTATAGAGTGGAAGGACTTAATGGTTTTTTTACTGACCTATTCAATCAAGAGTCGATGTTGTTGTCTAAGGCAACAAATTATTTCAAACTTTAGCAAGATGAAAAGGTTGTGACTGAGTATGAAAACAGTTTTGCTAAGCTCATGATGTTCCTACCTAATATAGTATTGAATTAGATGATGAAGGCTCAAAGATCCATGTTGGGACAACGATATGATATTCAATCATATTTTTTCTTATAAAAGCTACTTTCTTGTTCTGATGTATTGGATACAACATTGATGGTTGAAATGGACATGTCTATCATGTAAGGGTTTTTAGGAGATTCTTTCTCTCCTAGTGGTGGAGAAAGTTCATTAGAAGGAAAGATGATACAAAATAATTCTCATGGTGGTTAACTATAGAAAGATTTCCAAACCTCCTATACTGAATGGTACACCTTCTTTAATTGTCTACCATTGTTTAAATCCTTCGAATTCAGAGAGGTCTTTCACTATGGAACCCAAGATATTTGGCCCTTGTGAATACTCGAGTTGCCTAAAAAATTTCATCCATATTTATTCCTATAATCATAGTGAAATGAGATCGTAATCACATTTTGAAACTATATGGAAATCAGATTCTTAAAGTGGAAAAGTATTCCATCCACAGTCATCTAGAATGATGCTTCTTCACATAGTGTGAGTGTCTCAAAAGGAATTATATATGAGTCGAGTGACATTGAGAATTTCCATCACTATAACATAAACATTAGTTATTAATTTTATTTGATATTGGTGTATCTCATTCATTTATTTCAACCCATATTATAACTGTGATAAATCTTCCTATGGATCTTTTAACCTTTTAAGTGGATATTACTACACCCCTTGGTATAAAGAGAGAAATAATTTTCTATGTATTCCTGCTTGTATTTTCACTCTGTCGGATGTCGAGCTTGCTTGGATTTTTATTATTCTTGACAAAAAACACTTGAATTCATATTTGGAATGGATTGGATCATTGATAATAAATCTCTATTTGATTTTTTATCTTCGATGGGTATTCCTTACAACACCATATGGGTTTTTCCGAGTCTTCTAAAGAGAATGGGACCAAATGGTGAGAAGAGACAAATTTTATTATCTATAGTTGGATTAAGTGATATATGTGCTTGATTTTGGTATGGAGTTGGAATCTTTGGATGGGGATCTCCCATAATTTTTTGAGTTTACAAATGTTTTTCCTTCTACTTATAGAGTTTTCCACCAGTAAGGTAGGTAGAGTTTTCTATTTATTTAGTGCTTAGTACTCAACCAGTTTCTATTCCCTCTTACAGTATGGCACTAGTTGAAATAAAATAGATGAAAACTCATATGGATGATCTTATAGATAATTTCTTGATATGCCTGGGTGTTTCACAATGACCGGTGCTAGTTCTCATTACTATAAAATATGATGGTTCACTTAACGAATCTTTCGATTAAAAAAACATAAAAGATTCATGGTAAAGAACATGTATATATTCCCATTGATTGATGATCTGTTTGATCAGTTGAAATGGGAAAAATGGTTCTTAAAGATCAAACTTTGATCTGGTTACCATCATATGAGGATAGAAGAATCTCACATGAAAAAAACCACCATTCTGAGCAGTGATAACAATTATGAATACCCTGTCGTTCCCATTAGTCTAACCAATTCTCCTATAGTTCTTATGGATATACTGAATATGATCTTACATGAGTATTTAGATATATTCCTAGTAGTCTTTGT